>JAYKKT010000045.1:6915000-8115000 GCA_036023115.1 Brasenia schreberi | reverse complement strand
TCTCAAAATCCATCTGGTTTTATACAAGCAGCCCTAAAGGGCCATTTTGAGTTTGGAAACCCAGGATCCTTCCAAACAACTTTGTACATATGTTTTAAACTTTATCTTTCAAAAAACATATGGCTTTTGAAAACCCTTTTAAAACATGTTTTGAAACCCCAAAGTGGCTTGGCCCGATCAAGACAGGACCAGGAGAGCCAAGAAGAGCCCGGAACCGGAGCACCTGCCAAGCCCGGCACAGCAACTCTTGCATTTGATTCACATCACAGGATCTCGAACGTCCAAGACCCTGTTCTTATCAAAAAAGCATTTGAAGTCATCTCCGGAAGGCAGAAACGGAGGCGGACGACTATGTTGGCGAAGACCCAACGCAGACGGAGTACTGATGCTGTTAGGCCCCGCATAAATCGTCCGTCCCGAACCCAGCTCGAAGGAGTCAGAGTTCAGTTTGGATTGGATCTGGACCATATATATCCAGATCCCAATCCAAACCCATATGTGGACTTGGATTTGGATTTGGATTCAGAGATCCAATCCAATATCCATATCCATGGCCCACATCACCTTCTCATAAAGGGAGGTGGGGCCCACTTGAAATTCACGTGGGATATTGGGCATGAGAGAGAGTGGGGGTTGAAAAATATCAAGAGTGTTGTATTAAGCTTGACTTGTGTGTCAAGTTTGGGTTTAATCTTGTGGGTTAGCCTAATTGAGTGGGTTTAAGCTTGTAATTAGCTAAAACCTAACCTAGGGCTGCACCAACATGGGGTGATCAAGGTCTATGGGCCATGCTAAGGGAGCTCCTTCACCTAAACCTAGCCAAAAATGCCTAAACCTAGCCTAAACCCCTAATCCACCCCTAATCTGAACCTAATCACCTAACCCACTTCCCTAATCCCGGCCTAATCCCAACCTAATCACCTAACCCACTCCCCTAATCCTTCCCTAAACCTAGATTAATTTCCCTAATCCTAGCCTAAACCTAGCCTAAACCACCTAACCTAGCTCACTAAACCTCACCCTAAAACCCAACCACCTAACCTAGCCCTAAACCCCTAAACCACCCTTAGCCCACGATTTATCAAAACACCTAGTTTTAAAATATCTGGCCCAAACCCATCCAGCCCACCTTATCTACATACTACCCTACCTAAACCACCTAACCACTACCCACAACCCAGCCCTAACCGACCTACCCATCCCCTATTTAAACCCCCCTCATTGTGGGCGGGTTTTCCAAGTGGGAACCACTCTCCACTCCCAGCCGGGCCCTCTCCTTCCTCCATCTTCCATGCAGCCGTGACCACTCCCCAGCAGCTCCAGCTCCTCCACCAGCCGCCACCTGCTCCGCCACCTTCCCTCTTCCGTCCACCACCACTGCCCCCCAGCCGGACGCCCCTATCTTCCACCAACTCCACCAGCCGACAACCACCTGCCCGCCACTCTCCCACTCCATCCGCCTCTTCTCCCCATTCGGTAAGTCCCCCTAACTCCCTCAAAGCCACTCTCTACCACCTCTCCACTCTTAGCCACCCATCTTCCCCTCAGCTCAGCCTCTTTGCCGCCACCACCTAAGCCTAGCCGAACCTAGGATAACCCAAGTGGCTGGCCACTACTTAGCCACCATTTCCCATTCGGCCAACCCCCCTAGGCGTCCTCTTTGGCCTTCCCACTAGCTCACCTTTTAGGTCCAATTTCCCTAAGTACCTAACTTCCCTAGTGACCCTAAGACCCACTTAGTCAGCCACTCCAAACTCCCTACTTGGAGGCGCCGCCTGCTTGCCACCGGCCCCCTTCGAGGCGTCTATCCCGCGCCCTACTTGCAGCCGGCCAGCACCCTTGATCACATACCTTCGCGGAGCTCCCGTTTGCAGCCCAAAGCCAAGGCCACGCTCAAGCAAGACCTCTACGGACCAGCTACTCGTAAGTGTCTAAACTCGGTCTCTAGTCATACACTTGCTTGAAATTCAATTTGATACGGGGTTGTAATAACGGAGCATAGTCTCCCCCCGCTTGTAATAACGTGGCTTGGCACAACCACACACGTGCACTCTCTTAGTCGTGCACAATTTTGAACACACACGGGCCTAATCAGCCCCTAATATAAAAGTATACGTATATATTTCATTTCCGAAGGGTTTTGTTTAAGTTGGGTGCGTTGTCTTTAAATTCGAACACTCTCACACACATTGAGCTTTCGCTCTTATTTGAAAGACCCAAGTAAGGGCCGACCTATACTATTTGGGTTTCATTTCATGTCGTGTGAGTAAGTCTTTTAATTTAAACACTCTCACACACATTGAGCTTTCGCTCTTATTTGAAAGACCCAAGTAAGGGCCGACCTATACTATTTGGGTTTCATTTCTTGTCGTGTGAGTAAGTCTTTCAATTCAAGCACTTTCACACACATTGAGCCTTCGCTCTTACTCCCAAGACCTTAGTAAAGGCCTTATTGCAGTTATATTTGGGTTTCATTTACGTCGTGTGAGTAAGTCTTTCAATTCAAGCACTTTCACACACATTGAGCCTTCGCTCTTACTCCCAAGACCTTAGTCAAGGCCATACTGCAATTTATATTTGGGTTTAATTTCATGTCGTGTGTGTAAGTCTTTCAATTCAAGCACGCACCCACATTGAGCCTTCGCTCTTATTTGCAAGACCCGAGTAAGGGCTCATATACATAAGATATATACATATTTCCCTTCGGTTATTTCCCTTCGGTTATTTCCCTTCTGTTATTTCCCTTCAGTAATGTCTTTACATTTCGGGTTTTCCCTTTGGAGTAGCGTGAGTTTGCATTGCATCTACGCCATACCACGAGGTAGGACGCATCTTGCATCGAAGCAACCCCCGCTCGAATTCGCCCATGTAGTGGAGTGTTCATAACACACAAACTAGGCGACCCAAAAAGGGATAAAAGAAAAGACTTAGGCACGTGCAAATCCACGTGATCTAAAACATACAATCGCATCTTAAAGACCCGAAATAGACACCTCGAACCGTTTCGTAGACTTTCTCCCCAAAACTCGATTTTTGCAAAAGCGTACAGACTGACCCTTGCGCATCGGTGCAAGAAGGTCTGCGACGACAAGAGCTCACTTGCTCACAGTCGCCACGTTTAGAAGTCAGTGTTAATATATCTTCGCTAGCTTAAGTAAGCTAGCTGGCACGCCCTGTTTATATACATAGGCCTTAGACGCACGCTAAGATCCACTCCAAGCCACGAAAGAGGCGAAGAGGCGGTGATTTTCGCGCGTCAACAAAGTCTTGCGAAAATTTTGTAAAAGGGTGTCGTTTTAACTTGTTTTCTTTGCTTTTACTTAGGAAATTTTGAAAAAGCTTGAAAAGCATGTCAAAATCCAATCCAAGTGAAGTGTCGAGCCAAGGCTCATGCGCATCAAGTTCTCACTCTAGGATGATTTTCAAAAACAAAATAAAACTAGATGAAATTGAGGACTTGAGAAGGGAGTTTGAGGCCAAAATCGATGCTCTCAGCCAAGAGGCTGAAGTAGGCGATTCATGTTCATCAAACGGTGAACAAAGGCCCAAAAAGAAATCTGAAAAACCTCGCAAGCAAAAAGAGGCCTCCGTAATGGAAGGTAACCAATACCACGAGTCCTTCACACAAAAGGACCGTAAAGCCCTACAGCAGTTGCTGAAAGGGCAGAATAAAGAGAAAAGAAGCTACGCCCTGTCTGATTTCCTTCCTATGGATTACGAAACAGACAGTGACGATGAAATACCGAACTTCCATCGGTATGATGGCATGGGAGACCCTAGGTCTCACTTGCAGCTTTTCTCGCGTCGAGCCCATAAGAAGAAAAAGGACTCGATGAAATGGGTGTATTGGTTCCCTCTATCCCTTAAAGGCACAGCTGCCAAATGGCTGGCTTCCTACGATTTAAGCCAGTTCGCTACTTTTGAAGAGTTAGCGAACTGCTTCATGCAAAGATTTGCACACAACGTGGAAGTCACGCCAACCCTGAATACCTTAAGGGATACAAAGCAAGGCATGAACGAAGACGTGCATGCCTTCATTATAAGATGGAGGTCGCTTTTAGGCCAAGTGCGAGAGCCTATATCCGAAGGATGCGCAGTAATGCTCATCCTGGATAATTTCAAAAGCGAGTTAAAAACCCTTCTCTCGCTCCATGAGATTTCAACTTTCCATAAGTTGATCAAAAAGGCCTCCCTTTTCGAAACCAACTTGCGAAAAGGGACATACGATCACTTATGGAAAGGAAGTGCCGTTGCAAAAACCCGTTTGGAAAAGCCCATCGCATATGGGCTGCCCACGACGGACAAAGGGGCAAAGCCCCATAAAATCGCCAATGTCCGGGTGGATCCAGGCATGGCGGGCACTTCTAAAAATTTTGAAAAAATAGAAAATAAGAGAGAACATAATTTTCAAAAACCGGTTGAAAAACGGGAGTACACTCCACTGGGGCAACCTGTGTCGGAGGTCCTAGACCTCTTACTTGCCCAGGGCATGATCGAACTCCCTGAAATCCCCGAAGGAGTCACGTCCAAAGGGGGGTATTTAAACCAATTTTGCAAGAATCATCGGCTCAAAGGCCATGATACCAAACGCTGCTTCTCTCTTCTAAATAAAATTGAGAACTTGATAGCAGAAGGCCAGCTCCAGGTCACTGCGGAACCTGAGCCACCTCAAGCTATCTTCAAGGAACCCTTTCCCAAACACGCCAGTGGCAGTGGGAAAGGAAAGGAGGTATGTACCCTCACCATTTCCAAGGAACTAGCGCAAAAGCCCGAACCTGGTCGACCTGCTTGTGCGCCCATCCTTGTATTATACAAGAGGCCCGCCCAAGTCGTCATTCGGGGACCACCAAAAGTGGAAACCCCGGCAAAGCCAGTTTTTAAAATCCAAGGTTCTCCTCAGCTCATCCTTAGAGCCAAGTTTAGCGCGAACCCTAGGCTGGTCGTGGGGGAAGTCACTAGATCCGGGAGGATCTACCAACCCCCGCACCTTCAAGGTGCTCAAAAGGTGGTCAGTGTGCCTGGCCCCTCAAAAGCATGTATCCCTAGTGGTCTGCCAAAAGCAGATAAGGACAAAATCATCCTAAATCCTTATGATTTCGAAAACCACCTTTCAAAGATTCCTATTCACATGTCTATTCTAGAGCTTATCAAAACCTCGCCTAGGCATAGACTTGTCTTAGAGAAAATTCTAGAAAGGGCCAAGGTTGATTCAAACATAAGTCCGGAATCCTTGTCTGCCCAAGTGGCTTTATTAGTAGCAAAATCGCCCATCACCTTTTCGGAAGATGATGTAGATAGACCCTACGAAACCCATAACCAGGCCCTGCATATCGAGGTGGTTCTAAACAACCACTCTCTGGACAGGTGCCTAGTCGATGGTGGAGGAGGGCTCAACATCCTTCCACTTCACGTGGCGTACAAAATCGGAGTCACCTTGACTTTAGTGAACCCAAGCCCCATCGTTATCACTGGATACGATGGGAATGCGTCTAGACCTTTAGGATCCATCGAACTCCCAATGGAAACGGGAGGGATCGAACACACGGGGGTGTTCCACGTCTTGGACATCCACCCCCATTATAACCTGTTGCTGGGAAGACCCTGGATACACAGTTTGTGCGCTGTGCCATCCACCTTCCACAGGTGTGTTAAGATCCCTTTTAGGGACCAGGTCGTAGTGATCCTAGGTGAGAGTCACCCACAGCTTCAGGGGATCATAAACTCCCCTTGTTTATCGAGCTCCCAGGCCCATGAGGCTAACCTGGGGCAAATTATGGTTGAGCCACCTCGGCTCGTGTTGAACAACCCTAGGAAGGTTGTATATGTGAAGGGGCCGCCCAAAGCAGGCCCCCTCCCAACTCTAATCCTCCTAGGAAAACCCAAACGTTCCCTATTTCCAAAACCCCTAGACAAAAGGCCATATGAGCCTAATATGGACGATAGCATGTTCCAGGACCACGACTTATATCCCATCTTTTCAAAAAACAAAAGGTCGTGGAACATGTTATTAAACATGGGCTACACGCCCTACAAGAGTCTAGGGGCACAAAACCAGGGTCTCCTAGAGCCCATCCTTCCTAGGGCCAACCCAAGCCGATATGGGATCGGCTATACTCCCCAAATAACGCTGGAGCCACCCCCTGTGACCACCTGGGTCAAGGGTGCCCCGGAGCCTGTCTTAGAAGAAACCTACGATTTAGACCTCCTATTCCAAGTCTAACCCGTAGTGTTTTCCCTTTGTAGGTATGACGGAAGGTCCCTTTTTCTAAAAAAATACCAAAAACATTTGAAAACTTAAAATCAAAAAAATCAAAAAAACAAGAAAAACCAAAAACAATGGAAAAACAAAAACTCGAAAAAAGAGTGCTTTGTATAGTTCCCAAAGTTCTTGTTTTACAAAAACCCAAAAAAATCGAAAATTTGGAAAATACCAAAAAGATTTTGTACATAGCTGCTCCTGGTAAGACTTTGGTAAAAGAAAAGGATTTCGAAAGAAGCATCGTCTGCATAGCCAGACCAAAAATTTTGAAATCACTTGAAAATCCAAGTACAAAACCAGGTTATTTTGAAAACCACGCATCAAGTTCCCTCGGGTCTATAGCCCACGAGAATGATCAAAGCCCAGAGGTGGATCCCCTTGAGGAAGATCCCACTTCTGAGCTCCCAGAATTTCATAGAATTCTCGATTTTGAAAGACCTTCCCAATCAGTAGGAGGAGATTTCGTAGAGGTGAACCTAGGGGATGATTCCAATCCCAAAACCATCAAAATAGGCGCATGCTTGCATGAAACTGAAAAGTTAGCATTCATTGCATTTCTACGAACCTATTTAGATGTGTTTGCATGGACGTATGAAGACATGCCGGGCATAGATCCCAGCATAGTCGAGCATCGTCTTCCCTTAGATGCAGGTGTAAAACCCATAAAGCAGAAGCTTAGGAAAATACACCCGAATGTACACACATAAGTCAAAGAGGGTTTAGAAGATCTGCTAAAAGCCGGATTTATAAAACCCATTGCGTATTCTGATTGGTTGTCAAATATTGTTGTAGTTCGAAAAACCAATGGAAAAATTCGAATATGCATCGATTTCAGAAACCTGAATAAAGCCACTCCAAAGGATAATTATCCTTTACCAAACATAGATTTGATAGTCGATAGTACTGCAAATCATGAAATGTTTTCATTCATGGATGGTTATTTAGGCTATAATCAAATCAAACTAAACCCACGAGATCAGGGTAAGACCGCCTTCACAACCCCATGGGGCACGTACTGCTATACAGTCATGCCCTTTGGTTTGAAAAATGCTGGCGCAACATACCAACAAGCCACGAACACGATCTTCCATGATCAAATTCACGAGCTTGTAGAAGTGTATGTAGATGATCTCTTGGCAAAATCCAAAACCCGATGCACCCATATCGAATGTTTACAAAAGATTTTCGAAAGGCTTAGGCTTTACAAAGTAAAGCTAAACCCTCAAAAATGTGTGTTCGGGGTAGAATCAGGGAAGCTTCTAGGCTTTATGGTGAGCCAAAGGGGAATAGAAGTCGACCCCTCTAAGTGTCGAGCCATCATAGACATGACTCCACCCTCCAATCTCACCCAAGTCCGTAGCCTCCAAGGTCGATTACAATCTGTGCGCCGATTCATATCGAATCTGGCAACTAGATGCGAACCCTTTAACAAACTGTTGAGGAAGGGTACGAAATTCTTATGGGATGACGAATGCCAAAAGTCCTTTGAGAGACTGAAGGCGTACTTGGTTAATCCCCCCGTTTTGAATCCTCCAAAACAAGGAAAACCACTTTTATTATACATCTCCGTGCATGTAAACGCTTTAGGAGCCCTGTTGGCTCAATACGAGGATGACACCCATAAGGAGTATGCCATCTACTATATTTCGAAAACTCTCTTGGCTTATGAACGAAATTATCAAGCCATGGAGAAGACGTGCTTGGCCCTAGTCTGGGCCTGCCAGAAATTCAGACACTATTTCCTAGACCATGAGATCTGGATAGTGTCCAAGCTTGATCCAATCAAGCACTTGTTCGAAAAACCCATTCTCACGGGTAGATTGGGCAAATGGCAACTCCTTCTAATGGAGTATGATCTGAAATACCATCACCAGATCTCCATTAAGGGGCAAGCCCTAGCAGATTACATGGCTGAATTCCCCTTAGAGGACGCGTATCCCACTCTTGTCGAAATACCTGATGAAGGCATATTGCAAAACCATTTTCAAAACCACATTTTGGCAAATTCTTTCGAAAACCAAGTGTGGAAGATGCACTTCGACGGGGCACGAAACCAACGAGGGGCTGGTGCCGGGATCATCCTAATCTCCCCTGAAAAGGGCGAGATTCCCATAGCAATCCGCTTAGATTTTGAATGTTCCAACAACATAGCTGAGTATGAAGCACTCATCAAGGCTTAAGGATTTTGAAAACTCTTGGGGCATCATGCATCGAGGTCTTTGGAGATTCACTCCTTGTCATAAACTAGGTTTTAAAAATTTGGCAAGTACGTAATGAGAAACTACTTCCATATCACGAGTTGGCCACTCGATTGGTCCAATCCTTCCAGTCGTGTAAGCTCACACACGTAGGAAGAGAGGACAATGGCATCGCCGATGCCCTCTCCTCCTTGGGTACAGCCCTGAAGGTCGATCCCATTGCAGGGACCAGATCTTTGGAAATATGGCATGCGCCCCATCCATCCACACACGACTTGGATATTTGCCAAAACAACCCAGAGTCTGTTGAAAAACCCTGGTTCTATGACATAAAACAATTTTTAGAAAATGGGGGATTCACCGTGGATGCCACATCCAAAGATAAGGCATTCATTCGTAAGATTTCGACCCGATACACCATTCTGGGTGGGGTCTTATACAAAAAGAGTTTTACCGGCATTCTGCTTAGGTGTATCGACCTAGAGGAGGCTAGGATAGTGATGCACGAGTTCCACGACGGAGAATGTGGAGGTCATGTTAATGCCAACATGATGGCAATGAAAATACTTAGAGGGGGTTATTTTTGGTCCACCCTGAAAAAGGATTGTCACGATCATGTTAGGAAGTGTCATCCATGTCAAGTGCATGGGCACACCATTCATATCCCTTCATCGGCATTGCATTCTGTGGTCAGCCCCTGGCCATTTACCATGTGGGCGTTTGACATAGTAGGCCCAATATTTCCAAAAGCCTCGAATGGGCATCGTTTTATTTTAGCAGCCATGGAGTATTTCTCCAAGTGGGTGGAAGCCATTTCCCTAACGAATGTAATGGGGCAACATGTAGTGGCTTTCATCCGG
The DNA here is from genome assembly GCA_036023115.1 of Brasenia schreberi. Lineage (NCBI taxonomy): Eukaryota > Viridiplantae > Streptophyta > Magnoliopsida > Nymphaeales > Cabombaceae > Brasenia > Brasenia schreberi. Next base: position 8,105,683 of record JAYKKT010000045.1, on the reverse strand, counting down.
AGGAATATCTTGGCTCGATTTGGGGTTCCACGAGACCTTGTGTCTGATAATGGTACCCCATTCAAGAATGAGCGGTTGGTCAAGTTGTGCAACACGTATGGCATAACTCACCACTTCTCCTCGCCCTACTACCCTCAAGGCAACGGCCAAGCCGAAGCCACAAACAAGACTCTCATTGGTATCATTGAGAAAACCTTAGAGAAGGGTAGGAGGTGGCACGAGAAGCTGGATGAAGCCTTATGGGCTTATAGGACTTCCATCCGGACTCCCACGAATGCCACACCATTCGAATTGGTCTATGGCACAAACGCCATTCTTCCCATTCATACCCAACTACATTCATTCCATACATCCATTGCACTCGACCTCCCCCTAGAGACGCTTCAGCATGCTAGGATGGCCGAGCTAGATTTGCTAGATGAGAGGCGACTCCTTGCCATAGATCATGCTCGTGCATACCGGCAAAGGATAGCCCAACATTATAGCAAACACATGAGACCTCGCCACTTTGAAGTGGGAGATCTAGTCTTGAAAACCATCCACCATCGTGGCCCACACCCCCTAGGCACGTGGCGCCCCAACTGGGATGGACCCTATGTTGTACGAGCAACCACTACGAACAATTCGTATTGGTTGATCGATGTAGAAGGTAGGAATTTAGCAGATCCTATCAATATTCAATACTTAAAGAAGTATCATGTGTAGGATCTGGATTAAATTCCAGTTTTCGAAAATTTTAAAGGGATAGCTGCCCTGAGACGTGTGAATAAGGTGCAAAGGCGAACTCGTGTGACCCTAAGTGAGAGAATTCGCACTTGTGAAAGAGTGGAGTTTTCAAAATCGTGGTTGCATTTCAAAATCCTTCTTCTTACAAAGAAAGGCCTAGTTCAACATAGCAAGATACTTGCAAGTAGTACGTGCTATTTCTAAATAGGCTGATCTGGAATGGATCGAGTATAGGCTTGGGATAAGTCCTCCCCTCTTCTCTTCTACTTCTAAAAGGAAAACAAAGGCCCAAATAAAGGGAATTTCCCATTTCGAAGTATCTTTCCAAAAGAAAGAAACCAGAATCAAAAAGGAAAATCGATTCTCTTGTGAAAAAGAGGGATTAAATAAAAAAATACTCCCAAAGGGAGACCCTCTATGAAAAAAGGAAAAGAGGCCAAAAAGCTCAAAAAGAGCAGTTTTCCGCCTTCTATACCTCAAACCACAGGACGCTTCAGAAGGGACCGTGGTATCTCTTTCCCATCCCTGGCTTATCCCAAGCTAAAGCATGGTTCATTTCGAGGAATCCTAAAGTAAAAATAGGATTTACTTACTTGAATTTCATCTTGTTTGAGAATTCGACGTTTCGAGTAAGGCGTAGGAATTTGAAATGAAACTTGCCTTCTTATAAAATCTCTGCTAGATAAGCGAGTGTTAAGACTCAAACAAGGGCAAGCACGAAGAGCTCGAGATCCTTAGGATCGAGGCTCAAGACAGTTGTCCCTTTTGTAAATAGCTTTTGTAAATAAGTTTTGAAAACCAAACATCGAACAGCATAAGATTTGCTCACTTGAGCAATAGGCCTTGTAAGTCTCTAGAGTTCGACCACATCTGGTCTCCGGGAGGTCGCCACTCTTGGCACCACACCCATGTCATTTGCATTCCACGCATGGTACTTGCATGAACATGATTCCATTTAGGACCAGATTCCATAGTATAACCCTTTGGCGTGATATCTCCTCCTACCAGAGTTTGTAAATTGAGATTTTGCTAAAATTGGGACGATCCCATGTTCTTTGTGGATAGATCTAGGGAGATATTGAAAGGGGTGTTTGTCATCTTTGCCCTTATCCAAATCTATTTGGACAAGGCCAAAGAGGGGCATCTGTAAACACCCCGAAATCCCACGAATTTCTTGAACAAATCTGGTTTTGTAAAAGCAGCCCCAAAGGGCCATTTTGAGTTTGGAAACCCAGGAGCCTTCCAGACAACCCTGTACATATGTTTTAAACTCTGTATTTCAAAAATATATAATATAGCTTTTGAAAACCTGTTAAAACATGTTTTTGAAACCCCGAAGCGGCTTGGCCCGATCAAGACAGGACCAGGAGAGCTAAGAAGAGCCGGGAATCGGAGCACACGTCGAGCCCGGCACAGCAACTCTTGTATCTAATTCACACCCCCAGGATCTCGAACGTCCAAGACCCTGTTCTTATCAAAATAGCATTTGAAGTCATCTCCGGAAGGCAGAAACGGAGGCGGACGACTATGTTGGCGAAGACCCAACGCAGACGGAGTACTGATGCTGTCAGGCCCCGCACGAATCGTCTGTTTCGAACCCAGCCCGAAGGAGTCAGAGTTCAGTTTGGATTGGATCTGGACCATATATATCCAGATTCCAATCCAAACCCATATGTGGACTTGGATTTGGATTTGGATCCAGAGATCCAATCCAATATCCATATCCATGGCCCACATCACCTTCTCATAAATGGAGGTGGGGCCCACTTGAAATTCACGTGGGATATTGGGCATGAGAGAGAGTGGGGGTGAAAAATATCAAGAGTGTTGTATTAAGCTTGACTTGTGTGTCAAGTTTGGGTTTAATCATGTGGGTTAGCCTAATTGAGTGGGTTTAAGCTTGTAATTAGCTAAAACCTAACCTAGGGCTGCACCAACATGGGGTGATCAAGGTCTATGGGCCATGCAAAGGGAGCTCCTTCACCTAAACCTAACCCAAAATACCTAATCCTAGCCTTCCACCCTAATCCGCCCCTAATCCGAGCCTAATCACCTAACCTACTTCCCTAATCCCAGCCTAATCCTAACCTAATCACCTAACCCACTTCCCTAATCCTTCCCTAAACCTAGATTAGTTTCCCTAATCCTAGCCTAAACCTAGCCTAATCACCTAACCTAGCTCACTAAACCTCACCCTAAAACCCAACCACCTAACCTAGCCCTAAACCCCTAAACCACCCTTAGCCCACGATTTACCCAAACCCCTAGTTTTAAAATATCTGGCCCAACCCCTTCCAGCCCACCTTATCTACATACCACCCTACCTAAACCACCTAACCACTACCCACATCCCAGCCCTAACCGACCTACCCATCCCCTATTTAAACCCCCCTCCTTGTGGGCGGGTTTTCCAAGTGGGAACCACCCTTCCACCCAGCCGGGCCCTCTCCTTCTCCCATCTCTCACCCAGCCGGGACCACTCCCCAACAGCTCCACCTGCTCCACCAGCCACCACCTGCACCGCCACTTTCCCTCTTCCCTCCACCACCACCATCCCTCAGCCGGACGCCACCACCTCCACCCAACCGAACCAGCCGACAGCCACCTGCCCGCCACCTTCCCACTTCATCCGCCACCTCTCCCCATTCGGTAAGTACCCTGCACCTTACCTAACCCCCTTCTCTACCACCTCTCCACTCTTAGCCACCCATCCTACCTTCATCTCATCCCCTTTGCCACCACCATTTTAACCTAGCCGAACCTAGTATAACCCAAGTTGCCGGCCACTACCTAGCCATCATCTCCCATTCGGCCCTCCCCTAGGTGTCCTATTCGGCCCTCCCCTAGGTGTCCTATTCGGCTTCGGCCTTCCCACCAGCTCACCCTTTTAGGTCCAGCTTCCCTAAACTCTCAACTCCCCTAGTGACCCTAAGAATCCACTCATTCAGCCACTTTAAACCCCTACTTGGAGTCGCCATCTACTTGCCACCGGTCACCTTCGAGGCGCCTATCCCGCGCCCCACTTGCAGCCGGCCAGCACCCTTGATCACCTACCTTCGCGGAGCTCCCGTTTGCAGCCCAAAGCCAAGTCCACGCCCAAGCAAGACCTCTACGGACCAGCTACTCGTAAGTGTCTAAACTCGGTCTTTAGTTGTATACTTGCTTGAGATTCAATTTGATACGGGGTTGTAATAACGGAGCATAGTCTCCCCCCGCTTGTAATAACGTGGCTTGGCACGACCACACACGTGCACTCTCTTAGCCGTGCACGATTTTGAACACACACGGGCCTAATCAGCCTCTAATACATAAGTGTACATATATACTTTCATTTTCGAAGCGTTTTGTTTAAGTTGGGTGCGTTGTCTTTCAATTCAAACACTCACACACATTGAGCTTTCGCTCTTATTTGAAAGACCCAAGTAAGGGCCGACCTATACTATTTGGGTTTCATTTCATGTCGTGTGAGTAAGTCTTTTAATTCAAGCACTCTCACACACATTGAGCTTTCGCTCTTATTTGAAAGACCCAAGTAAGGGCCGACCTATACTATTTGGGTTTCATTTCATGTCGTGTGAGTAAGTCTTTTAATTCAAGCACTCTCACACACATTGAGCTTTCGCTCTTATTTGAAAGACCCAAGTAAGGGCCGACCTATACTATTTGGGTTTCATTTCATGTCGTGTGAGTAAGTCTTTCAATTCAAGCACTCTCACACACATTGAGCTTTCGCTCTTATTTGAAAGACCCAAGTAAGGGCCGACCTATACTATTTGGGTTTCATTTCTTGTCGTGTGAGTAAGTCTTTCAATTCAAGCACGCACCCACATTGAGCCTTCGCTCTTATTTGCAAGACCCGAGTAAGGGCTCATATACATAAGATATATACATATCTCCCTTCGGCAATTTCCCTTCGGTTATTTCCCTTCGGTTATTTCCCTTCGGTTATTTCCCTTCTGTTATTTCCCTTCAGTATTGTCTTTACATTTCGGGTTTTCCCTTTGGAGTAGCGTGAGTTTGCATTGCATCTACGCCATACCACGAGGTAGGACGCATATTGCATCGAAGCAAGCCCCGCTCGAATTCGCCCATGTAGTGGAGTGTTCATAACACACAAACTAGGCGACCCAAAAAGGGATAAAAGAAAAGACTTAGGCACGTGCAAATCCATGTGATCTAAAATATGCAATCGCATCTTAAAGACCCGAAATAGACACCTCGAACCGCTTCGTAGACTTTCTCTCCAAAACTCGATTTTTGCAAAAGCGTACAGACTGACCCTTGCGCATCGGTGCAAGAAGGTCTGCGACGACAAGAGCTTACTTGCTCACAGTCGCCACGTTTAGAAGTCAGTGTTAGAAATATCTTCGCTAGCTTAAGTAAGCTAGCTGGCACTCCCTATTTGTATACATAGGCCTTAGATGCACGAGAAGATCCACTCCAAGCCCCGGAAGGGACGAAGAGGCGGGGATTTTCGCGCGTCCACAGCTTTGTTTGTATGATTGCAAGTTTTATTTCATGTGGGATTTTGCACGTGCCTATGTCTTTCACTTTTATGCTTTTTAGGGCCAACTAGGTGTGTGCGCAAGTGACCAAAGTTGGGCGATTTTTGTACGGGAGTGTGGGGTTTGCTTTGATGCAATATGCATCCTAACTCATGGTATGGCGAATATGCAATGCAAACTCACACAACTCCAAGGAAAAACCTGAATTAAAAGACAATGCTTAAGGGAAATGGCGTAATGTAAATTGCAAAAGGGAAATATGGTCTTAAGAGTGGAAAGGCTCAATTGTGTAAGTGTGTGTCGTGTATATATGAAAAGACTACTCACACAGCTGAACCTTAAAACCCAAATCTTAAAGACATAGCGGAAGGGAAATACTTATAATATATATGGGCCCGAAGGTCGCCAACGTGTGTGTGGGTGTTGTGTATATATGTAAAGACAACTCACACGACTTGTAATGTAAAACCCAAATAAAATTGCAATATGGCCCTTATTAGGGTCTTGGGAGTAAGAGCGAAAGCTCAATGTGTGTGAGTGTAGAATTGAAATACCACGCACGCAACTTGAATGAAACACCCAAATAAAATTGCAATATGGCCCTTACTAGGGTCTTGGGAATAAGAGCGAAAGCTCAATGTGTGTGAGTGTAGAATTGAAAGACAACACCCACGACTTGTAATGGAAAACTCATGCAACCGAATATATATAAATATAACTATATCTCAGTGGCTATCAAGGCCCTGTGTGTGCCAAAATGGTGTGCAGCTAAGAGCGGAAAGGCTCAAGTGCACGTGTGTGTTGGTGTGCCAAACCACATTATTACAATCGAGGGGAGATAACGCTCCATTATTACAACCCCGTATCAAATTTAATTAAATGTAAACAAGTTCATATAATGAATCGAGTTAGGAACTTACGTGTAGCTGGTCCGTGTTCAACTTGCTTGGCTTTGGCCTCATGAGTCGCCTTGGGCAGTCGAAGGGGAGCTCCTTAGGTGGGTGCTTGCGGCAGGTAGGGGGTGCTGGCCAGGTGGTATCTTGATGCTGGCTGAGTGGAAGGAGCGATAGGTAGGGGTGCTGGCCGAGTGGAAGGTGTTGGCTGAATGGATGGAAGATGGTGTTGGGGAGTGGTGAAGGCAAGCTGGGAAGTGGGTGACTAAGGGAGGTGTTCAGCTAGGAGCTAAGGTGGGTGGTGTTGAGGGAAGGTAGTGGGGTATGGTGTAGGTCGGCCGGGTGTAAGGGAGAAGGGATGGATGAGCTAGGTTGGTGTGGTGCTTGGCTGGGAAGAAGGGATTGAAGGGTTAGATGGGGTTGAGGTGGGGTACTAACCGTGAAGGAGGCAGTGCTGGTGGTGGTGGAGTGTGGTGGCCGGATGGAAGTGGAAGAAGAGTGGCAGCCGGGAAGGTGCTCCTCGCCGAAGGTGGAAGATGGTGGAATTGGCTGGAATGGGGAAGTGTTGGCCGAGTGGAAGGAGTGGCGGTGGAATGGCTGGGTGGTGGAGCTTGGAGGGAGTGGAAGAGAGCGAGTGGAACCTACAATGAAGGGGGGTTTATATAGGCTGGGAATGGGCTAGGTCGGTTAGGGGATTGTGGGCCAGATATTTGTAATAAGGTGGGCATGGGACTGGTTAGTGGTTTAGGGTAGGTCGGTTAGGGGGGGCTGGTTAGTGGTTTTGGGTAGGTCGGTTAGGGGGGCTAGGATATAATAGTTAGGGGTTTAATTAGGTGCACTAAGGTGGGTTTAGGCTTAGTTGGTTAGGGTCTAGGTGGTCTAGCTAGGTGAGGTGGGCTAGGTGAGGTCGGCTAGGTGAGGTTGGGGCGGTTTTAGGTGAGAAGGGTTAGGTTTGGGTTAGGTTTTAGGGGGAGTGGCTAGGTGAGGTGAGCTAGCTTAGGGCTAGGTTTAGGAACCTCCCCTTGGCGCCGGTCCATTGATCCATTTGCAGCCATGTCCCAGTTGGTGCTGCCCCAAGTTAGGTGTAGGTGCAAACAAGCTTAAACCCACACTCTAGGCTAAACCCGCAAGGTTAACCCACCCTTGACCAAAAGTCAAGCCTACCAACTTTCTCACTCATACTTTATCCCCCCCTTTTCTCTCTCTACCCAAGCTTTTCACGTGAAATGGTGTGGGCCCCTCACCTCCATTTATGAGAAGGTGATGTGGGCCATGGATGTAGATATTGGATTTGGATCTTGGGATCCAAATCCAAATCCAAATCCAAATACAAGTTGGGTTTGGATCTGGATATATATGGTCCAGATCCAGCTCAAATATGATTTTTTTATTCCTTCATGGCATTTCGAAACGGATGATTTGTTCGGGGCCTGACTTTATCAGTACTCTGTCTTGCGTTGGGTCTTCGCCAACATTGTCGTCCGCTCTTCTTCTCACCTTCAGGAGTTCATTTTGAGCAAATTTATAATATCTAGGGCTTGGATGTCTGAGAATCTAGGGTTGATTTTGATACGAGAGTTGATGTGTCGGGCTCTCCTTTGCCTCTTCGGTCTTGCTTTCGTCAGGCCAGGCTGCTTTCGGGGTTTCAAAATACCTTTTTAAGGTTTTAAAACACTATGTACAGGGTTTTAAAACATATATACAGGTTCAAAGTATGTACAGGGCTATCTGGAAGGCTCCTGGGTTTCCAGACTCAAAATAGTCCTTTGGGGCTGCTTTTGTAAAACCAGGCATATTTGTGAAAATTGTGGGATTTTGGGGTATTTACAGATGTCCCTCTTTGGCATTATCCAAATTTATTTGGATAATGGCAAAGATGACAACACCCCTTTCGATGTCTCCCTAGATCTATCCACGAAATTATGGGATTGTCCCAATTTTTGAGCAAAATCTCTCTTTTAAACCTGGTTGGAGGAGATATCACGCCAAAGGGGCCTTCTATGGATTTTGGTCCTAAACGGGATCATGTTATGCAAGTGTTCATATGTGGATGTGCACATGCGTGACATGGATGAGATGCCAAGGATGGTGACCTCCCAAAGACCAGATGGCATGGTCGAACTCTTGAGACTTACGAAGACCTGCTGCTCTAAGTGAGCGGGCCCTATGTTGCTCGATGTTCGAGTTTTCAAAATCTATTTACAAAAGAGAAAACTACTTTTAGCCTCAATCCTAAGGATCTCGGGCTCTTCACGTTTGCCTTTGCTTGAGTCTTAACACTCGCTAATCTAGTGGAGGTTTTATAAGAAAACAAGCTATATTTCAAAATTCCTATGCCTTACTCAAAACGTCGAATTCTCAAACAAAATGAAATTCAAGTAAGTAAATCCTATTTTTACTTTAGGATTCCTCGAAATGAACCATGTTTTACTTGGGATAAGTCGAAGGGATGGGATGTAGATACCACGATCCCTTCTGAAGTGTCCTGTGGTTTGAGGCATAGAAGGCGGAAAACTGCTCTTTTTTGAGCTTTTTGGCCTTTTCTTCCTTTTTTTTTTTCATAGAGGGTCTCCCTTTGGGAGGATTTTTTCTTTAATCCCTCTTTTCCATAAGAGAATCGAATTTTTCTTTTTGATTCATGTTTCTTTCTTTGGGAAAGAGATTTTGGCAGGGATTCCCTTTGTTTTGGCCATATTTTCCTTTTGGAAGGAGAAGAGAGGAGGGGAGGACTTATCCCAAGGTTATACTCGATCCATTCCAGATCAGCCTATTTAGAAATAACACGTACTACTTGCAAGTATCTTGCTATATTGAACTACGCCTTTCTTTATGTAAACACCCCAAAATCCCATGATTTTCTCAAATTACCTAGTTTTGCAAAAGTAGCCCAAAGGGCTATTTTGAGTCTGGAAACCCAGGAGCCTTCTAGGCAACCCTGTACATATGTTAAAACCATATACGTTTTAAAATATATACATACAGTTTCAAAACCTTAAAAAGGTATTTTGAAACCCCGAAAAGCAACTTGGCCTGATGAAAGCGGGACCAAAGAAGCAAAAGAGAGCCCAAACCCGGAGCATATTTCAAGCCCGGCACATCAACTCTCATATCAGAATCATCCCCAAAATCTCGAACATCCAAGCCCCTGTTATCAACAAATTCGTCAAAATGATTTTCGGAAAGTGAGAAGAAGAGCGGACGACAATGTTGGCGAAGACCCAACGCAAGACGGAGTACTGATGTGTCAGGCCCCGCACAAACCGTTCGTTTTGCAACGCCATGAAGGAGTCAGAAAATCAGATTTGGATCGGATCTGGATCATATATATCAAGATCCAAATCTAAACATGCATCTGGATTTGGATTTAGATTTGGATCCAAAGATCCAATCCAATATCCACAACCATGGCCCACATCACCTTCTCATAAATGGAGGTGGGGCCCACAAAGAATTCACGTGAAAAGCTTGGGTAGAGAGAGAGTGGGATGATAAAGTATGAGTGAGAAAGTTGGTGGGCTAGACTTTTTTGTCAAGTTTTGGGTTAATCATGTGGGTTTAGCCTAAGAGTGTGGGTTTAAGCTTGTATGCACCTACACCTAACCTGGGGCTGCACCAACATGAACCTGGCTGCAACTAGGTCTATGAATCAAGGCCAAGGGGATGCTCCTAAACCTAGCCCTAAGCTAACCCACCTCACCTAGCCACTCCCCCCTAAACCTAACCTAATCCTAGCCACCCTCACCCAAAACCACCCTAACCATACCTAGCCGACCTCACCTAGCTCACCCCACCTAAACTAGACCACCTATACCCTAGCTAGACTAAACCTAATCCCACCTTAACCCACCTAATTAAGCCCTAACCCTTAATTCCCAGCCACCCTAACCGACCTACCCTAAACCACCTTACCACCCTTCCTAGCCGACCTACCCAAACCACCCCACCATAGCCCACCATATCCTAAATATCTACCCATCCGACCCCAGCCCATGCTTATAAAAACCCCCCTTTTGGGGTGGGTTTTGGGTATCTCTCTCACATCCCTCTCTCTCCTCTCTCACCTGCCCTCTCTTCCACACCATCTCACTCCATCCTTCCCCCAGTTGCGCCACCTCCACTCCACCCGGCTGCATTTCCACTCGGCTGCCACCTGCACACCCGACCCGACTGCACAATTCCACCCGGCTGCCACCTTCTTCCAGCTACCACTTCCTTCCACCACCTCCGGCCACCACCTCAGCAACCACCTCTGGTTAGTACCCCCATCTCGACCTGATCTAACCTCTCTTCCACCTCCGAACTAGCTATACGTAAGTGCCTAACTCGGCCCTTGTTATGAACTTGCTTACATTTGATTAAATTTGATACGAGGTTGTAATAATGGAGCGTTGTCTCCCCCCGCTTGTAATAATGTGGTTTGGCACACCCACACACACGTGCACTTGAGCCATTTCGCTCTTAGTTGCACACGATTATATCACATACACGGGCCTGATCAGCCCTTAAGATATAGCTATACCTATATGATTTAAGTTGCGTGGGTTTTAATTTAAGTTGTGTGCATGGTCTTTTCAATTTCCACATTCACACACATTGAGCTTTCGCTCTTATTCCCAAGACCCTAGTAAGGGCCGTATTGCAATTCCCTTGGGCGTTTTAATTCAAGTTGTGTGCGTAGCATTTCAATTCTACACTCACACACATTGAGCTTTCGCTCTTACTCCCAAGACCTTAGTAAAGGCCTTATTGCAATTTCGTTTTGGGTGTTTTAATTCAAGTTGTGTGCGTAGCATTTCAATTCTACACTCACACACATTGAGCTTTCGCTCTTACTCCCAAGACCTTAGTCAATGCCATTGTAAACACCCCAAATCTTCTATATTTCAAAAAACTCTCAAAACACCAAAAAGCTCGTTTGAGCCAAAACGACGACCTGTTTTGAAATGTGAAAACAGGTACAGAAGGCAAAAGAAGACCCTAGGCCAGAAGAGGATTCAAGCCTAGAGCTTCAGAAGCCACTCCCTGATAAAAAAAAAAAAGAAAGCTGAGCCCGTTTGATGAAAAGCTCAACGGAGTCCAAAACGGCGAGACGAAGTCTGAACGACAAAGTTGGGGAAAACCCAGCACCAGACGGAGCGCTGATGAAGCCAGTGCCCGCACAGATCGTTCGCCTCGAGAAGCCAAGAAGGACTGTCCGAAGAAATTTTGATTCGGATCTAGACCATAAATATCCAGATCCAAATCCATGTAATGAATAGTGTTTGGATTTGGGCCAATCCAAATAGTGTTTGGGTCGATCCAAATAGTATTTGGATTTGGATTGGATCCAAATAGTGTTTGGATTGGATCCAAATAGTGTTTGGATTGGATCGGATCTGGATCAAAATATCTAGATCCATATCCATAAAAATGTTGGGTTTGGATCGGATACGGATCTCAAAATATCCGAGATCCAATATCCATATCCAAATAGTGTTTGGATTTGGGTATGGATCCAAACCCAAACCCAAATCCAAGACCCACCTCAAATGTCTATAAATAGAGGTGAGGGGGTCCATGTAAAGGGTTCATGCAAATATTTGGGAGGAGAGAGAGGGAGTGATAGACCTAGCCATATGGGCTCATTGGGTGAGGTTCAAGCCATGTGGGCTAAGTGGGTCTAGACCAAGGGGCTGCAACAAAGGTGGGCCGGACCAAGTGGCTGCAATCGTGGAGACGTGGGCTCAAGCCATGAAGGACCGGCTCCAAGAGGTAAGCCTAACCTAACCTAGCCATTCTCTCTACACCCCTCTAAACCTAACCCCAACTGAACCTAACCCTAACTGAACTAACCTAACCCTAATTGAACCCTAACTAGACCTAACCTAACCCCAACCGCCTCAAAACATCCCCCAAACCACGAACCAAAACCCCCGGACGCCTACCGCGCGCCCTGCTTCCTGCCGCGCAGCCCTGACGCTGTCGCGCCCTGCCGCGCCCTTCCGCTGCCTGCACGCCCCGCGCCGCAGCGCGTCCTACGCCACTGCAGCCGTGTCAGGTGCCCGTCTGCTGCTCCATGCGCCCAACGGCCGCACCAGCCACCCGACTGCTTCCTGTCGACCCGACTGCCTCCCAGCCGACTTGACCACCCCCCTGCCGACCTAACCTGCACCCTGGCCGTGACCTGCACCCTAGGACAGACCCTACACAGCCCCCATCTTGGCCGAACCTTAGTTCCCCTAAGACCCTAATCGTTCCCCATAGAACCTCCCTCAAAGCCACCTAGGATAACCCCCTCTTGGCTGCCCAAGGTGAACCGTGAGCCCACGTGCAAGCAAGTTGAACATGGACCAGCTATTTGTAAGTGTCTAAACTTGGTCTATTACATTAACTTGCTTTATATTCAATTAAATTTTGATACGGGGTTGTAGTAAAGGAGCTTCGTCTCCCCCCGATTGTAATAACGTGGTTTGACACACCCACACATACACGCACTTGAGCCTTTCCGCTCTTAGTCATACACTTCTTGCACACACACGGGCCTAACAAGCCCTTAATATATAGTTATATTTATATATTTTAAGTCAAGGGGTTTTTTAATTAAGTCGTGTGTGTTGTCTTTCCATTTTCCACACTCACACACATTGAGCCTTCGCTCTTACTCCCAAGACCTTAGTAAAGGCCTTATTGCAGTTATATTTGGGTTTCATTTATGTCGTGTGAGTTGTCTTTACATTCCCACACGCACACACATTGAGCCTTCGCTCTTACTCCCAAGACCTTAATCAAGGCATACTGCAATTTATATTTGGGTTTCATTTCATGTCGTGTGTGTAAGTCTTTCAATTCAAGCACGCACACACATTGAGCCTTCGCTCTTATTTGCAAGACCCAAGTAAGGGCCCCTACATATACTCTATATAAAGTATTTCTTTCGGCTATGTCTTTAAGATTCGGGTTTTAAGGTTCAAGTCATGTGCGTTGTCTTTCAAATATATACACGACACACACTTACACAATTGAGCCTTTCCACTCTTAAGATATAGCCATATTTCCCCTTCCGCTATTTACTTTACAAGTCATTTCCCTTCGGCTATTTACTTTACAAGTCATTTCCCTTTGGTTATTTCCCTTCGGCAATTTCCCTTCGGCATTGTCTTTTAAATTCGGGTTTTCCCTTTGGAGTAGTATGAGTTTGCATTGCATCTACGCCATACCACGAGGTAGGACGCATATTGCATCGAAGCAAGCCCCGTACTCCCGCTGAAATTCGCCCCATGTAGTGGAGTGTTCATAACACACACCTAGGTGGCCCATAAAGGGATAAAAAGAAAGACTTAGGCACGTGCAAATCCACGTGATCTAAAATCTGAAAATCGTACAAACCCGAATCAATCGTGCAAACACGCCAAGACTTAGGCTATTTCGATGCACGCCCATCGTGCCTAAGTAGATTAAAATTTGAAAGACTTAGGGTCGTCCAACCCTTACAAAGTCAAAATCGCCCAAATGCATGGTTTTCAAAAGGTTTTAAAACACTTCTTCATTCAAAATATATTTTGAGTTAAACTTGTTTCAAAACGAAGTCTCTAAGCGTACAGACTAACCCTTGCGCATCGGTGCAAGAAGGTCTACGACGTAAAAATCCCGCTTGCCTACAATCGCCTTTCAAAAGTCAGATTATTTTCAAAACATACTTTGCTAGTTATAGTAAACTAGCTGGCACGCCCATAAAGCGAATGTAGATTGTGAAAAGGTTCACTTCAGGCCTAAGAACCCGTAAGTGAAAATTTTCGGTGTCTACACTATACTATTTGGGTTTTCATTTCATGTCGTGTGTGTAAGTCTTTCAATTCAAGCACTCACACACATTGAGCCTTCACTCTTATTTGAAAGACCCAAGCAAGGGCCGACCTATACTATTCGGGTTTTCATTTCATGTCGTGTGTGTAAGTCTTTCAATTCAAGCACTCACACACATTGAGCCTTCGCTCTTATTTGAAAGACCCAAGTAAGGGCCGACCTATACTATTTGGGTTTTCATTTCATGTCGTGTGTGTAAGTCTTTCAATTCAAGCACTCACACACATTGAGCCTTCACTCTTATTTGAAAGACCCAAGTAAGGGCCGACCTATACTATTCGGGTTTTCATTTCATGTCGTGTGTGTAAGTCTTTCAATTCAAGCACTCACACACATTGAGCCTTCGCTCTTATTTGAAAGACCCAAGTAAGGGCCGACCTATACTATTTGGGTTTTCATTTCATGTCGTGTGTGTAAGTCTTTCAATTCAAGCACTCACACACATTGAGCCTTCGCTCTTATTTGAAAGACCCAAGTAAGGGCCGACCTATACTATTTGGGTTTTCATTTCATGTCGTGTGTGTAAGTCTTTCAATTCAAGCACTCACACACATTGAGCCTTCACTCTTATTTGAAAGACCCAAGTAAGGGCCGTGTTATACTATTTGGGTTTAATTTCATGTTGTGTGCATAGTACTTCAATTCAAGCACTCACACACATTGAGCTTTCGCTCTTATTCCCAAGACCTTAATCAAGGCCATACTGCAAGTTATATTTGGGTTTTATTTCATGTCGTGTGTGTAAGTCTTTCAATTCTAGCACGCACCCACATTCAGCCTTCGCTCTTATTTTCAAGACCCAAGTAAGGGCATGTATATACCCTATATACATATCTCCCTTCGGCATTTACATTACAAGTCATTTCCCTTCGGTTATTTCCCTTCGGCATTGTCTTTACATTCGGGTTTTCCCTTTGGAGTAGCGTGAGTTTGCATTGCATCTACGCCATACCACGAGGTAGGACGCATATTGCATCGAAGCAAGCCCCGTACTCCCGCTCAAATTCGCCCCATGTAGTGGAGTGTTCATAACACACACATAGGTGGCCCATAAAGGGATAAAAAGAAAGACTTAGGCATGTGCAAATCCACGTGATCTAAAATCTACAATCGTATCTAAAAGACCCGAATTAAACACCTCGAACCGCTTCGTAGGCTTTCTATACCCTAAAACTCGATTTTTCAAAGCGTACAGACTAACCCTTGCGCATCGGTGCAAGAAGGTCTGCGACGACAAGAGCTCACTTGCTCACAGTCGCCACGTTAGAAGTCAGCTTAAAATACATCTTCGCTAGCTTAGGTAAGCTAGCTGGCACGCCCTGTTTATATAAATAGGCCTTAGACACAAGAGAGGATCCGCTCCAGGCCCTAAAAAGGCAAGAGGCGGGGATTTTCGCGCGTCTACAATCTCTTTCCCCTCCTTGGCTTATCCCAAGTAAAACATGGTTCATTTTGAGGAATCCTAAAGTAAAAAATAGGATTTACTTACTTGAATTTCATTGTTTTTAAAAATTCGACGTTTCGAGTAAGACGTAGGAATTTGAAATATAGCTTGTTTTCTTATAAAACCTCCGCTAGATAAGCGAGTGTCAAGACTCAAGCAAAGGCAAGCACGAAGAGCTCGAGATCCTTAGGATTGAGACTCAAGACAGTTGTCCCTTTTGTAAATAGTTTTTGTAAATAGATTTTGAAAAATTGAACATCGAACAACATAGGATTTGCTCACTAGGAGCAGTAGGCCTTTAAGTCTCAAGAGTTCGACCATATCTGGTCTCTGGGAGGTCGCCACTCTTGGCACCACACCCATGTCATGCATCTGCATTCCACGCATGGCACTTGCATAAACCTGATCCCATTTTAGGACCAGAAACCGTTTTATATCCCTTTGGCGTGATATCTCCTCCTACCAAGGTGTTAAAACTGAGATTTTGCTAAAGATTGGGACGATCGCATATTTTCGTGGTTAGATCTAGGGAGACATTGAAAGGGGTGTTTGTCATCTTTGCCATTATCTAAATCGATTTGGACAATGCCAAAGAGGGGCATTTGTAAACACCCCGAAATCCCACAAACTTCTCAAATGAACCTGGTTTTTATAAAAGCAGCCCCAAAGGGATATTTTGATTCCGAAAACCCAGGAGCCTTCCAGGCAACCCTGTACATATATTTAAAACTGTATATATTTTAAAATATGTATAATACGCTTTTAAAACCTTTTAAAATATGTTTTGAAACCCCACGAAGCGACCTGGCCTGATGAAAGTAGGACCAGAAGAGCTAAAGAGAGCCCGAAACTGGAGCACATGTCGAGCCTGACACAGCAACTCTCGTGTTGAATCTACCCCCCAGGATCTCGAACGTCCAAGACCTTGTTATCAACAAATCATTTGAAATCATCTCCGGAAGGTGAAAATAGAAGCGGATGACCATGTTGGCGAAGACGGAGTACTGATGCTGTCAGACCCCGCACAAACCGTTCGTTTCGAACATACCCTGAAGAAGTCAGAATTCAGTTTGGATTGGATCTGGACCATATATATCCAGATCCCAATCCAAACGTATATGTGGATTTGGATTTGGATTTGGATCCAGAGATCCAATCCAATATCCACATCCATGGCCCACATCACCTTCTCATAAATAGAGGTGGGGCCCACTTGAAATTCACGTGGGATTATGGGCATGAGAGAGAATGGGGAGGATAAGCATGAGGGGAATTGTATTAAGCTTGACTTGTGTGTCAAGTTTGGGGTTAATCATGTGGGTTAGCCTAATTAGTATGGGTTTAAGCTTGTATTAGCCAAAACCTAACCTAGGGCTGCACCAACATGATGCAATGAAGTCTATGGGTTATGTAAAGGGAGCTTCCTAACCCAATCCTAAGCCAAAACCCCTAATCCTAGCCTTTTACCCTAATCCCGGCCTAATCCTAGCCTAATCACCTAACCCACTTCCCTAATCCCAACCTAATCACCTAACCTACCTCCCCAATCCTTCCCTAAACCTAGCCTAATTCCCTTAATCCTAACCTAATCCTAGCCTAATCACCTAACCCACCTCACTAAACCTCACCCCAAAACCAATCCACCTAGCTAAGCCCTAAACCACTAAACCACCCCACCTAAAACCTAGCACACCATATCCCTAAAACCACCTAAATAAAATATTTGCCCCCCCCCCCCTCAAAACCAGCCCACCTTATCACCACACCACCACCACCTAACCACCTTACCACCTTCTCAAAACCACCCCCAACCGACCCTTTGAAAAACTATAAACCCCCCCCCCTAGTGGGTGGGTTTTTGGCAGTTTTTCCAGCCTCCACTTGGGCCAGTCAAGCCCTCTCTCACCTTGCTCTCTTCTCCCACCTGCACCACCACCACTTCTTGGCCAGCTCCACCTCGCGCCACCACTACCTCCCGGCCTGCTCCACTCCATGTCGCCACCACTTCCTGGCCAAGCTCCATCCACCTTCATCACCCGACTGCCCTCCTTGGACACCAACTTCCCTCACCCATCCGATTAGTTCCTCAACCCAACTCCACCCTATCTTATCTCCCCCTCCACTCTCAGCCACCCATACCACCACCACATAGCTCCATCACGGCCTTCCCGCCACCCTTCCCCATTCGGCCAGATATAACCTATTACACCACCCGATTCTCTACTTTTTTTCCTAGTGACACCCCAACCACCTTATCTTGCTCCCTAGGACTACCCCTTCCACTCTCAACCAACCCTTAACTCCACCTTCCCCCAACACCCTACCTTCCCATCCGTGACATCCCCTAGCTACCCCAGCCGGCCACCACTTAAACCACCCCTAGTCGGCCAGTCACAGTCGACTGCACCCAAGTCACCCGGTCAGCCACACCCTCTCCTTAGGCACCACCCCCTAGTCACCCCTTAGCTCCACCTTCCATAGAGCCTTCCCCACGCCTTAGTGATCCTCCCTAAACACCCCAGCCCAAGGCACCACAGCAGCACCATCCCATTCAGCCGGCAAGCTCCAAGGCGCCACACCCGCGCTCCCTTGACACCCGGCCAGCCCATCCCTTTGCCGTGCCATTCCGAGGAGCTCCCTCTTGCAGCCCAAGGCTCAAGCAAGTCACCTCCGGACCAGCTATAAGTAAGTGCCTAACTCGGTCCTCATTTGTAGACTTGCTTAAGTTAAATTAAATTTGATACGGGGTTGTAATAACGGAGCATTGTCTCCCCCCGCTTGTAATAACGTGTCTTGGCACACCCACACACACGTGCACTTGAGCCTACCTCGCTCTTAGTTGTGCACGATTTTGAACACACACGGGCCTAATCAGCCCTTAAGATATAAGTTTATTTATATACTTTAAGTTGCATGGGGTTTTGCTTAAATTGTGTGTGTAGTCTTTCAATTCTCGCACTCACACACATTGAGCTTTCGCTCTTATTTGCAAGACCCAAGTAAGGGCCGGGTTATACTTCCCTTGGGTTTAATTTCATGTCGTGTGTGTAGTACTTCAATTCTCGCACTCACACACATTGAGCTTTTGCTCTTATTCACAAGACCTTAGTTAAGGCCATATTGCAATTTATATTTGGGTTTAATTTCATGTCGTGTGTGTAGCACTTCAGTTCTCGCACTCACACACATTGAGCTTTCGCTCTTATTCCCAAGACCTTAGTTAAGGCCATATTGCAATTTATATTTGGGTTTAATTTCATGTCGTGTGTGTAGCACTTCAATTCTCGCACTCACACACATTGAGCTTTCGCTCTTATTCCCAAGACCTTAGTGTAAACACCCCGAAATCCCACGAATTTCTCAAAATCCATCTGGTTTTATACAAGCAGCCCAAAGGGCCATTTTGAGTCTGGAAACCCAGGAGCCTTCCAGACAACCCTGTATATATGTTTTAAACTTTATATTTCAAAAACATATAATATGGCTTTTGAAAACCTTTTAAAACACGTTTTTAAAACCCCGAAGTGGCTTGGCCTCATCAAGGCAGGACCAGGAGAGCTTAGAAGAGCCCGGAACCGGAGCACACGTCAAGCCCGGCGCAGCAACTCTTGTATCTGATTCACACCCCAGGATCTCGAACGTCCAAGACCCTGTTCTTACCAAAATAGCATTTGAAGTCATCTCCGGAAGGCAGAAACGGAGGCGGACGACCATGTTGGCGAAGACCCAACGCAGACGGAGTACTGATGCTGTCAGGCCCCGCACGAATCATCCAATCCAATATCCATATCCATGGCCCACATCACCTTCTCATAAATGGAGGTGGGGCCCACTTGAAATTCACATGGGATATTGGGCATGAGAGAGAGTGGGGATGAAAAATATCAAGAGTGTTGTATTAAGCTTGACTTGTGTGTCAAGTTTGGGTTAATCATGTGGGTTAGCCTAATTGAGTGGGTTTAAGCTTGTAATTAGCTAGAACCTAACCTAGGGCTGCACCAACATGGGGTGATCAAGGTCTATGGGCCATGCTAAGGGAGCTCCATCACCTAAACCTAGCCAAAAAAGCCTAAACCTAGCCTAAACCCCTAATCCACCCCTAATCTGAACCTAATCACCTAACCCACTTCCCTAATCCCGTCCTAATCCCAACCTAATCACCTAACCCACTTCCCTAATCCTTCCCTAAACCTAGATTAATTTCCCTAATCCTAGCCTAAACCTAGCCTAATCACCTAACCTAGCTCACTAAACCTCACCCTAAAACCCAACCACCTAACCTAGCCCTAAACCCCTAAACCACCCTTAGCCCACGATTTACCCAAACCCCTAGTTTTAAAATATCTGGCCCAACCCCTTCCAGCCCACCTTATCTACATACCACCCTACCTAAACCACCTAACCACTACCCACAGCCCAGCCCTAACCGACCTACCCATCCCCTATTTAAACCCCCCTCCTTGTGGGCGGGTTTTCCAAGTGGAAACCACCATTCCACCCAGCCGGGCCCTCTCCTTCTCCCATCTCTCACCCAGCCGGGACCACTCCCCACCTCCGCCTGCTCCATCTGCTCCACCAGCCCCCACCTACTCCGCCACCTTCCCTCTTCCATCCACCACCACCATCCCTCAGCCGGACGCCATCACCTCCACCCAACCGAACCAGCCGACAGCCACCTGTCCGCCACCTTCCCACTTCATCCGCCACCTCTCCCCATTCGGTAAGTACCCTGCACCTTACCTAACCCCCTTCTCTACCACCTCTCCACTCTTAGCCACCCATCCTACCTTCATCTCAGCCCCTTTTGCCACCACCATTTTAACCTAGCCGAACCTAGTATAACCCAAGCTGCCGGCCACTACCTAGCCATCATCTCCCCTTCGGCCCTCCCCTAGGTGTCCTATTCGGCCTTCCCACCAGCTCACCCTTTTAGGTCCAGCTTCCCTAAACTCTCAACTCCCCTAGTGACCATAAGAGTCCACTCATTCAGCCACTTTAAACCCCTACTTGGAGCCACCAGCTACTTGCCACCGGCCACCTCCGAGGCGCCTATCCCGCGCCCCACTTGCAGCCGGCCAGCACCCTTGACTAGCTTACCTTCGCGGAGCTCCCGTTTGCAGCCCAAGGCCAAGTCCACGCTCAAGCAAGACCTCTACGGACCAGCTACTCGTAAGTGCCTAAACTCGGTCTTTAGTTGTATACTTGCTTGAGATTCAATTTGATACGGGGTTGTAATAACGGAGCATAGTCTCCCCCCGCTTGTAATAACGTGGCTTGGCACAACCACACACGTGCACTCTCTTAGTCGTGCACGATTTTTAGCACACACGGGCCTAATCAGCCCCTAATATATAAGTGTACATATATACTTTCATTTTCGAAGGGTTTTGTTTAAGTTGGGTGCGTTGTCTTTCAATTCAAACACTCACACACATTGAGCTTTCGCTCTTATTTGAAAGACCCAAGTAAGGGCCGACCTATACTATTTGGGTTTCATTTCATGTCGTGTGAGTAAGTCTTTCAATTCAAGCACTCTCACACACATTGAGCTTTCGCTCTTATTTGAAAGACCCAAGTAAGGGCCGACCTATACTATTTGGGTTTCATTTCATGTCGTGTGAGTAAGTCTTTCAATTCAAGCACTCTCACACACATTGAGCTTTCGCTCTTATTTGAAAGACCCAAGTAAGGGCCGACCTATACTATTTGGGTTTCATTTCATGTCGTGTGAGTAAGTCTTTCAATTCAAGCACTCTCACACACATTGAGCTTTCGCTCTTATTTGAAAGACCCAAGTAAGGGCCGACCTATACTATTTGGGTTTCATTTCTTGTCGTGTGAGTAAGTCTTTCAATTCAAGCACGCACCCACATTGAGCCTTCGCTCTTATTTGCAAGACCCGAGTAAGGGCTCATATACATAAGATATATACATATTTCCCTTCGGTTATTTCCCTTCGGTTATTTCCCTTCAGTATTGTCTTTACATTTCGGGTTTTCCCTTTGGAGTAGCGTGAGTTTGCATTGCATCTACGCCATACCACGAGGTAGGACGCATATTGCATCGAAACAAGCCCCGCTCGAATTCGCCCATGTAGTGGAGTGTTCATAACACACAAACTAGGCGACCCAAAAAGGGATAAAAGAAAAGACTTAGGCACGTGCAAATCCACGTGATCTAAAATATGCAATCGCATCTTAAAGACCCGAAATAGACACCTCGAACCTCTTCGTAGACTTTCTCTCCAAAACTCGATTTTTGCAAAAGCATACAGACTGACCCTTGCGCATCGGTGCAAGAAGGTCTGCGACGACAAGAGCTTACTTGCTCACAGTCGCCACGTTTAGAAGTCAGTGATAAAAATATCTTCGCTAGCTTAAGTAAGCTAGCTGGCACGCCCTATTTGTATACATAGGCCTTAGATACACGAGAAGATCCACTCCAAGCCCCGAAAGAGGCGGGGATTTTCGCGCGTCTACAGAGATTGGCACGCCCGGTGGGACGTGAGCCTTTTCAGAAATCGAGTTTACTTGTAGAAATCTTGCGAAAATTTTAAAAAAGGTGTCACTTTAACTTGTTTTCTTTGCTTTTACTTAGGAAATTTTGAAAAAGCTTGAAAAGCATGTCAAAATCCAATCCAAGTGAAGTATCGAGCCAAGGCTCATGCGCATCAAGTTCTCACTCTAGGAGGATTTTCAAAAACAAAATAAAACTAGATGAAATCGAGGACTTGAGAAGGGAGTTTGAGGCCAAAATCGATGCTCTCAGCCAAGAGGCTGAAGTAGGCGATTCATGTTCATTGAACGGTGAACAAAGGCCTAAAAAGAAATTTGAAAAACCTCGCAAGCAAAAAGAGGCCTCCGTAATGGAAGGCAACCAATACCACGAGTCCTTCACACAAAAGGACCGTAAAGCCCTACAGCAGCTGCTGAAAGGGCAAAATAAAGAGAAAAGAAGCTCCGCCCTGTCTGATTTCCTTCCTATGGATTACGAAACAGACAGTGACGATGAAATACCGAACTTCCATCAGTATGATGGCATGGGAGACCCTAGGTCTCACTTGCAGCTTTTCTCACGTCGAGCCCATAAGAAGAAAAAGGACTCGATGAAATGGGTGTATTGGTTCCCTCTATCCCTTAATGGCACAGCTGCCAAATGGCTGGCTTCCTACGACTTAAGCCAGTTCGCTACTTTTGAAGAGTTAGCGAACTACTTCATGCAAAGATTTGCACACAACGTGGAAGTCACGCCAACCCTGAATACCTTAAGGGATACAAAGCAAGGCATGAACGAAAACGTGCATGCCTTCATTATAAGATGGAGGTCGCTTTTAGGCCAAGTGAGAGAGCCCATATCCGAAGGATGCGCAGTAATGCTCATCCTGGATAATTTCAAAAGCGAGTTAAAAACCCTTCTCTCGCTCCATGAGATTTCAACTTTCCATAAGTTGATCAAAACGGCCTCCCTTTTCGAAACCAACTTACAAAAAGGGACATACGATCACTTATGGAAAGGAAGTGCCGTTCCAAAAACCCGTTTGGAAAAGCCCATCGCATATGGGCTGCCCACGACGGACAAAGGGGTAAAGCCCCATAAAATCGCCAATGTTCGGGTGGATCCAGGCATGGCGGGCACTTCTAAAAATTTTGAAAAAATAGAAAATAAGAGAGAACGCAATTTTTCAAAACCGATTGAAAAACGGGAGTACACTCCACTGGGGCAACCCGTGTCGGAGGTCCTAGACCTCTTACTTGCCCAGGGCATGATCGAACTCCCTGAAATCCCCGAAGGAGTCATGTCCAAAGGGGGGTATTTAAACCGATTTTGCAAGTATCATCGGCTAAAAGGCCATGATACCAAACGTTGCTTCTCTCTTCTAAATAAAATTGAGAACTTGATAGCGAAGGGCCGGCTCCAGGTCACTGCGGAACCTGAGCCACCTCAAGCTATCTTCAAGGAACCCTTTCCCAAACACGCCAGTGGCAGTGGGAAAGGAAAGGAGGTATGTACCCTCACCATTTCCAAGGAACTAGCGCAAAAGCCAGAACCTGGTCGACCTGCTTGTGCGCCCATCCTTGTACTATACAAGAGGCCCGCCCAAGTCATCATTCGGGGACCACCAAAAGTGGAAACCCCGGCAAAACCAGTTTTGAAAATTCAAGGTTCTCCTCAGCTCATCCTTAGAGCCAAGTCTAGCGCAAACCCTAGGCTGGTCGTGGGGGAAGTCACTAGATCCGGGAGGATCTACCAACCCCCGCACCTTCAAGGTGCTCAAAAGGTGGTTAGTGTACCTGGCCCCTCAAAAGCATGTATCCCTAGTGGTCTGCCAAAAGCAGATAAGGACAAAGTCATCCTAAACCCTAATGATTTCGAAAACCACCTTTCAAAGATTCCTATTCACATGTCTATCCTAGAGCTTATCAAAACCTCGCCTAGGCATAGACTTGTCTTAGAGAAAATTCTAGAAAGGGCCAAGGTTGATTCGAACATAAGTCCGGAATCCTTGTTTGCCCAAGTGGCTTTATTAGGAGCAAAATCGCCCATCACCTTTTCGGAAGATGATGTAGATAGACCCTACGAAACCCATAACCAGGCCCTGCACATCGAGGTGGTTCTAAACAACCACTCTCTGGACAGGTGCCTAGTCGATGGTGGAGGAGGGCTCAACATCCTTCCACTTCACGTGGCGTACAAAATCGGAGTCACCTTGACTTCAGTGAACCCAAGCCCCATCGTTATCACTGGATACGATGGGAATGCGTCTAGACCTTTAGGATCCATCGAACTCCCAATGGAAACGAGAGGGATCGAACACATGGGGGTGTTCCACGTCTTGGATATCCACCCCCATTATAACCTGTTGCTGGGAAGACCCTGGATACACAGTTTGTGCGCTGTGCCATCCACCTTCCACAGGTGTGTTAAGATCCCTTTTAGGGACCAGGTCGTAGTGATCCTAGGTGAGAGTCACCCACAGCTTCAGGGGATCATAAACTCCCCTTGTTTATCGAGCTCCTAGGCCCATGAGGCTAACCTGGGGCAAATTATGGTTGAGCCACCTCGGCTCGTGTTGAACAACCCTAGGAAGGTTGTATGTGTGAAGGGGCCGCCCAAAGCAGGCCCCCTCCCGACTCTAATCCTCCTAGGAAAACCCAAACGTTCCCTATTTCCAAAACCCCTGGACAAAAGGCCATACGAGCCTAATATGGACGATAGCATGTTCCAGGACCACGACTTATATCCCATCTTTTCAAAAAATAAAAGGTCGTGGAACATGTTATTGAACATGGGCTACACGCCCTACAAAAGTCTAGGGGCACAAAACCAGGGTCTCCTAGAGCCCATCCTTCCTAGGGCCAACCCAAGCCGATATGGGATCGGCTATACTCCCCGAATACCGCCGGAGCCACCCCCTGTGACCACTTGGGTCAAGGGTGCCCCGGAGCCTGTCTTAGAAGAGACCTATGGTTTAGACCTCCTATTCCGAGCCTAACCCGTAGTGTTTTCCCTTTGTAGGTATGACGGAAGATCCCTTTTTCTAAAAAATACCAAAAACATTTGAAAAACTTAAAATCGAAAAAATCGAAAAACAAGAAAAACCAAAAACAATGGAAAAACAAAAACTCGAAAAAAGTGTGCTTTGTATAGTTCCCAAAGTTCTTGTTTTACAAAAACCCAAAAAAATCGAAAATTTAGAAAATACCAAAAAGATTTTGTACATAGCTGCTCCTGGTAGGCCTTTGGCAAAAGAAAAGGATTTCGAAAGAAGTGTCGTCTGCATAGCCAGACCAAAAATTTCGAAGTCACTTGAAAATCCAAGTACAAAACCAGGTTATTTTGAAAACCACGCATCAAGTTCCCTCGGGTCTATGGCCCACGAGAATGATCAAAGCCTAGAATTGGATCCCCTTGAGGAAGATCCCACTTCTGAGCTCCCAGAATTTCATAGAATTCTCGATTTTGAAAGACCTTCCCAATCAGTAGGAGGAGATTTCATAGAGGTGAACCTAGGGGATGATTCCAATCCCAAAAACATCAAAATAGGCGCATGCTTGCATGAAACTGAAAAGTTAGCATTCATTGCATTTCTACGAACCTATTTAGATGTGTTTGCATGGACGTATGAAGACATGCCGGGCATAGATCCCAGCATTGTCGAGCATCGTCTTCCCTTAGATGTAGGCGTAAAACCAATAAAGCAGAAGCTTAGGAAAATACACCCGAATGTACACACGCAAGTCAAAGAGGGTTTAGAAGATCTGCTAAAAGCCGGATTTATAAAACCCATTGCGTATTCTGATTGGTTGTCAAATATCGTTGTGGTTCGAAAAACCAATGGGAAAATTCGAATATGCATCGATTTCAGAAACCTGAATAAAGCCACTCCAAAGGATAATTATCCGTTACCAAACATAGATTTGATAGTCGATAGTACTGCAAATCATGAAATGTTTTCATTCATGGATGGCTATTCAGGCTATAATCAAATCAAACTACGCCCACGAGATCAGGGTAAGACTGCCTTCACAACCCCATGGGGCACGTACTGCTATACAGTCATGCCCTTTGGTTTGAAAAATGCCGGCGCAACATACCAACGAGCCATGAACACGATCTTCCATGATCAAATTCATGAGCTTGTAGAAGTGTATGTAGATGATCTCTTGGCGAAATCCAAAACCCGATGCACCCATATTGAATGTTTACAAAAGATTTTCGAAAGGCTTAGGCTTTACAAAGTAAAGCTAAACCCTCAAAAATGTGTGTTCGGGGTAGAATCAGGGAAGCTTCTAGGCTTTATGGTGAGCCAAAGGGGAATAGAAGTCGACCCCTCTAAGTGTCGAGCCATTATAGACATGGCTCCACCCTCCAATCTCACCCAAGTCCGTAGCCTTCAGGGTCGATTACAATCTGTGCGCCGATTCATATCGAATCTGGCAACTAGATGCGAACCCTTCAACAAACTGTTGAGGAAGGGTACGAAATTCTTATGGGATGACGAATGCCAAAAGTCCTTCGAGAGACTGAAGGCATACTTGGTTAATCCCCCCATTTTGAATCCTCCAAAACAAGGAAAACCGCTTTTATTATACATCTCCGTGCATGTAAACGCTTTAGGAGCCCTGTTGGCTCAATACGAGGATGACACCCATAAGGAGTATGCCATCTACTATATTTCGAAAACTCTCTTGGCTTATGAACGAAATTATCAAGCCATGGAGAAGACGTGCTTGGCCCTAGTTTGGGCCTGCCAGAAATTCAGACACTATTTCCTAGATCATGAGATCTGGATAGTGTCCAAGCTTGATCCAATCAAGCACTTGTTCGAAAAACCCATTCTCACGGGTAGATTGGGTAAATGGCAACTCCTTCTAATGGAGTATGATTTGAAATACCATCACCAGATCTCCATTAAAGGGCAAGCCCTAGCAGATTACGTGGCTGAATTCCCCTTAGAGGATGCATATCCCACTCTTGTCGAAATGCCTGATGAAGGCATATTGCAAAACCATTTTCAAAACCACATTTTGGCAAATTCTTTCGAAAACCAAGTGTGGAAGATGCACTTCGACGGGGCACGAAACCAACGAGGGGCTGGTGCCGGGATCATCCTAATCTCCCCTGAAAGGGCGAGATTCCCATAGCAGTCCGCTTAGACTTCGAATGTTCCAACAACGTAGCTGAGTATGAAGCACTCATACAAGGCTTAAGGATTTCGAAAACTCTAGGGGCATCATGCATCGAGGTCTTTGGAGATTCACTCCTTGTCATAAACCAGGTTTTAAAAATTTGGCAAGTACGTAATGAGAAACTACTTCCATATCACGAGTTGGCCACTCGATTGGTCCAATCCTTCCAGTCGTGTAAGCTCACACACGTGGGAAGAGAGGACAATGGCATCGCCGATGCCCTCTCCTCCTTGGGTTCAGCCCTGAAGGTCGATCCCATTTCAGGGACCAGATCTTTGGAAATATGGTATGCGCCCCATCCATCCACACACGACTTGGATATTTGCCAAAACAACCCAGAGTCTGTTAAAAAACCCTGGTTCTATGACATAAAACAATTTTTAGAAAATGGGGGATTCACCGAGGATGCCACATCCAAAGATAAGGCATTCATTCGTAAGATTTCGACCCGATACACCATTCTGGGTGGGGTCTTATACAAAAAGAGTTTTATCGGCATTCTGCTTAGGTGTATCGACCTAGAGGAGGCTAGGATAGTGATGCACGAGTTCCACGACGGAGAATGTGGAGGTCATGTTAATGCCAACATGATGGCGATGAAAATACTTAGAGGGGGTTATTTTTGGTCCACCCTGAAAAAGGATTGTCACGATCATGTTAGGAAGTGTCATCCATGTCAAGTGCATGGGCACGTCATTCATATCCCTTCATCTGCATTGCATTCCGTGGTCAGCCCCTGGCCATTTACCATGTGGGTGTTTGACATTGTAGGCCCCATATTTCCAAAGGCCTCGAATGGGCATCGTTTTATTTTAGCAGCCACGGAGTATTTCTCCAAGTGGGTGGAAGCCATTTCCCTAACGAATGTAATGGGGCAACATGTGGTGACTTTCATCCGGAGGAATATCTTGGCTCGATTTGGGGTTCCACGAGACCTTGTGTCTGATAATGGTACCCCATTCAAGAATGAGCGGATGGTCAAGTTGTGCAACACGTATGGCATAACTCACCACTTCTCCTCGCCCTACTACCCTCAAGGCAACGGCCAAGCCGAAGCCACAAACAAGACTCTCATTGGTATCATTGAGAAAACCTTAGAGAAGGGTAGGATGTGGCACGAGAAGCTGGATGAAGCCTTATGGGCTTATAGGACTTCCATCCGGACTCCCACGAATGCCACACCATTCGAATTGGTCTATGGCACAAACGCCATTCTTCCCATTCATACCCAACTGCATTCACTCCATACATCCATTGCACTCGACCTCCCCTAGAGACGCTTCAGCATGCTAGGATGGCCGAACTAGATTTGCTAGATGAGAGGCGACTCCTTGCCATGGATCATGCTCGCGCATACCGGCAAAGGATAGCCCGACATTATAGCAAACACATGAGACCTCGCCACTTTGAAGTGGGAGATCTGGTCTTAAAAACCATCCACCATCGTGGCCCACACCCCCTAGGCAAGTGGCGCCCCAACTGGGATGGACCCTATGTTGTACGAGCAACCACTACGAACAATTCATATTGGTTGATCGATGTAGAAGGTAGGAATTTAGCAGATCCTATCAATATTCAATACTTAAAGAAGTATCATGTGTAGGATCTGGATTAAATTCCAGTTTTCGAAAATTTTATAGGGATAGCTGCCCTGAGACATGTGAATAAGGTGCAAAGGCAACTCGTGTGACCCTAAGTAAGAGAATTCGCACTTGTGAAAGAGTGGAGTTTTCAAAATCGTGGTTGCATTTCAAAATCCTTCATCTTACAAAGAAAGGCCTAGTTCAACATAGCAAGATACTTGCAAGTAGTACGTGCTATTTCTAAATAGGCTGATCTGGAATGGATCGAGTGTAGGCTTGGGATAAGTCCTCCCCTCTTCTCTTCTATTTCCAAAAGGAAAACAAAGGCCCAAATCAAAAGGGAATTTCCCATTTAAAGTCTCTTTCCAAAAGAAAGAAACCAGACTTCAAAAAGAAAAATCGATTCTCTTATAAAAAAGAGGGATTAAAGAAAAAATACTCCCAAAGGGAGACCCTCTATGGAAAAAAGGAAAAAGAGGCCAAAAAGCTCAAAAAGAGCAGTTTTTCCGCCTTCTATGCCTTAAACCACGGGACACTTCAGAAGGGACCGTGGTATCTCTTTCCCATCCCTAGCTTATCCCAAGCTAAAGCATGGTTCATTTCGAGGAATCCTAAAGTAAAAATAGGATTTACTTACTTGAATTTCATCTTGTTTGAGAATTCGACGTTTCGAGTAAGGCGTAGGGATTTGAAATGAAGCTGGTTTTCTTATAAAACCTCCGCTAGATAAGCAAGTGTTAAGACTCAAACAAGGGCAAGCACGAAGAGCTCGAGATCCTTAGGATCGAGACTCAAGACAGTTGTCCCTTTTGTAAATAGCTTTTGTAAATAAGTTTTAAAAACCGAACATCGAACAACATAGGTTTTTTGCTCACTTGGAGCAGTAGGCCTTGTAAGTCTCTAGAGTTCGACCACACCTGGTCTCTGGGAGGTCGCCACTCTTGGCACCACACCCATGTCATTTGCATTCCACGCATGGTACTTGCATGAACATGATCCCATTTAGGACCAGATTCCGTAAGTAAACCCTTTGGCGTGATATCTCCTCCTACCAGAGTTTGTAAAATTGAGATTTTGCTAAAATGGGACGATCCCATATTCTTCGTGGCTAGATCTAGGGAGACATTAAAAGGGGTGTTTGTCATCTTTGCCCTTATCCAAATCTATTTGGACAAGGCCAAAGAGGGGCATCTGTAAACACCCCGAAATCCCACGAATTTCTCAAAATCCATCTGGTTTTATACAAGCAGCCCAAAGGGCCATTTTGAGTCTGGAAACCCAGGAGCCTTCCAGACAACCCTGTATATATGTTTTAAACTTTATATTTCAAAAACATATAATATGGCTTTTGAAAACCTTTTAAAACACGTTTTTAAAACCCCGAAGTGGCTTGGCCTCATCAAGGCAGGACCAGGAGAGCTTAGAAGAGCCCAGAACCGGAGCACACGTCAAGCCCGGCGCAACAACTCTTGTATCTGATTCACACCCCAGGATCTCGAACGTCCAAGACCCTGTTCTTACCAAAATAGCATTTGAAGTCATCTCCGGAAGGCAGAAACGGAGGCGGACGACCATGTTGGCGAAGACCCAACGCAGATGGAGTACTGATGCTGTCAGGCCCCGCACGAATCGTCCGTTTCGAACCCAGCTCGAAGGAGTTAGAGTTCAGTTTGGACTGGATCTAGACCATATATATCCAGATTCCAATCCAAACCCATATGTGGACTTGGATTTGGATTTGGATCCAGAGATCCAATCCAATATCCATATCCATGGCCCACATCACCTTCTCATAAATGGAGGTGGGGCCCACTTGAAATTCACGTGGGATATTGGGCATGAGAGAGAGTGGGGATGAAAAATATCAAGAGTGTTGTATTAAGCTTGACTTGTGTGTCAAGTTTGGGTTAATCATGTGGGTTAGCCTAATTGAGTGGGTTTAAGCTTGTAATTAGCTAGAACCTAACCTAGGGCTGCACCAACATGGGGTGATCAAGGTCTATGGGCCATGCTAAGGGAGCTCCTTCACCTAAACCTAGCCAAAAATGCCTAAACCTAGCCTAAACCCCTAATCCACCCCTAATCTGAACCTAATCACCTAACCCACTTCCCTAATCCCGTCCTAATCCCAACCTAATCACCAAACCCACTTCCCTAATCCTAGATTAATTTCCCTAATCCTAGCCTAAACCTAGCCTAATCACCTAACCTAGCTCACTAAACCTCACCCTAAAACCCAACCACCTAACCTAGCCCTAAACCCCTAAACCACCTTTAGCCCACGATTTACCCAAACCCCTAGTTTTAAAATATCTGGCCCAACCCCTTCCAGCCCACCTTATCTACATACCACCCTACCTAAACCACCTAACCACTACCCACAGCCCAGCCCTAACCGACCTACCCATCCCCTATTTAAACCCCCCTCCTTGTGGGCGGGTTTTCCAAGTGGAAACCACCATTCCACCCAGCCGGGCCCTCTCCTTCTCCCATCTCTCACCCAGTCGGGACCACTCCCCACCTCCGCCTGCTCCATCTGCTCCACCAGCCCCCACCTGCTCCGCCACCTTCCCTCTTCCATCCACCACCACCATCCCTCAGCCGGACGCCATCACCTCCACCCAACCGAACCAGCCGACAGCCACCTGCCCGCCACCTTCCCACTTCATCCGCCACCTCTCCCCATTCGGTAAGTACCCTGCACCTTACCTAACCCCCTTCTCTACCACCTCTCCACTCTTAGCCACCCATCCTACCTTCATCTCAGCCCCTTTTGCCACCACCATTTTAACCTAGCCGAAGCTAGTATAACCCAAGCTGCCGGCCACTACCTAGCCATCATCTCCCCTTCGGCCCTCCCCTAGGTGTCCTATTCGGCCTTCCCACCAGCTCACCCTTTTAGGTCCAGCTTCCCTAAACTCTCAACTCCCCTAGTGACCATAAGAGTCCACTCATTCAGCCACTTTAAACCCCTACTTGGAGCCACCAGCTACTTGCCACCGGCCACCTCCGAGGCGCCTATCCCGCGCCCCACTTGCAGCCGGCCAGCACCCTTGACTAGCTTACCTTCGCGGAGCTCCCGTTTGCAGCCCAAGGCCAAGTCCACGCTCAAGCAAGACCTCTACGGACCAGCTACTCGTAAGTGCCTAAACTCAGTCTTTAGTTGTATACTTGCTTGAGATTCAATTTGATAGGGGTTGTAATAACGGAGCATAGTCTACCCCCGCTTGTAATAACGTGGCTTGGCACAACCACACACTGCACTCTCTTAGTCGTGCACGATTTTTAGCACACACGGGCCTAATCAGCCCCTAATATATAAGTGTACATATATACTTTCATTTTCGAAGGGTTTTGTTTAAGTTGGGTGCGTTGTCTTTCAATTCAAACACTCACACACATTGAGCTTTCGCTCTTATTTGAAAGACCCAAGTAAGGGCCGACCTATACTATTTGGGTTTCATTTCATGTCGTGTGAGTAAGTCTTTCAATTCAAGCACTCTCACACACATTGAGCTTTCGCTCTTATTTGAAAGACCCAAGTAAGGGCCGACCTATACTATTTGGGTTTCATTTCATGTCGTGTGAGTAAGTCTTTCAATTCAAGCACTCTCACACACATTGAGCTTTCGCTCTTATTTGAAAGACCCAAGTAAGGGCCGACCTATACTATTTGGGTTTCATTTCATGTCGTGTGAGTAAGTCTTTCAATTCAAGCACTCTCACACACATTGAGCTTTCGCTCTTATTTGAAAGACCCAAGTAAGGGCCGACCTATACTATTTGGGTTTCATTTCTTGTCGTGTGAGTAAGTCTTTCAATTCAAGCACGCACCCACATTGAGCCTTCGCTCTTATTTGCAAGACCCGAGTAAGGGCTCATATAGATAAGATATATACATATTTCCCTTCGGTTATTTCCCTTCGGTTATTTCCCTTCAGTATTGTCTTTACATTTCGGGTTTTCCCTTTGGAGTAGCGTGAGTTTGCATTGCATCTACGCCATACCACGAGGTAGGACGCATATTGCATCGAAACAAGCCCCGCTCGAATTCGCCCATGTAGTGGAGTGTTCATAACACACAAACTAGGCGACCCAAAAAGGGATAAAAGAAAAGACTTAGGCACGTGCAAATCCACGTGATCTAAAATATGCAATCGCATCTTAAAGACCCGAAATAGACACCTCGAACCTCTTCGTAGACTTTCTCTCCAAAACTCGATTTTTGCAAAAGCATACAGACTGACCCTTGCGCATCGGTGCAAGAAGGTCTGCGACGACAAGAGCTTACTTGCTCACAGTCGCCACGTTTAGAAGTCAGTGATAAAAATATCTTCGCTAGCTTAAGTAAGCTAGCTGGCACGCCCTATTTGTATACATAGGCCTTAGACACACGAGAAGATCCACTCCAAGCCCCGAAAGAGGCGAAGAGGCGGGGATTTTCGCGCGTCTACACTTAGTTAAGGCCATATTGCAATTTATATTTGGGTTTAATTTCATGTCGTGTGTGTAGTACTTCAATTCTCGCACGCACCCACATTGAGCCTTCGCTCTTACTTCCAAGACCCAAGTAAGGGCCCATATATATTATATACGTATTTCCCTTTCGGCTATGTCTTTAAGATTTGGGTTTTAAGGTTCAGCAGTGTGCGTAGTCTTTACATATATACACGGCACACACTTGCACTATTGAGCCTTTCCGCTCTTAAGATATAGCCATATTTTCCTTTTGCAATTTCCCTTCGGCAATTTACATTACAAGTCATTTCCCTTCGACAATTTCTATTACAAGTCATTTCCCTTCGGCATTGTCTTTTAAAATTCGGGTTTTCCCTTTGGAGTTGCGTGAGTTTGCATTGCATATATGCCATACCACGAGTTAGGACGCATATTGCATCAAAGCAAACTGACCCTTGCGCATCGGTGCAAGAAGGTCTGCGACGACAAGAGCTTGCTTGCTCATAGTCGCCACGTTAGGAGTCAGGTTTAAAATATCTCTTTGCTAGCTTAAGTAAGCTAGCTGGCACGCCCTTTTGCTTAATTAGGACTTAGGCACACGAAAAGGTTCGCTTTCGGCCCAAGAACCAGGAGCGAGAATTTTCTGTGTCTATAATGTTTAAACTGTATATATTTTAAAATATGTATAATATGGTTTTAAAACCTTTTAAAATACATTTTGAAACCCTACGAAGCAGCTTGGCCTGATGAAAACAGGACTAGAAGAGCTAAAGAGAGCCCGGAACCGGAGCACATGTCGAGCCCGGCACAGCAACTCTCGTGTTAGATCCATCCCCAGGATCTCGAACGTCCAAGTCCCTGTTATCAGCAAAAATCATGTAAAATCATCTCCGGAAGGTGAAAATAGAAGTGGACGACCATGTTGGTGAAGACCCAATGCAAGACGGAGTACTGATGTTGTCAGACCCCGCACAAACCGTTCGTTTCGAACCTATCCTGAAGGAGTCAAAATTCAGTTTGGATTGGATATGGACAATATATATCCAGATCCCAATCCAAACGTATGTGTGGATATCACCTTCTCAGAAATGGAGGTGGGGCCCACTTGAAATTCACGTGGGATTATGGGCATGAGAGAGAATGGGGAGGATTAAGCATGAGGGGAATGTATTAAGCTTGACTTGTGTGTCAAGTTTGGGTTAATCATGTGGGTTAGCCTAATTAGTGTGGGTTTAAGCTTGTATGAACCTACACCTAACCAAGGGCTGCACCAACATGATGCAATGAAGTCCATGGGCTATGCAAAGGGAGCCTCCTAACCCAATCCTAAGCCAAAACCCCTAATCCTAGCCATTTACCCTAATCCCGACCTAATCCTAGCCAAATCACCTAACCCACTTCCCTAATCCCAACCTAATCACCTAACCCACCTCCCTAATCCTTCCCTAAACCTAGCCTAATTCCCTTAATCCTAACCTAATCCTAGCCTAAACACCTAACCCACCTCACTAAACCTCACCCCAAAACCAACCCACCTAGCTAAGCCCTAAACCACTAAACCACCCCACCTAAACCCTAGCACACCATATCCCTAAAACCACGTAAACTAAATATCTGGCCCCCCCTAAATATCTAGCCCACCTTATCCCCAAACCACCACCACCTAACCACTAAACCACCCCCCTAAAACCAGCCCAACCGACCTCTTCAAATCCTATAAAAAAGCCCCCCTAGTGGGCGGGTTTTTCAGCTTTTTGGATCCTACCTTGGGCCAGCCGAGCCCTCTCTCACCCCTTTGCTCTCTTCTCTCACCTGCTCCACCACCACTTCCCGGCCTGCTCCACTCCACGCCGCCTCCACCTCCCGGCCTGCACCATTCCGCGCCACCTCAACTGCCCGGCCAGCTCCACTCCTTCCACCCGGCTGCCTTCCTTGGACACACGCCACCTTCCTCTTCCTATTTGGTTAGTACCCTATACTAACTCCACCCTATCTTCACTTCCCCCTCCACTCTCAGCCACCCATACCACCACAACACCACACCACCACAACCACCCTGCCACCCTTCCCCATTCGACCAGACACAACACATTACACCACCCGCTGCCCTACCTTCCCATTAGTGACAGCCCCTAACTACCCCAGCCACCTTACCTTTTTCCCTAGGACCTGCCCTTCCTCCCCTTTAACCATCCCTTAGCCAACACCCTAGCTAGCTCCCTCGCCATTCCTAAACACCCGTAACTACCCTAGCCGTCCACCACCTAACTTGCCACCAGTCGGCCAGCCATAGCCGACTGCATCTAACCACCCGCAGCCTTCCATCTTCTTCCTTAGACATCCCCCCCTAGTCACCCCTTAGCTCCACCTTTCCTAGGACCTGCCCTACACTTTAGTGACACTCCCTAACCAATTCAGCCCAAGACACCACAGCAGCACCCTCCTATCAGTCGGCTAGCCCCAAGGCGCCACACCCGCGCGCTCTTGTCACCCGGCCAATCACTCCCTTGCCATGCCATTCCGAGGAGCTCCCTCTTGCAGCCCAAGGCGACGCCCAAGCCCAAGCTCAAGCAAGTCACCTCCGGACCAGCTATACGTAAGTGCCTAACTCGGTCCTTATTTGTAGACTTGCTTAAGTTAAATTAAATTTGATACGGGGTTGTAATAACGGAGCATTGTCTCCCCCCGCTTGCAATAACGTGGCTTGGCACATCCACACACACGTGCTATTGAGCCTATCTCGCTCTTAGTCGTGCACGATTTTGAACACACATGGGCCTAATCAGCCCTTAAGATATAAATTTATTTATATAATTTAAGTTGCATGGGGTTTTGCTTAAGTTGTGTGTGTTGTCTTTCAATTCTCGCACTCACACACATTGAGCTTTCGCTCTTATTTGCAAGACCCAAGTAAGGGCCGTGTTATAGTGTGCGTAGTACTTCAATGCTCGCACTCACACACATTGAGCTTTCGCTCTTACTCCCAAGACTTTAGTTAAGGCCATATTGCAATTTATATTTGGGTTTAATTTCATGTTGTGTGTGTAGTACTTCAATTCTCGCACTCACACACATTGAGCTTTCGCTCTTACTCCCAAGACCTTAGTTAAGGCCATATTGCAATTTATATATGGGTTTCATTTAAGTCGTGTGAGTTGTCTTTCAATATATACACAACACCCACGCAATTTAAGTCGTGTGAGTTGTCTTTCAATATATACACAACACCCACACAACACGTTGGCGACCTTCGGGCCCATATATATTATAAGTATTTCCCTTTCGGCTATGTCTTTTAGATTTGGGTTTTAAGGTTCAGCAGTGTGCGTAGTTGTAGACGAGCGAAAATCCCCGCCTCTTCGCCTCTTTCGGGGGCTTGGAGTGGATCTTCTCGTGTGTCTAAGGCCTATGTATACAAATAGGGCGTGCCAGCTAGCTTACTTCAGCTAGCGAAGATATATTTAACACTGACTTCTAAACGTGGCGACTGTGAGCAAGTAAGCTCTTGTCGTCGCAGACCTTCTTGCACCGATGCGCAAGGGTCAGTCTGTACGCTTTTGCAAAAATCGAGTTTTGGAGAGAAAGTCTACGAAGCGGTTCGAGGTGTCTATTTCGGGTCTTTAGGATGCGATTGCATATTTTAGATCACGTGAATTTGCACGTGCCTAAGTCTTTTCTTTTATCCCTTTTCGGGCCACCTAGTTTGTGTGTTATGAACACTCCACTACATGGGCGAATTCGAGCGGGGCTTGCTTTGATGCAATATGCGTCCTACCTCGTGGTATGGCGTAGATGCAATGCAAACTCACGCTACTCCAAAGGGAAAACCCGAAATGTAAAGACAATACTGAAGGGGAAATGACAGAAGGGAAATAACCGAAGGGAAATAACCGAAGGGAACTAACCGAAGGGAGATATGTATATATCTTATGTATATGAGCCCTTACTCGGGTCTTGCAAATAAGAGCGAAGGCTCAATGTGGGTGCGTGCTTGAATTGAAAGACTTACACACACGACATGAAATTAAACCCAAATATAAATTGCAGTATGGCCTTGACTAAGGTCTTGGGAGTAAGAGCGAAAGCTCAATGTGTGTGAGAGTGCTTGAATTGAAGTACTACACACACGACATAAATGAAACCCAAATATAACTGCAATAAGGCCTTTACTAAGGTCTTGGGAGTAAGAGCGAAGGCTCAATGTGTGTGAAAGTGCTTGAATTGAAAGACTTACTCACACGACATGAAATGAAACCAAAATAGTATAGGTCGGCCCTTACTTGGGTCTTTCAAATAAGAGCGAAAGCTCAATGTGTGTGAGAGTGCTTGAATTGAAAGACTTACTCACACGACATGAAATGAAACCCAAATAGTATAGGTCGGCCCTTACTTGGGTCTTTCAAATAAGAGCGAAAGCTCAATGTGTGTGAGAGTGCTTGAATTGAAAGACTTACTCACACGACATGAAATGAAACCCAAATAGTATAGATCGGCCCTTACTTGGGTCTTTCAAATAAGAGCGAAAGCTCAATGTGTGTGAGTGCTTGAATTGAAAAACAACGCACCCAACTTAAACAAAAACCCTTCGAAAATGAAAGTATATGTACACTTATATATTAGGGGCTGATTAGGCCCGTGTGTGTTCAAAATCGTGCACGACTAAGAGAGTGCACGTGTGTGGTTGTGCCAAGCCACGTTATTACAAGCGGGGGGAGACTATGCTCCGTTATTACAACCCCGTATCAAATTGAATCTCAAGCAAGTGTACAACTAAAGACCGAGTTTAGACACTTACGAGTAGCTGGTCCGTAGAGGTCTTGCTTGGGCGTGGACT
This sequence comes from Brasenia schreberi, assembly GCA_036023115.1. Taxonomy (NCBI): domain Eukaryota; kingdom Viridiplantae; phylum Streptophyta; class Magnoliopsida; order Nymphaeales; family Cabombaceae; genus Brasenia; species Brasenia schreberi. The sequence goes on along the minus strand of JAYKKT010000045.1, from coordinate 8,067,708 downwards.
TGGCCTTGGGCTGCAAACGGGAGCTCCTCAAAGATGGATGATCAAAGGTGCTGGCCGGCTGCAAGTGGGGCGCGGGATAGGCGCCTCGAAGGTGGCCGGTGGCAAGTAGATGTCGCCTCAAAGTAGGGGGTTTAAAGGGGTTGAATGAGTGGGTTCTTAGGGTCACTAGGGGAGTTGAGAGTTTAGGGAGACTGGACCTAAAAGGTGAGCTGGTGGGAAGGCCGAATGGGAAATGATGGCTAGGTAGTGGCCGGCCGTTTGGGTTATACTAGGTTCGGCTAGGTTAAAGTGGTGGTGGCAAAGGGGCTGAGATGAAGATAGGATGGGTGGCTAGGAGTGGAGAGGTAGTAGAGAAGGGGGCTAGGTAAGGTGCAGGGTACTTACCGAATGGGGAGAGGTGGCGGATGAAGTGGGAAGCAGGCGGGCAGGTTGGAGAGTGGAGTCGGCTGGGCTGTTGGCTGGTTCGGTTGGGTGGAGGTGGTGGCGTCCAGCTGAGGGATGGTGGTGGTGGATGGAAGAGGGAAGGTGGCGGTGCAGGTGGAGCTGATGGAGCAGGTGGACAGGTTGGAGAGTGGAGTCGGCTGGGCTGAGGTGAGGGCTCCCCTCTTTTGAAAACCCGCCCCCAAGGAGGGGGGTTTAAATAGGGGATGGGTAGGTCGGTTAGGGCTGGGCTGAGGGTAGTGGTTAGGTGGTTTAGGTAGGGTGGTATGTAGATAAGGTGGGCTGGAAAGGGTTGGGCCAGATATTTTAAAACTAGGGGTTTGGGTAAATCGTGGGCTAAGGGTGGTTTAGGGGTTTAGGGCTAGGTTAGGTGGTTGGGTTTTAGGGTGAGGTTTAGTGAGCTAGGTTAGGTGATTAGGCTAGGTTTAGGCTAGGATTAGGGAAATTAATCTAGGTTTAGGGAAGGATTAGGGAAGTGGGTTAGGTGATTAGGTTGGGATTAGGACGGGATTAGGGAAGTGGGTTAGGTGATTAGGTTCAGATTAGGGGTGGATTAGGGGTTTAGGCTAGGTTTAAGCATTTTGGGCTAGGTTTAGGTGAGGGAGCTCCCTTAGCATGGCCCATAGACCTTGATCACCCCATGTTGGTGCAGCCCTAGGTTAGGTTTTAGCTAATTACAAGCTTAAACCCACTCAATTAGGCTAACCCACATGATTAAACCCAAACTTGACACACAAGTCAAGCTTAATACAACACTCTTGATATTTTTCACCCCCACTCTCTCTCATGCCCAATATCCCACGTGAATTTCAAGTGGGCCCCACCTCCATTTATGAGAAGGTGATGTGGGCCATGGATATGGATATTGGATTGGATCTCTGGATCCAATTCCAAATCCAAGTCCACATATGGGTTTGGATTGGAATCTGGATATATATGGTCCAGATCCAATCCAAACTGAACTCTGACTCCTTCGAGCTGGGTTCGAAACGGACGATTCGTGCGGGGCCTGACAGCATCAGTACTCTGTCTGCGTTGGGTCTTTGCCAACATAGTCGTCCGCCTCCGTTTCTGCCTTCCGGAGATGACTTCAAATGCTATTTTGATAAGAACAGGGTCTTGGACGTTCGAGATCCTAGGGTGTGAATCAGATACAAGAGTTGCTGCGCCGGGCTCGACATGTGCTCCGGTTCCGGGCTCTTCTTAGCTCTCCTGGTCCTGTCTTGATCGGGCCAAGCCACTTCAGGGTTTCAAAAACGTGTTTTAAAAGGTTTTCAAAAGCCATATGTTTTTGAAATATAAAGTTTAAAACATATATACAGGGTTGTCTGGAAGGCTCCTAGGTTTCCAGACTCAAAATAGCCCTTTAGGGCTGCTTTTACAAAACCAGATGAATTTGAGAAATTCGTGGGATTTCGGGGTGTTTACAGATGCCCCTCTTTGGCCTTGTCCAAATCGATTTGGATAAGGGCAAAGATGACAAACACCCCTTTTAATGTCTTCCTAGATCTAGCCACGAAGAATATGGGATCATCCCATTTTTAACAAAATCTCAATTTACAAACTCTGGTAGGAGGAGATATCATGCCAAAGGGTTTACTTATGGAATCTGGTCCTAAATGGGATCATGTTTATGCAAGTATCATGCGTGGAATGCAGATGACATGGGTGTGGTGCCAAGAATGGCGACCTCCCCGAGACTAGATGTGGTCGAACTTTAGAGACTTACAAGGTCTATTGCTCCAAGTGAGCAAATCCTATGCTGTTCGATGTTCGGTTTTCAAAACTTATTTACAAAAATTATTTACAAAAGGGACAACTGTCTTGAGCCTCGATCCTAAGGATCTCGAGCTCTTCATGCTTGCCCTTGTTTGAGTCTTAACACTCGCTTATCTAGCAGAGGTTTTATAAGAAAACAAGCTTCATTTCAAATTCCTACGCCTTACTCGAAACGTCGAATTCTCAAACAAGATGAAATTCAAGTAAGTAAATCCTATTTTTACTTTAGGATTCCTCGAAATGAACCATGCTTTAACTTGGGATAAGCCACGGATGGGAAAGAGATACCACGGTCCCTTCTGAAGCGTCCCGTGGTTTAAGGCACTGAAAGCGGAAAACTGCTCTTTTTGAGCTTTTTGGCCTCCTTTTCCTTTTTTCCATAGAGGGTCTCCCTTTGGGAGTATTTTTTCTTTAATCCCTCTTTTTCATAAGAGAATCGATTTTTCTTTTTTGAAGTCTGGTTTCTTTCTTTTGGAAAGAGACTTTAAATGGGAAATTCCCTTTTGATTTGGGCCTTTGTTTTCCTTTTGGAAGGAGAAGAGAAGAGGGGAGGACTTATCCCAAGCCTACACTCGATCCATTCCAGATCAGCCTATTTAGAAATAGCACGTACTACTTGCAAATATCTTGCTATGTTGAACTAGGCCTTTCTTTGTAAGATGAAGGATTTTGAAATGCAACCACGATTTTGAAAACTCCACTCTTTCACAAGTGTGAATTCTCTCGCTCAGGGTCACACGAGTTGCCTTTGCACCTTATTCACATGTCTCAGGGCAGCTATCCCTTTTAAAATTTTCGAAAACAGGAATTTAATCCAGATCCTACACATGATACTTCTTTAAGTATTGAATATTGATAGGATCTGCTAAATTCCTACCTTCTACATCGATCAACCAATACGAATTGTTCGTAGTGGTTGCTCGTACAACATAGGGTCCATCCCAGTTGGGGCGCCACTTGCCTAGGGGGTGTGGGCCACGATGGTGGATGGTTTTTAAGACCAGATCTCCCACTTCAAAGTGGCGAGGTCTCATGTGTTTGCTATAATGTCGGGCTATCCTTTGCCGGTATGCGCGAGCATGATCCATGGCAAGGAGTCGCCTCTCATCTAGCAAATCTAGTTCGGCCATCCTAGCATGCTGAAGCGTCTCTAGGGAGAGGTCGAGTGCAATGGATGTATGGAATGAATGCAGTTGGGTATGAATGGGAAGAATGGCGTTTGTGCCATAGACCAACTCGAATGGTGTGGCATTCGTGGGGGTCCGGATGGAAGTCCTATAAGCCCATAAGGCTTCATCCAGCTTCTCGTGCCACATCCTACCCTTCTCTAAGGTTTTCTCAATGATACCAATGAGAGTCTTGTTCGTGGCTTCGGCTTGGCCGTTGCCTTGAGGGTAGTAGGGCGAGGAGAAGTGGTGAGTTATGCCATACGTGTTGCACAACTTAACCATCCGCTCATTCTTGAATGGGGTACCATTATCAGACACAAGGTCTCATGGAACTCCAAATCGAGCCAAGATATTCCTCCGGATGAAAGCCACCACATGTTGCCCCATTACATTCGTTAGGGAAATGGCTTCCACCCACTTGGAGAAATACTCCGTGGCTGCTAAAATAAAACGATGCCCATTCGAGGCCTTTGGAAATATTGGGCCTACTATATCAAACGCCCACATGGTAAATGGCCAGGGGCTGACCACAGAATGCAATGTAGATGAAGGGATATGAATGGCGTGCCCATGCACTTGACACGGATGACACTTCCTAACATGATCGTGACAATCCTTTTTCAGGGTGGACCAAAAATAACCCCCTCTAAGTATTTTCATTGCCATCATGTTGGCATTAACATGACCTCCACATTCTCCATCGTGGAACTCGTGCATCACTATCCTAGCCTCCTCTAGGTTGATACACCTAAGCAGAATGCCGGTAAAACTCTTTTTGTATAAGACCCCACCTAGAATGGTGTATCGGGTCGAAATCTTACGAATGAATGCCTTATCTTTGGATGTGGCATCCTCGGTGAATCCCCCATTTTCTAAAAATTGTTTTATGTCATAGAACCAGGGTTTTTCAATAGACTCTGGGTTGTTTTGGCAAATATCCAAGTCGTGTGTGGATGGATGGGGCGCATGCCATATTTCCAAAGATCTGGTCCCTGAAATGGGATCGACCTTCAGGGCTGAGCCCAAAGAGGAGAGTGCATCGGCGATGCCATTGTCCTCTCTTCCCACGTGTGTGAGCTTACACGACATAAATGAAACCCAAATATAACTGCAATAAGGCCTTTACTAAGATCTTGGGAATAAGAGCGAAGGCTCAATGTGTGTGAGAGTGCTTGAATTGAAAGACTTACACACACGACATGAAATTAAACCCAAATAGTATAGGTCGGCCCTTACTTGGGTCTTTCAAATAAGAGCGAAAGCTCAATGTGTGTGAGAGTGCTTGAATTGAAAGACTTACTCACACGACATGAAATGAAACCCAAATAGTATAGGTCGGCCCTTACTTGGGTCTTTCAAATAAGAGCGAAAGCTCAATGTGTGTGAGTGCTTGAATGGAAAGACAACGCACCCAACTTAAGCAAAAACCCTTCGAAAATGAAAGTATATATATATACTTATGTATTATGGGCTGATTAGGCCCGTGTGTGTTCAAAATCGTGCACAACTAAGAGAGTGCACGTGTGTGGGTGTGCCAAGCCACGTTATTACAAGCGGGGGGAGACTATGCTCCGTTAGTACAACCCCGTATCAAATTGAATCTCAAGCAAGTATACAACTAAAGACTGAGAGTAGGCACTTACGAGTAGCTGGTCCGTAGAGGCCTTGCTTGAGCGTGGGCTTGGCCTTTGCCTTGGGCTGCAAACGGGAGCTCCACGAGGGTGGATGACAAAGGGTACTGGCCGGCTGCAAGTGGGGCGCGGGATAGGCACCTCGAAGGTGTGTAGGGTCACGAATGGAGAGTCTAGAGTATTGGGGAGTATGGACCTAAAGGGGATTTAAGGGAAGGCCGAATGGGAGTCTTATAGGGTAGCCGGATGTAGATGGGATGGTTAGGTAGTGGCCGGTAGTTTAGGTTGTGCTAGGTTCGGCTAAGGGATAATGGTGGCAGCAAAGGGCTGATGTGTAGGTGAGATGATGGTATGGTGGGTGGCTAGGAATGGAGAGGGAGTAGAGAATGAGTTAGGTAGCGTTGGGGGGTACTTACCGAATGGGGAGAGGCGGTGGATGGAAGAGAGAAGCCGGGTGGTTGGGATGGAGAGCAAGTGGTGGCGTCCGGCTAGGAGATGGTGGTGGGATGGAGAGCAGGTGGCAGTGTAGGTGGAGCAGGTGGGAGATGGTGGGACTCGGCTGGACTTGGGGAAGGAAGGGACCCGGCAGGGATGGGTGAAGCCACTAGCTAGGAAAACCCGCCCCCAAGGGGGGGGTTTAAATAGGGATGGGTAGGTCGGTTAGGGCTGGGTTTGGGGTAGTGGTTAGGTGGTTTAGGTAGGGTGGTATGTAGATAAGGTGGGCTGGAAAGGGTTGGGCCAGATATTTTGAAAACTAGTGGTTTGGGTAGATTGTGGGCTAGGAGTGGTTTAGGGGTTTAGGGCTAGGTTAGGTGGTTGGGTTTTAGGGTGAGGTTTAGTGAGCTAGGTTAGGTGATTAGGCTAGGATTAGGGAAATTAACCTAGGTTTAGGGAAGGATTAGGGAAGTGGGTTAGGTGATTAGGTTGGGATTAGGCCGGGATTAGGGAAGTGGGTTAGGTGATTAGGCTCAGATTAGGGGTGGATTAGGGGGGTAGGCTTGGATTAGGTGTTTTGGGTTAGGTTTAGGTGAAGGAGCTCCCTTTGCATGGCCCATAGACTTTAACCATATCATGTTGGTGCAGCCCTAGGTTAGGTTTTGGCTAATTACAAGCTTAAACCCACTCAATTAGGCTAACCCACATGATTAACCCCAAACTTGACACACAAGTCAAGCTTAATTACAACCCTCTTGATATTATCCATCCCCACTCTCTCTCATGCCCATGATCCCTTTCAAGTGGGCCCCACCTCCATTTATGAGAAGGTGATGTGGGCCATGGATATGGATATTGGATTGGATCTCTAGATCCAAATCCAAATCCAAGTCCACATATGGGTTTGGATTGGGATCTGGATATATATGGTCCAGATCCAATCCTAACTGAACTCTGACTCCTTCGAGCTGGGTTCGAAACGGACGATTCGTGCGGGGCCTGACAGCATCAGTACTCCGTCTGCGTTGGGTCTTCGCCAACATGGTCGTCCACCTCCGTTTCTGCCTTCCGGAGATGATTTCAAATGATATTTCGATAAGAACAGGGTCTTGGACGTTCGAGGTCCTGGGGGTGTGAATCAGATACAAGAGTTGCTGTGCCGAGCTCGACGTGTGCTCCGGTTTCGGGCTCTTTTTAGCTCTCCTGGTCTTGTCTTGATCGGGCCAAGCCACTTCGGGGTTTCAAAACATGTTTTAAAAGATTTTCAAAAGCCATATTATATATGTTTTTGAAATATGAAGTTTAAAACATATGTACAGGGTTGTCTGGAAGGCTCTTGGGTTTCCAGACTCAAAATAGCCCTTTGGGGCTGCTTTTACAAAACCAGATGAATTTGAGAAATTCGTGGGATTTCGGGGTGTTTACAATGTTGTAATTAAGCTTGACTTGTGTGTCAAGTTTGGGGTTAATCATGTGGGTTAGCCTAATTAAGTGGGTTTAAGCTTGTAATTAGCCAAAACCTAAACTAGGGCTGCACCAACATGATATGGTTAAGGTCTATGGGCCATGCAAAGGAAGCTCCTTCACCTAAACCTAACCAAAAACACCTAATCCTAGCCTTCCACCCTAATCCGGCCCTAATCTGAGCCTAATCACCTAACCCACTTCCCTAATCCCAGCCTAATCCGAACCTAATCACCTAACCCACTTTCCTAATCCTTCCCTAAACCTAGGTTAATTACCCTAAACCTAGCCTAATCCTAGCCTAATCACCTAACCTACCTCACTAAACCTCACCCTAGAACCAACCCACCTAGCTAAACCCTAAACCTCTAAACCACCCCTAGCCCACAACCTACCCAAACCACTTGTATTTAAAATATCTGGCCCTACCCTTTCCAGCCCACCTTATCACCACACCACCCTACCTAAACCACCTAACCACTACCCCAAACCCAGCCCTAACCGACCTAGCCCAGCCCTATATAAACCTCCCCCCTTGGGGGCGGGTTTTCCCATCTAGCAGCCCCACCTTCCCCCAGCCGAGTCCTCCACTTCCCAGCTCAGCCGACTCCCCTCCTGCTCCACCTGTCCCACAGCCAGCCAAACAACACCCGCACCACTACCTTCCAGTCGAGCACCACCACCGCCACCATCACCCGGCTGAACTTCATCCCGAGCCTCCCAATCACCCGGCTGATTCCCTTCCATCTGCCACCACCTCTTCACTCGGTAAGTACCCTACATTCTACCTTACTCCTTCTTCACTCCCTCTCCACTCTCAACCACCTAATCCACTCCCACAACACCCTAACACCAGCCATTCCACTTGCTGCCACCAGTCCCACTCGGCCAGGCCTGTAGCCACCCTAACTACCCGCCACCACCTAGACACCTTAGCTCCATTCGGCCACCCTATCCGACTCCCTAAAACTTGCCCATATCACCCCAATACACCTACTACACCCACTACCACCTGGCCCCATCTCCTAGCTAGTTCCCCTACCTTACGCCATTCCTAACCACTCTAACTACCCGCCACCACCAAGTCCTCCTAGTCGGCCACTCCAACCACTGTCATTCCATTTGGCTACCCTAGCAACCCGCCAACCTTAGGTGATCAGTTAAACCTTCCCTTAGGTTCACCCTTTGCACAACTTACCTTAAAACTAAACCCTATCCTTAGTGACCCTACTTAGGCCCTTTAGCCCAACACGCCAAAAAGAGCCCTTTCTTAGCAGCCGGCCACCTTCAAGGTGCCTCTTCCGTGCACCAAGGACACTCGGCCAGCACCCCTTGCCGTTCAACCTCGCGGAGCTCCCTTTTGCAGCCCAAGACGAAGGCCAAGCCCATGCTCAATTAAGCCATCTTTGGACCAGCTATTAGTAAGTGCCTAACTCGGTCTTTAGTTGTATACTTGCTTGAGATTCAATTCGATACGGGGTTGTAATAACGGAGCATAGTCTCCCCCCGCTTGTAATAACGTGGCTTGGCACACCCACACACGTGCACTCTCTTAGTTGTGGACGATTTTGAACACACACGAGCCTAATCAGCCCCTAATACATAAATAGATACATATACTTTAATTTTTGTAGGGTTTTGCTTAAGTTGGGTGTGTTGTCTTTCAATTCAAGCACTCACACACATTGAGCCTTCGCTCTTATTTGAAAGACCCAAGTAAGGGCCGACCTATACTATTTGGGTTTTCATTTCATGTCGTGTGTGTAAGTCTTTCAATTCAAGCACTCACACACATTGAGCCTTCGCTCTTATTTGAAAGACCCAAGTAAGGGCCGACCTATACTATTTGGGTTTTCATTTCATGTCGTGTGTGTAAGTCTTTCAATTCAAGCACTCACACACATTGAGCCTTCGCTCTTATTTGAAAGACCCAAGTAAGGGCCGACCTATACTATTTGGGTTTTCATTTCATGTCGTGTGTGTAAGTCTTTCAATTCAAGCACTCACACACATTGAGCCTTCACTCTTATTTGAAAGACCCAAGTAAGGGCCGACCTATACTATTTAGGTTTTCATTTCATGTCGTGTGTGTAAGTCTTTCAATTCAAGCACTCACACACATTGAGCCTTCGCTCTTATTTGAAAGACCCAAGTAAGGGCCGTGTTATACTATTTGGGTTTAATTTCATGTTGTGTGCATAGTACTTCAATTCAAGCACTCACACACATTGAGCTTTCGCTCTTATTCCCAAGACCTTAGTCAAGGCCATACTGCATGTTATATTTGGGTTTCATTTCCTGTCGTGTGTGTAAGTCTTTCAATTCAAGCACGCACCCACATTGAGCCATCGCTCTTATTCGCATGACCCGAGTAAGGGCCCATATACATACTCTATATACATATCTCCCTTCGGCATTTACATTACAAGTCATTTCCCTTCGGTTATTTCCATTCGGTTATTTCCCTTTGGAGTAGCGTGAGTTTGCATTGCATCTACGCCATACCACGAGGTAGGACGCATATTGCATCAAAGCAAGCCCCGCTCGAATTCGCCCATGTAGTGGAGTGTTCATAACACACAAACTAGGTGGCCCATAAAGGGATAAAAGAAAAGACTTAGGCACGTGCAAATCCACGTGATCTAAAATCTGCAATCGCATCTAAAAGACCCGAATTAGACACTGTAAACACCCCGAAATCCCACGAATTTCTTAAACAAAATCTGGTTTTGATACAAGCAGCCCCAAAGGGCCATTTTTGAGTTTGGAAACCCAGGAGCCTTCCAAACAACCCTGTATATAGGTTTTAAACTTTATCTTTCAAAAACATATGATATAGCTTTTGAAAACCCTTTTAAAACATGTTTTGAAACCCCGAAGTGGCTTGGCTCGATCAAGACAGGACCAGGAGAGCCAAGAAGAGCCCGGAACCGGAGCACCTGTCGAGCCCGGCACAGCATCTCTTGCATCTAATTCACACCCCAGGATCTCGAACGTCCAAGACCCAGTTCTTACCAAAATAGCATTTAAAGTCATCTCCGGAAGGAAGAAACGGAGGCGGACGACTATGTTGGCGAAGACCCAACGCAGACGGAGTACTGATGCTGTCAGGCCCCGCACAAATCATCCGTCTCGAACCCAGCTCGAAGGAGTCAGAGTTCAGTTTGGATTGGATCTGGACCATATATATCCAGATTCCAATCCAAACCCATATGTGGACTTGGATCTGGATTTGGATCCAGAGATCCAATCCAATATCCATATCCATGGCCCACATCACCTTCTCATAAATGGAGGTGGGGCCCACTTGAAATTCACGTGGGATATTGGGCATGAGAGAGAGTGGGGGTGATAAATATCAAGAGTGTTGTATTAAGCTTGACTTGTGTGTCAAGTTTGGGTTTAATCTTGTGGTTTAGCCTAATTGAGTGGGTTTAAGCTTGTAATTAGCTAAAACCTAACCTAGGGCTGCACCAACATGGGGTGATCAAGGTCTATGGGCCATGCTAAGGGAGCTCCTTCACCTAAACCTAGCCAAAAATGCCTAAACCTAGCCTAAACCCCTAATCCACCCCTAATCTGAACCTAATCACCTAACCCACTTCCCTAATCCCGGCCTAATCCCGACCTAATCACCTAACCCACTCCCCTAATCCTTCCCTAAACCTAGATTAATTTCCCTAATCCTAGCCTAAACCTAGCCTAAACCACCTAACCTAGCTCACTAAACCTCACCCTAAAACCCAACCACCTAACCTAGCCCTAAACCACCCTTAGCCCACGATTTTCCCAAACACCTAGTTTTAAAATATCTGGCCCAATCCCATCCAGCCCACCTTATCTACATACTACCCTACCTAAACCACCTAACCACTACCCACAACCCAGCCCTAACCGACCTACCCATCCCCTATTTAAACCCCCCCCATTGTGGGCGGGTTTTCCAAGTGGGAACCACACTCCACCACCCAGCCGGGCCCTCTCCTTCTCCCATCTCTCACTCGTCTTCCCAGCAGCTCCAGCTCCACCAGCCGCCACCTGCTCCGCCACTCTCCCTCTTCCGTCCAGCATCACTGCCCCCCAGCCGGACACCACCACCTCACTCAGCCGGGCCCTCTCCTTCTCCCATCTTCCACCAGCCGACAGCCACCTTTGCCGCCACTCCTTCCCATTCGGTAAGTCCCCCTAACTCCCTCAAAACCACTCTCTACCACCTCCCCACTCTTAGCCACCCATCTTCCCCTTAGCTCCACCTCTTTGCCGCCACCACCTAAGCCTAGCCGAACCTAGGATAACCCAAGTGGCTGGCCACTACTTAGCCACCATTTCCCATTCGGCCACCCCCCCCCAGGCGTCCTCTTTGGCCTTCCCACTAGCTCACCTTTTAGGTCCAGTTTCCCTAAGTCCCTAACTTCCCTAGTGACCCTAAGACCCACTTAGTAAGCCACTCTAAACTCCCTACTTGGAGGTGCCGCCCACTTGCCACCGGTCCCCTTCGAGGCGTCCATCCCGCGCCCCGTTTGCAGCCGGCCAGCACCCTTGGTCACACACCTTCGCGGAGCTCCCATTTGCAGCCCAAAGCCAAGGCCACGCTCAAGCAAGACCCCTACGGACCAGCTACTCGTAAGTGTCTAAACTCGGTCTTTAGTCATACGCTTGCTTGAAATTCAATTTGATACGGGGTTGTAATAACGGAGCCTAGTCTCCCCCCGCTTGTAATAACGTGGCTTGGCACAACCACACACGTGCACTCTCTTAGTCGTGCACAACTTTGAACACACACGGGCCTAATCAGCCCCTAATATATAAGTGTACGTATATATTTCATTTCCGAAGGGTTTTGTTTAAGTTGGGTGCGTTGTCTTTCGATTAAAACACTCTCACACACATTGAGCTTTCGCTCTTATTTGAAAGACCCAAGTAAGGGCCGACCTATACTATTTGGGTTTCATTTCATGTCGTGTGAGTAAGTCTTTCAATTTAAACACTCTCACACACATTGAGCTTTCGCTCTTATTTGAAAGACCCAAGTAAGGGCCGACCTATACTATTTGGGTTTCATTTCATGTCGTGTGAGTAAGTCTTTCAATTTAAACACTCTCACACACATTGAGCTTTCGCTCTTATTTGAAAGACCCAAGTAAGGGCCGACCTATACTATTTGGGTTTCATTTCTTGTCGTGTGAGTAGTCTTTCAATTCAAGCACTTTCACACACATTGAGCCTTCGCTCTTACTCCCAAGACCTTAGTCAAGGCCATATTGCAGTTATATTTGGGTTTCATTTATGTCGTGTGTGTAGTACTTCAATTCAAGCACTCTCACACACATTGAGCCTTCGCTCTTACTCCCAAGACCTTAGTCAAGGCCATACTGCAATTTATATTTGGGTTTAATTTCATGTCGTGTGTGTAAGTCTTTCAATTCAAACACGCACCCACATTGAGCCTTCGCTCTTATTTGCAAGACCCGAGTAAGGGCTCATATACATAAGATATATACATATTTCCCTTCGGTTATTTCCCTTCGGTTATTTCCCTTCGGTTATTTCCCTTCCGCTATTTCCCTTCAGTATTGTCTTTACATTTCGGGTTTTCCCTTTGGAGTAGCGTGAGTTTGCATTGCATCTACGCCATACCACGAGGTAGGACGCATATTGCATCGAAGCAACCCCCGCTCGAATTCGCCCATGTAGTGGAGTGTTCATAACACACAAACTAGGCGACCCAAAAAGGGATAAAAGAAAAGACTTAGGCACGTGCAAATCCACGTGATCTAAAACATGCAATCGCATCTTAAAGACCCGAAATAGACACCTCGAATCGTTTCGTAGACTTTCTCCCTAAAACTCGATTTTTGCAAAAGCGTACAGACTGACCCTTGCGCATCGGTGCAAGAAGGTCTGCGACGACAAGAGCTCACTTGCTCACAGTCGCCACGTTTAGAAGTCAGTGTTAAATATATCTTCGCTAGCTTAAGTAAGCTAGCTGGCATGCCCTGTTTGTATATCTAGGCCTTAGACGCACGATAAAGATCCACTCCAAGCCGCGAAAGGGGCAAAGAGGCGGGGATTTTCGCGCGTCTACAGAGATTGGCACGCCCGGTGGGACGTGAGCCTTTTCAAAAATCGAGTTTACTTGTAGGAGTCTTGCGAAAATTTTATAAAGGTGTCATTTTAACTTGTTTTCTTTGCTTTTACTTAGGAAATTTTGAAAAAGCTTGAAAAGCATGTCAAAATCCAATCCAAGTGAAGTGTCGAGCCAAGGCTCATGCGCATCAAGTTCTCACTCTAGGAGGATTTTCAAAAACAAAATAAAACTAGATGAAATCGAGGACTTGAGAAGGGAATTTGAGGCCAAAATCGATGCTCTCAGTCAAGAGGCTGAAGTAGGCGATTCGTGTTCATCAAACGGTGAACAAAGGCCTAAAAAGAAAATTGAAAAACCTCGCAAGCAAAAAGAGGCCTCCGTAATGGAAGGCAACCAATACCACGAGTCCTTCACACAAAAGGACCGTAAAGCCCTACAGCAACTGCTGAAAGGGCAAAATAAAGAGAAAAGAAGCTACGCCCTGTCTGATTTCCTTCCTATGGACTACGAAACAGACAGTGACGATGAAATACCGAACTTCCATCGGTATGATGGCATGGGAGACCCTAGGTCTCACTTGCAGCTTTTCTCACGTCGAGCCCATAAGAAGAAAAAGGACTCGATGAAATGGGTGTATTGGTTCCCCCTATCCCTTAAGGGCACAGCTGCCAAATGGCTGGCTTCCTACGACTTAAGCCAGTTCGCTACTTTTGAAGAATTAGCGAACTGCTTCATGCAAAGATTTGCACACAACGTGGAAGTCACGCCAACCCTGAATACCCTAAGGGATACAAAGCAAGGCATGAACGAAGACGTGCATGCCTTCATTATAAGATGGAGGTCTCTTTTAGGCCAAGTGCGAGAGCCTATATCCGAAGGATGCGCAGTAATGCTCATCCTGGATAATTTCAAAAGCGAGTTAAAAACCCTTCTCTCGCTCCATGAGATTTCAACTTTCCATAAGTTGATCAAAAAGGCTTCCCTTTTCGAAACCAACTTGCGAAAAGGGACATACGACCACTTATGGAAAGGAAGTGTCGTTCCCAAAACACGTGTGGAAAAGCCCATCGCATATGGGCTGCCCACAACGGACAAAGGGGCAAAGCCCCATAAAATCGCCAATGTCCGGGTGGATCCAGGCATGGCGGGCACTTCTAAAAATTTTGAAAAAATAGAAAATAAGAGAGAACGCAATTTTTCAAAACCAATTGAAAAACGGGAGTACACTCCGCTGGGGCAACCTGTGTCGGAGGTCCTAGACCTCTTACTTGCCCAGGGCATGATAGAACTCCCTGAAATCCCCGAAGGAGTCACGTCCAAAGGGGGGTATTTAAACCGGTTTTGCAAGTATCATCGGCTCAAAGGCCATGATACCAAACGGTGCTTCTCTCTTCTAAATAAAATTGAGAACTTGATAGCGGAGGGCCGGCTCCAGGTCACTGCGGAATCTGAGCCACCTCAAGCTATCTTCAAAGAACCCTTTCCCAAACACGCCAGTGGCAGTGGGAAAGGAAAGGAGGTATGTACCCTCACCATCTCCAAGGAACTAGCACGAAAGCCCGAACCTAGTCGACCTGCTTGTGCGCCCATCCTTGTATTATACAAGAGGCCCGCCCAAGTCGTCATTCGGGGACCATCAAAAGTGGAAACCCCGGCAAAACCAGTTTTGAAAATCCAAGGTTCTCCTCAGCTCATCCTTAGAGCCAAGATTAGCGCGAACCCTAGGCTGGTTGTGGGGGAAGTCACTAGATCCGGGAGGATCTACCAACCCCCGCACCTTCAAGGTGCTCAAAAGGTGGTCAGTGTGCCTGGCCCCTCAAAAGCATGTATCCCTAGTGGTCTGCCAAAAGCAGATAAGGACAAAATCATCCTAAATCCTTATGATTTCGAAAACCACCTTTCAAAGATTCCTATTCACATGTCTATCCTAGAGCTTATCAAAACCTCGCCTAGGCATAGACTTGTCTTAGAGAAAATTCTAGAAAGGGCCAAGGTTGATTCGAACATAAGTCCGGAATCCTTGTCTGCCCAAGTGGCTTTATTAGGAGCAAAATCGCCCATCACCTTTTCGGAAGATGATGTAGATAGACCCTACGAAACCCATAACCAGGCCCTGCATATCGAGGTGGTTCTAAACAACCACTCTCTGGACAGGTGCCTAGTCGATGGTGGAGGAGGGCTCAACATCCTTCCACTTCACGTGGCGTACAAAATCGGAGTCACCTTAACTTCAGTGAACCCAAGCCCCATCGTTATCACTGGATACGATGGGAATGCGTCTAGGCCTTTAGGATCCATCGAACTCCCAATGGAAACGGGAGGGATCGAACACACGGGGGTGTTCCATGTCTTAGACATCCACCCCCATTATAACCTGTTGCTGGGAAGACCCTGGATACACAGTTTGTGCGCTGTGCCATCCACCTTCCACAAATGTGTCAAGATCCCTTTTAGGGACCAAGTCGTAGTGATCCTAGGTGAGAGTCACCCACAGCTTCAGGGGATCATAAATTCCCCTTGTTTATCAAGCTCCCAGGCCCATGAGGCTAACCTGGGGCAAATTATGGTTGAGCCACCTCGGCTCGTGTTGAACAACCCTAGGAAGGTTGTATGTGTGAAGGGGCCGCCTAAAGCAGGCCCCCTCCTGACTCTAATCCTCCTAGGAAAACCCAAGCGTTCCCTATTTCCAAAACCCCTGGACAAAAGGCCATACGAGCCTAATATGGACGATAGCATGTTCCAGGACCACGACTTATATCCCATCTTTTCAAAAAACAAAAGGTCGTGGAACATGTTATTGAACATGGGCTACACGCCCTACAAAAGTCTAGGTGCACAAAACCAGGGTCTCCTAGAGCCCATCCTTCCTAGGGCCAATCCAAGCCGATATGGGATCGGCTATACTCCCCGAATACCGCCGGAGCCACCCCCTGTGACCACCTGGGTCAAGGGTGCCCCGGAGCCTGTCTTAGAAGAGACCTATGGTTTAGACCTCCTATTCCGAGTCTAACCCATAGTGTTTTCCCTTTGTAGGTATGACGGAAGATCCCTTTTTCTAAAAATACCAAAAACATTTGAAAACTTAAAATCCAAAAAATCGAAAAACAAGAAAAACCAAAAACAATGGAAAAGCAAAAACTCGAAAAAAGTGTGCTTTGTATAGTTCCCAAAGTTCTTGTTTTACAAAAACCCAAAAAAATCGAAAATTTGGAAAATACCAAAAAGATTTTGTACATAGCTGCTCCTGGTTTAACTTTGGCGAAAGAAAAGAATTTCGAAAGAAACGTCGTCTGCATAGCCAGACCAAAAATTTCGAAATCACTTGAAAATCCAAGTACAAAACCAGGTTATTTTGAAAACCACGCATCAAGTTCCCTCGGGTCTAAAGTCCACGAGAATGATCGAAGCCCAGAAGTGGATCCCCCTGAGGAAGATCCCACTTCTGAGCTCCCAGAATTTCATAGAATTCTCGATTTTGAAAGACCTTCCCAATCAGTAGGAGGAGATTTCGTAGAGGTGAACCTAGGGGATGATTCCAATCCCAAAACCATTAAAATAGGCGCATGCTTGCATGAAACTGAAAAGTTAGCATTCATTGCATATCTACAAACCTATTTAGATGTGTTTGCATGGACGTATGAAGACATGCCGGGCATAGATCCCAGCATAGTCGAGCATCGTCTTCCCTTAGATGTAGGTGTAAAACCAATAAAGCAGAAGCTTAGGAAAATACACCCGAATGCACACACGCAAGTCAAAGAGGGTTTAGAAGATCTGCTAAAAGCCGGATTTATAAAACCCATTGCGTATTCTGACTGGTTGTCGAATATCGTTGTAGTTCGAAAAACCAATGGGAAAATTCGAATATGCATCGATTTCAGAAACCTGAATAAAGCCACTCCAAAGGATAATTATCCTTTACCAAACATAGATTTGATAGTCGATAGTACTGCAAATCATGAAATGTTTTCATTTATGGATGGCTATTCAGGCTATAATCAAATCAAACTAAGTCCACGAGATCAGGGTAAGACCGCCTTCACAACCCCATGGGGCACGTACTGCTATACAGTCATGCCCTTTGGTTTGAAAAATGCCGGCGCAACATACCAACGAGCCATGAACACGATCTTCCATGATCAAATTCACGAGCTTGTAGAAGTGTATGTAGATGATCTCTTGGCGAAATCCAAAACCCGATGCACCCATATCGAATGTTTACAAAAGATTTTCGAAAGGCTTAGGCTTTACAAAGTAAAGCTAAACCCTCAAAAATGTGTGTTCGGGGTAGAATCAGGAAAGCTTCTAGGCTTTATGGTAAGCCAAAGGGGAATAGAAGTCGACCCCTCTAAGTGTCGAGCCATCATAGACATGGCTCCACCCTCCAATCTCACCCAAGTCCGTAGCCTTCAAGGTCGATTACAATCTGTGCACCGATTCATATCGAATCTGGCAACTAGATGCGAACCCTTCAACAAACTGTTGAGGAAGGGTACGAAATTCTTATGGGATGACGAATGCCAAAAGTCCTTCGAGAGACTAAAGGCATACTTAGTTAATCCCCCCGTTTTGAAACCTCCAAAGCAAGGAAAACCGCTTTTGTTATACATCTCCGTGCATGTAAACGCTTTAGGAGCCCTGTTGGCTCAATACGAGGATGACACCCATAAGGAGTATGCCATCTACTATATTTCGAAAACTCTCTTGGCTTATGAGCGAAATTATCAAGCCATGGAGAAGACGTGCTTGGCCCTAGTCTGGGCCTGCCAGAAATTCAGACACTACTTCCTAGATCATGAGATCTGGATAGTGTCCAAGCTTGATCCAATCAAGCACTTGTTCGAAAAACCCATTCTCACAGGTAGATTGGGCAAATGGCAACTCCTTCTAATGGAGTATGATCTAAAATACCATCACCAGATCTCCGTTAAGGGGCAAGCCCTAGCAGATTACGTGGCTGACTTCCCCTTGGAGGACGCATATCCCACTCTTGTCGAAATGCCTGATGAAGGCATATTGCAAAACCATTTTCAAAACCACATTTTGGCAAATTCTTTTGAAAACCAAGTGTGGAAGATGCACTTCGACGGGGCACGAAACCAACGAGGGGCTGGTGCCGGGATCATCCTAATCTCCCCTGAAAAGGGCGAGATTCCCATAGCAGTCCGCTTAGATTTCGAATGTTCCAACAACGTAGCTGAGTATGAAGCACTCATACAAGGCTTAAGGATTTCGAAAACTCTAGGGGCATCATGCATCGAGGTCTTTGGAGATTCACTCCTTGTCATAAACCAGGTTTTAAAAATTTGGCAAGTACGTAATGAGAAACTACTTCCATATCACGAGTTGGCCACTCAATTGGTCCAATCCTTCCAGTCGTGTAAGCTCACACATGTGGGAAGAGAGGACAATGGCATCGCCGATGCCCTCTCTTCCTTGGGTTCAGCCCTGAAGGTCGATCCCATTTCAGGGACCAGATCTTTGGAAATATGGCATGCACCCCATCCATCCACACACGACTTGGATATTTGCCAAAACAACCCAGAGTCTATTGAAAAACCCTGGTTCTATGACATAAAACAATTTTTAGAAAATGGGGGATTCACTGAGGATGCCACATCCAAAGATAGGGCATTCATTCGTAAGATTTCGACCCGATACACCATTCTGGGTGGGGTCTTATACAAAAAGAGTTTTACCGGCATTCTGCTTAGATGTATCGACCTAGAGGAGGCTAGGATAGTGATGCACGAGTTCCACGATGGAGAATGTGGAGGTCATGTTAATGCTAACATGATGGCGATGAAAATACTTAGAGGGGGTTATTTTTGGTCCACCCTGAAAAAGGATTGTCACGATCATGTTAGGAAGTGTCATCCATGTCAAGTGCATGGGCACGCCATTCATATCCCTTCATCTGCATTGCATTCCGTGGTCAGCCCCTGGCCATTTACCATGTGGGCGTTTGACATTGTAGGCCCCATATTTCCAAAGGCCTCGAATGGGCATCGTTTTATTTTAGCAGCCACGGAGTATTTCTCCAAGTGGGTGGAAGCCATTTCCCTAACGAATGTGATGGGGCAACATGTGGCGGCTTTCATCCGGAGGAATATCTTGGCTCGATTTGGGGTTCCACGAGACCTTGTGTCTGATAATGGTACCCCATTCAAGAACGAGCGGATGGTTAAGTTGTGCAACACGTATGGCATAACTCACCACTTCTCCTCGCCCTACTACCCTCAAGGCAACGGCCAAGCCGAAGCCACAAACAAGACTCTCATTGGTATCATTGAGAAGACCTTAGAGAAGGGTAGGAGGTGGCATGAGAAGCTGGATGAAGCCTTATGGGCTTATAGGACTTCCATCCGGACTCCCACGAATGCCACACCATTCGAATTGGTCTATGGCACAAACGCCATTCTTCCCATTCATACCCGACTGCATTCATTCCATACATCCATTACACTCGACCTCCCCCTAGAGACGCTTCAGCATGCTAGGATGGCCGAACTAGATTTGCTAGATGAGAGGCGACTCCTTGCCATGGATCATGCTCGTGCATACCGGCAAAGGATAGCCCGACATTATAGCAAACACATGAGACCTCGCCACTTTGAAGTGGGAGATCTGGTCTTAAAAACCATCCATCATCGTGGCCCACACCCCCTAGGCAAGTGGCGCCCCAACTGGGATGGACCCTATGTTGTACGAGCAACCACTACGAACAATTCGTATTGGTTGATCGATGTAGAAGGTAGGAATTTAGCAGATCCTATCAATATTCAATACTTAAAGAAGTATCATATGTAGGATCTGGATTAAATTCCAGTTTTCGAAAACTTTATAGGGATAGCTGCCCTGAGACGTGTGAATAAGGTGCAAAAGCAATTCGTGTGACCCTAAGTGAGAGAATTCACACTTGTGAAAGAGTGGAGTTTTCAAAATCGTGGTTGCATTTCAAAATCCTTCATCTTACAAAGAAAGGCCTAGTTCAACATAGCAAGATACTTGCAAGTAGTACGTGCTATTTCTAAATAGGCTGATCTGGAATGGATCGAGTGTAGGCCTGGGATAAGTCCTCCCCTCTTCTTTTCTCCTTCCAAAAGGAAAACAAAAGCCCAAATCAAAAGGGAATTTCCCATTTAAAGTCTCTTTCCAAAAGAAAGAAACCAGACTTGAAAAAAAGAAAAATCGATTCTCTTATAAAAAGAGGGATTAAAGAAAAAATACTCCCAAAGGGAGACCCTCTATGGAAAAAAAGGAAAAAGAGGCCAAAAAGCTCAAAAAGAGCAGTTTTCCGCCTTCTATGCCTCAAACCATGGGACGCTTCAGAAGGGACCGTGGTATCTCTTTCCCCTCCCAGGCTTATCCCAAGCTAAAGCATGGTTCATTTCGAGGAATCCTAAAGTAAAAATAGGATTTACTTACTTGAATTTCATCTTGTTTGAGAATTCGACCTTTCGAGTAAGGCGTAGGGATTTGAAATGAAGCTTGTTTTCTTATAAAACCTCCGCTAGATAAGCGAGTGTTAAGACTCCAACAAGGGCAAGCACGAAGAGCTCGAGATCCTTAGGATCGAGGCTCAAGACAGTTGTCCCTTTTGTAAATAGCTTTTGTAAATAAGTTTTGAAAACCGAACATCGAACAGCATAGGATTTTGCTCACTTGAAGCAGTAGGCCTTGTAAGTCTCTAGAGTTCGACCACACCTGGTCTCTGGGAGGTCGCCACTCTTGGCACCCTACCCATGTCATTTGCATTCCACGCATGGTACTTGCATAAACATGATCCCATTTAGGACCAGATTCCATAAGTAAACCCTTTGGCGTGATTTCTCCTCCTACCAGAGTTTGTAAAATTGAGATTTTGTTAAAATGGGATGATCCCATATTCTTCGTGGCTAGATCTAGGGAGACATTAAAAGGGGTGTTTGTCATCTTTGCCCTTATCCAAATCTATTTGGACAAGGCCAAAGAGGGGCATCTGTAAACACCCCGAAATCCCACGAATTTCTTAAACAAAATCTGGTTTTGATACAAGCAGCCCCAAAGGGCCATTTTTGAGTTTGGAAACCCAGGAGCCTTCCAAACAACCCTGTATATAGGTTTTAAACTTTATCTTTCAAAAACATATGATATAGCTTTTGAAAACCCTTTTAAAACATGTTTTGAAACCCCGAAGTGGCTTGGCTCGATCAAGACAGGACCAGGAGAGCCAAGAAGAGCCCGGAACCGGAGCACCTGTCGAGCCCGGCACAGCATCTCTTGCATCTAATTCACACCCCAGGATCTCGAACGTCCAAGACCCTGTTCTTACCAAAATAGCATTTAAAGTCATCTCCGGAAGGCAGAAACGGAGGCGGACGACTATGTTGGCGAAGACCCAACGCAGACGGAGTACTGATGCTGTCAGGCCCCGCACAAATCATCCGTCTCGAACCCAGCTCGAAGGAGTCAGAGTTCAGTTTGGATTGGATCTGGACCATATATATCCAGATTCCAATCCAAACCCATATGTGGACTTGGATCTGGATTTGGATCCAGAGATCCAATCCAATATCCATATCCATGGCCCACATCACCTTCTCATAAATGGAGGTGGGGCCCACTTGAAATTCACGTGGGATATTGGGCATGAGAGAGAGTGGGGGTGATAAATATCAAGAGTGTTGTATTAAGCTTGACTTGTGTGTCAAGTTTGGGTTTAATCTTGTGGTTTAGCCTAATTGAGTGGGTTTAAGCTTGTAATTAGCTAAAACCTAACCTAGGGCTGCACCAACATGGGGTGATCAAGGTCTATGGGCCATGCTAAGGGAGCTCCTTCACCTAAACCTAGCCAAAAATGCCTAAACCTAGCCTAAACCCCTAATCCACCCCTAATCTGAACCTAATCACCTAACCCACTTCCCTATCCCGGCCTAATCCCGACCTAATCACCTAACCCACTCCCCTAATCCTTCCCTAAACCTAGATTAATTTCCCTAATCCTAGCCTAAACCTAGCCTAAACCACCTAACCTAGCTCACTAAACCTCACCCTAAAACCCAACCACCTAACCTAGCCCTAAACCACCCTTAGCCCACGATTTTCCCAAACACCTAGTTTTAAAATATCTGGCCCAATCCCATCCAGCCCACCTTATCTACATACTACCCTACCTAAACCACCTAACCACTACCCACAACCCAGCCCTAACCGACCTACCCATCCCCTATTTAAACCCCCCCCATTGTGGGCGGGTTTTCCAAGTGGGAACCACACTCCACCACCCAGCCGGGCCCTCTCCTTCTCCCATCTCTCACTCGTCTTCCCAGCAGCTCCAGCTCCACCAGCCGCCACCTGCTCCGCCACTCTCCCTCTTCCGTCCAGCATCACTGCCCCCCAGCCGGACACCACCACCTCACTCAGCCGGGCCCTCTCCTTCTCCCATCTTCCACCAGCCGACAGCCACCTTTGCCGCCACTCCTTCCCATTCGGTAAGTCCCCCTAACTCCCTCAAAACCACTCTCTACCACCTCCCCACTCTTAGCCACCCATCTTCCCCTTAGCTCCACCTCTTTGCCGCCACCACCTAAGCCTAGCCGAACCTAGGATAACCCAAGTGGCTGGCCACTACTTAGCCACCATTTCCCATTCGGCCACCCCCCCCCTAGGCGTCCTCTTTGGCCTTCCCACTAGCTCACCTTTTAGGTCCAGTTTCCCTAAGTCCCTAACTTCCCTAGTGACCCTAAGACCCACTTAGTAAGCCACTCTAAACTCCCTACTTGGAGGTGCCGCCCACTTGCCACCGGTCCCCTTCGAGGCGTCCATCCCGCGCCCCGTTTGCAGCCGGCCAGCACCCTTGGTCACACACCTTCGCGGAGCTCCCATTTGCAGCCCAAAGCCAAGGCCACGCTCAAGCAAGACCCCTACGGACCAGCTACTCGTAAGTGTCTAAACTCGGTCTTTAGTCATACGCTTGCTTGAAATTCAATTTGATACGGGGTTGTAATAACGGAGCCTAGTCTCCCCCCGCTTGTAATAACGTGGCTTGGCACAACCACACACGTGCACTCTCTTAGTCGTGCACAACTTTGAACACACACGGGCCTAATCAGCCCCTAATATATAAGTGTACGTATATATTTCATTTCCGAAGGGTTTTGTTTAAGTTGGGTGCGTTGTCTTTCGATTAAAACACTCTCACACACATTGAGCTTTCGCTCTTATTTGAAAGACCCAAGTAAGGGCCGACCTATACTATTTGGGTTTCATTTCATGTCGTGTGAGTAAGTCTTTCAATTTAAACACTCTCACACACATTGAGCTTTCGCTCTTATTTGAAAGACCCAAGTAAGGGCCGACCTATACTATTTGGGTTTCATTTCATGTCGTGTGAGTAAGTCTTTCAATTTAAACACTCTCACACACATTGAGCTTTCGCTCTTATTTGAAAGACCCAAGTAAGGGCCGACCTATACTATTTGGGTTTCATTTCTTGTCGTGTGAGTAGTCTTTCAATTCAAGCACTTTCACACACATTGAGCCTTCGCTCTTACTCCCAAGACCTTAGTCAAGGCCATATTGCAGTTATATTTGGGTTTCATTTATGTCGTGTGTGTAGTACTTCAATTCAAGCACTCTCACACACATTGAGCCTTCGCTCTTACTCCCAAGACCTTAGTCAAGGCCATACTGCAATTTATATTTGGGTTTAATTTCATGTCGTGTGTGTAAGTCTTTCAATTCAAACACGCACCCACATTGAGCCTTCGCTCTTATTTGCAAGACCCGAGTAAGGGCTCATATACATAAGATATATACATATTTCCCTTCGGTTATTTCCCTTCGGTTATTTCCCTTCGGTTATTTCCCTTCCGCTATTTCCCTTCAGTATTGTCTTTACATTTCGGGTTTTCCCTTTGGAGTAGCGTGAGTTTGCATTGCATCTACGCCATACCACGAGGTAGGACGCATATTGCATCGAAGCAACCCCCGCTCGAATTCGCCCATGTAGTGGAGTGTTCATAACACACAAACTAGGCGACCCAAAAAGGGATAAAAGAAAAGACTTAGGCACGTGCAAATCCATGTGATCTAAAACATGCAATCGCATCTTAAAGACCCGAAATAGACACCTCGAATCGTTTCGTAGACTTTCTCCCTAAAACTCGATTTTTGCAAAAGCGTACAGACTGACCCTTGCGCATCGGTGCAAGAAGGTCTGCGACGACAAGAGCTCACTTGCTCACAGTCGCCACGTTTAGAAGTCAGTGTTAAATATATCTTCGCTAGCTTAAGTAAGCTAGCTGGCACGCCCTGTTTGTATATCTAGGCCTTAGACGCACGATAAAGATCCACTCCAAGCCGCGAAAGGGGCAAAGAGGCGGGGATTTTCGCGCGTCTACAGACACCTCGAACTGCTTCGTAGGCTTTCTATCCCAAAAACTCGATTTTTGCAAAGTGTATAGACTGACCCTTGCGCATCGGTGCAAGAAGGTCTGCGACAACAAGAGCTCACTTGCTCACAGTCGCCACGATTAGAAGTCAGTTTAAATATCTTCGCTAGCTTAGGTAAGCTAGCTGGCACGCCCTGTTTACATAAATAGGCCTTAGACGCACGAGAGGATCCACTCCAAGCCCAGAAAAGGCGAAGAGGCATGGGGATTTTCGTGCGTCTACAGAGATTGGCACTCCCGGTGGGATGTGATCCTTTCAAAAATCGAGTTTTTAAGGTAGAAGTTTTGTGAAATTTTTGTTAAAAAAGGTGTCATTTTAACTTGTTTTCTTTGCTTGTACTTAGGAAATTTTGAAAAAGCTTGAAAAGCATGTCAAAATCCAATCGAAGTGAAGTGTCAAGCCAAGGCTCATGCGCATCAAGTTCTCACACTAGGAGGATTTTCAAAAACAAAATAAAACTAGATGAGATCGAGGACCTGAGAAGGGAGTTTGAGGCCAAAATCGATGCTCTCAGCCAAGAGGCTGAAGTAGGCGATTCGTGTTCATCAAATGGTGAACCAAGGCCTAAGAAAAAATTTGAAAAACCTCGCAAGCACAAAGAGGCCTCCGTAATGGAAGGCAACCAATACCACGAGTCCTTCACACAAAAGGACCGTAAAGCCCTACAACAGTTGCTGAAAGGGCAAAATAAAGAGAAAAGAAGCTACGCCCTGTCTGATTTCCTTCCTATGGATTACGAAACAGACAGTGATGATGAAATACCGAACTTCCATCGGTATGATGGCATGGGAGACCCTAGGTCTCACTTGTAGCTTTTCTCGTGTCGAGCCCATAAGAAGAAAAAGGACTCGATGAAATGGGTGTATTGGTTTCCTTTATCCCTTAAAGGCACAGCTGCCAAATGGCTAGCTTCCTACGACTTAAGCCAGTTCGCTACTTTTGAAGAGTTAGCGAACTGCTTCATGCAAAGATTTGCACACAACGTAGAAGTCACGCCGACTCTGAATACCTTAAGGGATACAAAGCAAGGCATGAACAAAGACGTACATGCCTTCATTATAAGATAGAGGTCGCTTTTGGGCCAAGTGCGAGAGCCCATATCCGAAGGATGCGTAGTAATGCTCATCCTGGATAACTTTAAAAGCGAGTTAAAAACCTTTCTCTCGCTCCATGAGATCTCAACTTTCCATAAGTTGATCAAAAAGGCCTCCCTTTTCGAAACCAACTTGAGAAAAGGGACATACGATCACTTATGGAAAGGAAGTGCCGTTTCCAAAACCTGCTTGGAAAAGCCCATCACATACGGGCTACCCACGATGGACAAAGGGGCAAAGCCCCATAAAATCGCCAATATCCAGGTGGATCCAGGCGTGGCAGGCACTTCCAAAAATTTTGAAAAGTTAGAAAATAAGAGGGAGCGAAATTTTCAAAAACCGGTTGAAAAACGGGAGTATACTCCGCTAGGGCAACCTGTGTCGGAGGTCGTAGACCTCCTCCTTACCCAGGGCATGATAGAACTCTCTGAAATCCCCGAAGGAGTCACTTCCAAAGGGGGGTATTTAAACCGATTTTGTAAGTATCATCGGCTCAAAGGCCATGATACCAAACGCTGCTTCTCCCTTTTGAATAAAATTGAGAACTTGATAGCAGAAGGCCGGCTCAAGGTCACTGCGGAACTTGAGCCACCTCAAGCTATCTTCAAAGAACCCTTTCCCAAACATGCCAGTGGTAGTGGGAAAGGAAAGGAGGTATGTACCCTCACCATTTCTAAGGAACTAGCACAAAAACCAGAGTCTGGTCGACCCACTTGTGCGCCTATTCTTGTACTGTACAAGAAGCCCGCCCAAGTCGTCATTCGGGGACCACCAAAAGTGGAATCCCCAGCAAAACCAGTTTTGAAAATCCAAGGTTCTCCTCAGCTCATCCTTAGAGCCAAGTTTAGCGCAAACCCTAGGCTGGTCATGGGGGAAGTCACTAGATCCGGGAGGATCTATCAACCCCCGCACCTTCTAGGTGCTTAAAAGGTGGTCAGTGTGCTTGGCCCCTCAAAAGCATGTATCCCTAGTGTTCTGCCAAAAGCAGATAAGGACAAAGTCATCCTAAATCCTTATGACTTCGAAAACCACCTTTCAAAGATTCCTATTCACATGTCTATCTTAGAGCTTATACAAACCTCGCCTAGGCATAAACTTGTATTAGAGAAAATTCTAGAAAGGGCCAAGGTTGATTCGAACATAAGTCTGGAATCCTTGTCTGCCCAAGTGGCTTTATTAGGAGCAAAATCGCCCATCACTTTCTCGGAAGATGATGTAGATAGACCCTACGAAACCCATAACGAGGCCCTGCATATCGAGGTGGTTCTAAACAACCACTCTCTGGACAGGTGCCTAGTCGATGGTGGAGGAGGGCTCAACATCCTTCCACTTCATGTGGCGTATAAAATCGGAGTCACCTTGACTTCAGTGAACCCAAGCCCCATCGTTATCACTGGATACGATGGGAATGCGTCTAGACCTTTAGGATCCATCGAACTCCCAATGGAAACGGGAGGGATCGAACACACGGGGGTGTTCCATGTCCTGGACATCCACCCCCATTATAACCTGTTGCTGGGAAGGCCCTGGATACATAGCTTGTGCGCTGTGCCATCCACCTTCCACAGGTGTGTCAAGATCCCTTTTAGGGACCAGGTCGTAGTGATCCTAGGTGAGAGTCACCCACAGCTTCAGGGGATCATAAACTCCCCTTGTTTATCGAGCTCCCAGGCCCATGAGGCTAACTTGGGGCAAATTATGGTTGAGCCACCTCGGCTCGTGTTAAACAACCCCAGGAAGGTTGTATATGTGAAGGGGCCGGCCAAAGCAGGCCCCCTCCCAATTCTAAGCCTTCTAGGCAAACCCAAGCATTCTCTATTTCCAAAGCCCCTAGACAAGAGGCCATATGAGTACAATATGGATGATAGCATGTTCCAGGACCACGACTTATATCAAACCTTTTCAAAAAACAAAAAGTCGTGGAACATGTTGTTAAACATGGGCTACACGCCCTACAAGAGTCTAGGGGCACAGAACCAGGGTCTCCTAGAGCCCATCCTTCCTAGGGCCAATCCAAGCCGATATGGGATCGGCTATACTCCCCGAATACCGCCGGAGCCACCCCCTGTGACCACCTGGGTCAGGGGTGCCCCGGAACCTGTCTTAGAAGAGACCTACGATTTAGATCTCCTATTCCGAGTCTAACCCATAGTGTTTTCCCTTTGTAAGTATGACGAAAGATCCCTTTTCTAAAAAAACAAAAACATTTGAAAAGCTTAAAATAAAAAAAATCGAAAAACAAGAAAAACCAAAAACAATGGAAAAATAGAAACTCGAAAATAGAGTGCTTTGTATAGTTCCCAAGGTTCTTGTTTTACAAAAACCCAAAAAAATCGAAAATTTGGAAAATACCAAAAAGATTTTGTATATATCTGCTCCTGGTAGGACTTTGGCAAAAGAAGAGGATTTCGAAAGAAACGTCGTCTGCATAGCCAGACCAAAAATTTCGGAATCACTTGAAAATCCAAGTACAAAACCAGGTGTAAACACCCCGAAATCCCACGAATTTCTTAAACAAATCTGGTTTTATACAAGCAGCCCCAAAGGGCCATTTTGAGTTTGGAAACCCAGGAGCCTTCCAAACAAACCCTGTATATATGTTTTAAACTTTATCTTTCAAAAACATATGATATAGCTTTTGAAAACCCTTTTAAAACATGTTTTGAAACCCCGAAGTGGCTTGGCTCGATCAAGACAGGACCAGGAGAGCCAAGAAGAGCCCGGAACCGGAGCACCTGTCAAGCCCGGCACAGCAACTCTTGCATCTGATTCACACCCCAGGATCTCGAACGTCCAAGACCCTGTTCTTATCAAAAAAGCATTTGAAGTCATCTCCAGAAGGCAGAAACGGAGGCGGACGACTATGTTGGCGAAGACCCAACGCAGACGGAGTACTGATGCTGTCAGGCCCCGCACGAATCGTCCGTTTCGAACCCAGCTCGAAGGAGTCAGAGTTCAGTTTGGATTGGATCTGGACCATATATATCCAGATTCCAGTCCAAACCCATATGTGGATTTGGATTTGGATTTGGATCCAGAAATCCAATCCAATATCCATATCCATGGCCCACATCACCTTCTCATAAATGGAGGTGGGGCCCACTTGAAATTCACGTGGGATATTGGGCATGAGAGAGAGTGGGGGTGATAAATATCAAGAGTGTTGTATTAAGCTTGACTTGTGTGTCAAGTTTGGGTTTAATCTTGTGGTTTAGCCTAATTGAGTGGGTTTAAGCTTGTAATTAGCTAAAACCTAACCTAGGGCTGCACCAACATGGGGTGATCAAGGTCTATGGGCCATGCTAAGGGAGCTCCATCACCTAAACCTAGCCAAAAATGCCTAAACCTAGCCTAAACCCCTAATCCACTCCTAATCTGAACCTAATCACCTAACCCACTTCCCTAATCCCGGCCTAATCCCAACCTAATCACCTAACCCACTCCCCTAATCCTTCCCTAAACCTAGATTAACTTCCCTAATCCTAGCCTAAACCTACCCTAAACCACCTAACCTAGCTCACTAAACCTCACCCTAAAACCCAACCACCTAACCTAGCCCTAAACCACCCTTAGCCCACGATTTTCCCAAACACCTAGTTTTAAAATATCTGGCCCAGCCCCATCCAGCCCACCTTATCTACATACTACCCTACCTAAACCACCTAACCACTACCCACAACCCAGCCCTAACCGACCTACCCATCCCCTATTTAAACCCCCCTCATTGTGGGCGGGTTTTCCAAGTGGGAACCACTTTCCACTCCCAGCCGGGCCCTCTTCCTCTCCCATCTCTCACCCGTCTTCCCAGCAGCTCCAGCCCCACCAGCCGCCACCTGCTCCGCCACTCTCCCTCCTCCATCCACCATCACTGCCCCACCAGCCGGACGCCACCACCTCACTCAGCCGGGCCCTCTCCTTCTCCCATCTTCCACCAGCCGACAGCCACCTTGGCCGCCACTCCTTCCCATTCGGTAAGTCCCCCTAATTCCCTCAAAACCACTCTCTACCACCTCTCCACTCTTAGCCACCCATCTTCCCCTTAGTTCCACCTCTTTGCCGCCACCATCTAAGCCTAGCCGAACCTAGGATAACCCAAGTGGCTGGCCACTACTCAGCCACCAC
Organism: Brasenia schreberi; assembly: GCA_036023115.1. Lineage (NCBI taxonomy): Eukaryota > Viridiplantae > Streptophyta > Magnoliopsida > Nymphaeales > Cabombaceae > Brasenia > Brasenia schreberi. The sequence continues at coordinate 8,038,049 of JAYKKT010000045.1, read as the reverse complement.
CTCCCATTCGGCCGACCTCCCCCTAGGCGTCCTCTTGGCCTTCCCACTAGCTCACCTTTTAGGTCCAGTTTCCCTAAGTCCCTAACTTACCTAGTGACCCTAAGACCCACTTAGTCAGCCACTCTAAACTCCCTACTTGGAGGCGCCGCCCACTTGCCACCGGTCCCCTTCGAGGCGTCCATCCCGCGCCCCATTTGCAGCCGGCCAGCACTCTTGGTCACACACCTTCGCGGAGCTCCCATTTGCAGCCCAAAGCCAAGGCCACGCTCAAGCAAGACCTCTACGGACCAGCTACTTGTAAGTTTCTAGACTCGGTCTTTTATCATACACTTGCTTGAAATTCAATTTGATACGGGGTTGTAATAACGGAGCATAGTCTCCCCCCGCTTGTAATAACGTGGCTTGGCACAACCACACACGTGCACTCTCTTAGTCGTGCACAATTTTGCACACACACGGGCCTAATCGGCCCCTAATATATAAGTGTACGTATATATTTCATTTCCGAAGGGTTTTGTTTAAGTTGGGTGTGTTGTCTTTCAATTTAAACACTCTCACACACATTGAGCTTTCGCTCTTATTTGAAAGACCCAAGTAAGGGCCGACCTATACTATTTGGGTTTCATTTCATGTCGTGTGAGTAAGTCTTTCAATTTAAACACTCTCACACACATTGAGCTTTCGCTCTTATTTGAAAGACCCAAGTAAGGGCCGACCTATACTATTTGGGTTTCATTTCATGTCGTGTGAGTAAGTCTTTCAATTTAAACACTCTCACACACATTGAGCTTTCGCTCTTATTTGAAAGACCCAAGTAAGGGCCGACCTATACTATTTGGGTTTCATTTCTTGTCGTGTGAGTAGTCTTTCAATTCAAGCACTTTCACACACATTGAGCCTTCGCTCTTACTCCCAAGACCTTAGTCAAGGCCATATTGCAGTTATATTTGGGTTTCATTTATGTCGTGTGTGTAGTACTTCAATTCAAGCACTCTCACACACATTGAGCCTTCGCTCTTACTCCCAAGACCTTAGTCAAGGCCATACTGCAATTTATATTTGGGTTTAATTTCATGTCGTGTGTGTAAGTCTTTCAATTCAAGCACGCACCCACATTGAGCCTTCGCTCTTATTTGCAAGACCCGAGTAAGGGCTCATATACATAAGATATATACGTATTTCCCTTCGGTTATTTCCCTTCGGTTATTTCCCTTCGGTTATTTCCCTTCGATTATTTCCCTTCGGTTATTTCCCTTCGGTTATTTCCCTTCTGTTATTTCCCTTCAGCATTGTCTTTACATTTCGGGTTTTCCCTTTGGAGTAGCGTGAGTTTGCATTGCATCTACGCCATACCACGAGGTAGGACGCATATTGCATCGAAGCAACCCCCGCTCGAATTCGCCCATGTAGTGGAGTGTTCATAACACACAAACTAGGCGACCCAAAAAGGGATAAAAGAAAAGACTTAGGCACGTGCAAATCCACGTGATCTAAAACATGCAATCGCATCTTAAAGACCCGAAATAGACACCTCGAACCGTTTCGTAGACTTTCTCCCTAAAAACTCGATTTTTGCAAAAGCGTACAGACTGACCCTTGCGCATCGGTGCAAGAAGGTCTGCGACGACAAGAGCTCACTTGCTCACACTCGCCACGTTTAGAAGTCAGTATTGATATATCTTCGCTAGCTTAAGTAAGCTAGTTGGCACGCCCTGTTTGTATACATAGGCCTTAGACGCACGATAAGATCCACTCCAAGCCACGAAAGGGGCGAAGAGGCGGGGATTTTCGCGCGTCTACAGAGATTGGCACGCCCGGTGGGACGTGAGCCTTTTCAAAAATCGAGTTTACTTGTAGGAGTCTTGCGAAAATTTTATAAAGGTGTCGTTTTAACTTGTTTTCTTTGTTTTCACTTAGGAAATTTTGAAAAAGCTTGAAAAGCATGTCAAAATCCAATCCAAGTGAAGTGTCGAGCCAAGGCTCATGCGCATCAAGTTCTCACTCTAGGAGGATTTTCAAAAACAAAATAAAACTAGATGAAATCGAGGACTTGAGAAGGGAATTTGAGGCCAAAATCGATGCTCTCAGCCAAGAGGCTGAAGTAGGCGATTCGTGTTCATCCAACGGTGAACAAAGGCCTAAAAAGAAAATTGAAAAACCTCGCAAGCAAAAAGAAGCCTCCGTAATGGAAGGCAACCAATACCACGAGTCCTTCACACAAAAGGACCGTAAAGCCCTACAGCAGCTGCTGAAAGGGCAAAATAAAGAGAAAAGAAGCTACGCCCTGTCTGATTTCCTTCCTATGGATTACGAAACAGACAGTGACGATGAAATACCGAACTTCCATCGGTATGATGGCATGGGAGACCCTAGGTCTCACTTGCAGCTTTTCTCACGTCGAGCCCATAAAAAGAAAAAGGACTCGATGAAATGGGTGTATTGGTTCCCTCTATCCCTTAAAGGCACAGCTGCCAAATGGCTGGCTTCCTACGACTTAAGCCAGTTCGCTACTTTTGAAGAGTTAGCGAACTGCTTCATGCAAAGATTTGCACACAACGTGGAAGTCACGCCAACCCTGAATACTTTAAGGGATACAAAGCAAGGCATGAACGAAGACGTGCATGCCTTCATTATAAGATGGAGGTCTCTTTTAGGCCAAGTGCGAGAGCCTATATCCGAAGGATGCGCAGTAATGCTCATCCTGGATAATTTTAAAAGCGAGTTAAAAACCCTTCTCTCGCTCCATGAGATTTCAACTTTCCATAAGTTGATCAAAAAGCCTCCCTTTTCGAAACCAACTTGCGAAAAGGGACATACGACCACTTATGGAAAGGAAGTGCCGTTCCCAAAACACGTGTGGAAAAGCCCATGGCATATGGGCTGCCCACAACGGACAAAGGGGCAAAGCCCCATAAAATCGCCAATGTCCGGGTGGATCCAGGCATGGCGGGCACTTCTAAAAATTTCGAAAAAATAGAAAATAAGAGAGAACGCAATTTTTCAAAACCAATTGAAAAACGGGAGTACACTCCGCTGGGGCAACCTGTGTCGGAGGTCCTAGACCTCCTACTTGCCCAGGGCATGATCGAACTCCCTGAAATCCCCGAAGGAGTCACGTCCAAAGGGGGGTATTTAAACCGGTTTTGCAAGTATCATCGGCTCAAAGGCCATGATACCAAACGGTGCTTCTCTCTTCTAAATAAAATTGAGAACTTGATAGCGGAGGGCCGGCTCCAGGTCACTGCGGAATCTGAGCCACCTCAAGCTATCTTCAAGGAACCCTTTCCCAAGCACGCCAGTGGCAGTGGGAAAGGAAAGGAGGTATGTACCCTCACCATTTCCAAGGAACTAGCGCGAAAGCCCGAACCTGGTCGACCTGCTTGTGCGCCCATCCTTGTACTATACAAGAGGCCCGCCCAAGTCGTCACTCGGGGACCATCAAAAGTGGAAACCCCGGCAAAACCAGTTTTGAAAATCCAAGGTTCTCCTCAGCTCATCCTTAGAGCCAAGTTTAGCGCGAACCCTAGGCTGGTCGTGGGGGAAGTCACTAGATCCGGGAGGATCTACCAACCCCCGCACCTTCAAGGTGCTCAAAAGGTGGTCAGTGTGCCTGGCCCCTCAAAAGCATGTATCCCTAGTGGTCCGCCAAAAGCAGATAAGGACAAAATCATCCTAAATCCTTATGATTTCGAAAACCACCTTTCAAAGATTCCTATTCACATGTCTATCCTAGAGCTTATCAAAACCTCGCCTAGGCATAGACTTGTCTTAGAGAAAATTCTAGAAAGGGCCAAGGTTGATTCGAACATAAGTCCGGAGTCCTTGTCTGCCCAAGTGGCTTTGTTAGGAGCAAAATCGCCCATCACCTTTTCGGAAGATGATGTAGATAGACCCTACGAAACCCATAACCAGGCCCTGCATATCGAGGTGGTTCTAAACAACCACTCTCTAGATAGGTGCCTAGTCGATGGTGGAGGAGGGCTCAACATCCTTCCACTTCACGTGGCGTATAAAATTGGAGTCACCTTGACTTCAGTGAACCCAAGCCCCATCGTTATCACTGGATACGATGGGAATGCGTCTAGGCCTTTAGGATCCATCGAACTCCCAATGGAAACGGGAGGGATCGAACACACGGGGGTGTTCCATGTCTTAGACATCCACCCCCATTATAACCTGTTGCTGGGAAGACCCTGGATACACAGTTTGTGCGTTGTGCCATCCACCTTCCACAGGTGTGTCAAGATCCCTTTTAGGGACCAAGTCGTAGTGATCCTAGGTGAGAGTCACCCACAACTTCAGGGGATCATAAACTCCCCTTGTTTATCGAGCTCCCAGGCCCATGAGGCTAACCTGGGGCAAATTATGGTTGAGCCACCTCGGCTCGTGTTGAACAACCCTAGGAAGGTTGTATGTGTGAAGGGGCCGCCCAAAGCAGGCCCCCTCCCGACTCTAATCCTCCTAGGAAAACCCAAGCGTTCCCTATTTCCAAAACCCCTGGACAAAAGGCCCTACGAGCCTAATATGGACGATAGCATGTTCCAGGACCACGACTTATATCCCATCTTTTCAAAAAACAAAAGGTCGTGGAACATGTTATTGAACATGGGCTACACGCCCTACAAGAGTCTAGGGGCACAAAACCAGGGTCTCCTAGAGCCCATCCTTCCTAGGGCCAACCCAAGCCGATACGGGATCGGCTATACTCCCCGAATACCGCCGGAGCCACCCCCTGTGACCACCTGGGTCAAGGGTGCCCCGGAGCCTGTCTTAGAAGAGACCTATGGTTTAGACCTCCTATTCCGAGTCTAACCCATAGTGTTTTCCCTTTGTAGGTATGACGGAAGATCCCTTTTTCTAAAAATACCAAAAACATTTGAAAACTTAAAAATCGAAAAAAAAAATCGAAAAACAAGAAAAACCAAAAACAATGGAAAAGCAAAAACTCGAAAAAAATGTGCTTTGTATAGTTCCCAAAGTTCTTGTTTTACAAAAACCCAAAAAAATCGAAAATTTGGAAAATACCAAAAAGATTTTGTACATAGCTGCTCCTGGTTTAACTTTGGCGAAAGAAAAGGATTTCGAAAGAAACATCGTCTGCATAGCCAGACCAAAAATTTCGAAATCACTTAAAAATCTAAGTACAAAACCAGGTTATTTTGAAAACCACGCATCAAGTTCCCTCGGGTCTAAAGTCCACGAGAATGATCGAAGCCTAGAAGTGGATCCCCCTGAGGAAGATCCCACTTCTGAGCTCCCAGAATTTCATAGAATTCTCGATTTTGAAAGACCTTCCCAATCAGTAGGAGGAGATTTCATAGAGGTGAACCTAGGGGATGATTCCAATCCCAAAACCATCAAAATAGGCACATGCTTGCATGAAACTGAAAAGTTAGCATTCATTGCATTTCTACGAACCTATTTAGATGTGTTTGCATGGACGTATGAAGACATGCCGGGCATAGATCCCAGCATAGTCGAGCATCGTCTTCCCTTAGATATAGGTGTAAAACCAATAAAGCAGAAGCTTAGGAAAATACACCCGAATGTACACACGCAAGTCAAAGAGGGTTTAGAAGATCTGCTAAAAGCCGGATTTATAAAACCCATTGCGTATTCTGATTGGTTGTCAAATATCGTTGTAGTTCGAAAAACCAATGGGAAAATTCGAATATGCATCGATTTCAGAAACCTGAATAAGGCCACTCCAAAGGATAATTATCCTTTACCAAACATAGATTTGATAGTCGATAGTACTGCAAATCATGAAATGTTTTCATTTATGGATGGCTATTCAGGCTATAATCAAATCAAACTAAGCCCACGAGATCAGGGTAAGACCGCCTTCACAACCCCATGGGGCACGTACTGCTATACAGTCATGCCCTTTGGTTTGAAAAATGCCGGCGCAACATACCAACGAGCCATGAACACGATCTTCCATGATCAAATTCACGAGCTTGTAGAAGTGTATGTAGATGATCTCTTGGCGAAATCCAAAACCCGATGCACCCATATCGAATGTTTACAAAAAATCTTCGAAAGGCTTAGGCTTTACAAAGTAAAGCTAAACCCTCAAAAATGTGTGTTCGGGGTAGAATCAGGAAAGCTTCTAGGCTTTATGGTGAGCCAAAGGGGAATAGAAGTCGACCCCTCTAAGTGTCGAGCCATCATAGACATGGCTCCACCCTCCAATCTCACCCAAGTCCGTAGCCTCCAGGGTCGATTACAATCTGTGCGCCGATTCATATCGAATCTGGCAACTAGATGCGAACCCTTCAACAAACTATTGAGGAAGGGTACGAAATTCTTATGGGATGACGAATGCCGAAAGTCCTTCGAGAGACTAAAGGCATACTTGGTTAATCCCCCCGTTTTGAATCCTCCAAAGCAAGGAAAACCGCTTTTATTATACATCTCCGTGCATGAAAACGCTTTAGGAGCCCTGTTGGCTCAATACGAGGATGACACCCATAAGGAGTATGCCATCTACTATATTTCGAAAACTCTCTTGGCTTATGAACGAAATTATCAAGCCATGGAGAAAACGTGCTTGGCCCTAGTCTGGGCCTGCCAGAAATTCAGACACTACTTCCTAGATCATGAGATCTGGATAGTGTCCAAGCTTGATCCAATCAAGCACTTGTTCGAAAAACCCATTCTCACAGGTAGATTGGGCAAATGGCAACTCCTTCTAATGGAGTATGATCTAAAATACCATCACCAGATCTCCGTTAAGGGGCAAGCCCTAGCAGATTACGTGGCTGACTTCCCCTTGGAGGACACATATCCCACTCTTGTCGAAATGCCTGATGAAGGCATATTGCAAAACCATTTTCAAAACCACATTTTGGCAAATTCTTTCGAAAACCAAGTGTGGACGATGCACTTCGACGGGGCACGAAACCAACGTGGGGCTGGTGCCGGGATCATCCTAATCTCCCCTGAAAAGGGCGAGATTCCCATAGCAGTCCGCTTAGATTTCGAATGTTCCAACAACGTAGCTGAGTATGAAGCACTCATACAAGGCTTAAGGATTTCGAAAACTCTAGGGGCATCATGCATCGAGGTCTTTGGAGATTCGCTCCTTGTCATAAACCAGGTTTTAAAAATTTGGCAAGTACGTAATGAAAAACTACTTCCATATCACGAGTTGGCCACTCGATTGGTCCAATCCTTCCAGTCGTGTAAGCTCACACACGTGGGAAGAGAGGACAATGGCATCGCCGATGCCCTCTCTTCCTTGGGTTCAGCCCTGAAGGTCGATCCCATTTCAGGGACCAGATCTTTGGAAATATGGCATGCGCCCCATCCATCCACACACGACTTGGATATTTGCCAAAACAACCCAGAGTCTATTGAAAAGCCCTGGTTCTATGACATAAAACAATTTTTAGAAAATGGGGGATTCACCGAGGATGCCACATCCAAAGATAGGGCATTCATTCGTAAGATTTCGACCCGATACACCATTCTGGGTGGGGTCTTATACAAAAAGAGTTTTACCGGCATTCTGCTTAGATGTATCGACCTAGAGGAGGCTAGGATAGTGATGCACGAGTTCCACGATGGAGAATGTGGAGGTCATGTTAATGCCAACATGATGGCGATGAAAATACTTAGAGGGGGTTATTTCTGGTCCACCCTGAAAAAGGATTGTCACGATCATGTTAGGAAGTGTCATCCATGTCAAGTGCATGGGCACGCCATTCATATCCCTTCATCTGCATTGCATTCCGTGGTCAGCCCCTGGCCATTTACCATGTGGGCGTTTGACATTGTAGGCCCCATATTTCCAAAGGCCTCGAATGGGCATCGTTTTATTTTAGCAGCCACGGAGTATTTCTCCAAGTGGGTGGAAGCCATTTCCCTAACGAATGTAATGGGGCAACATGTGGTGGCTTTCATCCGGAGGAATATCTTGGCTCGATTTGGGGTTCCACGAGACCTTGTGTCCGATAATGGTACCCCATTCAAGAACGAGCGGATGGTTAAGTTGTGCAACACGTATGGCATAACTCACCACTTCTCCTCGCCCTACTACCCTCAAGGCAACGGCCAAGCCGAAGCCACAAACAAGACTCTCATTGGTATCATTGAGAAGACCTTAGAGAAGGGTAGGAGGTGGCATGAGAAGCTGGATGAAGCCTTATGGGCTTATAGGACTTCCATCCGGACTCCCACGAATGCCACACCATTCGAATTGGTCTATGGCACAAACGCCATTCTTCCCATTCATACCCAACTGCATTCGTTCCATACATCCATTGCACTCGACCTCCCCCTAGAGACGCTTCAGCATGCTAGGATGGCCGAACTAGATTTGCTAGATGAGAGGCGACTCCTTGCTATGGATCATGCTCGTGCATACCGGCAAAGGATAGCCCGACATTATAGCAAACACATGAGACCTCGCCACTTTGAAGTGGGAGATCTGGTCTTGAAAACCATCCACCATCGTGGCCCACACCCCCTAGGCAAGTGGCGCCCCAACTGGGATGGACCCTATGTTGTACGAGCAACCACTACGAACAATTCGTATTGGTTGATCGATGTAGAAGGTAGGAATTTAGCCGATCCTATCAATATTCAATACTTAAAGAAGTATCATGTGTAGGATCTGGATTAAATTCCAGTTTTTGAAAATTTTAGAGGGATAGCTGCCCTGAGACATGTGAATAAGGTGCAAAAGCAAACTCGTGTGAACCCAAGTGAGAGAATTCGCACTTGTGAAAGAGTGGAGTTTTCAAAATCGTGGTTGCATTTCAAAATCCTTCTTCTTACAAAGAAAGGCCTAGTTCAACATAGCAAGATACTTGCAAGTAGTACGTGCTATTTCTAAATAGGCTGATCTGGAATGGATCGAGTGTAGGCTTGGGATAAGTCCTCCCCTCTTCTCTTCTCCTTCCAAAAGGAAAACAAAGGCCCAAAATCAAAAGGGAATTTCCCATTTAAAGTCTCTTTCCAAAAGGAAGAAACCAGACTTCAAAAAGAAAAATCGATTCTCTTATAAAAAGAGGGATAAAGAAAAAATACTCCCAAAGGGAGACCCTCGAAAAAAAAAAAAAAAAAAAAAAAAAAGGAAAAAGAGGCCAAAAAGCTCAAAAAGAGCAGTTTTCCGCCTTCTATGCCTTAAACCACGGGACGCTTCAGAAGGGACCGTGGTATCTCTTTCCCATCCCTGGCTTATCCCAAGCTAAAGCATGGTTCATTTCGAGGAATCCTAAAGTAAAAATAGGATTTACTTACTTGAATTTCATCTTGTTTGAGAATTCGACCTTTCGAGTAAGGCGTAGGAATTTGAAATGAGGCTTGTTTTCTTATAAAACCTCCGCTAGATAAGCGAGTGTTAAGACTCAAACAAGGGCAAGCGCGAAGAGCTCGAGATCCTTAGGATCGAGGCTCAAGACAGTTGTCCCTTTTTGTAAATAGCTTTTGTAAATAAGTTTTGAAAACCGAACATCGAACAGCATAGGATTTTGCTCACTTGAAGCAGTAGGCCTTGTAAGTCTCTAGAGTTCGACCACACCTGGTCTCTGGGAGGTCGCCACTCTTGGCACCACACCCATGTCATTTGCATTCCACGCATGGTACTTGCATGAACATGATCCCATTTAGGACCGGATTCCATAGTATAACCCTTTGGCGTGATATCTCCTCCTACCAGAGTTTGTAAAATTGAGATTTTGCTAAAATGGGACGATCCCATATTTTTCGTGGCTAGATCTAGGGAGACATTAAAAGGGGTGTTTGGCATCTTTCCCTTATCCAAATCTATTTGGACAAGGCCAAAGAGGGGCATCTGTAAACACCCCGAAATCCCACGAATTTCTTAAACAAATCTGGTTTTATACAAGCAGCCCCAAAGGGCCATTTTGAGTTTGGAAACCCAGGAGCCTTCCAAACAAACCCTGTATATATGTTTTAAACTTTATCTTTCAAAAACATATGATATAGCTTTTGAAAACCCTTTTAAAACATGTTTTGAAACCCCGAAGTGGCTTGGCTCGATCAAGACAGGACCAGGAGAGCCAAGAAGAGCCCGGAACCGGAGCACCTGTCAAGCCCGGCACAGCAACTCTTGCATCTGATTCACACCCCAGGATCTCGAACGTCCAAGACCCTGTTCTTATCAAAAAAGCATTTGAAGTCATCTCCAGAAGGCAGAAACGGAGGCGGACGACTATGTTGGCGAAGACCCAACGCAGACGGAGTACTGATGCTGTCAGGCCCCGCACGAATCGTCCGTTTCGAACCCAGCTCGAAGGAGTCAGAGTTCAGTTTGGATTGGATCTGGACCATATATATCCAGATTCCAGTCCAAACCCATATGTGGATTTGGATTTGGATTTGGATCCAGAAATCCAATCCAATATCCATATCCATGGCCCACATCACCTTCTCATAAATGGAGGTGGGGCCCACTTGAAATTCACGTGGGATATTGGGCATGAGAGAGAGTGGGGGTGATAAATATCAAGAGTGTTGTATTAAGCTTGACTTGTGTGTCAAGTTTGGGTTTAATCTTGTGGTTTAGCCTAATTGAGTGGGTTTAAGCTTGTAATTAGCTAAAACCTAACCTAGGGCTGCACCAACATGGGGTGATCAAGGTCTATGGGCCATGCTAAGGGAGCTCCATCACCTAAACCTAGCCAAAAATGCCTAAACCTAGCCTAAACCCCTAATCCACTCCTAATCTGAACCTAATCACCTAACCCACTTCCCTAATCCCGGCCTAATCCCAACCTAATCACCTAACCCACTCCCCTAATCCTTCCCTAAACCTAGATTAACTTCCCTAATCCTAGCCTAAACCTACCCTAAACCACCTAACCTAGCTCACTAAACCTCACCCTAAAACCCAACCACCTAACCTAGCCCTAAACCACCCTTAGCCCACGATTTTCCCAAACACCTAGTTTTAAAATATCTGGCCCAGCCCCATCCAGCCCACCTTATCTACATACTACCCTACCTAAACCACCTAACCACTACCCACAACCCAGCCCTAACCGACCTACCCATCCCCTATTTAAACCCCCCTCATTGTGGGCGGGTTTTCCAAGTGGGAACCACTTTCCACTCCCAGCCGGGCCCTCTTCCTCTCCCATCTCTCACCCGTCTTCCCAGCAGCTCCAGCCCCACCAGCCGCCACCTGCTCCGCCACTCTCCCTCCTCCATCCACCATCACTGCCCCACCAGCCGGACGCCACCACCTCACTCAGCCGGGCCCTCTCCTTCTCCCATCTTCCACCAGCCGACAGCCACCTTGGCCGCCACTCCTTCCCATTCGGTAAGTCCCCCTAATTCCCTCAAAACCACTCTCTACCACCTCTCCACTCTTAGCCACCCATCTTCCCCTTAGTTCCACCTCTTTGCCGCCACCATCTAAGCCTAGCCGAACCTAGGATAACCCAAGTGGCTGGCCACTACTCAGCCACCACCTCCCATTCGGCCGACCTCCCCCTAGGCGTCCTCTTGGCCTTCCCACTAGCTCACCTTTTAGGTCCAGTTTCCCTAAGTCCCTAACTTACCTAGTGACCCTAAGACCCACTTAGTCAGCCACTCTAAACTCCCTACTTGGAGGCGCCGCCCACTTGCCACCGGTCCCCTTCGAGGCGTCCATCCCGCGCCCCATTTGCAGCCGGCCAGCACTCTTGGTCACACACCTTCGCGGAGCTCCCATTTGCAGCCCAAAGCCAAGGCCACGCTCAAGCAAGACCTCTACGGACCAGCTACTTGTAAGTTTCTAGACTCGGTCTTTTATCATACACTTGCTTGAAATTCAATTTGATACGGGGTTGTAATAACGGAGCATAGTCTCCCCCCGCTTGTAATAACGTGGCTTGGCACAACCACACACGTGCACTCTCTTAGTCGTGCACAATTTTGCACACACACGGGCCTAATCGGCCCCTAATATATAAGTGTACGTATATATTTCATTTCCGAAGGGTTTTGTTTAAGTTGGATGTGTTGTCTTTCAATTTAAACACTCTCACACACATTGAGCTTTCGCTCTTATTTGAAAGACCCAAGTAAGGGCCGACCTATACTATTTGGGTTTCATTTCATGTCGTGTGAGTAAGTCTTTCAATTTAAACACTCTCACACACATTGAGCTTTCGCTCTTATTTGAAAGACCCAAGTAAGGGCCGACCTATACTATTTGGGTTTCATTTCATGTCGTGTGAGTAAGTCTTTCAATTTAAACACTCTCACACACATTGAGCTTTCGCTCTTATTTGAAAGACCCAAGTAAGGGCCGACCTATACTATTTGGGTTTCATTTCTTGTCGTGTGAGTAGTCTTTCAATTCAAGCACTTTCACACACATTGAGCCTTCGCTCTTACTCCCAAGACCTTAGTCAAGGCCATATTGCAGTTATATTTGGGTTTCATTTATGTCGTGTGTGTAGTACTTCAATTCAAGCACTCTCACACACATTGAGCCTTCGCTCTTACTCCCAAGACCTTAGTCAAGGCCATACTGCAATTTATATTTGGGTTTAATTTCATGTCGTGTGTGTAAGTCTTTCAATTCAAGCACGCACCCACATTGAGCCTTCGCTCTTATTTGCAAGACCCGAGTAAGGGCTCATATACATAAGATATATACGTATTTCCCTTCGGTTATTTCCCTTCGGTTATTTCCCTTCGGTTATTTCCCTTCGGTTATTTCCCTTCGGTTATTTCCCTTCTGTTATTTCCCTTCAGCATTGTCTTTACATTTCGGGTTTTCCCTTTGGAGTAGCGTGAGTTTGCATTGCATCTACGCCATACCACGAGGTAGGACGCATATTGCATCGAAGCAACCCCCGCTCGAATTCGCCCATGTAGTGGAGTGTTCATAACACACAAACTAGGCGACCCAAAAAGGGATAAAAGAAAAGACTTAGGCACGTGCAAATCCACGTGATCTAAAACATGCAATCGCATCTTAAAGACCCGAAATAGACACCTCGAACCGTTTCGTAGACTTTCTCCCTAAAAACTCGATTTTTGCAAAAGCGTACAGACTGACCCTTGCGCATCGGTGCAAGAAGGTCTGCGACGACAAGAGCTCACTTGCTCACACTCGCCACGTTTAGAAGTCAGTATTGATATATCTTCGCTAGCTTAAGTAAGCTAGCTGGCACGCCCTGTTTGTATACATAGGCCTTAGACGCACGATAAGATCCACTCCAAGCCACGAAAGGGGCGAAGAGGCGGGGATTTTCGCGCGTCTACACCAGGTCATTTTGAAAACCACGCATCAAGTTCCCTCGGGTCTATAGCCCACGAGAATGATCGAAGCCCAGAAGTGGATCCCTTGGAGGAAGATCCCGCTTCTGAGCTCCCAGAATTTCATAAAATTCTCGATTTTGAAAGACCTTCCCAATCAGTAGGAGGAGATTTCATAGAGGTAAACCTAGGAGATGACTCCAATCCCAAATCCATCAAAATAGGTGCATGCTTGCATGAAACTGAAAGGGTAGCATTCATTGCATTTCTACGAACCTATTTAGATGTATTTGCATGGACGTATGAAGACATGCCGGGCATAGATCCCAGCATTGTCGAACATCGTCTTCCCTTGGATGTAGGTGTCAAACCCATAAAGCAGAAGCTTAGGAAAATACACCCGAATGTACACGCGCAAGTCAAAGAGGGTTTAGAAGATCTGTTAAAAGTCGGATTTATAAAACCCATTGCGTATTCTGATTGGCTGTCAAACATCGTTGTAGTTCGAAAAACCAATGGGAAAATTCGAATATGCATCGATTTCAGAAACCTGAATAAAGCCACTCCAAAGGATAATTATCCTTTACCAAACATAGATTTGATAGTCGATAGTACTGCAAATCATGAAATGTTTTCATTTATGGATGGCTATTCAGGCTATAATCAAATCAAACTAAGTCCACGAGATCAGGGTAAGACCGCCTTCACAACCCCATGTGGCACGTACTGCTATACGGTCATGCCCTTTGGTTTGAAAAATACCGGCGCAACATACCAACGAGCCATGACCATGATCTTCCATGATCAGATTCATGAGCTCGTAGAAGTGTATGTAGATGATCTCTTGGCAAAATCTAAAACCCGATGCACTCACATCGAATGTTTACAAAAGATTTTCGAAAGGCTTAGGCTTTACAAAGTAAAGCTAAACCCTCAAAAATGTGTATTCGGGGTAGAATCTGAGAAGCTTCTGGGCTTTATGGTGAGCCAAAGGGGAATAGAAGTCGACCCCTCTAAGTGTCGAGCCATCATAGACATGGCTCCACGCTCCAATCTCACCCAAATCCGTAGCCTCCAAGGTCGTTTACAATCAGTTCGCCGATTCATATCGAATCTGGCAACTAGATGCGAACCCTTCAATAAACTGTTGAGGAAGGGCACGAAATTCTTATGGGATGACGAATGCCAGAAGTCCTTCGAAAGACTGAAGGCATACTTGGTTAATCCCCCCGTTTTGAACCCTCCAAAATAAGGAAAACTGCTTTTATTATACATCTCCGTGCATGCGAATGCTTTAGGAGCCCTATTGGCTCAATACGAGGATGACACCCATAAGGAGTATGCCATCTACTATATTTCGAAAACTCTCTTGGCTTATGAACAAAATTATCAAGCCATGGAGAAGACGTGCTTGGCCCTAGTCTGGGCCTGCCAGAAATTCAGACACTATTTCCTAGATCATGAGATCTGGATAGTGTCCAAGCTTGATCCAATCAAGCACTTGTTCGAAAAACCCATTCTCACGGGTAGATTGGGCAAATGGCAACTCCTTCTAATGGAGTATGATCTGAAATACCATCACCAGATCTCCATTAAGGGGCAAGCCCTAGCAGACTACGTGGCTGAGTTCTCCTTAGAGGACGCATATCCCACTCTTGTTGAAATGCCTGATGAAGGCATATTGCAAAACCACTTTCAAAACCACATTTTGGCAAATTCTTTCAAAAACCAAGTGTGGAAGATGCACTTCGATGGGGCACGAAACCAACGAGGGGCTGGTGTCGGGGTCATCCTCATCTCCCCTGAAAAGGGCACGAAACTCACGAGAATTCGCACTTGTGAAACAGTGGAGTCTTCAAAAAAATCGTCGTTACATTTCAAAACCCTTCTTCTTACAAAGAAAGGCCTAGTTCAATATAGCAAGATATTTGCAAGTAGTACGTGCTATTTCTAAATAGGCTGATCCGGAATGGATCGAGTGTAGGCTTGGGATAAGTCCTCCCCTCTTCTCTTCTCCTTCCAAAAGGAAAACAAAAGCCCAAACAAAGGGAATTTCCCATTCAAAGTCTCTTTCCAAAAGAAAGAAACCAGAATTCAAAAGAAAAATCGATTCTCTTGTGAAAAAGAGGGATTAAAGAAAAAATACTCCCAAAGGGAGACCCTTGATGAAAAAAAGGAAAAAGAGGCCAAAAAGCTCAAAAAGAGCAGTTTTCCGCCTTCTATGCCTTAAACCACAGGACGCTTCAGAAGGGACTGTGGTATCTCTTTCCCATCCCTGGCTTATCCCAAGCTAAAACATGGTTCATTTCGAGGAATCCTAAAGTAAAAATAGGATTTACTTACTTGAATTTCATCTTGTTTGAGAATTCGACGTTTCGAGTAAGGCGTAGGAATTTGAAATACAGCTGGTTTTCTTATAAAACCTTCGTTGGATAAGCTAGTGTTAAGACTCAAATAAGGGCAAACACGAAGAGCTCGAGATCCTTAGGATCGAGACTCAAGACAGTTGTCCCTTTTGTAAATAAGTTTTGAAAACCGAACATCGAAAAGCATAGGATTTTGCTCACTTGGAGCAGTAGGCCTTATAAGTCTCTAGAGTTCGACCACATCTGGTCTCTGGGAGGTCGCCACTCTTGGCACCACACCCATGTCATCTGCATTCCACGCATGGCACTTGCATAAACATGATCCCATTTTAGGACCAGATTCCATAACGAACCCTTTGGCGAAATATCTCCTCCTACCAGAGTTTGTAAATTGAGATTTTGCTAAAAATTGGGGAGATCCCATATTCTTCTTGGATACATCTAGGGAGACATTGAAAGGGGTGTTTGTCATCTTTGCCCTTATCCAAATCGATTTGGACAAGGCCAAAGAGGGGCATCTGTAAACACCCCGAAATCCCACGAATTTCTCAAAATCCATCTGGTTTTGTAAAAGCAGCCCCAAAGGGCCATTTTGAATCTGGAAACCCAGGAGCCTTCCAAACAACCCTGTACAGATGTTTTAAACTTTATATTTCAAAAATATACAATACAGCTTTTAAAAAACCTTTTAAACACGTTTTGACACCCCGAAGCAGCTTCGGCCTAATCCAGACAGGTGTAGACGCGCGAAAATCCCCATGCCTCCCCGCCTTTTCTGGGCTTAGAGTGGATCCTCTCGTGCATCTAAGGCCTATTTATGTAAACAAGGCGTGCTAGCTAGCTTACCTAAGCTAGCGAAGATATATTTAAGCTGACTTCTAATCGTGGCGACTGTGAGCAAGTGAGCTCTTGTCGTCGCAGACCTTCTTGCACCGATGTGCAAGGGTCAGTCTGTACGCTTTGCAAAAATTGAGTTTTTGGGATAGAAAGCCTACAAAGCGGTTCGAAGTGTCTAATTCGGTCTTTTAGATGCGATTGCAGATTTTAGATCACGTGGATTTGCACGTGCCTAAGTCTTTTCTTTTATCCCTTTATGGGCCACCTAGTTTGTGTGTTATGAACACTCCACTACATGGGCGAATTCGAGCGGGGCTTGCTTTGATGCAATATGCATCCTACCTCGTGGTATGGCGTAGATGCAATGCAAACTCACGCTACTCCAAAGGGAAAACCCGAATGTAAAGACAATGCCGAAGGGAAATAACCGAAGGGAAATAACCGAAGGGAAATAACCGAAGGGAAATGATCGAAGGAAATGACTTGTAATGTAAATGCCGAAGGGAGATATGTATATAGAATATGTATATGGGCCCTTACTCGGGTCTTGCAAATAAGAGCGAAGGCTCAATGTGGGTGCGTGCTTGAATTGAAAGACTTACACACACGACATGAAATTAAACCCAAATATAACTTGCAGTATGGCCTTGACTAAGGTCTTGGGAATAAGAGCGAAAGCTCAATGTGTGTGAGTGCTCGAATTGAAGTACTACGCACACAACATGAAATTAAACCCAAATAGTATAACACGGCCCTTATTTGGGTCTTTCAAATAAGAGCGAAGGCTCAATGTGTGTGCTTGAATTGAAAGACTTACACACACGATATGAAATTAAACCCAAATATAACTTGCAGTATGGCCTTGACTAAGGTCTTGGGAATAAGAGCGAAAGCTCAATGTGTGTGAGCGCTTGAATTGAAGTACTACGCACACAACATGAAATTAAACCCTGTAAACACCCCGAAATCCCACGAATTCCTTAAACAAACCTGGTTTTGTAAAAGCAGCCCCAAAGGGGCATTTTTGAGTCTGGAAACCCAGGAGCCTTCCAGACAACCCTATATATATGTTTTAAACTTTATCTTTCAAAAACATATGATATGGCTTTTGAAAACCTTTTAAAACACGTTTTTTAAACCCTGAAGTGGCTTGGCCCGATCAAGACAGGACCAGGAGAGCTAAGAAGAGCTCGGAACCGGAGCACATGTCGAGCCCGGCACAGCAACTCTTGTATCTGATTCACACCCCCAGGATCTCGAACGTCCAAGACCCTGTTCTTATCAAAATATCATTTGAAGTCATCTCCGGAAGGCAGAAACGGAGGCGGACGACCATGTTGGTGAAGACCCAACGCAGACGGAGTACTGATGCTGTTAGGCCCCGCACAAATCGTCCGTTTCGAACCCAACTCGAAGGAGTCAGAGTTCAGTTTGGATTGGATCTGGACCATATATATCCAGATCCCAATCCAAACCCATATGTGGACTTGGATTTGGATTTGGATCCAGAGATCCAATCCAATCCAATATCCATATCCATGGCCCACATCACCTTCTCATAAATGGAGGTGGGGCCCACTTGAAATTCACGTGGGATATTGGGCATGAGAGAGAGTGGGGATGGAAAATATCAAGAGTGTTGTAATTAAGCTTGACTTGTATGTCAAGTTTGGGTTTAATCATGTGGGTTAGCCTAATTGAGTGGGTTTAAGCTTGTAATTAGCCAAAACCTAACCTAGGGCTGCACCAACATGAGGTGGTTAAGGTCTATGGGCCATGCAAAGGGAGCTCCTTCACCTAAACCTAACTGAAAAATGCCTAATCCTAGCCTAAACCCCTAATCCACCCCTAATCTGAGCCTAATCACCTAACCCACTTTCCTAATCCCGGCCTAATCCCAACCTAATCACCTAACCCACTTCCCTAATCCTTCCCTAAACCTAGATTAATTTCCCTAATCCTAGCCTAAACCTAGCCTAATCACCTAACCTAGCTCACTAAACCTCACCCTAAAACCCAACCACCTAACCTAGCCCTAAACCCCTAAACCACCCCTAGCCCACAATCTACCCAAACCCCTAGTTTTCAAAATATCTGGCCCAACCCTTTTCAGCCCACCTTATCTACATACCACCCTACCTAAACCACCTAACCACTACCCCAAGCCCAGCCCTAACCGACCTACCCATCCCCTATTTAAACCCCCCCCCCTTGGGGGCGGGTTTTCCAAGCTTGAACCCTCACCTCACCCAGTCGGGCCCTCTCTTTCTCCCATTCCTCACCCAGCCGGGACCACTCTCCACTTCCCCAAGCTCCACCTGCAGCACCACCAACACCACCACCGCCGCCACCGTTCCAGCCGAAGCCCCCTCCATCATCATTCTCTTCACCCAACCGAACCAGCCGAGCTCCCACATCCGGCTGCTCCTCTCTTCCATCCACCGCCTCTCCCCATTCGGTAAGCCTTCCCCAACTCTACCTAAACCCTTCTCTACTCCCTCTCCACTCCTAGCCACCCACCCTATCATCATCTCAGCCCTTTGTCACCACCCTTTTAACTTAGCCGAACCTAACACAACCTAGACCACCGGCCACTACCTAACCATCCCATTCGCACCCGGCCAACCATTTCTTCCACCCTATAGGGCTCCCATTTGGCCTTCCCATAAACTCCCCTTTAGGTCCACCTTCCCTAAACACTCGACTCTCCTAGTGACCCTAAACACTCACTAGGCCCACCCCTTTAATCGCCCACATCAAGGCGACACCCATTTGCAACCGGCCACCTTTGAGGCGCCTATCCCGCGCCCCACTTGCAGTCGGCCAGCACCTTTGTTCACCCATCCTCGCGGAGCTCCCATTTGCAGCCCAAGGCGAAGCCCAAGCCCGCGCTCAAGCAAGGCCTCTACGGACCAGCTACTCGTAAGTGCCTAAACTCGGTCTTTAGTTGTATACTAGCTTGAGATTCAATTTGATACGGGGTTGTAATAACGGAGCACAGTCTCCCCCCGCTTGTAATAACGTGGCTTGGCACAACCACACACGTGCACTCTCTTAGTCGTGCACGATTTTGAACACACACGGGCCTAATCAGCCCCTAATACATAAGTGTATATATATACTTTCATTTTCGAAGGGTTTTGTTTAAGTTGGGTGCGTTGTCTTTCAATTCAAGCACTCACACACATTGAGCTTTCGCTCTTATTTGAAAGACCCAAGTAAGGGCCGACCTATACTATTTGGGTTTCATTTCATGTCGTGTGAGTAAGTCTTTCAATTCAAGCACTCTCACACACATTGAGCTTTCGCTCTTATTTGAAAGACCCAAGTAAGGGCCGACCTATACTATTTGGGTTTCATTTCATGTCGTGTGAGTAAGTCTTTCAATTCAAGCATTCTCACACACATTGAGCTTTCGCTCTTATTTGAAAGACCCAAGTAAGGGCCGACCTATACTATTTGGGTTTCATTTCATGTCGTGTGAGTAAGTCTTTCAATTCAAGCACTCTCACACACATTGAGCCTTCGCTCTTACTCCCAAGACCTTAGTCAAGGCCATACTGCAATTTATATTTGGGTTTAATTTCATGTCGTGTGTGTAAGTCTTTCAATTCCAGCACGCACCCACATTGAGCCTTCGCTCTTATTTGCAAGACCCGAGTAAGGGCTCATATACCTATCCTATATACATATCTCCCTTCGGTTATTTCCCTTCGGTTATTTCCCTTCAGTTATTTCCCTTCAGTATTGTCTTTACATTTCGGGTTTTCCCTTTAGAGTAGCGTGAGTTTGCATTGCATCTACGCCATACCACGAGGTAGGACGCATATTGCATCAAAGCAAGCCCCGCTCGAATTCGCCCACGTAGTGGAGTGTTCATAACACACAAACTAGGTGGCCCGAAAAGGGATAAAAGAAAAGACTTAGGCACGTGCAAATCCACGTGATCTAAAACATGCAATCGTATTCTAAAGACCCGAAATAGACACCTCGAACCGCTTTGTAGACTTTCTCTCCAAAACTCGATTTTTGCAAAGCGTACAGACTGACCCTTGCGCATCGGTGCAAGAAGGTCTGCGACGACAAGAGCTTACTTGCTCACAGTCGCCACATTTAGAAGTTAGTGTTAAAAATATCTTCGCTAGCTTAGGTAAGCTAGCTGGCACGCCGTGTTTGCATACATAGGCCTTAGACACACGAGAGGATCCACTCCAAGCCCTGAAAAAGGCGAAGAGGCAGGGGTTTTCGCGCATCTACAGAGATTGGCACGCCCGGTGGGACGTGAGCCTTTCAAAAATCGAGTTTTTAAGTAGGAGTCTTGCGAAAATTTTTAAAAAAAGGTGTCACTTTAACTTGTTTTCTTTACTTGTACTTAGGATATTTTGAAAAAGCTTGAAAAGCATGTCAAAATCCAATCCAAGTGAAGTGTTGAGCCAAGGCTCATGCGCATCAAGTTCTCACTCTACGAGGATTTTCAAAAACAAAATAAAACTAGATAAAATCGAGGACTTGAGAAGGGAGTTTGAGGCCAAAATCGATGCTCTCAGCCAAGAGGCTGAAGTAGGCGATTCATGTTCATCAAACGGTGAACAAAGGCCTAAAAAGAAATCTGAAAAACCTCGCAAGCAAAAAGAGGCCTCCGTAATGGAAGGCAACCAATACCACGAGTCCTTCACACAAAAGGTCCGTAAAGCCCTACAGCAGTTGCTAAAAGGGCAGAATAAAGAGAAAAGAAGCTACGCCCTGTCTGATTTCCTTCCTCTGGACTACGAAACAGACAGTGACGATGAAATACCGAACTTCCATCGGTATGATGGCATGGGAGACCCTAGGTCTCACTTGCAGCTTTTCTCACGTCGAGCCCATAAGAAGAAAAAGGACTCGATGAAATGGGTGTATTGGTTCCCTTTATCCCTTAAAGGCACAGCTGCCAAATGGCTGGCTTCCTACGACTTAAGCTAGTTCGCTACTTTTGAAGAGTTAGCGAACTGCTTCATGCAAAGATTTGCACACAATGTAGAAGTCACGCCAACCCTGAATACCTTAAGGGATACAAAGCAAGGCATGAACGAAGACGTACATGCCTTCATTATAAGATGGAGGTCGCTTTTGGGCCAAGTGCGAGAGCCCATATCCGAAGGATGCGCAGTAATGCTCATCCTGGATAATTTCAAAAGCGAGTTAAAAACCCTTCTCTCGCTCCACAAGATTTCAACTTTCCATAAGTTGATCAAAAAGGCCTCCCTTTTCGAAACCAACTTGCGAAAAGGGACATACGACCACTTATGGAAAGGAAGTGTCATTCCTAAAACCCGCTTGGAAAAGCTCATCACATATGGGCTGCCCACGACGGACAAAGGGGCAAAACCCCATAAAATCGCCAATGTCCGGGTGGATCCAGGCATGGCGGGCACTTCCAAAAATTTTGAAAAATTAGAAAATAAGAGGGAACGCAATTTTCAAAAACCGGTTGAAAAACGGGAGTATACTCCGTTGGGGCAACCTGTGTCGAAGGTCCTAGACCTCTTACTTGCCTAGGGCATGATCGAACTCCCTGAAATCCCTGAAGGAGTCACGTCCAAAGGGGGGTATTTAAACCGATTTTGTAAGTATCATCGCTCAAAGGCCATGATACCAAACGCTGCTTCTCTCTTTTAAATAAAATTGAGAACTTGATAGCAGAAGGCCGGCTCCAGGTCACTGCGGAACCTGAGCCACCTCAAGCTATCTTCAAGGAACCCTTTCTCAAACACGCTAGTGGCAGTGGGAAAGGAAAGGAGGTATGTACCCTCACCATTTCCAAGGAACTAGCGCAAAAGCCAGAACCTGGTCGACTTACTTGTGCGCCCATCCTTGTACTATATAAGAGGCCCACCCAAGTCGTCATTCGGGGACCACCAAAAATGGAAACCCCGATAAAACCAGTTTTAAAAATCCAAGGTTCTGCTCAGCTCATCCTTAGAGCCAAGTTTAGCGCGAATCCTAGGCTGGTCGTGGGGGAAGTCACTAGATCCGGGAGGATCTATCAACTCCCGCACCTTCAAGGTGCTCAAAAGGTGGTCAGTGTGCCTGGCCCCCCAAAAGCATTTATCCCTAGTGGTCTGCCAAAAGCAGATAAGGACAAAGTCATCCTAAATCCTTATGATTTCGAAAACCACCATTCAAAGATTCCTATTCACATGTCTATCCTAGAGCTTATAAAAACCTCGCCTAGGCATAGACTTGTATTAGAGAAAATTCTAGAAAGGGCCAAGGTTGATTCAAACATAAGTCCGGAATCCTTGTCTACCCAAGTGGCTTTATTAGGAGCAAAATCGCCCATCACTTTTTCGGAAGATGATGTAGATAGACCCTACGAAACCCATAACCAGGCCCTGCATATCGAGGTGGTTCTAAACAACCACTCTCTGGACAGGTGCCTAGTCGATGGTGGAGGAGGGCTCAACATCCTTCCACTTCATGTGGCGTACAAAATCGGAGTCACCTTGACTTCAGTGAACCCAAGCCCCATCGTTATCACTGGATACGATGGGAATGCGTCTAGACCTTTAGGATCCATCGAACTCCCAATGGAAACGGGAGGGATCGAACACACGGGGGTGTTCCATGTCTTGGACATCCACCCCCATTATAACCTGTTGCTGGGAAGGCCCTGGATACACAGTTTGTGCGCTGTGCCATCCACCTTCCACAGGTGTGTCAAGATCCCTTTTTGGGACCAAGTCGTAGTGATCCTAGGTGAGAGTCACCCACAGCTTCAGGGGATCATAAACTCCCCTTTCCCAGGCCCATGAGGCTAACCTGGGCAAATTACCTCGGCTCGTGTTGAACAACCCTAGGAAGGTTGTATGTGTGAAGGGGCCGCCCAAAGCAGGCCCCCTCCCGACTTTAATCCTCTTAGGAAAACCCAAGCGTTCCCTATTTCCAAAGCCCCTGGACAAAAGGCCTTACGAGCCTAATATGGACGATAGCATGTTCCAGGACCATGACTTGTATCCAACTTTTTCAAAAAACAAAAAGTCGTGGAACATGTTGTTGAACATGGGCTACACGCCCTACAAGAGTCTAGGGGCACAAAACCAGGGTCTCCTAGAGCCCATCCTCCCTAGGGCCAACCCAAGCCGATATGGGATCGGCTATACTCCTCGAATACCGCCGGAGCCACCCCTTGTGACCACCTGGGTCAAGGGTGCCCCGGAGCCTGTCTTAGAAGAGACCTACGATTTAGACCTCCTATTCCGAGTCTAACCCGTAGTGTTTTCCCCTTTGTAGGTATGACGGAAGATCCCTTTTTCTAAAAATACCAAAAACATCTGAAAAACTTAAAATCAAAAAAATCGAAAAACAAGAAAAACAAAAAACAATAGAAAAACAAAAACTCGAAAAAAGAGTGCTTTGTATAGTTCCCAAAGTTCTTGTTTTACAAAAACCCAAAAAAATCGAAAATTTGGAAAATACCAAAAAGATTTTGTACATAGCTGCTCCTGGTAGGACTTTGGCAAAAGAAAAGGATTTCGAAAGAAACGTCATCTGCATAGCCAGACCAAAAACTTCGAAATCACTTGAAAATCCAAGTACAAAACCAGGTCATTTTGAAAACCACACATCAAGTTCCCTCGGGTCTATAGCCCACGAGAATGATCAAAACCTAGAAGTGGATCCCCTTGAGGAAGATCCCACTTCTGAGCTCCCAGAATTTCATAGAATTCTCGATTTTGAAAGACCTTCCCAATCAGTAGGAGGAGATTTCATAGAGGTGAACCTAGGGGATGATTCCAATCCCAAAACCATCAAAATAGGCGCATGCTTGCATGAAACTGAAAAGTTAGCATTCATTGCATTTCTACGAACCTATTTAGATGTGTTTGCATGGACGTATGAAGACATGCCAGGCATAGATCCCAGCATAGTCGAGCATCGTCTTCCCTTAGATGCAGGTGTAAAACCCATAAAGCAGAAGCTTAAGAAAATACACCCGAATGTACACACGCAAGTCAAAGAGGGTTTAGAAGATCTGCTAAAGGCCGGATTTATAAAACCCATTGCGTATTCTGATTGGTTGTCAAATATCGTTGTGGTTCGAAAAACCAATGGGAAAATTCGAATATGCATCGATTTCAGAAACCTGAATAAAGCCACTCCAAAGAATAATTATCCTTTACCCAACATAGATTTGATAGTCAATAGTACTGCAAATCATGAAATGTTTTCATTCATGGATGACTATTGTAGACGCGCGAAAATCCCCGCCTCTTCGCCTTTTTCAGGGCTTGGAGCGGATCCTCTCGTGTGTCTAAGGCCTATGTATGCAAACAGGGCGTGCCACCTAGCTTACTTAAGCTAGCGAAGATATTTTTTACACTGACTTCTAAACGTGGCGACTGTGAGCAAGTAAGCTCTTGTCGTCGCAGACCTTCTTGCACCGATGCACAAGGGTCAGTCTGTACGCTTTGCAAAAATCGAGTTTTTGGAGAGAAAGTCTACGAAGCGGTTCGAGGTGTCTATTTCGGGTCTTTAAGATGCGATTGCATATTTTAGATCACGTGGATTTGCACGTGCCTTAGTCTTTTCTTTTATCCCTTTTCGGGCCACCTAGTTTGTGTGTTATGAACACTCCACTACATGGGCGAATTCGAGCAGGGCTTGCTTCGATGCAATATGCGTCCTACCTCGTGGTATGGCGTAGATGCAATGCAAACTCACGCTACTCCAAAGGGAAAACCCGAAATGTAAAGACAATACTGAAGGGAAATGACTGAAGGGAAATAACCGAAGGGAAATAACCGAAGGGAGATATGTATATAGATTATGTATATGAGCCCCTACTCGGGTCTTGCAAATAAGAGCGAAGGCTCAATGTGGGTGCATGCTTGAATTGAAAGACTTACACACACGACATGAAATTAAACCCAAATATAAATTGCAGTATGGCCTTGACTAAGGTCTTGGGAGTAAGAGCGAAGGGTCAATGTGTGTGAGAGTGCTTGAATTGAAGTGCTACACACACGACATAAATGAAACCCAAATATAACTGCAATAAGGCCTTTACTAAGGTCTTGGGAGTAAGAGCGAAGGCTCAATGTGTGTGAAAGTGCTTGAATTGAAAGACTTACTCACACGACATGAAATGAAACCCAAATAGTATAGGTCGGCCTTTACTTGGGTCTTTCAAATAAGAGCGAAAGCTCAATGTGTGTGAGTGCTTGAATTGGAAGACAACGCACCCAACTTAAACAAAACCCTTCGAAAATGAAAGTATATATATACACTTATGTATTAGGGGCTGATTAGGCCCGTGTGTGTTCAAAATCGTGCACGACTAAGAGAGTGCACGTGTGTGGTTGTGCCAAGCCACGTTATTACAAGCGGGGGGAGACTATGCTCCGTTATTACAACCCCGTATCAAATTGAATCTCAAGCAAGTATACAACTAAAGACCGAGTTTAGACACTTACGAGTAGCTGGTCCGTAGAGGTCTTGCTTGAGCGTGGGCTTGGCCTTCGCCTTGGGCTGCAAACGGGAGCTCCGCGAAGATAGGTGATCAAAGGTGCTGGCCGGCTGCAAGTGGGGCGCGGGATAGGCGCCTCAAAGGTGGCCGCTTGCAAGTGGATGTCGCCTCGAGGTGGGGGGTTAAAGGGGCTGAACAAGTGAGTTTTTAGGGTCACTAGGGGAGTTGAGTGTTTAGGGAAACTGGACCTAAAGGAGAGTTTGTGGGAAGGCCGAATGGGACACCTAGGGGAAGGCCGAATGGTATAGGAGGGTTAGGTAGTGGCCGGTAGTTTGGGTTATGCTAGGTTCGGCCAAGTGAAAAGGGTGGTGGAAAAGGGCTGAGATGAGGATAGGCTGGGTGGCTAGGAGTGGAGAGGTAGTAGAGAAGGGTTTTGGTAGAGTTGGAGAGTGCTTACCGGATGGGGAGAAGTGGCGGATGGAAGAGAGAAGCCGGGTGTGGATGGGAGCTCGGCTGGTTCGGTTGGGTGAAGGTGGTGGCGTCCGGCTGGGTGAGGTGGTGATGGATGGAAGAGGAAGGTGGCGGTGCAGGTAGTGCTGGTGGAGAGTGGTCCCGGTTGGGCTGATGGAGAGTGGTCCCGGCTAGGCTGGAAAAGGGTGGTCCCGGTTGGGTGAGATGAGGGCTCCCACTTGGAAAACCCGCCCCCAAGGGGGGGGGGTTTAAATAGGGGATGGGTAGGTCGGTTAGGGCTGGGCTTGGGGTAGTGGTTAGGTGGTTTAGGTAGGGTGGTATGTAGATAAGGTGGGCTGGAAAGGGTTGGGCCAGATATTTTGAAACTAGGGGTTTGGGTAGATTGTGGGCTAGGGGTGGTTTAGGGGTTTAGGGCTAGGTTAGGTGGTTGGGTTTTAGGGTGAGGTTTAGTGAGCTAGGTTAGGTGATTAGGCTAGGTTTAGGCTAGGATTAGGGAAATTAATCTAGGTTTAGGGAAGGATTAGGGAAGTGGGTTAGGTGATTAGGTTGGGATTAGGACGGGATTAGGGAAGTGGGTTAGGTGATTAGGTTCAGATTAGGGGTGGATTAAGGGTTTAGGCTAGGATTAGGCATTTTGGGTTAGGTTTAGGTGAAGGAGCTCCCTTAGCATGGCCCATAGACCTTGACCACCTCATGTTGGTGTAGCCCTAGCTTAGGTTTTAGCTAATTACAAGCTTAAACCCACTCAATTAGGCTAACCCACATGATTAAACCCAAACTTGACACATGTAAACACCCCGAAATCCCACGAATTTCTTAAACAAACCTGGTTTTATACAAGCAGCCCCAAAGGGCCATTTTGAGTCTGGAAACCCAGGAGCCTTCCAAACAACCCTGTACATATGTTTTAAACTATATCTTTCAAAAACATACGATATGGCTTTTGAAAACCCTTTTAAAACATGTTTTGAAACCCCGAAGCGGCTTGGCCCGATCAAGACAGGACCTGGAGAGCTAAGAAGAGCCCAGAACCGGAGCACATGTCGAGCTCGGCGCAGCAACTCTTGTATCTGATTCACATCCCAGGATCTCGAACGTCCAAGGCCTTGTTCTTATCAAAATAGCATTTGAAGTCATCTCCGGAAGGCAGAAACGGAGGCGGACGACTATGTTGGCGAAGACCCAACGCAGACGGAGTACTGATGCTGTCAGGCCCTGCACGAATCGTCCGTTTCGAACCCTGCTCAAAGGAGTCAGAGTTCAGTTTGGATTGGATCTGGACCATATATATCCAGATTCCAATCCAAACCCATATGTGGACTTGGATTTGGATTTGGATCCAGAGATCCAATCCAATATCCATATCCATGGCCCACATCACCTTCTCATAAATGGAGGTGGGGCCCACTTGAAATTCATGTGGGATATTGGGCATGAGAGAGAGTGGGGGTGAAAAATATCAAGAGTGTTGTATTAAGCTTGACTTGTGTGTCAAGTTTGGGTTAATCATGTGGGTTAGCCTAATTGAGTGGGTTTAAGCTTGTAATTAGCTAAAACCTAACCTAGGGCTGCACCAACATGGGGTGATCAAGGTCTATGGGCCATGCTAAGGGAGCTCCCTCACCTAAACCTAACCCAAAATGCCTAATCCTAGCCTAAACCCCTAATCCACCCCTAATCTGAACCTAATCACCTAATCCACTTCCCTAATCCCGGCCTAATCCCAACCTAATCACCTAACCCACTTCCCTAATCCTTCCCTAAACCTAGATTAATTTCCCTAATCCTAGCCTAAACCAAGCCTAATCACCTAACCTAGCTCACTAAACCTCACCCTAAAACCCAACCACCTAACCTAGCCCTAAACCCCCAAACCACCCTTAGCCCACGATTTACCCAAACCCCTAGTTTTAAAATATCTGGCCCAACCCTTTCCAGCCCACCTTACCTATATACCACCCTACCTAAACCACCTAACCACTACCCTCGGCCCAGCCCTAACCGACCTACCCATCCCCTATTTAAGCCCCCCTCCTTGGGGGCGGGTTTTCTAAGTGGGAACCACCATCTCACCCAGCCGAGCCCTCTCCATCTCCCATATCTCACCCAGCCGGGACCACTCTCCATCACCTTCGCCTGCTCCACCTGCTCCATCAGCTCCACCTGCACCGTCACCTTCCCTCTTCCATCCACCACCACCTCACCCAGCCGGACGCCACCACCTTCATCCAACCGAACCAGCCGAACTCCCATCAACACCCGGCTTCTCTCTTCATCCACTCGCCACTTCTCCCCATTCGGTAAGTACCCGGCACCTTACCTAGCCCCCTTCTCTTCCACCTCTCCACTCTTAGCCACCTACCCTATCCTCATCTCAGCCCTTTTGCCACCACCACTTTAACCTAGCCGAACCTAGTATAACCCAAACGGCCGGCCACTACCTAGCCATCCTTTCCCATTCGGTTTTCCCCTAGGTGTCCCACTCGGCCTTCCTACCAGCTCTCCTTTAGGTCCAGCTTTCCCAAAACTCTCAACTCCCCTAGTGACCCTAAGAACCCACTCATTCAGCCCCTTTAAACCCCCTACTTTAAGGCGACATCTACTTGCCACCGGCCACCTTCGAGGTGCCTATCCCGCGCCCCACTGGCAGCCGGCCAGCACCTTTGATCACCTACCTTCGCGGAGCTCCCGTTTGCAGCCCAAGGCCAAGCCCACGCTCAAGCAAGACCTCTACGGACCAGCTACTCGTAAGTGTCTAAACTCGGTCTTTAGTTGTACACTTGCTTGAGATTCAATTTGATACGGGGTTGTAATAACGGAGCATAGTCTCCCCCCGCTTGTAATAACGTGGCTTGGCACAACCACACACGTGCACTCTCTTAGTCGTGCACGATTTTTAGCACACACGGGCCTAATCAGCCCCTAATATATAAGTGTACATATATACTTTCATTTTCGAAGGGTTTTGTTTAAGTTGGGTGCGTTGTCTTTCAATTCAAACACTCACACACATTGAGCTTTCGCTCTTAGTTGAAAGACCCAAGTAAGGGCCGACCTATACTATTTGGGTTTCATTTCATGTCGTGTGTGTAAGTCTTTCAATTCAAGCACTCTCACACACATTGAGCTTTCGCTCTTATTTGAAAAGACCCAAGTAAGGGCCGACCTATACTATTTGGGTTTCATTTCAGCTCGTGTGAGTAAGTCTTTCAATTCAAGCACTTTCACACACATTGAGCCTTCGCTCTTACTCCCAAGACCTTAGTAAAGGCCTTATTGCAGTTATATTTGGGTTTCATTTATGTCGTGTGTGTAGTACTTCAATTCAAGCACTTCCACACACATTGAGCCTTCGCTCTTACTCCCAAGACCTTAGTCAAGGCCATACTGCAATTTATATTTGGGTTTAAATTCATGTCGTGTGTGTAAGTCTTTCAATTCAAGCACGCACCCACATTGAGCCTTCGCTCTTATTTGCAAGACCCGAGTAAGGGCTCATATACATAATCTATATACATATTTCCCTTCGGTTATTTCCCTTCGGTTACTTCCCTTCGGTTATTTCCCTTCTGTTATTTCCCCTTCAGTATTGTCTTTACATTTCGGGTTTTCCCTTTGGAGTAGCGTGAGTTTGCATTGCATTTACGCCATACCACGAGGTAGGACGCATATTGCATCAAAGCAAGCCCCGCTCAAATTCGCCCATGTAGTGGAGTGTTCATAACACACAAACTAGGTGACCCGAAAAGGGATAAAAGAAAAGACTTAGGCACGTGCAAATCCACGTGATCTAAAACATGCAATCGCATCTTAAAGACCCGAAATAGACACCTCGAACCGCTTCGTAGACTTTCTCCCCAAAACTCGATTTTTGCAAAGCGTACAGACTGACCCTTGCGTATCGGTGCAAGAAGGTCTGCGATGACAAGAGCTTACTTGCTCACAGTCGCCACGTTTAGAAGTCAGTGTTAAAAATATCTTCGCTAGCTTAAGTAAGCTAGCTGGCACGCCCTATTTGTATACATAGGCCTTAGACACATGAGAAGATCCACTCCAAGCCCCCAAAAGAGGCGAAGAGAAGGGGATTTTCGCGCGTCTACAGAGATTGGCACGCCCGGTGGGACGTGAGCCTTTTCAAAAATCGAGTTTACTTGTAGAAGTCTTGCGAAAATTTTGTAAAAAGGTGTCGTTTTAACTTGTTTTCTTTGCTTGTACTTAGGAAATTTTGAAAAAGCTTGAAAAGCATGTCAAAATCCAATCCAAGTGAAGTGTCGAGCCAAGGCTCATGCGCATCAAGTTCTCACTCTAGGAGGATTTTCAAAAACAAAATAAAACTAGATGAAATCGAGGACTTGAGAAGGGAGTTTGAGGCCAAAATCGATGCTCTCAGCCAAGAGGCTGAAGTAGGCGATTCATGTTCATCGAACGGTGAACAAAGGCCTAAAAAGAAATTTGAAAAACCTCGCAAGCAAAAAGAGCCCTCCGTAATGGAAGGCAACCAATACCACGAGTCCTTCACACAAAAGGACCGTAAAGCCCTACAGCAGCTGCTGAAAGGGCAGAATAAAGAGAAAAGAAGCTACGCCCTGTCTGATTTCCTTCCTATGGATTACGAAACAGACAGTGACGATGAAATACCAAACTTCCATCGGTATGATGGCATGGGAGACCCTAGGTCTCACTTGCAGCTTTTCTCACGTCGAGCCCATAAAAAGAAAAAGGACTCGATGAAATGGGTGTATTGGTTCCCTCTATCCCTTAAAGGCACAACTGTCAAATGGCTGGCTTCCTACGACTTAAGCCAGTTAGCTACTTTTGAAGAGTTAGCGAACTGCTTCATGCAAAGATTTGCACACAACGTGGAAGTCACGCCAACCCTGAATACCTTAAGGGATACAAAGCAAGGCATGAACGAGGATGTGCATGCCTTCATTATAAGATGGAGGTCTCTTTTGGGCCAAGTGCGAGAGACCATATCCGATGGATGCGCAGTAATGCTCATCCTGGATAATTTCAAAAGCGAGTTAAAAACCCTTCTCTCGCTCCATGAGATTTCAACTTTCCATAAGTTGATCAAAAAGGCCTCCCTTTTCGAAACCAACTTGCGAAAAGGGACATACGATCACTTATGGAAAGGAAGTGCCGTTCCAAAAACCCGTTTGGAAAAGCCCCTTGCATATGGGCTGCCCACGACGGACAAAGGGGCAAAGCCCCATAAAATCGCCAATGTCCGGGTGGATCCAGGCATGGCAGGCACTTCTAAAAATTTTGAAAAAATAGAAAATAAGAGAGAACGTAATTTTCAAAAACCGATTGAAAAACGGGAGTACACTCCGCTGGGGCAACCTATGTCGGAGGTCCTAGACCTCTTACTTGCCCAGGGCATGATCGAACTCCCTGAGATCCCCGAATGAGTCACGTCCAAAGGGGGATATTTAAACCAATTTTGCAAGTATCATCGGCTCAAAGGCCATGATACCAAACGCTCCTTCTCTCTTTTAAATAAAATTGAGAACTTGATAGCAGAAGGCCGGCTCCAGGTCACTGCGGAACCTGAGCCACCTCAAGCTATCTTCAAGGAACCCTTTCCCAAACACGCCAGTGGCAGTAGGAAAGGAAAGGAGGTATGTACCCTCACCATTTCCAAGGAACTAGCGCAAAAACCAGAACCTGGTCGATCTGCTTGTGCGCCCATCCTTGTACTATACAAGAGGCCCGCCCAAGTCGTCATTCGGGGACCACCAAAAGTGGAAACCCCGATAAAACCAGTTTTAAAAATCCATGTTGTCCTCAGCTCATCCTTAGAGCCAAGTTTAGCGCGAACCCTAGGCTGGTCATGGGGGAAGTCACTAGATCCGGGAGGATCTACCAACCCCCGCACCTTCAAGGTGCTCAAAAGGTGGTCAGTGTGCCTGGCCCCTCAAAAGCATGTATCCCTAGTGGTCTGCCAAAAGCAGATAAGGACAAAGTCATCCTAAATCCTTATGATTTCGAAAACCACCTTTCAAAGATTCCTATTCACATGTCTATCCTAGAGCTTATCAAAACCTCGCCTAGGCATAGATTTGTCTTAGAGAAAATTCTAGAAAGGGCCAAGGTTGATTCGAACATAAGTCCGGAATCCTTGTTTGCCCAAGTGGCTTTATTAGGAGCAAAATCGCCCATCACCTTTTCGGAAGATGATGTAGATAGACCCTACGAAACCCATAACCAGGCCCTGCATATCGAGGTGGTTCTAAACAACCACTCTCTGGACAGGTGCCTAGTCGATGGTGGAGGAGGGCTCAACATCCTTCCACTTCACGTGGCGTACAAAATCGGAGTCACCTTGACTTCAGTGAACCCAAGCCCCATCGTTATCACTGGATACGATGGGAATGCGTCTAGGCCTTTAGGATCCATCGAACTCCCAATGGAAACGGGAGGGATCGAACACACGGGGGTGTTCCATGTCTTGGACATCCACCCCCATTATAACCTGTTGCTGGGAAGGCCATGGATACACAGTTTGTGCGCTGTGCCATCCACCTTCCACAGGTGTGTCAAGATCCCTTTTAGGGACCAGGTCGTAGTGATCCTAGGTGAGAGTCACCCACAACTTCAGGGGATCATAAACTCCCCTTGTTTATCCAGCTCCCAGGCCCATGAGGCTAACCTGGGGCAAATTATGGTTGAGCCACCTCGACTCATGTTGAACAACCCTAGGAAGGTTGTATGTGTGAAGGGGTCGCCCAAAGCAGGCCCCCTCCTGACTCTAATCCTCCTAGGAAAACCCAAACGTTCCCTATTTCCAAAACCCCTGGACAAAAGGCCATACGAGCCTAATATGGACGATAGCATGTTCCAGGACCACGACTTATATCCCATCTTTTCAAAAAACAAAAGGTCGTGGAACATGTTATTGAACATGGGCTACACGCCCTACAAGAGTCTAGGGGCACAAAACCAGGGTCTCCTAGAGCCCATCCTCCCTAGGGCCAACCCAAGCCGATATGGGATCGGCTATACTCCCCGAATACCGCCGGAGCCACCCGCTGTGACCACCTGGGTCAAGGGTGCCCCGGAGCCTGTCTTAGAAGAAACCTATGATTTAGACCTCCTATTCCGAGTCTAACCCGTAATGTTTTCCCTTTGTAGGTATGACGGAAGATCCCTTTTTCTAAAAATACCAAAAACATTTGAAACTTAAAATCAAAAAAATCGAAAAAAAAGAAAAACCAAAAACAATGGAAAAACAAAAACTCGAAAAAAGAGTGCTTTGTATAGTTCCCAAAGTTCTTGTTTTACAAAAACCCAAAAAAATCGAAAATTTGGAAAATACCAAAAAGATTTTGTACATAGCTGCTCCTGGTAGGACTTTGGCAAAAGAAAAGGATTTCGAAAGAAGTGTCGTCTGCATAGCCAAACCAAAAATTTTGAAATCACTCGAAAATCCAAGTACAAAACCAGGTCATTTTGAAAACTACGCATCAAGTTCCCTCGGGTCTATAGCCCACGAGAATGATCAAAGCCCAGAAGTGGATCCCCTTGAGGAAGATCCCACTTCTGAGCTCCCGGAATTTCATAGAATTCTCGATTTTGAAAGACCTTCCCAATCAGTAGGAGGAGATTTCGTAGAGGTGAACCTAGGGGATGATTCCAATCCCAAAACCATCAAAATAGGTGCATGCTTGCATGAAACTGAAAAGTTAGCATTCATTGCATTTCTACAAACCTATTTAGATGTGTTTGCATGGACGTATGAAGACATGCCGGGCATAGATCCCAGCATAGTCGAGCATCGTCTTCCCTTAGATGCAGGTGTAAAACCCATAAAGCAGAAGCTTAGGAAAATACACCCGAATGTACACACACAAGTCAAAGAGGGTTTAGAAGATCTGCTAAATTTATAAAACCCATTGCGTATTCTGATTGGTTGTCAAATATCGTTGTAGTTCGAAAAACCAATGGGAAAATTCGAATATGCATCGATTTCAGAAACCTGAATAAAGCCACTCCAAAGGATAATTATCCTTTACCAAACATAGATTTGATAGTCGATAGTACTGCAAATCATGAAATGTTTTCATTCATGGATGGCTATTCAGGCTATAATCAAATCAAACTAAGTCCACGAGATCAGGGTAAGACCGCCTTCACAACCCCATGGGGCACGTACTGCTATACAGTCATGCCCTTTGGTTTGAAAAATGCCGGCGCAACATACCAACGAGCCATGAACACGATCTTTCATGATCAAATTCATGAGCTTGTAGAAGTGTATGTAGATGATCTCTTGGCAAAATCCAAAACCCGATGCACCCATATCGAATGTTTACAAAAGATTTTCGAAAGGCTTAGGATTTACAAAGTAAAGCTAAACCCTCAAAAATGTGTGTTCGGGGTAGAATCAGGGAAGCTTCTATGCTTTATGGTGAGCCAAAGGGGAATAGAAGTCGACCCCTCTAAGTGTCGAGCCATCATAGACATGGCTCCACCCTCCAATCTCACCCAAGTCCGTAGCCTCCAGGGTCGATTACAATCCGTGCGCCGATTCATATCGAATCTGGCAACTAGATGCGAACCCTTCAACAACCTGTTGAGGAAGGGTACGAAATTCTTATGGGATGACGAATGCCAAAAGTCCTTCGAGAGACTGAAGGCATACTTGGTTAATCCCCCCCGTTTTGAATCCTCCAAAACAAGGAAAACCGCTTTTATTATACATCTCCGTGCATGTAAACGCTTTAGGAGCCCTGTTGGCTCAATACGAGGATGACACCCATAAGGAGTATGCCATCTACTATATTTCGAAAACCCTCTTGGCTTATGAACGAAATTATCAAGCCATGGAGAAGACGTGCTTGGCCCTAGTCTGGGCCTGCCAGAAATTCAGACACTATTTCCTAGATCATGAGATCTGGATAGTGTCCAAGCTTGATCAAATCAAGCACTTGTTCGAAAAACCCATTCTCACGGGTAGATTGGGCAAATGGCAACTCCTTCTAATGGAGTATGATCTGAAATACCATCACCAGATCTCCGTTAAGGGGCAAGCCCTAGCAGATTACGTGGCTGAATTCCCCTTAGAGGACGCATATCCCACTCTTGTCGAAATGCCTGATGAAGGCATATTGCAAAACCATTTTCAAAACCACATTTTGGCAAATTCTTTCGAAAACCAAGTGTGGAAAATGCACTTCGACGGGGCACGAAACCAACGAGGGGCTGGTGCCGGGATCATCCTAATCTCCCCTGAAAAGGGCGAGATTCCCATAGCAGTCCGCTTAGATTTCGAATGTTCGAACAACGTAGCTGAGTATGAAGCACTCATACAAGGCTTAAGGATTTCGAAAACTCTAGGGGCATCATGCATCGAGGTCTTTGGAGATTCGCTCCTTGTCATAAACCAGGTTTTAAAAATTTGGCAAGTGTAAACACCCCGAAATCCCACGAATTTCTCAAAATCCATCTGGTTTTATACAAGCAGCCCCAAAGGGCCATTTTGAGTTTGGAAACCCAGGAGCCTTCCAAACAACCCTGTACATATGTTTTAAACTTTATCTTTCTAAAACATATAATATGGCTTTTGAAAACCCTTTTAAAACACGTTTTGAAACCCCGAAGTGGCTTGGCCCGATCAAGACAGGACCAGGAGAGCCAAGAAGAGCCCGGAACCGGAGCACCTGTCGAGCCCGGCGCAGCAACTCTTGTATCTGATTCACATCCCAGGATCTCGAACGTCCAAGACCCTGTTCTTATCAAAATAGCATTTGAAGTCATCTCCGGAAGGTAGAAACGGAGGCGGACGACTATGTTGGCAAAGACCCAACGCAGACGGAGTACTGATGCTGTCAGGCCCCGCACGAATCGTCCGTTTCGAACCCAGCTCGAAGGAGTCAGAGTTCAGTTTGGATTGGATCTGGACCATATATATCCAGATTCCAATCCAAACCCATATGTGGACTTGGATTTGGATTTGGATCCAGAGATCCTATCCAATATCCATATCCATGGCCCACACCACCTTCTCATAAATGGAGGTGGGGCCCACTTGAAATTCACGTGGGATATTGGGCATGAGAGAGTGGGGGTGAAAAATATCAAGAGTGTTGTATTAAGCTTGACTTGTGTGTCAAGTTTGGGTTAATCATGTGGGTTAGCCTAATTGAGTGGGTTTAAGCTTGTAATTAGCTAAAACCTAACCTAGGGCTGCACCAACATGGGGTGATCAAGGTCTATGGGCCATGCTAAGGGAGCTCCTTCACCTAAACCTAGCCCAAAATGCCTAAACCTGGCCTAAACCCCTAATCCACCCCTAATCTGAACCTAATCACCTAACCCACTTCCCTAATCCCATCCTAATCCCAACCTAATCACCTAACCCACTTCCCTAATCCTTCCCTAAACCTAGATTAATTTCCCTAATCCTAGCCTAAACCTAGCCTAATCACCTAACCCACTTTTGAAGAGTTAGTGAACTGCTTCATGCAAAGATTTGCACACAACGTGGAAGTCACGCCAACCCTGAATACCTTAAGGGATACAAAGCAAGGCATGAACGAGGACGTGCATGCCTTCATTATAAGATGGAGGTCGCTTTTGGGCCAAGTGCGAGAGCCCATATCCGAAGGATGCGCAGTAATGCTCATCCTGGATAATTTCAAAAGCGAGTTAAAAACCCTTCTCTCGCTCCACGAGATTTCAACTTTCCATAAGTTGATCAAAAAGGCCTCCCTTTTCGAAACCAACTTGCGAAAAGGGACATACGACCACTTATGGAAAGGAAGTGTCATTCCTAAAACCCGCTTGGAAAAGCTCATCGCATATGGGCTGCCCATGACGGACAAAGGGGCAAAGCCCCATAAAATCGCAAATGTCCGGGTGGATCCAGGCCTAGCGGGCACTTCTAAAAATTTTGAAAAAAATAGAAAATAAGAGAGAACGTAATTTTCAAAAACCGGTTGAAAAACGGGAGCACACTCCGCTGGGGCAACCTGTGTCGGAGGTCCTAGACCTCTTACTTGCCCAGGGCATGATTGAACTCCCTGAAATCCCCGAAGGAGTCACGTCCAAAGGGGGGTATTTAAACCGATTTTGTAAGTATCATCGGCTCAAAGGCCATGATACCAAACGCTGCTTCTCTCTTTTAAATAAAATTGAGAACTTGATAGCAGAAGGCCGGCTCCAGGTCACTGCGGAACCTGAGCCACCTCAAGCTATCTTCAAGGAACCCTTTCCCAAACACGCCAGTGGCAGTGGGAAAGGAAAGGAGGTATGTACCCTCACCATTTCCAAGGAACTAGCGCAAAAACCAGAACCTGGTCGACCTGCTTGTGCGCCCATCCTTGTACTATACAAGAAGCCCGCCCAAGTCGTCATTCGGGGACCACCAAAAGTGGAAACCCTGGCAAAACCAGTTTTGAAAATTCAAGGTTCTCCTCAGCTCATCCTTAGAGCCAAGTCTAGCGCAAACCCTAGGCTGGTCGTGGGGGAAGTCACTAGATCCGGGAGGAGCTACCAACCCCCGCACCTTCAAGGTGCTCAAAAGGTGGTGAGTGTGCCTGGCCCCTCAAAAGCATGTATCCCTAGTGGTCTGCCAAAAGCAGATAAGGACAAAGTCATCCTAAATCCTTATGATTTCGAAAACCACCTTTCAAAGATTCCTATTCACATGTCTATCCTAGAGCTTATCAAAACCTCGCCTAGGCATAGACTTGTCTTAGAGAAAATTCTAGAAAGGGCTAAGGTTGATTCGAACATAAGTCCAGAATCCTTGTCTGCCCAAGTGGCTTTATTAGGAGCAAAATCGCCCATCACCTTTTCGGAAGATGATGTAGATAGACCCTACGAAACCCATAACCAGGCCCTGCATATCGAGGTGGTTCTAAACAACCACTCTCTGGACAGGTGCCTAGTCGATGGTGGAGGAGGGCTCAACATCCTTCCACTTCACGTGGCGTACAAAATCGGAGTCACCTTGACTTCAGTGAACCCAAGCCCCATCGTTATCACTGGATACGATGGGAATGCGTCTAGGCCTTTAGGATCCATCGAACTCCCAATGGAAACGGGAGGGATCGAACACACGGGGGTGTTCCATGTCTTGGACATCCACCCCCATTATAACCTGTTGCTGGGAAGGCCATGGATACACAGTTTGTGCGCTGTGCCATCCACCTTCCACAGGTGTGTCAAGATCCCTTTTAGGGACCAGGTCGTAGTGATCCTAGGTGAGAGTCACCCACAGCTTCAGGGGATCATAAACTCCCCTTGTTTAACAAGCTCCCAGGCCCATGAGGCTAACCTGGGGCAGATTATGGTTGAGCCACCACAGCTCGTGTTGAACAACCCTAGGAAGGTTGTATGTGTGAAGGGGCCGCCCAAAGCAGGCCCCCTCCCAACTCTAATCCTCCTAGGAAAACCCAAACGTTCCCTATTTCCAAAACCCCTGGACAAAAGGCCATACGAGCCTAATATGGACGATAGCATGTTCCAGGACCACGACCTATATCCCATCTTTTCAAAAAACAAAAAGTCATGGAACATGTTATTGAACATGGGCTACACGCCCTACAAGAGTCTAGGGGCACAAAACCAGGGTCTCCTAGAGCCCATCCTTCCTAGGGCCAACCCAAGCCGATATGGGATCGGCTATACTCCCCGAATGCCGCCGGAGCCACCCCCTATGACCACCTGGGTCAAGGGTGCCCCGGAGCCTGTCTTAGAAGAGACCTATGGTTTAGACCTCCTATTTCGAGCCTAACCCGTAGTGTTTTCCCTTTGTAGGTATGACGGAAGATCCCTTTTTCTAAAAATACCAAAAACATTTGAAAAACTTAAAATCAAAAAAAATCGAAAAACAAGAAAAACCAAAAACAATGGAAAAACAAAAACTCAGAAAAAAGTGTGCTTTGTATAGTTCCCAAAGTTCTTGTCTTACAAAAACACAAAAAAATCGAAAATTTGGAAAATACCAAAAAGATTTTGTACATAACTGCTCCTGGTAGGCCTTTGGCAAAAGAAAAGGATTTCGAAAGAAGTGTCGTCTGCATAGCCAGACCAAAAATTTTGAAGTCACTTGAAAATCCAAGTACAAAACAGGTTATTTTGAAAACCACGCATCAAGTTCCCTCGAGTCTATAGCCCACGAGAATGATCAAAGCCCAGAAGTGGATCCCCTTGAGGAAGATCCCACTTTTGAGCTCCCAGAATTTCATAGAATTCTCGATTTTGAAAGACCTTCCCAATCAGTAGGACGAGATTTCATAGAGGTGAACCTAGGGGATGATTCCAATCCCAAAACCATCAAAATAGGCGCATGCTTGCATGAAACTGAAAAGTTAGCATTCATTGCATTTCTACGAACCTATTTAGATGTGTTTGCATGGACGTATGAAGACATGCCGGGCATAGATCCCAGCATAGTCGAGCATCGTCTTCCCTTAGATAAAGGTGTAAAACCCATAAAGCAGAAGCTTAGGAAAATACACCCGAATGTACACAAGCAAGTCAAAGAGGGTTTAGAAGATCTGCTAAAAGCCGGATTTATAAAACCCATTGCATATTCTGATTGGTTGTCAAATATCGTTGTAGTTCGAAAAACCAATGGGAAAATTCGAATATGCATCGATTTCAGAAACCTGAATAAAGCCACTCCAAAAGATAATTATCCTTTACCAAACATAGATTTGATAGTCGATAGTACTGCAAATCATGAAATGTTTTCATTCATGGATGGCTATTCAGGCTATAATCAAATCAAACTAAGCCCACGAGATCAGGGTAAGACCGCCTTCACAACCCCATGGGGCACGTACTGCTATACGGTCATGCCCTTTGGTTTGAAAAATGCCGGCGCAACATACCAACGAGCCATGAACACGATCTTCCATGATCAAATTCACGAGCTTGTAGAAGTGTATGTAGATGATCTCTTGGCGAAATCCAAAACCCGATGCACTCATATCGAATGTTTACAAAAGATTTTTGAAAGGCTTAGGCTTTACAAAGTAAAGCTAAACCCTCAAAAATGTGTGTTCAGGGTAGAATCAGGGAAGCTTCTAGGCTTTATGGTGAGCCAAAGGGGAATAGAAGTCGACCCCTCTAAGTGTCGAGCCATCATAGACATGGCTCCACCCTCCAATCTCACCCAAGTCCGCAGCCTCCAGGGTCGATTACAATCTGTGCGCCGATTCATATCGAATCTGGCAACTAGATGCGAACCCTTCAACAAACTGTTGAGGAAGGGTACGAAATTCTTATGGGATGACGAATGCCAAAAGTCCTTCGAGAGACTGAAGGCATACTTGGTTAATCCCCCCGTTTTGAATCCTCCAAAACAAGGAAAACCGCTTTTATTATACATCTCCGTGCATGTAAACGCTTTAGGAGCCCTGTTGGCTCAATACGAGGATGACACCCATAAGGAATATGCCATCTACTATATTTCGAAAACTCTCTTGGCTTATGAACGAAATTATCAAGCCATGGAGAAGACGTGCTTGGCCCTAGTTTGGGCCTGCCAGAAGTTTAGACACTATTTCCTAGATCATGAGATCTGGATAGTGTCCAAGCTGGATCCAATCAAGCACTTGTTCGAAAAACCCATTCTCACGAGTAGATTGGGCAAATGGCAACTCCTTCTAATGGAGTATGATCTGAAATACCATCACCAGATCTCCATTAAGGGGCAAGCCCTAGCAGATTACGTGGCTGAATTCCCCTTAGAGGACGCATATCCCACTCTTGTCGAAATGCCTGATGAAGGCATATTGCAAAACCATTTTCAAAACCACATTTTGGCAAATTCTTTCGAAAACCAAGTGTGGAAGATGCACTTCGACAGGGCACGAAACCAACGAGGGGCTGGTGCCGGGATCATCGTAATCTCCCCTGAAAAGGGCGAGATTCCCATAGCAGTCCGCTTAGACTTCGAATGTTCCAACAACGTAGCTGAGTATGAAGCACTCATACAAGGCTTAAGGATTTCGAAAACTCTAGGGGCATCATGCATCGAGGTCTTTGGAGATTCGCTCCTTGTCATAAACCAGGTTTTAAAAATTTGGCAAGTACGTAATGAGAAACTACTTCCATATCACGAGTTGGCCACTCGATTGGTCCAATCCTTCCAGTCGTGTAAGCTCACACATGTAGGAAGAGAGGACAATGGCATCGCCGACGCCCTCTCTTCCTTGGGTTCAGCCCTGAAGGTCGATCCCATTTCAGGGACCAGATCCTTGGAAATATGGCATGCGCCCCATCCATCCACACACGACTTGGATATTTGCCAAAACAACCCAGAGTCTGTTGAAAAACCCTGGTTCTATGACATAAAACAATTTTTAGAAAATGGGGGATTCACCGAGGACGCCACGTCCAAAGATAAGGCATTCATTCGTAAGATTTCGACCCGATACACCATTCTGGGTGGGGTCTTATACAAAAAGAGTTTTACCGGCATTCTGCTTAGGTGTATCGACCCAGAGGAGGCTAGGATAGTGATGCATGAGTTCCACGATGGAGAATGTGGAGGTCATGTTAATGCCAACATGATGGCAATGAAAATACTTAGAGGGGACTATTTTTGGTCCACCCTGAAAAAGGATTGTCACGATCATGTTAGGAAGTGTCATCCATGTCAAGTGCATGGGCACGCCATTCATATCCCTTCATCTGCATTGCATTCCGTGGTCAGCCCCTGGCCATTTACCATGTGGGCGTTTGACATTGTAGGCCCAATATTTCCAAAGGCCTCGAATGGGCATCATTTTATTTTAGCAGCCACGGAGTATTTCTCCAAGTGGGTGGAAGCCATTTCCCTAACGAATGTAATGGGGCAACATGTGGTGGCTTTCATCCGAAGGAATATCTTGGCTCGATTTGGGGTTCCACGAGACCTTGTGTCTGATAATGGTACCCCATTCAAGAATGAGCGGATGGTTAAGTTGTGCAACACGTATGGCATAACTCACCACTTCTCCTCGCCCTACTACCCTCAAGGCAACGGCCAAGCCGAAGCCACAAACAAGACTCATTGGTATCATTGAGAAAACCTTAGAGAAGGGTAGGATGTGGCACGAGAAGCTGGATGAAGCCTTATGGGCTTATAGGACTTCCATCCGGACTCCCACGAATGCCACACCATTCGAATTGGTCTATGGCACAAACGCCATTCTTCCCATTCATACTCAACTGCATTCATTTCATACATCTATAGCACTCGACCTCCCCCTAGAGACGCTTCAGCATGCTAGGATGGCCGAACTAGATTTGCTAGATGAGAGGCGACTCCTTGCCATGGATCATGCTCGTGCATACCGGCAAAGGATAGCCCGACATTATAGCAAACACATAAGACCTCGCCACTTTGAAGTGGGAGATCTGGTCTTGAAAACCATCCACCATCGTGGCCCACACCCCCTAGGCAAGTGGCGCCCCAACTGGGATGGACCCTGTGTTGTACGAGCAACCACTACGAACAATTCGTATTGGTTGATCGATGTAGAAGGTAGGAATTTAGCAGATCCTATCAATATTCAATACTTAAAGAAGTATCATGTGTAGGATCTAGATTAAATTCCAGTTTTCGAAAAATTTTATAGGGATAGCTGCCCTGAGACATGTGAATAAGGTGCAAAGGCAAACTCGTGTGACCCTAAGTGAGAGAATTCGCACTTGTGAAAGAGTGGAGTTTTCAAAATCGTGGTTGCATTTCAAAATCCTTCATCTTACAAAGAAAGGCCTAGTTCAACATAGCAAGATACTTGCAAGTAGTACGTGCTATTTCTAAATAGGCTGATCTGGAATGGATCGAGTGTAGGCTTGGGATAAGTCCTCCCCTCTTCTCTTCTATTTCCAAAAGGAAAACAAAGGCCCAAATCAAAAGGGAATTTCCCATTTAAAGTCTCTTTCCAAAAGAAAGAAACCAGACTTCAAAAAGAAAAATCGATTCTCTTATAAAAAAAGAGGGATTAAAGAAAAAATACTCCCAAAGGGAGACCCTCTATGGAAAAAAAGGAAAAAGAATTCAAAAAGCTCAAAAAGAGCAGTTTTCCGCCTTCTATGCCTTAAACCACGGGACACTTCAGAAGGGACCGTGGTATCTCTTTCCCATCCCTGGCTTATCCCAAGCCAAAGCATGGTTCATTTCGAGGAATCCTAAAGTAAAAATAGGATTTACTTACTTGAATTTCATCTTGTTTGAGAATTCGACGTTTCGAGTAAGACGTAGGAATTTGAAATGAAGCTTGTTTTCTTATAAAACCTCCGCTAGATAAGCAAGTGTTAAGACTCAAACAAGGGCAAGCACGAAGAGCACGAGATCCTTAGGATCGAGGCTCAAGACAGTTGTCCCTTTTTGTAAATAGCTTTTGTAAATAAGTTTTGAAAACCGAACATCGAACAGCATAGGATTTGCTCACTTGGAGCAACAGACCTTGCAAGTCTCTAGAGTTCGACCACATCTAGTCTCTGGGAGGTCACCACTTTTGGCACCACACCCATGTCATCTGCATTCCACGCATGGTACTTGCATGAACATGATCCCATTTTAGGACCAGATTCCATAAATAACCCTTTGGCGTGATATCTCCTCCTACCAGAGTTTGTAAAATTGAGATTTTGCTAAAATGGGACGATCCCATATTCTTCGTGGCTAGATCTAGGGAGACATTAAAAGGGGTGTTTGTCATCTTTGCCCTTATCCAAATCTATTTGGATAAGGACAAAGAGGGGCATC
Source organism: Brasenia schreberi (assembly GCA_036023115.1). Lineage (NCBI taxonomy): Eukaryota > Viridiplantae > Streptophyta > Magnoliopsida > Nymphaeales > Cabombaceae > Brasenia > Brasenia schreberi. The sequence continues at coordinate 7,993,984 of JAYKKT010000045.1, read as the reverse complement.
TATAAACACCCCGAAATCCCACGAATTTCTCAAAATCCATCTGGTTTTATACAAGCAGCCCCAAAGGGCCATTTTGTGTTTGGAAACCCAGGAGCCTTCCAGACAACCCTGTACATATGTTTTAAACTTTATCTTTCTAAAACATATAATATGGCTTTTGAAAACCCTTTTAAAACACGTTTTGAAACCCCGAAGTGGCTTGGTCCGATCAAGACAGGACCAGGAGAGCCAAGAAGAGCCCGGAACTGGAGCACCTGTTGAGCCCGGCACAGCAACTCTTGTATCTGATTCACATCCCAGGATCTCAAACGTCCAAGACCCTGTTCTTATCAAAATAGCATTTGAAGTCATCTCCGGAAGGCAGAAACGGAGGCGGACGACTATGTTGGTGAAGACCCAACGCAGACGGAGTACTGATGCTGTCAGGCCCCGCACGAATCGTCCGTTTCGAACCCAGCTCGAAGGAGTCAGAGTTCAGTTTGGATTGGATCTGGACCATATATATCCAGATTCCAATCCAAACCCATATGTGGACTTGGATTTGGATTTGGATTTGGATCCAGAGATCCTATCCAATATCCATATCCATGGCCCACATCACCTTCTCATAAATGGAGGTGGGGCCCACTTGAAATTCACGTGGGATATTGGGCATGAGAGAGTGGGGGTGAAAAATATCAAGAGTGTTGTATTAAGCTTGACTTGTGTGTCAAGTTTGGGTTAATCATGTGGGTTAGCCTAATTGAGTGGGTTTAAGCTTGTAATTAGCTAAAACCTAACCTAGGGCTGCACCAACATGGGGTGATCAAGGTCTATGGGCCATGCTAAGGGAGCTCCTTCACCTAAACCTAGCCCAAAATGCCTAAACCTAGCCTAAACCCCTAATCCACCCCTAATCTGAACCTAATCACCTAACCCACTTCCCTAATCCCATCCTAATCCCAACCTAATCACCTAACCCACTTCCCTAATCCTTCCCTAAACCTAGATTAATTTCCCTAATCCTAGCCTAAACCTAGCCTAATCACCTAACCTAGCTCACTAAACCTCACCCTAAAACCCAACCACCTAACCTAGCCCTAAACCCCTAAACCACCCTTAGCCCACGATTTACCCAAACCCCTAGTTTTAAAATATTTGGCCCAACCCCTTCCAGCCCACCTTATCTACTGTAAACACCCCGAGATCCCACGAATTTCTTAAACAAATCTGGTTTTATACAAGCAGCCCCAAAGGGCCATTTTGAGTTTGGAAACCCAGGAGCCTTCCAAACAACCCTGTATATATGTTTTAAACTCTATCTTTCAAAAACATATGATATAGCTTTTGAAAACCCTTTTAAAACATGTTTTGGAACCCCGAAGTGGCTTGGCCTGATCAAGACAGGACCAGGAGAGCCAAGAAGAGCCCGGAACCGGAGCACCTGTCGAGCCCGGCACAGCATCTCTTGTATCTGATTCACACCCCAGGATCTCGAACGTCCAAGACCCTGTTCTTATCAAAAAAGCATTTGAAGTCATCTCCAGAAGGCAGAAACGGAGGCGGACGACTATGTTGGTGAAGACCCAACGCAGATGGAGTACTGATGCTGTCAGGCCCCGCACGAATCGTCCGTTTCGAACCCAGCTCGAAGGAGTCAGAGTTCAGTTTGGATTGGATCTGGACCATATATATCCAGATTCCAATCCAAACCCATATGTGGACTTGGATTTGGATTTGGATCCAAAGATCCAATCCAATATCCATATCCATGGCCCACATCACCTTCTCATAAATGGAGGTGGGGCCCACTTGAAATTCACGTGGGATATTGGGCATGAGAGAGAGTGGGGGTGATAAATATCAAGAGTGTTGTATTAAGCTTGACTTGTGTGTCAAGTTTGGGTTTAATCTTGTGGTTTAGCCTAATTGAGTGGGTTTAAGCTTGTAATTAGCTAAAACCTAACCTAGGGCTGCACCAACATGGGATGATCAAGGTCTATGGGCCATGCTAAGGGAGCTCCATCACCTAAACCTAGCCAAAAATGCCTAAACCTAGCCTAAACCCCTAATCCACTCCTAATCTGAACCTAATCACCTAACCCACTTCCCTAATCCCGGCCTAATCCCAACCTAATCACCTAACCCACTTCCCTAATCCTTCCCTAAACCTAGATTAATTTCCCTAAACCTAGCCTAAACCACCTAACCTAGTTCACTAAACCTCACCCTAAAACCCAACCACCTAACCTAGCCCTAAACCACCCTTAGCCCACGATTTTCCCAAACCCCTAGTTTTAAAATATCTGGCCCAGCCCCATCCAGCCCCCCTTATCTACATACTACCCTACCTAAACCACCTAACCACTACCCACAACCCAGCCCTAACCGACCTACCCATCCCCTATTTAAACCCCCCCCCATTGTGGGCGGGTTTTCCAAGTGGGAACCACTCCACCTCCCAGCCGGGCCCTCTTCCTCTCCCATCTCTCACCCGTCTTCCCAGCAGCTCCAGCCCCACCAGCCGCCACCTGCTCCGCCACTCTCCCTCCTCCATCCACCATCACTGCCCCACCAGCCGGACGCCACCACCTCACTCAGCCGGGCCCTCTCCTTCTCCCATCTTCCACCAGCCGACAGCCACCTTTGCCGCCACTCCTTCCCATTCGGTAAGTCCCCCTAACTCCCTCAAAACCACTCTCTACCACCTCTCCACTCTTAGCCACCCATCTTCCCCTTAGCTCAGCCTCTTTGCCGCCACCACCTAAGCCTAGCCGAACCTAGGATAACCCAAGTGGCTGGCCACTACTCAGCCACCGCCTCCCATTCGGCCGACCTCCCCCTAGGCGTCCTCTTTGGCCTTCCCACTAGCTCACCTTTTAGGTCCAGTTTCCCTAAGTCCCTAACTTCCCTAGTGACCCTAAGACCCACTTAGTCAGCCACTCTAAACTCCCTACTTGGAGGCGCCGCCCACTTGCCACCGGTCTCCTTCGAGGCGTCCATCCCGCGCCCCATTTGCAGCCGGCCAGCACTCTTGGTCACACACCTTCGCGGAGCTCCCATTTGCAGCCCAAAGCCAAGGCCACGCTCAAGCAAGACCTCTACGGACCAGCTACTTGTAAGTTTCTAAACTCGGTCTTTAATCATACACTTGCTTGAAATTCAATTTGATACGGGGTTGTAATAACGGAGCATAGTCTCCCCCCGCTTGTAATAACGTGGCTTGGCACAACCACACACGTGCACTCTCTTAGTCGTGCACGATTTTGAACACACACGGGCCTAATCAGCCCCTAATATATAAGTATACGTATATATTTCATTTCCGAAGGGTTTTGTTTAAGTTGGGTGTGTTGTCTTTCAATTTAAACACTCTCACACACATTGAGCTTTCGCTCTTATTTGAAAGACCCAAGTAAGGGCCGACCTATACTATTTGGGTTTCATTTCATGTCGTGTGAGTAGTCTTTCAATTCAAGCACTTTCACACACATTGAGCCTTCGCTCTTACTCCCAAGACCTTAGTAAAGGCCTTATTGCAGTTATATTTGGGTTTCATTTCATGTCGTGTGAGTAGTCTTTCAATTCAAGCACTTTCACACACATTGAGCCTTCGCTCTTACTCCCAAGACCTTAGTAAAGGCCTTATTGCAGTTATATTTGGGTTTCATTTATGTCGTGTGTGTAGTACTTCAATTCAAGCACTCTCACACACATTGAGCCTTCGCTCTTACTCCCAAGACCTTAGTCAAGGCCATACTGCAATTTATATTTGGGTTTAATTTCATGTCGTGTGTGTAAGTCTTTCAATTCAAACACGCACCCACATTGAGCCTTCGCTCTTATTTGCAAGACCCGAGTAAGGGCTCATATACATAAGATATATACATATTTCCCTTCGGTTATTTCCCTTCGGTTATTTCCCTTCGGTTATTTCCCTTCGGTTATTTCCCTTCGGTTATTTCCCTTCTGTTATTTCCCTTCAGCATTGTCTTTACATTTCGGGTTTTCCCTTTGGAGTAGCGTGAGTTTGCATTGCATCTACGCCATACCACGAGGTAGGACGCATATTGCATCGAAGCAACCCCCGCTCGAATTCGCCCATGTAGTGGAGTGTTCATAACACACAAACTAGGCGACCCAAAAGGGGATAAAAGAAAAGACTTAGGCACGTGCAAATCCACGTGATCTAAAACATGCAAATCGCATCTTAAAGACCCGAAATAGACACCTCGAACCGTTTCGTAGATTTTCTCCCTAAAAACTCGATTTTTTGCAAAAGCGTACAGACTGACCCTTGCGCATCGGTGCAAGAAGGTCTGCGACGACAAGAGCTCACTTGCTCACAGTCGCCACGTTTACAAGTCAGTATTGATATATCTTCGCTAGCTTAAGTAAGCTAGCTGGCACGCCCTGTTTGTATACATAGGCCTTAGACGCACGATAAGATCCACTCCAAGCCACGAAAGGGGCGAAGAGGCGGGGATTTTCGCGCGTCTACAGAGATTGGCACGCCCGGTGGGACGTGAGCCTTTTCAAAAAATCGAGTTTACTTGTAGGAGTCTTGCGAAAAATTTTATAAAGGTATCGTTTTAACTTGTTTTCTTTGTTTTCACTTAGGAAATTTTGAAAAAGCTTGAAAAGCATGTCAAAATCCAATCCAAGTGAAGTGTCGAGCCAAGGCTCATGCGCATCAAGTTCTCACTCTAGGAGGATTTTCAAAAACAAAATAAAACTAGACGAAATCGAGGACTTGAGAAGGGAATTTGAGGCCAAAATCGATGCTCTCAGCCAAGAGGCTGAAGTAGGCGATTCGTGTTCATCAAACGGTGAACAAAGGCCTAAAAAGAAAATTGAAAAACCTCGCAAGCAAAAAGAAGCCTCCGTAATAGAAGGCAACCAATACCACGAGTCCTTCACACAAAAGGACCGTAAAGCCCTACAGCAGCTGCTGAAAGGGCAAAATAAAGAGAAAAGAAGCTACGCCCTGTCTGATTTCCTTCCTATGGATTACGAAACAGACAGGACGATGAAATACCGAACTTCCATCGGTATGATGGCATGGGAGACCCTAGGTCTCACTTGCAGCTTTTCTCACGTCGAGCCCATAAAAAGAAAAAGGACTCGATGAAATGGGTGTATTGGTTCCCTCTATCCCTTAAAGGCACAGCTGCCAAATGGCTGGCTTCCTACGACTTAAGCCAGTTCGCTACTTTTGAAGAGTTAGCGAACTGCTTCATGCAAAGATTTGCACACAACGTGGAAGTCACGCCAACCCTGAATACTTTAAGGGATACAAAGCAAGGCATGAACGAAGACGTGCATGCCTTCATTATAAGATGGAGGTCTCTTTTAGGCCAAGTGCGAGAGCCTATATCCGAAGGATGCGCAGTAATGCTCATCCTGGATAATTTTAAAAGCGAGTTAAAAACCCTTCTCTCGCTCCATGAGATTTCAACTTTCCATAAGTTGATCAAAAAAGCCTCCCTTTTCGAAACCAACTTGCGAAAAGGGACATACGACCACTTATGGAAAGGAAGTGCCGTTCCCAAAACACGTGTGGAAAAGCCCATCGCATATGGGCTGCCCACAACGGACAAAGGGGCAAAGCCCCATAAAATCGCCAATGTCCGGGTGGATCCAGGCATGGCGGGCACTTCTAAAAATTTTGAAAAAATAGAAAATAAGAGAGAACGCAATTTTTCAAAACCAATTGAAAAACGGGAGTACACTCCGCTGGGACCTGGTCGACCTACTTGTGCGCCCATCCTTGTACTATACAAGAGGCCCGCCCAAGTCGTCATTCGGGGACAATCAAAAGTGGAAACCCCGGCAAAACCAGTTTTGAAAATCCAAGGTTCTCCTCAGCTCATCCTTAGAGCCAAGTCTAGCACAAACCCTAGGCTGGTCGTGGGGGAAGTCACTAGATCCGGGAGGATCTACCAACCCCCGCACCTTCAAGGTGCTCAAAAGGTGGTCAGTGTGCCTGGCCCCTCAAAAGCATGTATCCCTAGTGGTCTGCCAAAAGCAGATAAGGACAAAATCATCCTAAATCCTTATGATTTCGAAAACCACCTTTCAAAGATTCCTATTCACATGTCTATCCTAGAGCTTATCAAAACCTCGCCTAGGCATAGACTTGTCTTAGAGAAAATTCTAGAAAGGGCCAAGGTTGATTCGAACATAAGTCCGGAGTCCTTGTCTGCCCAAGTGGCTTTGTTAGGAGCAAAATCGCCCATCACCTTTTCGGAAGATGATGTAGATAGACCCTACGAAACCCATAACCAGGCCCTGCATATCGAGGTGGTTCTAAACAACCACTCTCTGGACAGGTGCCTAGTCGATGGTGGAGGAGGGCTCAACATCCTTCCACTTCACGTGGCGTACAAAATCGGAGTCACCTTGACTTCAGTGAACCCAAGCCCCATCGTTATCACTGGATACGATGGGAATGCGTCTAGGCCTTTAGGATCCATCGAACTCCCAATGGAAATGGGAGGATCGAACACACGGGGGTGTTCCATGTCTTGGACATCCACCCCCATTATAACCTGTTGCTGGGAAGACCCTGGATACACAGTTTGTGCGCTGTGCCATCCACCTTCCACAGGTGTGTCAAGATCCCTTTTAGGGACCAAGTCGTAGTGATCCTAGGTGAGAGTCACCCACAACTTCAGGGGATCATAAACTCCCCTTGTTTATCGAGCTCCCAGGCCCATGAGGCTAACCTGGGGCAAATTATGGTTGAGCCACCTCGGCTCGTGTTGAACAACCCTAGGAAGGTTGTATGTGTGAAGGGGCCGCCCAAAGCAGGCCCCCTCCCGACTCTAATCCTCCTAGGAAAACCCAAGCATTCCCTATTTCCAAAACCCCTGGACAAAAGGCCCTACGAGCCTAATATGGACGATAGCATGTTCCAGGACCACGACTTATATCCCATCTTTTCAAAAAACAAAAGGTCGTGGAACATGTTATTGAACATGGGCTACACGCCCTACAAGAGTCTAGGGGCACAAAACCAGGGTCTCCTAGAGCCCATCCTTCCTAGGGCTAACCCAAGCCGATACGGGATCGGCTATACTCCCCGAATACCGCCGGAGCCACCCCCTGTGACCACCTGGGTCAAGGGTGCCCCGGAGCCTGTCTTAGAAGAAACCTATGGTTTAGACCTCCTATTCCGAGTCTAACCCATAGTGTTTTCCCTTTGTAGGTATGACGGAAGATCCCTTTTTCTAAAAATACCAAAAACATTTGAAAACTTAAAATCTGAAAAAAATCGAAAAACAAGAAAAACCAAAAACAATGGAAAAGCAAAAACTCGAAAAAAGTGTGCTTTGTATAGTTCCCAAAGTTCTTGTTTTACAAAAACCCAAAAAAATCGAAAATTTGGAAAATACCAAAAAGATTTTGTACATAGCTGCTCCTGGTTTAACTTTGGCGAAAGAAAAGAATTTCGAAAGAAACGTCGTCTGCATAGCCAGACCAAAAATTTCGAAATCACTTGAAAATCCAAGTACAAAACCAGGTTATTTTGAAAACCACGCATCAAATTCCCTCGGGTCTAAAGCCCACGAGAATGATCAAAGCCCAGAAGTGGATCCCCTTGAGGAAGATCCCACTTCTGAGCTCCCAGAATTTCATAGAATTCTCGATTTTGAAAGACCTTCCCAATCAAACACGCACCCACATTGAGCCTTCGCTCTTATGTTTGGGTTTAATTTCATGTCGTGTGTGTAAGTCTTTCAATTCAAACACGCACCCACATTGAGCCTTCGCTCTTATTTGCAAGACCCGAGTAAGGGCTCATATACATAAGATATATACATATTTCCCTTCGGTTATTTCCCTTCGGTTATTTCCCTTCTGTTATTTCCCTTCAGCATTGTCTTTACATTTCGGGTTTTCCCTTTGGAGTAGCGTGAGTTTGCATTGCATCTACGCCATACCACGAGGTAGGACGCATATTGCATCGAAGCAACCCCCGCTCGAATTCGCCCATGTAGTGGAGTGTTCATAACACACAAACTAGGCGACCCAAAAGGGGATAAAAGAAAAGACTTAGGCACGTGCAAATCCACGTGATCTAAAACATGCAAATCGCATCTTAAAGACCCGAAATAGACACCTCGAACCGTTTCGTAGATTTTCTCCCTAAAAACTCGATTTTTTGCAAAAGCGTACAGACTGACCCTTGCGCATCGGTGCAAGAAGGTCTGCGACGACAAGAGCTCACTTGCTCACAGTCGCCACGTTTAGAAGTCAGTATTGATATATCTTCGCTAGCTTAAGTAAGCTAGCTGGCACGCCCTGTTTGTATACATAGGCCTTAGACGCACGATAAGATCCACTCCAAGCCACGAAAGGGGCGAAGAGGCGGGGATTTTCGCGCGTCTACATCTACATACCACCCTACCTAAACCACCTAACCACTACCCTCAGCCCAGCCCTAACCGACCTACCCATCCCCTATTTAAACCCCCCTCCTTGTGGGCGGGTTTCCAAGGGGGAACCACCATCTCACCCAGCCGGGCCCTCTCCTTCTCCCATCTCTCACCCAGCCGGGACCACTCCCCACCTCCGCCTGCTCCATCTGCTCCACCAGCCACCACCTGCACCGCCACCTTCCCTCTTCCATCCACCACCACCATTGCCCAGCCGGATGCCACCACCTTCATCCCAACCGAACCAGCCAACAGCCACCTGCCCGCCTGCTTCCCACTTCATCCGCCACCTCTCCCCATTCGGTAAGTACCCCAAACTCCCTCAAAGCCCCTCTCTACCACCTCTCCACTCTTAGCCACCCATCCTACCTTCATCTCACCCCTTTTGCCACCACCACTTTAACCTAGCCGAACCTAGTATAACCCAAGCTGCCGGCCACTACCTAGCCATCATCTCCCATTCGGCCTTCCCACCAGCTCACCTTCTAGGTCCAGTTTCCCTAAACTCTCAACTACCCTAGTGACCCTAAGAACCCACTTATTCAGCCACTTTAAACCCCCTACTTGGAGGCACCATCTACTTGCCACCGGCCACCTTCGAGGCGCCTATCCCGCGCCCCACTTGCAGCCGGCCAGCACCCTTGATCACCTACCTTCGCGGAGCTCCCACTTGCAGCCCAAGGCCAAGCCCATGCTCAAGCAAGACCTCTACGGACCAGCTACTCGTAAGTGTCTAAACTCGGTCCTTAGTTGTATACTTGCTTGGGATTCAATTTGATACGGGGTTGTAAAAACGGAGCATAGTCTCCCCCCGCTTGTAATAACGTGGCTTGGCACAACCACACACGTGCACCCTCTTAGTCGTGCACGATTTTTAACACACACGGGCCTAATCAGCCCCTAATATATAAGTGTATATATATACTTTCATTTTCGAAGGGTTTTGTTTAAGTTGGGTGCGTTGTCTTTCAATTCAAGCACTCACACACATTGAGCCTTCGCTCTTAGTTGAAAGACCCAAGTAAGGGCCGACCTATACTATTTGGGTTTCATTTCATGTCGTGTGAGTAAGTCTTTCAATTCAAGCACTCTCACACACATTGAGCTTTCGCTCTTAGTTGAAAGACCCAAGTAAGGGCCGACCTATACTATTTGGGTTTCATTTCATGTCGTGTGAGTAAGTCTTTCCATTCAAGCACTTTCACACACATTGAGCCTTCGCTCTTACTCCCAAGACCTTAGTAAAGGCCTTATTGCAGTTATATTTGGGTTTCATTTATGTCGTGTGGGTAGTCTTTCAATTCAAGCACTCTCACACACATTGAGCCTTCGCTCTTACTCCCAAGACCTTAGTCAAGGCCATACTGCAATTTATATTTGGGTTTAATTTCATGTCGTGTGTGTAAGTCTTTCAATTCAAGCACGCACCCACATTGAGCCTTCGCTCTTATTTGCAAGACCCGAGTAAGGGCTCATATACATAAGATATATACATATCTCCCTTAGGTTATTTCCCTTCGGTTATTTCCTTTCGGTTATTTCCCTTCGGTTATTTCCCTTCGGTTATTTCCCTTCGGTTATTTCCCTTCGGTTATTTCCCTTCTACTATTTCCCTTCAGTATTGTCTTTACATTTCGGGTTTTCCCTTTGCAGTAGCGTGAGTTTGCATTGCATCTACGCCATACCACGAGGTAGGACGCATATTGCATCAAAGCAAGCCCCGCTCGAATTCGCCCATGTAGTGGAGTGTTCATAACACACAAACTAGGTGGCCCGAAAAGGGATAAAAGAAAAGACTTAGGCACGTGCAAATCCACGTGATCTAAAATATGCAAATCGCATCTTAAAGACCCGAAATAGACACCTCGAACCGCTTCGTAGTCTTTCTCTCCAAAAGCTCGATTTTTGCAAAGCGTACAGACTAACCCTTGCGCATCGGTGCAAGAAGGTCTGCGACGACAAGAGCTTACTTGCTCACAGTCGCCACGTTTAGAAGTCAGTGTTAAATATATCTTCGCTAGCTTAAGTAAACTAGCTGGCATGCCCTATTTGTATACATAGGCCTTAGACGCACGAGAAGATCCACTCCAAGCCCCCGGAAGGGACGAAGAGGCGGGGATTTTCGCGCGTCTACAGCAAGTACGTAATGAGAAACTACTTCCATATCACGAGTTGGCCACTCGATTGATCCAATCCTTCCAATCGTATAAGCTCACACACGTAGGAAGAGAGGACAATGGCATCGCCGATGCCCTCTCTTCCTTGTGTTCAGCCCTGAAGGTCGATCCCATTTCAGGGATCAGATCCTTGGAAATATGGCATGCGCCTCATCCATCCACACACGACTTGGATATTTGCCAAAACAACCCAGAGTCTATTGAAAAACCCTGGTTCTATGACATAAAACAATTTTTAGAAAATGGGGGATTCACCGAGGATGCCACATCTAAAGATAAGGCATTCATTCGTAAGATTTCGACCCGATACACCATTCTGGGTGGGGTCTTATACAAAAAGAGTTTTACCAGCATTCTGCTTAGGTGTATCGACCTAGAGGAGGCTAGGATAGTGATGCACGAGTTCCACGATGGAGAATGTGGAGGTCATGTTAATGCCAACATGATGGCAATGAAAATACTTAGAGGGGGTTATTTTTGGTCCACCCTGAAAAAGGATTGTCACGATCATGTTAGGAAGTGTCATCCATGTCAAGTGCATGGGCACGCCATTCATATCCCTTCATCTACATTGCATTCCGTGGTCAGCCCCTAGCCATTTACCATGTGGGCGTTTGACATAGTAGGCCCAATATTTCCAAAGGCCTCGAATGGGCATCGTTTTATTTTAGCAGCCACAGAGTATTTCTCCAAGTGGGTGGAAGCCATTTCCCTAACAAATGTAATGGGGCAACATGTGGTGGCTTTCATCCGGAGGAATATCTTGGCTCGATTTGGGGTTCCACGAGACCTTGTGTCTGATAATGGTACCCCATTCAAGAATGAGCGGATGGTTAAGTTGTGCAACACGTATGGCATAACTCACCACTTCTCCTCGCCCTACTACCCTCAAGGCAACGGCCAAGCCGAAGCCACAAACAAGACTCTCATTGGTATCATTGAGAAAACCTTAGAGAAGGGTAGGATGTGGCACGAGAAGCTGGATGAAGCATTATGGGCTTATAGGACTTCCATCCGAACTCCCACGAATGCCACACCATTCGAATTGGTCTATGGCACAAACGCCATTCTTCCCATTCATACCCAACTACATTCATTTCATACATCCATAGCACTCGACCTCCCCCTAGAGACGCTTCAGCATGCTAGGATGGCCGAACTAGATTTGCTAGATGAGAGGCGACTCCTTGCCATGGATCATGCTCGTGCATACCGGCAAAGGATAGCCCGACATTATAGCAAACACATGAGACCTCGCCACTTTGAAGTGGGAGATCTGGTCTTGAAAACCATCCACCATCGTGGCCCACACACCCTAGGCAAGTGGCGCCCCAACTGGGATGGACCCTATGTTGTACGAGCAACCACTACGAACAATTCGTATTGGTTGATCGATGTAGAAGGTAGGAATTTAGCAGATCCTATCAATATTCAATACTTAAAGAAGTATCATGTGTAGGATCTGGATTAAATTCCAGTTTTCGAAAATCTTATAGGGATAGCTGCCCTGAGACATGTGAATAAGGTGCAAAGGCGAACTCGTGTGACCCTAAGTGAGAGAATTCGGACTTGTGAAAGAGTGGAGTTTTCAAAATCGTGGTTGCATTTCAAAATCCTTCTTCTTACAAAGAAAGGCCTAGTTCAACATAGCAAGATACTTGCAAGTAGTACGTGCTATTTCTAAATAGGCTGATCTGGAATGGATCGAGTGTAGGCTTGGGATAAGTCCTCCCCTCTTCTCTTCTATTTCCAAAAGGAAAACAAAGGCCCAAATCAAAAGGGAATTTCCCATTCAAAGTCTCTTTCCAAAAGAAAGAAACCAGACTTCAAAAAGAAAAATCGATTCTCTTATGAAAAAGAGGGATTAAAGAAAAAATACTCCCAAAGGGAGACCCTCTATGAAAAAAAGGAAAAAGAGGCCAAAAAGCTCAAAAAGAGCAGTTTTTCCGCATTCTATGCCTTGAACCACGGGACGCTTCAGAAGGGACCGTGGTATCTCTTTCCCATCCCTGGCTTATCCCAAGCCAAAGCATGGTTCATTTCGAGGAATCCTAAAGTAAAAATAGGATTTACTTACTTGAATTTCATCTTGTTTGAGAATTCGACGTTTCGAGTAAGGCATAGGAATTTGAAATGAAGCTTGTTTTCTTATAAAACCTCCGCTAGATAAGCGAGTGTTGAGACTCAAACAAGGGCAAGCACGAAGAGCTCGAGATCCTTAGGATCGAGGCTCAAGACAGTTCTCCCTTTTGTAAATAGTTTTTGTAAATAGGTTTTGAAAACCGAACATCGAACAGCATAGGATTTGCTCACTTGGAGCAATAGACCTTGTAAGTCTCTAGAGTTCGACCACATCTGGTCTGTGGGAGGTCGCCACTCTTGGCACCACACCCATGTCATCTGCATTCCACGCATGGTACTTGCATGAACATGATCCCATTTTAGGACCAGATTCTATAGAAAACCCTTTGGCGTGAAATCTCCTCCTACCAGAGTTTGTAAATTGAGATTTTGCTAAAAATGGGACGATCCCATATTCTTCGTGGCTAAATCTAGGGAGACATTAAAAGGGGTGTTTGTCATCTTTGCCCTTATCCAAATCTATTTGGACAAGGCCAAAGAGGGGCATCTGTAAACACCCCGAAATCCCACGAATTTCTTAAACAAACCTGGTTTTATCCAAGCAGCCCCAAAGGGCCATTTTGAGTCTGGAAACCCAGGAGCCTTCCAGACAACCCTGTACATATGTTTTAAACTATATCTTTCAAAAACATACGATATGGCTTTTGAAAACCCTTTTAAAACATGTTTTGAAACCCCGAAGCGGCTTGGCCCGATCAAGACAGGACCAGGAGAGCTAAGAAGAGCCCGGAACCGGAGCACATGTCGAGCTCGGTGCAGCAACTTTTGTATCTGATTCACATCCCAGGATCTCGAACGTCCAAGACCCTGTTCTTATCAAAATAGCATTTGAAGTCATCTCCGGAAGGCAGAAACGGAGGCGGACGACTATGTTGGCGAAGACCCAACGCAGACGGAGTACTGATGCTGTCAGGCCCCGCACGAATCGTCCGTTTCGAACCCAGCTCGAAGGAGTCAGAGTTCAGTTTGGATTGGATCTGGACCATATATATCCAGATTCCAATCCAAACCCATATGTGGACTTGGATTTGGATTTGGATCCAGAGATCCTATCCAATATCCATATCCATGGCCCACATCACCTTCTCATAAATGGAGGTGGGGCCCACTTGAAATTCACGTGGGATATTGGGCATGAGAGAGAGTGGGGGTGAAAAATATCAAGAGTGTTGTATTAAGCTTGACTTGTGTGTCAAGTTTGGGTTAATCATGTGGGTTAGCCTAATTGAGTGGGTTTAAGCTTGTAATTAGCTAAAACCTAACCTAGGGCTGCACCAACATGGGGTGATCAAGGTCTATGGGCCATGCTAAGGGAGCTCCCTCACCTAAACCTAACCCAAAATGCCTAATCCTAGCCTAAACCCCTAATCCACCCCTAATCTGAACCTAATCGCCTAACCCACTTCCCTAATCCCAGCCTAATCCCAACCTAATCACCTAACCCACTTCCCTAATCCTTCCCTAAACCTAGATTAATTTCCCTAATCCTAGCCTAAACCTAGCCTAATCACCTAACCTAGCTCACTAAACCTCACCCTAAAACCCAACCACCTAACCTAGCCCTAAACCCCCAAACCACCCTTAGCCCACGATTTACCCAAACCCCTAGTTTTAAAATATCTGGCCCAACCCTTTCCAGCCCACCTTACCTATATACCACCCTACCTAAACCACCTAACCACTACCCTCAGCCCAGCCCTAACCGACCTACCCATCCCCTATTTAAGCCCCCCTCCTTGGGGGCGGGTTTTCTAAGTGGGAACCACCATCTCACCCAGCCGGGCCCTCTCCATCTCCCATATCTCACCCAGCCGGGACCACTCTCCATCACCTTCTCCTGCTCCACCTACTCCATCAGCTCCACCTGCACCGCCACCTTCCCTCTTCCATCCACCACCACCTCACCCAACCGGACGCCACCACCTTCATCCAACCGAACCAGCCGAACTCCCATCAACACCCGGCTTCTCTCTTCATCCACTCGCCACTTCTCCCCATTCGGTAAGTACCCGGCACCTTACCTAGCCCCCTTCTCTTCCACCTCTCCACTCTTAGCCACCTACCCTATCCTCATCTCAGCCCTTTTGCCACCACCACTTTAACCTAGCCGAACCTAGTATAACCCAAACGGCCGGCCACTACCTATCCATCCTTTCCCATTCGGTTTTCCCCTAGGTGTCCCACTCGGCCTTCCTACCAGCTCTCCTTTAGGTCCAGCTTTCCCAAAACTCTCAACTCCCCTAGTGACCCTAAGAACCCACTCATTCAGCCCCTTTAAACCCCCTACTTTGAGGCGACATCTACTTGCCACCGGCCACCTTCGAGGCGCCTATCCCGCGCCCCACTGGCAGCCGGCCAGCACCTTTGATCACCTACCTTCGCGGAGCTCCCGTTTGCAGCCCAAGGCCAAGCCCACGCTCAAGCAAGACCTCTACGGACCAGCTACTCGTAAGTGTCTAAACTCGGTCTTTAGTTGTACACTTGCTTGAGATTCAATTTGATACGGGGTTGTAATAACGGAGCATAGTCTCCCCCCACTTGTAATAACGTGGCTTGGCACAACCACACACGTGCACTCTCTTAGTCGTGCACGATTTTTAGCACACACGGACCTAATCAGCCCCTAATATATAAGTGTACATATATACTTTCATTTTTGAAGGGTTTTGTTTAAGTTGGGTGCGTTGTCTTTCAATTCAAACACTCACACACATTGAGCTTTCGCTCTTAGTTGAAAGACCGAAGTAAGGGCCGACCTATACTATTTGGGTTTCATTTCATGTCGTGTGAGTAAGTCTTTCAATTCAAGCACTCTCACACACATTGAGCTTTCGCTCTTATTTGAAAAGACCCAAGTAAGGGCCGACCTATACTATTTGGGTTTCATTTCAAGTCGTGTGAGTAAGTCTTTCAATTCAAGCACTTTCACACACATTGAGCCTTTGCTCTTACTCCCAAGACCTTAGTAAAGGCCTTATTGCAGTTATATTTGGGTTTCATTTATGTCGTGTGTGTAGTACTTCAATTCAAGCACTTCCACACACATTGAGCCTTCGCTCTTACTCCCAAGACCTTAGTCAAGGCCATACTGCAATTTATATTTGGGTTTAAATTCATGTCGTGTGTGTAAGTCTTTCAATTCAAGCACGCACCCACATTGAGCCTTCGCTCTTATTTGCAAGACCCGAGTAAGGGCTCATATACATAATCTATATACATATTTCCCTTCGGTTATTTCCCTTCGATTATTTCCCTTTGGTTATTTCCCTTCTGTTATTTCCCCTTCAGTATTGTCTTTACATTTCGGGTTTTCCCTTTGGAGTAGCGTGAGTTTGCATTGCATCTACGCCATACCATGAGGTAGGACGCATATTGCATCAAAGCAAGCCCCGCTCGAATTCGCCCATGTAGTGGAGTGTTCATAACATACAAACTAGGTGGCCCGAAAAGGGATAAAAGAAAAGACTTAGGCACGTGCAAATCCACGTGATCTAAAACATGCAATCGCATCTTAAAGACCCGAAATAGACACCTCGAACCGCTTCGTAGACTTTCTCCCCAAAACTCGATTTTTGCAAAGCGTACAGACTGACCCTTGCGCATCGGTGCAAGAAGGTCTGCGACGACAAGAGCTTACTTGCTCACAGTCGCCACGTTTAGAAGTCAGTGTTAAAAATATCTTCGCTAGCTTAAGTAAGCTAGCTGGCACGCCCTATTTGTATACATAGGCCTTAGACACACGAGAAGATCCACTCCAAGCCCCCGAAAGAGGCGAAGAGAAGGGGATTTTCGCGCGTCTACAACACACAAGTCAAGCTTAATACAACACTCTTGATATTTTCCATCCCCACTCTCTCTCATGCCCAATATCCCACGTGAATTTCAAGTGGGCCCCACCTCCATTTATGAGAAGGTGATGTGGGCCATGGATATGGATATTGGATTGGATCTCTGGAACCAAATCCAAATCCAAGTCCACATATGGGTTTGGATTGGGATCTGGATATATATGGTCCAGATCCAATCCAAACTGAACTCTGACTCCTTCGAGCTGGGTTCGAAACGGACGATTCGTGCGGGGCCTGAGAGCATCAGTACTCCGTCTGCGTTGGGTCTTCGCCAACATGGTCGTCCGCCTCCGTTTCTGCCTTCCGGAGATGACTTCAAATGCTATTTTGATAAGAACAGGGTCTTGGATGTTCGAGATCCTGGGGGTGTGAATCAGATACAAGAGTTGCTGTGCCGGGTTTGACATGTGCTCCGGTTTCGGGCTCTTCTTAGCTCTCCTGGTCCTGTCTTGATTGGGCCAAGCCGCTTCGGGGTTTCAAAACATGTTTTAAAAGGGTTTTACAAGCTATATTGTATGTTTTCGAAATATGGAGTTCAAAACGTATGTACAGGGTTGTCTGGAAGGCTCCTGGGTTTCCAGATTCAAAAATGGCCTTTTGGGGCTGCTTGTACAAAACCAGGTTTGTTTTAAGAAGTTCATGGGATTTCGGGGTGTTTAAAAATGCCCCTCTTTGGCCTTGTCCAAATAGATTTGGATAAGGTTAAAGATGACAAACACCCCTTTTAATGTCTCCCTAGATCTAGCCACGAAGAATATGGGATCGTCCCATTTTTAGCAAAATCTCAATTTATAAACTCT
The DNA here is from genome assembly GCA_036023115.1 of Brasenia schreberi. NCBI lineage: Eukaryota > Viridiplantae > Streptophyta > Magnoliopsida > Nymphaeales > Cabombaceae > Brasenia > Brasenia schreberi. The sequence goes on along the minus strand of JAYKKT010000045.1, from coordinate 7,976,597 downwards.
GGTAGGAGGAGATATCACGCCAAAGGGTTGTACTTATGGAATCTGGTCCTAAAATGGGATCATGTTCATGCAAGTACCATGTGTGGAATGCAGATGACATGGGTGTGGTGCCAAGAGTGGCGACCTCCCAGAGACCAGATGTGGTCGAACTCTAGAGACTTACAAGGTCTATTGCTCCAAGTGAGCAAATCCTATGCTGTTCGATGTTCGGTTTTCAAAACTTATTTACAAAAACTATTTACAAAAGGGACAACTATCTTGAGCCTCGATCCTAAGGATCTCGAGCTCTTCGTGCTTGCCCTTGTTTGAGTCTTAACACTCGCTTATCTAGCGGAGGTTTTATAAGAAAACAAGCTTCATTTCAAATTCCTACGTCCTACTCGAAACGTCGAATTCTCAAACAAGATGAAATTCAAGTAAGTAAATCCTATTTTTACTTTAGGATTCCTCGAAAGGAACCATGCTTTAGCTTGGGATAAGCCAGTGATGGGAAAGAGATACCACGGTCCCTTCTGAAGCGTCCCGTGGTTTGAGGCATAGAAGGCGGAAAACTGCTCTTTTTGAGCTTTTTGGCCTCTTTTTCCTTTTTTTCATAGAGGGTCTCCCTTTGGGAGTATTTTTTCTTTAATCCCTCTTTTTCATAAGAGAATCGATTTTTTCTTTTTGAAGTCTGGTTTCTTTCTTTTGGAAAGAGACTTTAAATGGGAAATTCCCTTTTGATTTGGGCCTTTGTTTTCCTTTTGGAAGGAGAAGAGAAGAGGGGAGGACCTATCCCAAGCCTACACTCGATCCATTCCAGATCAGCCTATTTAGAAATAGCACGTACCACTTGCAAGTATCTTGCTATGTTGAACTAGGCCTTTCTTTGTAAGATGAAGGATTTTGAAATGTAACCACGATTTTGAAAACTCCACTCTTTCACAAGTGCGAATTCTCTCACTTAGGTTCACACGAGTTTGCTTTTGCACCTTATTCACATGTCTCAGGGCAGCTATCCCTATAAAATTTTCGAAAACTGGAATTTAATCCAGATCCTACACATGATACTTCTTTAAGTATTGAATATTGATAGGATCTGCTAAATTCCTACCTTCTACATCGATCAACCAATACGAATTGTTCGTAGTGGTTGCTCGTACAACATAGGGTCCATCCCAGTTGGGGCGCCACTTGCCTAGGGGGTGTGGGCCACGATCGTGGATGGTTTTTAAGACCAGATCTCCCACTTCAAAGTGGCGAGGTCTCATGTGTTTGCTATAATGTCGGGCTATCCTTTGCCGGTATGCACGAGCATGATCCATGGCAAGGAGTCGCCTTTCATCTAGCAAATCTAGTTCGGCCATCCTAGCATGCTGAAGCGTCTCTAGGGGGAGGTCGAGTGCTATGGATGTATGAAATGAATGCAGTTGGGTATGAATGGGAAGAATGGCGTTTGTGCCATAGACCAATTCGAATGGTGTGGCATTCGTGGGAGTTCGGATGGAAGTCCTATAAGCCCATAAGGCTTCATCCAGCTTCTCGTGCCACGTCCTACCATTCTCTAAGGTTTTCTCAATAATACTAATGAGAGTCTTGTTTGTGGCTTCAGCTTGGCCGTTGCCTTGAGGGTAGTAGGGCGAGGAGAAGTGGTGAGTTATGCCATACGTGTAGCACAACTTAACCATCCGCTCATTCTTGAATGGGGTACCATTATCAGACACAAGGTCTCGTGGAACCCCAAATCGAGCCAAGATATTCCTCCGGATGAAAGCTACCACATGTTGCCCCATTACATTCGTTAGGGAAATGGCTTCCACCCACTTGGAGAAATACTCCGTGGCTGCTAAAATAAATCGATGCCCATTCGAGGCCTTTGGAAATATTGGGCCTATGATGTCAAACGCCCACATGGTAAATGGCCAGGGGCTGACCACGGAATGCAATGCAGATGAAGGGATATGAATGGCGTGCCCATGCACTTGACACGGATGACACTTCCTAACATGATCGTGACAATCCTTTTTCAGGGTGGACCAAAAATAGCCCCCTCTAAGTATTTTCATTGCCATCATGTTGGCATTAACATGACCTCCACATTCTCCATCGTGGAACTCATGCATTACTATCCTAACCTCCTCTAGGTCGATACACCTAAGCAGAATGCCGGTAAAACTCTTTTTGTATAAGACCCCACCTAGGATGGTGTATCGGGTCGAAATCTTACGAATGAATGCCTTATCTTTGGATGTGGCATCCTCGGTGAATCCCCCATTTTTTAAAAATTGTTTTATGTCATAGAACCAGGGTTTTTCAATAGACTCTGGGTTGTTTTGGCAAATATCCAAGTCGTGTGTGGATGGATGGGGCGCATGCCATATTTCCAAAGATCTGGTCCCTGAAATGGGATCGACCTTCAGGGCTAAACCCAAGGAGGAGAGGGCATCGGCGATGCCATTGTCCTCTCTTCCTATGTGTGTGAGCTTACACGACTAGAAGGATTGGACCAATCGAGTGGCCAACTCGTGATATGGAAGTAGTTTCTCATTACGTACTTGCCAAATTTTTAAAACCTGGTTTATGACAAGGAGTGAATCTCCAAAGACCTCGATGCATGATGCCCCTAGAGTTTTCGAAATCCTTAAGCCTTGTATGAGTGCTTCATACTCAGCTACGTTGTTGGAACATTCGAAATCTAAGCGGACTGCTATGGGAATCTCGCCCTTTTCAAGGGAGATTAGGAAGACCCCAGCACCAGCCCCTCGTTGGTTTCGTGCCCCATCGAAGTGCATCTTCCACACTTGGTTTTCGAAAGAATTTGCCAAAATGTGGTTTTGAAAATGGTTTTGCAATATGCCTTCATCAGGCATGTTGACAAGAGTGGGATATGCGTCCTCTAAGGGGAATTCAGCCACGTAATCTGCTAGGGCTTGCCCCTTAATGGAGATCTGGTGATGGTATTTCAGATCATATTCCATTAGAAGGAGTTGCCATTTGCCCAATCTACCCGTGAGAATGGGTTTTTCGAACAAGTGCTTGATTGGATCCAGCTTGGACACTATCCAGATCTCATGATCTAGGAAATAGTGTCTGAACTTCTGGCAGGCCCAGACTAGGGCCAAGCACGTCTTCTCCATGGCTTGATAATTTCGTTCATAAGCCAAGAGAGTTTTCGAAATATAGTAGACGGCATACTCCTTATGGGTGTCATCCTCGTATTGAGCCAACAGGGCTCCTAAAGCGTTTACATGCACGGAGATGTATAATAAAAGCGGTTTTCCTTGTTTTGGAGGATTCAAAACGGGGGGATTAACCAAGTATGCCTTCAGTCTCTCGAAGGACTTTTGGCATTCGTCATCCCATAAGAATTTCGTACCCTTTCTCAACAGTTTGTTCAAGGGTTCGCATCTAGTTGCCAGATTCGATATGAATCGGCGCACGGATTGTAATCGACCCTGGAGGCTACGGATTTGGGTGAGATTGGAGGGTGGAGCCATGTCTATGATGGCTCGACACTTAGAGGGGTCGACTTCTATTCCCCTTCGGCTCACCATAAAGCCTAGAAGCTTCCCTGATTCTACCCCGAACACACATTTTTGAGGGTTTAGCTTTACTTTGTAAAGTCTAAGCCTTTCGAAAATCTTTTGTAAACATTCGATATGGGTGCATCGGGTTTTGGATTTCGCCAAGAGATCATTTACATACACTTCTACAAGCTCATGAATTTGATCATGGAAGATCGTGTTCATGGCTCGTTGGTATGTTGCACCGGCATTTTTCAAACCAAAGGGCATGACTGTATAGCAGTACGTGCCCCATGGGGTTGTGAAGGCGGTCTTACCCTGATCTCGTGGACTTAGTTTGATTTGATTATAGCCTGAATAGCCATCCATGAATGAAAACATTTCATGATTTGCAGTACTATCGACTATCAAATCTATGTTTGGTAAAGGATAATTATCCTTTGGAGTGGCTTTATTCAGGTTTCTAAAATCGATGCATATTCGAATTTTCCCATTGGTTTTTCGAACTACAACGATATTTGATAACCAATCAGAATACACAATGGGTTTTATAAATCCGGCTTCCGGCTTTTAGCAGATCTTCTAAACCCTCTTTGATTTGCGTGTGTACATTCGAGTGTATTTTCCTAAGCTTCTGCTTTATGGGTTTTACACCTGCATCTAAGGGAAGATGATGCTCGACTATGCTGGGATCTATGCCCGGCATGTCTTCATACGTCCATGCAAACACATCTAAATAGGTTTGTAGAAATGCAATAAATGCTAACTTTTCAGTTTCATGCAAGCATGCACCTATTTTGATGGTTTTGGGATTGGAATCATCCCCTAAGTTCACCTCTACAAAATCTCCTCCTACTGATTGGGAAGGTCTTTCAAAATCGAGAATTCTATGAAATTCTGGGAGCTCAGAAGTGGGATCTTCCTCAAGGGGATCCACTTCTGGGCTTTGATCATTCTCGTGGGCTATAGACCCGAGGGAACTTGATGCGTGGTTTTCAAAATGACCTGGTTTTGTACTTGGATTTTCAAGTGATTTCGAAATTTTTGGTCTGGCTATGCAGACGACGTTTCTTTCGAAATCCTTTTCTTTTGCCAAAGTCCTACCAGGAGCAGCTATGTACAAAATCTTTTTGGTATTTTCCAAATTTTCGATTCTTTATGGCTTTTGTAAAACAAGAACTTTGGGAACTATACAAAGCACTCTTTTTTCGAGTTTTTGTTTTTCCATTGTTTTTGGTTTTTTTGTTTTTCGATTTTTTTGATTTTAAGTTTTTCAAATGTTTTTGGTATTTTTAGAAAAGGGATCTTCCGTCATACCTACAAAGGGAAACACTACGGGTTAGACTCGGAATAGGAGGTCTAAATCTTAGGTTTCTTCTAAGACAGGCTCCGGGGCACCCTTGACCCAGTTGGTCACAAGGGGTGGCTCCGGCGGTATTCGGGGAGTATAGCCGATCCCATATCGGCTTGGGTTGGCCCTAGGAAGGATGGGCTCTAGGAGACCCTGGTTTTGTGCCCCTAGACTCTTGTAGGGCGTGTAGCCCATGTTCAATAACATGTTCCACGACCTTTTGTTTTTTGAAAAGATGGGATACAAGTCGTGGTCCTGGAACATGCTATCGTCCATATTAGGCTCGTATGGCCTTTTGTCCAGGGGCTTTGGAAATAGGGAACGCTTAGGTTTTCCTAGGAGGATTAGAGTCGGGAGAGGGCCTGCTTTTGGCGGCCCCTTCACACATACAACCTTCCTAGGGTTGTTCAACACGAGCCGAGGTGGCTCAACCATAATTTGCCCCAGGTTAGCCTCATGGGCCTGGGAGCTTGATAAACAAGGGGAGTTTATGATCCCCTGAAGCTATGGGTGACTCTCACCTAGGATCACTACGACCTGGTCCCTAAAAGGGATCTTGACACACTTGTGGAAGGTGGATGGCACAGCGCACAAACTGTGTATCCAGGGCCTTCCCAGCAACAGGTTATAATGGGGGTGGATGTCCAAGACATGGAACACCCCCGTGTGTTCGATCCCTCCCGTTTCCATTGGGAGTTCGATGGATCCTAAAGGCCTAGACGCATTCTCATCGTATCCAGTGATAACGATGGGGCTTGGGTTCACTGAAGTCAAGGTGACTCCGATTTTGTATGCCACATGAAGTGGAAGGATGTTGAGCCCTCCTCCACCATCGACTAGGTGCCTGTCCAGAGAGTGGTTGTTTAGAACCACCTCGATATGCAGGGCCTAGTTATGGGTTTCGTAGGGTCTATCTACATCATCTTCCAAAAAAGTGATGGGCGATTTTGCTCCTAATAAAGCCACTTGGGCAGACAAGGATTCCGGACTTATGTTCGAATCAACCTTGGCCCTTTCTAGAATTTTCTCTAATACAAGTCTATGCTTAGGCGAGGTTTTGATAAGCTCTAGGATAGACATGTGAATAGGAATCTTTGAAAGGTGGTTTTCGAAATCATAAGGATTTAGGATGATTTTGTCCTTATCTGCTTTTGGCAGACCACTAGGGATACATGCTTTTGAGGGGCCAGGCACACTGACCACCTTTTGAGCACCTTGAAGGTGCGGGGGTTGATAGATCCTCCCGGATCTAGTGACTTCCCCCACGACCAGCCTAGGGTTTGCGCTAAACTTGGCTCTAAGGATGAGCTGAGGAGAACCTTGGATTTTCAAAACTGGTTTTACCGGGGTTTCCACTTTTGGTGGTCCCCGAATGACGACTTGGGCGGGCCTCTTGTATAATACAAGGATGGGCGCACAAGTAGGTCGACCAGGTTCTGGCTTTTGCGCTAGTTCCTTGGAAATGGTGAGGGTACATACCTCCTTTCCTTAACCACTGCCACTGGCGTGTTTGGGAAAGGGTTCCTTGAAGATAGCTTGAGGTGGCTCAGGTTCCACAGTGACCTGGAGCCGGCCTTCTGCTATCAAGTTCTCAATTTTATTTAAAAGAGAGAAGCAGCGTTTGGTATCATGGCCTTTGAGCCGATGATACTTACAAAATCGGTTTAAATACCCCCCCTTGGACGTGACTCCTTTGGGGATTTCAGGGAGTTCGATCATGCCCTCGGCAAGTAAGAGGTCTAGGACCTCCGACACAGGTTGCCCCAGCGGAGTATACTCCCGTTTTTCAACTGGTTTTTGAAAATTGCGTTCTCTCTTATTTTCTAATTTTTCAAAATTTTTGGAAGTGCCCGCCATGCCTGGATCCACCCGGACATTGGCGATTTTATGGGGCTTTGCCCCTTTGTCCGTCGTGGGCAGCCCATATGCGATGGGCTTTTCCAAACGGGTTTTTGGAACGGCACTTCCTTTCCATAAGTGGTCGTACATCCCTTTTCGCAAGTTGGTTTCGAAAAGGGAGGCCTTTTTGATCAACTTATGGAAAGTTGAAATCTCATGGAGCGAGAGAAGGGTTTTTAACTCGCTTTTGAAATTATCCAGGATGAGCATTACTGCGCATCCTTCGGATATGGGCTCTCGCACTTGGCCCAAAAGTGACCTCCATCTTATAATGAAGGCATGTACGTCTTCGTTCATGCCTTGCTTTGTATCCCTTAAGGTATTCAGGGTTGGCGTGACTTCTACGTTGTGTGCAAATCTTTGCATGAAGCAGTTCGCTAACTCTTCAAAAGTAGCGAACTGGCTTAAGTCGTAGGAAGCCAGCCATTTGGTAGCTGTGCCTTTAAGGGATAGAGGGAACCAATACACCCATTTCATCGAGTCCTTTTTCTTCTTATGGGCTCGACGTGAGAAAAGCTGCAAGTGAGACCTAGGGTCTCCCATGCCATCATACCGATGGAAGTTCGTTATTTCATCGTCACTGTCTGTTTCGTAGTCTATAGGAAGGAAATCAGACTGGGCGTAGCTTCTTTTCTCTTTATTCTGCCCTTTTAGCAACTGCTGTAGGGCTTTACGGTCCTTTTGTGTGAAGGACTCGTGGTATTGGTTGCCTTCCATTACGGAGGCCTCTTTTTGCTTGTGAGGTTTTTCAGATTTCTTTTTAGGCCTTTGTTCACCGTTCGATGAACATGAATCGCCTACTTCAGCCTCTTGGCTGAGAGCATCGATTTTGGCCTCAAACTCCCTTCTCAAGTCCTCGATTTCATCTAGTTTTATTTTGTTTTTTAAAATCCTCCTAGAGTGAGAACTTGATGCGCATGAGCCTTGGCTCGACACTTCACTTGGATTGGATTTTGACATGCTTTTCAAGCTTTTTCAAAATGTCCTAAGTACAAGCAAAGAAAACAAGTTAAATCGACACCTTTTTACAAAAATTTTCGCAAGACTAAAACTAAAAACTCGATTTTTGAAAGGCCCACGTCCCACCGGGCGTGCCAATCTCTGTAGACGCGCGAAAATCCCCGCCTCTTCACCTTTTTCAGGGCTTGGAGCGGATCCTCTCGTGTGTCTAAGGCCTATGTATGCAAAAAGGGCGTGCCAGCTAGCTTACTTAAGCTAGCGAAGATATTTTTTACACTGACTTCTAAACGTGGCGACTGTGAGCAAGTAAGCTCTTGTCGTCGCAGACCTTCTTGCACCGATGCACAAGGGTCAGTCTGTACGCTTTGCAAAAATCGAGTTTTTGGAGAGAAAGTCTACGAAGCGGTTCGAGGTGTCTATTTCGGGTCTTTAAGATGCGATTGCATATTTTAGATCACGTGGTTTTGCACGTGCCTAAGTCTTTTCTTTTATCCCTTTTCGGGCCACCTAGTTTGTGTGTTATGAACACTCCACTACATGGGCGAATTCGAGCGGGGCTTGCTTCGATGCAATATGCAACCTACCTCGTGGTATGGCGTAGATGCAATGCAAACTCACGCTACTCCAAAGGGAAAAACCGAAATGTAAAGACAATACTGAAGGGAAATGACTGAAGGGAAATAACCGAAGGGAAATAAACGAAGGGAAATAACCGAAGGGAGATATGTATATAGATTATGTATATGAGCCCTTACTCGAGTCTTGCAAATAAGAGCGAAGGCTCAATGTGGGTGCGTGCTTGAATTGAAAGACTTACACACACGACATGAAATTAAACCCAAATATAAATTGCAGTATGGCCTTGACTAAGGTCTTGGGAGTAAGAGCGAAGGCTCAATGTGTGTGAGAGTGCTTGAATTGAAGTACTACACACACGACATAAATGAAACCCAAATATAACTGCAATAAGGCCTTTACTAAGGTCTTGAGAGTAAGAGCGAAGGCTCAATGTGTGTGAAAGTGCTTGAATTGAAAGACTTACTCACACGACATGAAATGAAACCCAAATAGTATAGGTCGGCCCTTACTTGGGTCTTTCAAATAAGAGCGAAAGCTCAATGTGTGTGAGTGCTTGAATTGGAAGACAACGCACCCAACTTAAACAAAACCCTTCGAAAATGAAAGTATATATATACACTTATGTATTAGGGGCTGATTAGGCCCGTGTGTGTTCAAAATCGTGCACGACTAAGAGAGTGCACGTGTGTGGTTGTGCCAAGCCACGTTATTACAAGCGGGGGGAGACTATGCTCCGTTATTACAACCCCGTATCAAATTGAATCTCAAGCAAGTATACAACTAAAGACCGAGTTTAGACACTTACGAGTAGCTTGTCCGTAGAGGTCTTGCTTGAGCGTGGGCTTGGCCTTCGCCTTGGGCTACAAACGGGAGCTCCGCGAAGATAGGTGATCAAAGGTGCTGGCCGGCTGCAAGTGGGGTGCGAGATAGGCGCCTCAAAGGTGGCCGATTCCAAGTGGATGTCGCCTCGAGGTGGGGTGTTAATGGGGCTGAACAAGTGAGTTTTTAGGGTCACTAGCGGAGTTGAGTGTTTAGGGAAACTGGACCTAAAGGAGAGTTTGTGGGAAGGCCGAATGGGACACCTAGGGGAAGGCCGAATGGGATAGGAGGGTTAGGTAGTGGCCGGTAGTTTGGGTTATGCTAGGTTCGGCTAAGTGAAAAGGGTGGTGGAAAAGGGCTGAGATGAGGATAGGTTGGGTGGCTAGGAGTGGAGAGGTAGTAGAGAAGGGTTTTGGTAGAGTTAGAGAGTGCTTACCGGATGGGGAGAAGTGGCGGATGGAAGAGAGAAGCCGGGTGTGGATGGGAGCTCGGTTGGGTGAAGGTGGTGGCGTCCGGCTGGGTGAGGTGGTGATGGATGGAAGAGGGAAGGTGGTGGTGCAGGTAGTGCTGGTGGAGAGTGGTCCTGGCTGGGCTGATGGAGAGTGGTCCCTGCTAGGCTGGAAAAGGGTGGTCCCGGTTGGGTGAGATGAGGGCTCCCACTTGGAAAACCCGCCCCCAAGGGGGGGGTTTAAATAGGGGATGGGTAGGTCGGTTAGGGCTGGGCTTGGGGTAGTGGTTAGGTGGTTTAGGTAGGGTGGTATGTGGATAAGGTGGGCTGGAAAGGGTTGGGCCAGATATTTTGAAACTAGGGGTTTGGGTAGATTGTGGGCTAGGGGTGGTTTAGGGGTTTAGGGCTAGGTTAGGTGGTTGGGTTTTAGGGTGAGGTTTAGTGAGCTAGGTTAGGTGATTAGGCTAGGTTTAGGCTAGGATTAGGGAAATTAATCTAGGTTTAGGGAAAGATTAGGGAAGTGGGTTAGGTGATTAGGTTGGGATTAGGGAAGTGGGTTAGGTGATTAGGTTCAGATTAGGGGTGGATTAGGGGTTTAGGCTAGGATTAGGCATTTTGGGTTAGGTTTAGGTGAAGGAGCTCCCTTAGCATGGCCCATAGACCTTGACCACCTCATGTTGGTGCAGCCCTAGGTTAGGTTTTAGCTAATTACAAGCTTAAACCCACTCAATTAGGCTAACCCACATGATTAAACCCAAACTTGACACACAAGTCAAGCTTAATACAACACTCTTGATATTTTCCATCCCCACTCTCTCTCATGCCCAATATCCCACGTGAAACTCAAGTGGGCCCCACCTCCATTTATGAGAAGGTGATGTGGGCCATGGACATGGATATTGGATTGGATCTTTGGATCCAAATCCAAATCCAAGTCCACATATGGGTTTGGATTGGGATCTGGATATATATGGTCCAGATCCAATCCAAACTGAACTCTGACTCCTTCGAGCTGGGTTCGAAACGGACGATTCGTGCGGGGTTTGACAGCATCAGTACTCCGTCTGCGTTGGGTCTTCGCCAACATGGTCGTCCGCCTCCGTTTCTGCCTTCCGGAGATGACTTCAAATGCTATTTTGATAAGAACAGGGTCTTGGATGTTCGAGATCCTGGGGGTGTGAATCAGATACAAGAGTTGTTGTGCCGGGTTTGACATGTGCTCTAGTTCCGGGCTCTTCTTAGCTCTCCTGGTCCTGTCTTGATCGGGCCAAGCCGCTTCGAGGTTTCAAAACATGTTTTAAAAGGGTTTTACAAGCTATATTGTATGTTTTCGAAATATAGAGTTCAAAACGTATGTACAGGATTGTCTGGAAGGCTCCTGGGTTTCCAGATTCAAAAATGGCCTTTTGGGGCTGCTTGTACAAAACCAGGTTTGTTTTAAGAAGTTTGTGGGATTTCGGGGTGTTTACAGCTATTCAGGCTATAATCAAATCAAACTAAGTCCATGAGATTAGGGTAAGACCGCCTTCACAACCCCATGGGGCACGTACTGCTATACAGTCATGCCCTTTGGTTTGAAAAATGTCGGCGCAACATACCAACGAGCCATGAACACGATCTTCCATGATCAAATTCATGAGCTTGTAGAAGTGTATGTAGATGATCTCTTGGCGAAATCCAAAACCCGATGCACCCATATCGAATGTTTACAAAAGATTTTCGAAAGGCTTAGGCTTTACAAAGTAAAGCTAAACCCTCAAAAATGTGTGTTCGGGGTAGAATCTGGGAAGCTTCTAGGCTTTATGGTAAGCCAAAGGGGAATAGAAGTCGACCCCTCTAAGTGTCGAGCCATCATAGACATGGCTCCACCCTCCAATCTCACCCAAATCCGTAGCCTCCAGGGTCGATTACAATCCGTTCGCCGATTCATATCGAATCTGGCAACTAGATGCGAACCCTTCAACAAACTATTGAGGAAGGGTACGAAATTCTTATGGGATGACGAATGCCAAAAGTCCTTCGAGAGACTGAAGGCATACTTGGTTAACCCCCCCGTTTTGAATCCTCCAAAACAAGGAAAACCGCTTTTATTATACATCTCCGTGCATGTAAATGCTTTAGGAGCCCTGTTAGCTCAGTACGAGGATGACACCCATAAGGAGTATGCCATCTACTATATTTCAAAAACTCTCTTGGCTTATGAACGAAATTATCCAGCCATGGAGAAGACGTGCTTGGCCCTAGTCTGGGCCTGCCAAAAGTTCGGACACTATTTCCTAGATCATGAGATCTGGATAGTGTCCAAGCTTGATCCAATCAAGCACTTGTTCGAAAAACCCATTCTCACGGGTAGATTGGGCAAATGGCAGCTCCTTCTAATGGAGTATGATCTGAAATACCATCACCAGATCTCCATTAAGGGGCAAGCCCTAGCAGATTACGTGGCTGAATTCCCCTTAGAGGACGCATATCCCACTCTTGTCGAAATGCCTGATGAAGGCATATTGCAAAACCATTTTCAAAACCACATTTTGGCAAAATCTTTCGAAAACCAAGTGTGGAAGATGCACTTCGACGGGGCACGAAACCAACGAGGGGCTGGTGCTGGGGTCATCCTAATCTCCCCTGAAAAGGGCGAGATTCCCATAGCAGTCCGCTTAGATTTTGAATGTTCCAACAACGTAGCTGAGTATGAAGCACTCATACAAGGCTTAAGGATTTCGAAAACTCTAGGGGCATCATGCATCGAGGTCTTTGGAGATTCGCTCCTTGTCATAAACCAGGTTTTAAACATTTGGCAAGTACGTAATGAGAAACTACTTCCATATCACGAGTTGGCCACTCGATTGGTCGAATCCTTCTAGTCGTGTAAGCTCACACACGTAGGAAGAGAGGACAATGGCATCGCCGATGCCCTCTCCTCCTTGGGTTCAGCCCTGAAGGTCGATCCCATTTCAGGGACCAGATCTTTGGAAATATGGCATGCGCCCCATCTATCCACACACGACTTGGATATTTGCCAAAACAACCCAGAGTCTATTAAAAAACCCTGGTTCTATGACATAAAACAATTTTTAGAAAATGGGGGATTTACCGAGGATGCCACATCCAAAGATAAGGCATCCATTCGTAAGATTTCGACCCGATACACCATTCTGGGTGGGGTCTTATACAAAAAGAGTTTTACCGGCATTCTGCTTAGGTGTATCGACCTAGAGGAGGCTAGGATAGTGATGCACGAGTTCCACGATGGAGAATGTGGAGGTCATGTTAATGCCAACATGATGGCAATGAAAATACTTAGAGGGGGCTATTTTTGGTCCACCCTGAAAAAGGATTGTCACGATCATGTTAGGAAGTGTCATCCGTGTCAAGTGCATGGGCACGCCATTCATATCCCTTCATCTGCATTGCATTCCGTGGTCAGCCCCTGGCCATTTACCATGTGGGCATTTGACATTGTAGGCCCAATATTTCCAAAGGCCTCGAATGGGCATCGTTTTATTTTAGCAGCCAGGGAGTATTTCTCCAAGTGGGTGGAAGCCATTTCTCTAACCAATGTAATGGGGCAACATGTGGTGGCTTTCATCCGGAGGAATATCTTGGCTCGATTTGGGGTTCCACGAGACCTTGTGTCTGATAATGGTACCCCATTCAAGAATGAGCGGATGGTTAAGTTGTGCAACACGTATGGCATAACTCACCACTTCTCCTCGCCCTACTACCCTCAAGGCAACGGCCAAGCCGAAGCCACAAACAAGACTCTCATTAGTATTATTGAGAAAACCTTAGAGAAGGGTAGGACGTGGCACGAGAAGCTGGATGAAGCCTTATGGGCTTATAGGCCTTCCATCCGGACTCCCACGAATGCCACACCATTCGAGTTGGTCTATGGCACAAACGCCATTCTTCCCATTCATACTCAACTGCATTCATTCCATACATCCATAGCACTCGACCTCCCCCTAGAGACGCTTCAGCATGCTAGGATGGCCGAACTAGATTTGCTAGATGAGAGGCGACTCCTTGCCATGGATCATGCTCGTGCATACCGGCAAAGGATAGCCCGACATTACAGCAAACACATGAGACCTCGCCACTTTGAAGTGGGAGATCTGGTCTTAAAAACCATCCACCATCGTGGCCCACACCCCTTAGGTAAGTGGCGCCCCAACTGGGATGGACCCTATGTTGTACGAGCAACCACTACGAACAATTCGTATTGGTTGATCGATGTAGAAGGTAGGAATTTAGCAGATCCTATCAATATTCAATACTTAAAGAAGTATCATGTGTAGGATCTGGATTGAATTCCAGTTTTTCAAAAATTTATAGGGATAGCTGCCCTGAGACATGTGAATAAGGTGCAAAGGCGAACTCGTGTGACCCTAAGTGAAGAGAATTCGCACTTGTGAAAGAGTGGAGTTTTCAAAATCGTGGTTACATTTCAAAATCCTTCTTCTTACAAAGAAAGGCCTAGTTCAACATAGCAAGATACTTGCAAGTGGTACGTGCTATTTCTAAATAGGCTGATCTGGAATGGATCGAGTGTAGGCTTGGGATAAGTCCTCCCCTCTTCGCTTCTTCTTCCAAAAGGAAAACAAAGGCCCAAAACAAAAGGGAATTTCCCATTCAAAGTCTCTTTCCAAGAGAAAGAAACCAGATTTCCAAAGAAACATCGAATCTCTTGTGAAAAAGAGGGATTAAAGAAAAAAATACTCCCAAAGGGAGACCCTCTATGAAAAAAGGAAAAAAAGGCCAAAAAGCTCAAAAAGAGCAGTTTTCTGCCTTCTATGCCTTAAACCACAGGACGCTTCAGAAGGGACCGTGGTATCTCTTTCCCATCCCTGGCTTATCCCAAGCTAAAGCATGGTTCGTTTCGAGGAATCCTAAAGTAAAAATAGGATTTACTTACTTGAATTTCATCTTGTTTGAGAATTCGACGTTTCGAGTAAGACGTAGGAATTTGAAATGAAGCTTGTTTTCTTATAAAACCTCCGCTAGAAAAGCGAGTGTTAAGACTCAAACAAGGGCAAGCACGAAGAGCTCGAGATCCTTAGGATCGAGACTCAAGACAGTTGTCCCTTTTGTAAATAGCTTTTGTAAATAAGTTTTGAAAACCGAACATCGAACAGCATAGGATTTGCTCACTTGGAGCAACAGGCCTTGTAAGTCTCTAGAGTTCGACTACATCTGTTCTCTGGGAGGTCGCCACTCTTGGCACCACACCCATGTCATTTGCATTCCACGCATGGTACTTGCATAAACATGATCCCATTTAGGACCAGATCCCATGTAAAACCCTTTGGCATGATATCTCCTCCTACCAGAGTGTGTAAATTGAGATTTTGCTAAAATGGGGACGATCCCATATTCTTCGTGGCTAGATCTAGGAAGACATTAAAAGAAGTGTTTTGTCATCTTTGCCCTTATCCAAATCTATTTGGACAAGGCCAAAGAGTGGCATCTGTAAACAGCCCGAAATCCCACGAATTCCTTAAACAAACCTGGTTTTGTAAAAGCAGCCCCAAAGGGGCATTTTTGAGTCTGGAAACCCAGGAGCCTTCCAGACAACCCTGTATATATGTTTTAAACTTTATCTTTCAAAAACATATGATATGGCTTTTGAAAACCTTTTAAAACACGTTTTTGAAACCCTGAAGTGGCTTGGCCCAATCAAGACAGGACCAGGAGAGCTAAGAAGAGCCCGGAACCGGAGCACATGTCGAGCCCGGCACAGCAACTCTTGTATCTGATTCACACCCCCAGGATCTCGAACGTCCAAGACCCTGTTCTTATCAAAATATCATTTGAAGTCATCTCCGGAAGGCAAAAACGGAGGCGGACAACCATGTTGGCGAAGACCCAACGCAGACGGAGTACTGATGCTGTCAGGCCCCGCACAAATCGTCCGTTTCGAACCCAGCTCGAAGGAGTCAGAGTTTAGTTTGGATTGGATCTGGACCATATATATCCAGATCCCAATCCAAACCCATATGTGGACTTGGATTTGGATTTGGATCCAGAGATCCAATCCAATATCCATATCCATGGCCCACATCACCTTCTCATAAATGGAGGTGGGGCCCACTTGAAATTCACGTGGGATATTGGGCATGAGAGAGAGTGGGGATGGAAAATATCAAGAGTGTTGTAATTAAGCTTGACTTGTGTGTCAAGTTTGGGTTTAATCATGTGGGTTAGCCTAATTGAGTGGGTTTAAGCTTGTAATTAACCAAAACCTAACCTAGGGTTGCACCAACATGAGGTGGTTAAGGTCTATGGGCCATGCAAAGGGAGCTCCTTCACCTAAACCTAACCCAAAAATGCCTAATCCTAGCCTAAACCCCTAATCCACCCCTAATCTGAGCCTAATCACCTAACCCACTTCCCTAATCCCGGCCTAATCCCAACCTAATCACCTAACCCACTTCCCTAATCCTTCCCTAAACCTAGATTAATTTCCCTAATCCTAGCCTAAACCTAGCCAAATCACCTAACCTCGCTCACTAAACCTCACCCTAAAACCCAACCACCTAACCTAGCCCTAAACCCCTAAACCACCCCTAGCCCACAATCTACCCAAACCCCTAGTTTTCAAAATATCTGGCCCAACCCTTTCCAGCCCACCTTATCTACATACCACCCTACCTAAACCACCTAACCACTACCCCAAGCCCAGCCCTAACCGACCTACCCATCCCCTATTTAAACCCCCCCCCTTGGGGGGCGGGTTTTCCAAGCTGGAACCCTCACCTCACCCAGTCGGGCCCTCTCTTTCTCCCATTTCTCACCCAGCCGGGACCACTCTCCACTTCCCCAAGCTCCACCTGCAGCACCACCAGCACCACCACCGCCGCCACCGTTCCAGCCGAAGCCCCCTCCATCATCATTCTCTTCACCCAACCGAACCAGCCGAGCTCCCACATCCGGCTGCTCCTCTCTTCCATCCACCGCCTCTCCCCATTCGGTAAGCCTTCCCCAACTCTACCTAAACCCTTCTCTACTCCCTCTCCACTCCTAGCTACCCACCCTATCATCATCTCAACCCTTTGTCACCACCCTTTTAACTTAGCCGAACCTAACACAACCTAGACCACCGGCCACTACCTAACCATCCCATTCGCACCCGGCCAGCCATTTCTTCCACCCTATTGGGCTCCCATTTGGCCTTCCCATAAACTCCCCTTTAGGTCCACCTTCCCTAAACACTCGACTCTCCTAGTGACCCTAAACACTCACTAGGCCCACCCCTTTAATCGCCCACATCAAGCGACACCCATTTGCAACCGGCCACCTTTGAGGCGCCTATCCCGCGCCCCACTTGCAGTCGGCCAGCACCTTTGTTCACCCATCCTCGCGGAGCTCCCGTTTGCAGCCCAAGGCGAAGCCCAAGCCCGCGCTCAAGCAAGGCCTCTACGGACCAGCTACTCGTAAGTGCCTAAACTCGGTCTTTAGTTGTATACTTGCTTGAGATTCAATTTGATACGGGGTTGTAATAACGGAGCACAGTCTCCCCCCGCTTGTAATAACGTGGCTTGGCACAACGACATACGTGCACTCTCTTAGTCGTGCACGATTTTGAACACACACGGGCCTAATCAGCCCCTAATACATAAGTGTATATATATACTTTCATTTTCGAAGGGTTTTGTTTAAGTTGGGTGCGTTGTCTTTCAATTCAAGCACTCAAACACATTGAGCTTTCGCACTTATTTGAAAGACCCAAGTAAGGGCCGACCTATACTATTTGGGTTTCATTTCATGTCGTGTGAGTAAGTCTTTCAATTCAAGCACTCTCACACACATTGAGCTTTCGCTCTTATTTGAAAGACCCAAGTAAGGGCCGACCTATACTATTTGGGTTTCATTTCATGTCGTGTGAGTAAGTCTTTCAATTCAAGCACTCTCACACACATTGAGCCTTCGCTCTTACTCCCAAGACCTTAGTCAAGGCCATACTGCAATTTATATTTGGGTTTAATTTCATGTCGTGTGTGTAAGTCTTTCAATTCAAGCACGCACCCACATTGAGCCTTCGCTCTTATTTGCAAGACCCGAGTAAGGGCTCATATACATAAGATATATACATATCTCCCTTAGGTTATTTCCCTTCGGTTATTTCCTTTCGGTTATTTCCCTTCGGTTATTTCCCTTCGGTTATTTCCCTTCAGTTATTTCCCTTCAGTATTGTCTTTACATTTCGGGTTTTCCCTTTGGGGTAGCGTGAGTTTGCATTGCATCTACGCCATACCACGAGGTAGGACGCATATTGCATCAAAGCAAGCCCCGCTTGAATTCGCCCATGTAGTGGAGTGTTCATAACACACAAACTAGGTGGCCCGAAAAGGGATAAAAGAAAAGACTTAGGCACGTGCAAATCCACGTGATCTAAAACATGCAATCGTATTCTAAAGACCCGAAATAGACACCTCGAACCGCTTCGTAGACTTTCTCTCCAAAACTCGATTTTTGCAAAGCGTACAGACTGACCCTTGCGCATCGGTGCAAGAAGGTCTGCGACGACAAGAGCTTACTTGCTCACAGTCGCCATGTTTAGAAGTCAGTGTTAAAAATATCTTCGCTAGCTTAGGTAAGCTAGCTGGCACGCCCTGTTTGCATACATAGGCCTTAGACACACGAGAGGATCCGCTCCAAGCCCTGAAAAAGGCGAAGAGGCAGGGGTTTTGGTCACACGAGTAAGTAGGGTGTAGACACCGAAAATTTTCACTTACGGGTTCTTAGGCCTGAAGTGAACCTTTTCACAATCTACTTCGCTTTATGGGCGTGCCAGCTAGTTTACTTTAACTAGCAAAGTATGTTTTGAAAACAATCTGACTTTTGAAAGGCGATTGTAGGCAAGCGGGATTTTTACGTCGCAGACCTTCTTGCACCGATGCGCAGGGGTTAGTCTGTACGCTTAGAGACTTCGTTTTGAAACAAGTTTAACACAAAATATATTTTGAATGAAGAAGTGTTTTAAAACCTTTTGAAAACCATGCATTTGGGCGATTTTGACTTTGTAAGGGTTGGACGACCCTAAGTCTTTCAAATTTTAATCTACTTAGGCACGATGGGCGTGCATCGAAATAGCCTAAGTCTTGCACGATTTGATTCGGGTTTGTACGATTTTCAGATTTTAGATCACGTGGATTTGCACGTGCCTAAGTCTTTCTTTTTATCCCTTTATGGGCCACCTAGGTGTGTGTTATGAACACTCCACTACATGGGGCGAATTTGAGCGGGAGTACGGGGCTTTCTTCGATGCAATATGCGTCCTACCTCGTGGTATGGCGTAGATGCAATGCAAACTCACGCTACTCCAAAGGGAAAACCCGAATTTAAAAGACAATGCCGAAGGGAAATTGCCGAAGGGAAATGACTTGTAAAGTAAATCGCCGAAGGGAAATGACTTGTAAAGTAAATAGCCGAAAGAAATACTTTATATAGAGTATATGTAGGGGCCCTTACTTGGGTCTTGTAAATAAGAGCGAAGGCTCAATGTGTGTGCGTGCTTGAATTGAAAGACTTACACACACGACATGAAATGAAACCCAAATATAAATTGCAGTATGCCTTGACTAAGGTCTTGGGAGTAAGAGCGAAAGCTCAATGTGTGTGAGTGTAGAATTGAAGTACTACGCACACGACATAAATGAAACCCAAATATAACTGCAATAAGGCCTTTACTAAGGTCTTGGGAGTAAGAGCGAAGGCTCAATGTGTGTGCGTGTGGAAAATGGAAAGACAACACACACGACTTAATTAAAAAACCCCTTGACTTAAAATATATAAATACAACTATATATTAAGGGCTTGTTAGGCCCGTGTGTGTGCAAAAAGTGTACGACTAAGAGCGGAAAGGCTCAAGTGCACGTGTGTGTGGGTGTGTCAAACCACGTTATTACAATCGGGGGGAGACGAAGCTCCTTTACTACAACCCCGTATCAAAATTTAATAAAACACCAAATGTAAGGACTTACAACTCACCTAGCCCGCTATGTGGGGTGTGTCTAGGACGCGTACGCCTTGCGTGTGGAGCCCGGATCACATGGAAGTGGAACCGGCTAGCTTGGAGGTGTTTGAGAACCTTTGAGGACTTGGGAGAGGTGTTTTAGTAGGCTTTGTATGGGCCTGGTTATTGGCTTGGTATGGGCCTGGTTTGGGATAACTCGAGTTGGGTTCTAGGGGAGCTTGGGGCAACTCGGGCTATCTTGGTGCAGCCTGGGGTTTTGCCTTGCAAGGGGGTGCCTTAGGATGACTCGAGCCAAGGTGGTTCGAGTTAGGTTTTTAGGGGAAACCCTAACTAGGTTAGGTTCAGTCAGTCAAGGCCAAGGCAGGCCGGCCAGGGCTGAGCTAGGGCTCGACCTGGCTGGGTGGAGTCATGGCTAGAGGTAGGTGGGTTCAAGGAAACGGCCTGCCTTGTGGCAGGCCGGGGCTTTAGTGATGTGGATGATACACGGCCTGCACCAACAGGCCGTGGGCTTGGGGGTGAAGGAAGGGACACGGCCTGCACTAGCAGGCCGTGGGGTTTCTAGGGAGAGGTGGCCTGCCGAGTGGCAGGCCCTGCCCTTGGTAAAGGAGGGGAAGCCCGGCCTGCACTAGCAGGCCGTGGGCTTGTAGGGAGAGGGCCTGCCGAGTGGCAGGCCTTTGCGAGTTTTTGGTAAGAAGTGACCTGCCGAGTGGCAGGCCCGGGCTGGGTTTGGATGAGGCACGGCCTGCACCAGCAGGCCGTGGGTTTACTAAAGGGAACGGTGGCGATGTGGGTTTCGGTTAAAGGCAGGTTAGGGGCGGCGGTTTGTAGGTGGTGGTAGGCTAGTCGGGGTAGGTGAGGTGCAGGTGGAGTTGGGTGGTTAAGGGCCGGTGGTGGTAGGCTTAGGTAGTGCAGGTCAGGGTGGGTTTTGGTTGAGGCGGTGATAGGTAGGTTCGGGCAGGCTGCGGCCGGTGGTGGGGGCGGCGACTAAGGGATGTTGGTTGGTGGCGAGGTGGGGTTCGGCCAGCTAGGGCAGGTCGGTTGGGAAAGGGGTTTTGTGAAGTTCGGCCAGCACTTGGCTGGACTAACTTGGGGCGGTTTAGGGTCAGTTAGGTGTAGGTGGGTTCATATGGGTTAGGTTTAGAAGGGTAAAGAGAAGGGCTAGGTTTAGTTGAGGCTTACCTTAGGTGCAGCCCACTAGGTCCAGCCACCTCCAATCGGTCCAGCCCACTTCCACGCCCGCGGTCCACCTCTTGGTGCAGCTAGGCTCGAGTTGGTGCAGCCCCCCTGATCTAGCCTTGGCCAACATGGCTCAAACCCACTTCACTCATGAGCCCACATGGCTAGGTTTATCACTCCCTCTCTCTCCTCCCAAGCATTTGCATGAACCCCTTTACATGGACCCCCTCACCTCTATTTATAGACATTTGAGGTGGGTCTTGGATTTGGGTTTGGGTTTGGGTTTTGATCCATACCCAAATCCAAACACTATTTGGATCTGGATATTGGATCTCGGATATTTTGAGATCCGTATCCGATCCAAACCCAACATTTTTATGGATATGGATCTGGATATTTTGATCTAGATCCAATCCAATCCAAATACTATTTGGATCCAATCCAAACACTATTTGGATCGACCCAAACACTATTTGGATTGGCACAAATCCAAACACTATTCATTACATGGATTTGGATCTGGATATATATGGTCCAGATCCAAATCAAAATTTCTTCGGACAGTCCTTCTTGGCTTCTCGAGGCGAACGATCTGTGCGGGCACTGGCTTCATCAGCGCTCCGTCTGGTGCTGGGTTTTCCCCAACTTTGTCGTCCGGACTCCGTCTCGCCGTTCTGGACTCCGTTGAGCTTTTCATCAAATGGGCTCTGCTTTCTTTTGTTTTTTTATCAGGGAGTGGCTTCTGAAGCTCTGGGCTTGAATCCTCTTCGGGCCTAGGGTCTTCTTTTGCCTTCTGTACCTGTTTTCACATTTCAAAACAGGTCATCGTTTTGGCTCAAACGAGCTTTTTGGTGTTTTGAGAGTTTTTGAAATATAGAAGATTTGGGGTGTTTACATAGGGTCACTAAGGATAGGGTTTAGTTTTAAGGTAGGTTGTGCAAAGGGTGAACCTAAGGGAAGGTTTTAACGGATCACCTAAGGTTGGCGGGTTGCTAGGGTGGTTATGGCCGGGCTGAGGGGGAATGGTGGCGACTAGTGGCTGGCCTTAGGTTGATACGGTAGTGGATTAGGTGGCTGAGAGTGGAGAGGGAGTGAAGAGGGAGTAAGGTGGAAGGTAGGGTACTTACCGAGTGAAGAGATGGTGGCGGGTAGAAGGGAATCAGCCGGGTGATTGGGGAGCTTAGGATGGAGTTCAGCCGGGTGATGGTGGTGGTGGTGGTGCTAGGCTGGAGGGTAGTGGTGCAGGTGGTGGCGGGACGTGGAGCAGGTGGTGGCGGGATGTGGAGCAGGTGAAGCCGGAGGGGATTCAGCTGAGCTGGGAAGGGGAGGACCCGGCTGGGAAGGTGGGGGCCTCTAGATGCGAAAACCCGCCCCCAAGGGGGGGGTTTATATAGGGCTGGGCTAGGTCGGTTAGGGCTGGTTTTGGGGTAGTGGTTACGTGGTTTAGGTAGGGTGGTGTGGTGATAAGGTGGGCTGGAAAAGGTAGGGCCAGATATTTTAGATACAAGTGGTTTGGGTAGGTTGTGGGCTAGGGGTGGTTTAGAGGTTTAGGGTTTAGCTAGGTGGGTTGGTTCTAGGGTGAGGTTTAGTGAGGTAGGTTAGGTGATTAGGTTAGGATTAGGCTAGGTTTAGGGTTATTAACCTAGGTTTAGGGAAGGATTAGGGAAGTGGGTTAGGTGATTAGGTTGGGAGTAGGGAAGTAGGTTAGGTAATTAGGCTCAGATTAGGGGCGGATTAGGGTGGAAGGCTAGGATTAGGTGTTTTTGGTTAGGTTTAGGTGAAGGAGCTCCCTTTGCATGGCCCATAGACCTTAACCACATCATGTTGGTGCAGCCCTAGGTTAGGTTTTGGCTAATTACAAGCTTAAACCCACTTAATTAGGCTAACCCACATGATTAACCCCAAACTTGACACACAAGTCAAGCTTAATTACAACACTCTTTGATCTTATCCTCCCCCACTCTCTCTCATGCCCATAATCCCACGTGAAATTCAAGTGGGCCCCACCTCCATTTATGAGAAGGTGATGTGGGCCATGGATATGGATATTGGATTGGATTTTTGAATCCAAATCCAAATCCAAGTCCATACATGGGTTCGGATTGGGATCTGGATATATATGGTCCAGATCCGATCCAAACTGAACTCTGACTCCTTCGAGCTGTGTTCGAAACGAACGGTTTGTGCGAGGCCTGACAGCATCAGTGCTCCGTCTGCGTTGGGTCTTCGCCAACATGATCGTTCCCCTCTATTTTTGTCTTCCAGAGATGACTTCAAACAATGTTTCGATGATAACAGGGTCTTGGACGTTCGAGATCCTAGGGGTGGATTTGATACGAGAGTTGCTGTGCCGGGCTCGACATGTGCTCCGGTTCCGGGCTCTCCTTAGCTCTCTTGGTCCTGTCTGGATTATGCCGAAGTTGCTTCGGGGTTTCAAAAACATGTTTAAAAAGGTTTTTAAAAGCCATATTGTATACTTTTGAAAGATAAAGTTTAAAACATATATACAGGGTTGTCTAGAAGGCTCCTGGGTTTCCAAACTCAAAATGGCCCTTTGGGGGCTTGTAGACGCGCGAAAATCCCCGCCTCTCACCTTTTCAAGGCTCGGAGCGGATCCTCTCGTGTGTCTAAGGCCTTATTTATGCAAACAGGACATGCCAGCTAGCTTACCTAAGCTAGCGAAGATATATTTAACACTGACTTCTAATCATGGCGACTGTGAGCAAGTGAGCTCTTGTCGTCGCAGACCTTCTTGCACCGATGCGCAAGGGTCAGTCTGTACGCTTTATAAAAATCGAGTTTTGAGAGAGAAAGTCTACGAAGCAGTTCGAGGTGTCTAATTCGGGTTTTTTAGATGCGATTGCATGTTTTAGATCACGTGGATTTGCACGGGCCTAAGTCTTTTCTTTTATCCCTTTTCGGGCCACCTAGTTTGTGTGTTATGAACACTCCACTACATGGGCGAATTTGAGCGGGGCTTGCTTTGATGCAATATGCGTCCTACCTCGTAGTATGGCGTAGATGCAATGCAAACTCACGCTACTCCAAAGGGAAAACCCGAATGTAAAGACAATATTGAAGGGAAATAACCGAAGGGAAATGACTTGAAATATAAATGCCGAAGGGAGATATGTATATAGAGTACGTATATGAGCCCTTACTCGGGTCTTGCAAATAAGAGCGAAGGCTCAATGTGGGTGCGTGCTTGAATTGAAAGACTTACACACACGACATGAAATTAAACCCAAATATAAATTGCAGTATGGCCTTAACTAAGGTCTTGGGAATAAGAGCGAAAGCTCAATGTGTGTGAGTGCTTGAATTGAAGTACTACGCACACAACATGAAATGAAACCCAAATATAACTGCAATAGGCCTTGACTAAGGTCTTGGGAGTAAGAGCGAAAGCTCAATGTGTGTGAGAGTGCTTGAATTGAAAGACTTACACACACGACATGAAATGAAACCCAAATAGTATAGGTCGGCCCTTACTTGGGTCTTTCAAATAAGAGCGAAGGCTCAATGTGTGTGAGAGTGCTTGAATTGAAAGACTTACACACACGACATGAAATGAAACCCAAATAGTATAGGTCGGCCCTTACTTGGGTCTTTCAAATAGGAGCGAAAGCTCAATGTGTGTGAGTGCTTGAATTGAAAGACAACGCACCCAACTTAAGCAAAACCCTTCAAAAATGAAAGTATATGTATATACTTATGTATTAAGGGCTGATTAGGCCCGTGTGTGTTCAAAATCATGCACAACTAGGAGAGTGCACGTCTGTGGGTGTGCCAAGCCACGTTATTACAAGTGGGGGGAGACTATGCTCCATTATTACAACCCCGTATCGAATTGATTCTCAAGCAAGTATACAACTAAAGACCGAGTTAGGCACTTACTAGTAGCTGGTCCGTAGAGGCCTTGCTTGAGTGTGGGCTTGGCCTTCACCTTCGGCTGCAAAAGAGAGCTCCGCGAGGGTGAACGGCAAGGGGTGCTGGCCGGGTGCTTTGAAGGTGGCCGGCTGCAAACAAGGGTGTCGCCTTGATGTGGGGGATTAAAGGGGCTAGGTAAGGTCACTAGGGGGAGTGTAGTGTTAGGGGAGTATGGCACTAAGGGAAGTTTAAGGGAAGATCGAATGGGAGACTTCAGGTTGGCAGGTTGTTAGGGTGGCCGAGTGGAGCTAGAAGGTCTAGGTGGTGGCGGGTAGGTAGGATGCTATGGGTTCGGCTGAGTGGGGCTGGTGTTAGCAAGTGGAAGGGCTGGTGTTAGGGGGATATGGGAGTGGATTGGTTGGTTGAGAATGGAGAGGGAGTGAAGAGGGAGTAAGGTGGAAGGTAGGGCACTTACCGAGTGAAGAGAAGGTGGCGCTCGGCTTGAAGGGAGTTGGGCAGGCGGTGATGTTCGGCTGGGAGGTGGTGGTGTAGGTGGCGGTGCAGGTGGTGGTGGGATGGAGAGCAGGTGGTGGTGCAGATGGAGCAGGTGGAGCAGGTGGGATTCGACTGGACTTAGGGGAAGGAGAGGACCCGGTTGGGATGGGTGAGGGCTGCTAGATAGCAAAACCCGCCCCCAAGGGGGGGGGTTTATATAGGGATGGGTAGGTCGGTTAGGGCTGGCTTTGGGGTAGTGGTTAGGTGGTTTAGGTAGGGTGGTATGAGGATAAGGTGGGCTGGAAAGGGTAGGGCCAGATATTTTGTTTTAATGGTTTTGGGGGATATGGTGTGCTAGGTTTAGATGGGGTGGTTTAGTGGTTTAGGGTTTAGTTAGGTGGGTTGGTTCTAGGGTGAGGTTTAGTGAGCTAGGTTAGGTGATTAGACTAGGATTAGGCTAGGTTTAGGGAAATTAACCTAGGTTTAGGGAAGGATTAGGGAAGTGGGTTAGGTGATTAGGTTGGGATTAGGTCGGGATTAGGGAAGTGGGTTAGGTGATTAGGCTTAGATTAGGGGTGGATTAGGGTAGAAGTCTAGGATTAGGTGTTTTGGGTTAGGTTTAGGTGAAGGAGCTCCCTTTGCATGACCCGTGGACCTTAACCACATCATGTTGGTGCAGCCCTAGGTTAGGTTTTGGCTAATTACAAGCTTAAACCCACCCAATTAGGCTAACCCACATGATTAACCCCAAACTTGACACACAAGTCAAGCTTAATTACAACCACACTTGATCTTATCTACCCCCACTCTCTCTCATGCCCATGATCCCACGTGAATTCCAAGTGGGCCCCACCTCCATTTATGAGAAGGTGATGTGGGCCATGGATATGGATATTGGATTGGATCTCTGGATCCAAATCCAAATCCAAGTCCACATATGGGTTTGGATTTGGATCTGGATATATATGGTCCAGATCCGATCCAAAATGAACTCTGACTCCTTCGAGCTGTGTTCGAAACGGACGATTTGTGTGGGGCCTGACAGCATCAATGCTCCGTCTGCATTGGGTCTTCGCCAACATGATCGTCCGCCTCTGTTTTCGCCTTCCGGAGATGACTTCAAACAAGGTTTTGATGATAACAGGGTCTTGGACGTTCGAGATCCTAGGAGTGTGAATTTGATACAAGAGTTGTTGTGTCGGGCTTGACATGTGCTCCGGTTCCGGGCTCTTCTTAGCTCTCCTGGTCCTGTCTGGATCAGGCCAAGCTGCTTTGGGGTTTCAAAATGTGTTTTAAAAGGTTTTCAAAAGCCATATTATATAATTTTGAAATATGAAGTTTAAAACATATATACAGGGTTGTCTGGAAGGCTCTTGGGTTTCCAGACTCAAAATAGCCCTTTGGGGCTGTTTTTATAAAACCAGATGAATTTGAGAAATTCGTTGGATTTCGTGGTGTTTGTAGGGCTGCTTTTACAAAAACCAGGTTGATTTGAGGAATTCGTGGGATTTCAGGGTGTTTACAACAAGACCAGGAGAGCTAAGAAGAGCCCGAAACCGGAGCACAAGTTGAGCCCGGCACAGCAACTCTCGTATCAAATCCACCCTCAGGATCTCGAACGTCCATGTCCTTGTTATCATCGAAACATTGTTTGAAGTCATCTCCGGAAGGCGAAAACAGAGGCGGACGATCATGTTGGCGAAGACCCAACGTAGACAGAGCACTGATGCTGTCAGGCCCCGCACAAACCGTCCGTTTCGAACACAGCTCGAAGGAGTCAGAGTTCAATTTGGATCGGATCTGGGCCATATATATCCAGATCCCGATCCAAACCCATGTATGGACGTGGATTTGGATTTGGATTCAAAAATCCAATCCAATATCCATATCCATGGCCCACATCACCTTCTCATAAATGGAGGTGGGGCCCACTTGAATTTCACGTGGGATTATGGGCATGAGAGAGAGTGGGGGAGGATAAGATCAAAGAGTGTTGTAATTAAGCTTGACTTGTGTGTCAAGTTTGGGGTTAATCATGTGGGTTAGCCTAATTAAGTGGGTTTAAGCTTGTAATTAGCCAAAACCTAACCTAGGGCTGCACCAACATGATGTGGTTAAGGTCTATGGGCCATGCAAAGGGAGCTCCTTCACCTAAACCTAACCAAAAACACCTAATCCTAGCCTTCCACCCTAATCCACCCCTAATCTGAGCCTAATCACCTAACCTACTTCCCTAATCCCAACCTAATCACCTAACCCACTTCCCTAATCCTTCCCTAAACCTAGGTTAATAACCCTAAACCTAGCCTAATCCTAACCTAATCACCTAACCTACCTCACTAAACCTCACCCTAGAACCAACCCACCTAGCTAAACCCTAAACCTCTAAACCACCCCTAGCCCACAACCTACCCAAACCACTTGTATCTAAAATATCTGGCCCTACCCTTTCCAGCCCACCTTATCACCACACCACCCTACCTAAACCACCTAACCACTACCCCAAACCCAGCCCTAACCGACCTAGCCCAGCCCTATAAACCCCCCCCCCCCCCCCCCTTGGGGGCGGGCTTTCCCATCTAGCAGCCCCACCTTCCACCAGCCGGGTCCTCCACTTCCCAGCTCAGCCGACTCCCCTCCTGCTCCACCTGTCCCACAGCCAGCCGAACACCACCCGCACCACTACCTTCCAGTCGAGCACCACCACCGCCACCATCACCCGGCTGAACTTCATCCCGAGCCTCCCAATCACCCGGCTGATTCCCTTCCATCCGCCACCACCTCTTCACTCGGTAAGTACCCTACATTCTACCTTACTCCTTCTTCACTCCCTCTCCACTCTCAACCACCTAATCCACTCCCATAGCACCCTAACACCAGCCATTCCACTTACTGCCACCAGTCCCACTCGGCCAGGCCCGTAGCCACCCTAACTACCCGCCACCACCTAGACACCTTAGCTCCATTCGGCCACCCTATCCGACTCCCTAAAACCTGCCCATATCACCCCAATACACCTACTACACCCACTACCACCTGGCCCCATCTCCTAGCTAGTTCCCCTACCTTACGCCATTCCTAACCACTCTAACTACCCGCCACCACCAAGTCCTCCTAGTCGGCCACTCCAACCGACTGTCATTCCATTCGGCCACCCTAGCAACCGCCAACCTTAGGTGATCAGTTAAACCTTCCCTTAGGTTCACCCTTTGCACAACTTACCTTAAAACTAAACCCTATCCTTAGTGACCCTACTTAGGCCCTTTAGCCGAACATGCCAAAAAGAGCCCTTTCTTAGCAGCCGACCCCCTTCAAGGCGCCTCTTCCGCGCACCAAGGACACTCGGCCAACACCCCTTGCCGTTCAACCTCGCAGAGCTCCCTTTTGCAGCCCAAGACGAAGGCCAAGCCCATGCTCAAGCAAAGCATCTTCGGACCAACTATTAGTAAGTGCCTAACTCGGTCTTTCGTTGTATACTTGCTTGAGATTCAATTCGATACGGGGTTGTAATAACGGAGCACAGTCTCCCCCCGCTTGTAATAACGTGGCTTGGCACACCCACACACGTGCACTCTCTTAGTTGTGCACGATTTTGAACACACACGGGACTAATCAGCCCCTAATACATAAATAGATACATATACTTTAATTTTTGTAGGGTTTTGCTTAAGTTGGGTGTGTTGTCTTTCAATTCAAGCACTCACACACATTGAGCCTTCGCTCTTATTTGAAAGACCCAAGTAAGGGCCGACCTATACTATTTGGGTTTTCATTTCATGTCGTGTGTGTAAGTCTTTCAATTCAAGCACTCACACACATTGAGCCTTCGCTCTTATTTGAAAGACCCAAGTAAGGGCCGTGTTATACTATTTGGGTTTAATTTCATGTTGTGTGCGTAGTACTTCAATTCAAGCACTCACACACATTGAGCTTTCGCTCTTATTCCCAAGACCTTAGTCAAGGCCATACTACAAGTTATATTTGGGTTTCATTTCATGTAGTGTGTGTAAGTCTTTCAATTCAAGCACGCACCCACATTGAGCCTTCGCTCTTATTTGCAAGACCCGAGTAAGGGCCCATATACATACTCTATATACATATCTCCCTTTGGCATTTACATTACAAGTCATTTCCCTTCGGTTATTTCCCTTCGGCATTGTCTTTACATTCGGGTTTTCCCTTTGGAGTAGCGTGAGTTTGCATTGCATCTACGCCATACCACGAGGTAGGACGCATATTGCATCAAAGCAAGCCCCGCTCGAATTCGCCCATGTAGTGGAGTATTCATAACACACAAACTAGGTGGCCCATAAAGGGATAAAAGAAAAGACTTAGGCACGTGCAAATCCATGTGATCTAAAATCTGCAATCGCATCTAAAAGACCCGAATTAGACACCTCGAACCGCTTCGTAGGCTTTCTATCCCAAAAACTCGATTTTTGCAAAGCATATAGACTGACCCTTGTGCATCGGTGCAAGAAGGTCTGCGACGACAAGAGCCCACTTGCTCACAGTCGCCACGATTAGAAGTCAGTTTAAATATCTTCGCTAGCTTAGGTAAGCTAGCTGGCACACCCTGTTTACATAAATACGCCTTAGACGCACGAGAGGATCCACTCCAAGCCCAGAAAAGGCGAAGAGGCGTGGGGATTTTCGCGCGTCTACACAAAGGAAAACAGAATTACAAAGAAAAATCGTTCTTCGATGGAAAAGAGAGAAACAAAAAGAAAATCCTCCCAAAGGGATACCCTCTATGAAAGAAAAAGAAAAAAATTGCCAAAATGCTCAAAAGAGCAAAATTTTCTGCCTCTTTGCCGCAAACCACGGGACGCTTCAAAAGGGACCGTGGTAACTCTTTCCCCATCCCTGCGATTTATCCCAAGAGAAGAAAGATTCATTTCAAGGAGTCCTAAAGTAAAAATAGGATATGCTTACTTGAATCTCATTTTGTTTGAGAATTAGACGTTGTTGGGTAAGGCGTAGAAATTTTGAAATGCTCCCTGATTTCCTTATAAAACCTTCGCTAGAGTAGCGAGTGTTAAAACTCAAGTAAAGGAAAATGCGAGAAGCTAATAATCCTTGTGATTGAAGCTAAAAGGGTTTTCCCTCTCTCAAAGGCGAATTGAGAAAACCCCCTAACATCGAGCAACATAAGACCAACTCACTGGGTGCAGCTGGTCTTCATAAGCCTCCCAAGTTCGAGCATTTCATAATTCAAGTCTCTAGAAAACCATATTTTCTAGCATGTCATCCATGTCATCCACTCACACGTGCACACATGGTTGTCAAATGCATTATCCCAATTAGGACTAGAACCGCATTAGGAGAAGTCCCTTTTGGTGAAAATCTCCTCTTACCGAGCATAAGGAAAAAGTTTTTCTCAAAAATTGGGACAATCCATATTCTTGAGGACGAATCTAGGGAGAAAGCAAAAAGGGGTGTTGTCTTCTTTGCCATTATCCAAATAAATTTGGATAATGCCAAAGAGGGGCATCTGTAAACACCCCAAAATAAGATTATTTTCAAACAAACACCTGGTTTTCATAAACCATTTTCAAATCAATTTTGAACTTTTAAAAACCTGAAGTTGCAAAGTTTTAAACTTTGTCTGAAAATCCTTCAAAATAAAGGTTCTTAGAACTAGGCCAAATCCAAATTTTCTAAAGCAGCCAAATCAAGCAGGTGGAGCCTGATCGAAAAGCAGCTCCAAAAACAGGTCAAAAGCCAAGGTTCAACCTAGCCTGATGAAAACAGGACCGAAAAGCAGAAAAAGCATCTAGGCCAGAAGCAGACTTCAGCCCCAAAATGTGAAATGTGAAGACAAAGCACCGATAAAGCTGTCAAAAATCCAAGCCCAAGCTTGAAAGATCAGAAATCAAACAAAATGAAATTCGGAATGTGAGAAGACGGTCGGACAAGAAAGCTGGGAAAAACCCATCCCAAGACGGAGCACCTAGGAAGCCAGGGCCCGTGAAAAACTGTCCGTCTCAAAACACCAAGAAGGACTAAAGAAAGAAGAATTTGGATTGGATTTGGACATAAATATCCAGATCCAGACCCAAATAGTGTTTGGATCAAATTTGGATCTTAAAAACCAAATCCAAGATCCAAACCCAAGACCCACCCCTTTTCCTATAAATAGGACCAAGGGGGGGTAAAAAGTTCACGTGAACTTGCTTGGGAGACTTGGGAAGAGAGAGAGTGAGTGGGTGCAAAAGTCAACATTGGTGGGCTATGGCCATGTGGGCTCAAAAGGGTGAGGTGGATTCAAGCCTTGTTGATCAAGACCTAGCTTGGGGTTGCAACAACTCGGCTGCAAACGGCGTGGACATGGGTTGCACACCGTGGACTCGACTCCAACAGGTAGGTGTAGACGTAGGAAATTCCCGCTCCTGGTTCTTAGGCTTGAAGCGAACCTTTTCGTGTACCTAAGTCCTATTTAAATAAATATGGCGTGCCAGCTAGCTTACTTAAGCTAGCGAAGATATATTTTAAAACCTGACTCCTAACGTGGCGACTGTGAGCAAGCAAGCTCTTGTCGTCGCAGACCTTCTTGCACCGATGCGCAAGGGTCAGTCTGTACGCTTTTAAAATTGAGTTTTTAAGTGTAAGAACCTATGAAAACGGTTTGAGGTATTTGATTCGGGTTGTTTTGTTTGACTTCCAGATTTTATTTCACGTGGATTTGCACATGCCTAAGTCTTTCTTTTTATCCCTTTTTTGCCACCTAGGTGTGTGTTATGAACACTCCACTAAAATGTGGCAACTTTGAGCGGGAGTATGGGGTTTGCTTTGATGCAATATGCGTCCTAACTCGTGGTATGGCATATATGCAATGCAAACTGACGCAACTCCAAAGGGAAAACCCGAATTTAAAAGACAATGCTGAAGGGAAATGACTTGTAATGGACATTGCCGAAGGGAAATGACTTGTAAATGTAAATTGCCGAAGGGAAATTGCAAAAGGGAAATATGGCTATATCTTAAGAGCGGAAAGGCACAATTGTGCAAGTGTGTGTCATGTGTATATGGAAAGACAACGCTCACAGCTGAACCTTAAAACCCAAATTGAAAAGACATAGCCAAAAGGGAAATACGTATATACTATATATGGGCCCTTACTTGGGTCTTGCAAATAAGAGCGAAGGCTCAATGTGGGTGCGTGTGAAAATGTAAAGACAACACACACGACTTCAAATGAAACCCAAATATAAATTGCAATATGGCCTTAACTAAGGTCTCGGGAGTAAGAGCGAAAGCTCAATGTGTGTGAGTGTATAATTGAAATACTACACACACAACATGAAATTAAACCCAAGGATAGTATAACACGGCCCTTACTTGGGTCTTGCAAATAAGAGCGGAAGCTCAATGTGTGTGATTGCGAGAATTGAAAGACAACACACCCAACTCAAGCAAAACCCTACGCAACTTAAAGTATATAAATAAACTTATATCTAAAGGGCTTATTAGGCTCGTGTGTGTTCAAAATCGTGCACAACTAAGAGCGAGGTAGGCTCAAGTACACGTGTGTATGGGTGTGCCAAGCCACGTTATTACAAGCGGGGGGAGACAATACTCCGTTATTACAACCCCGTATCAAATTTAATTTAACTTAAGCAAGTCTACAACTAAGGACCGAGTTAGGCACTTACTTATAGCTGGTCCGGAGGTGACTTGCTTGAGCGTGGGCTTGGGCTTCGCCTTGGGCTGCAAGAGGGAGCTCCTCGGAATGGCACGGCAAAGGGGTGTGCTGGCCGGGTGATAAGGGAGCGCGGGTGTGGCACTTTGGAGCTTGCCGGCTGCTAGGGGGGTGCTGCCGTGATGCTTTGGGCTAGAGTGACTAAGGAGGGTCACTAAGGTATAGGGTTGGCTTTATGGAAGGTGGCGCTAAGGGGAGCCTAAAGGGAATGTCTAAGGAAAAGGGTGTGGTTGGCCAAATGGGTTGGGTGCAGTTGGCTATGACTGGCCGACTACGGGGTGTTTTAAGTGGTGGCCGGTTGGGATAGCTAGGAGATGTCACGAATGGGAAGGGAGCTAGCTAGGGTGCTACAGAAGGTGGAGTTAATGGGTGACTAAGAGTGGAGGGGGCAGGTCCTAGGGAGCAAGGTAGGGTGGCCGGTATGTCCCTAGGGGAAAGTATAGGATCGGGTGATGTAAAGGGTTAGGTCTGGCCGAATGGGGAAGGGTGGCGGAAAGGCTGTGTCGGTGAGGTGTTGTGGTGGCATGGGTGGTTGAGAGTGGAGGGGGAGTGAAGAGGAGGTGGAGCTTGGGTTGAGATACTAACTGGATGGATGAAGGAAGTTGGTGTATGGAAGAAGCGCAGCCGAGTGATGAAGGTGGATGGAGCCGGGTGATGAAGGTGGTAGCGTGGAGTGGAGCAGGCCGGATAGAAGTGGTGGCACGAGGTGGAGCTGGTCGGGGGTAGTGGTGGCACGAGGTGGAGCTGGCCGGGGGTAGTGGTGGTGCTGGTGGAAGAAGGGAGCAAGGTGAGAGGGCTCGGCTGGCCCAAGGTTGGATGGGGAGAGAAGATGAAAAACCCGCCCACTAGAGGGGGGTTTATATAGATTTTTGAAAGTCAGTTGGGGGCAGTTTTTAGAGGGTGATTAGGTGGCTTAGGTGGTGGTGGTGTGGTGATAAGGTGGGCTGGTTTTGAGGAGGGGCCAAATATTTTGCTTTAAGGGGTTTTAGGGATATGGTGTGCTAGGTTTAGGTGGGGTGGTTTAGGGGTTTAGGGCTTAGCTAGGTGGGTTGGTTTTGGGGTGAGGTTTAGTGAGGTGGGTTAGGTGATTAGGCTAGGATTAGGTTAGGATTAAGGGAATTAGGCTAGGTTTAGGGAAGGATTAGGGAGGTGGGTTAGGTGATTAGGTTGGGATTAGGCCGGGATTAGGGAAGTGGGTTAGGTGATTAGGCTAGGATTAGGCCGAGATTAGGGTAAAAGACTAGGATTAAGGGTTTTGGCTTAGGATTGGTTTAGGGAGCTCTCTTTGCATAACCCATAGACCTTATTGCATCATGTTGGTACAGCCCTAGGTTAGGTTTTGGCTAACACAAGCTTAAACCCACACTAATTAGGCTAACCCACATGATTAACCCTAAACTTGACACAGTCAAGCTTAATTACAATTCCCCTCAAATCTTATCCTCCCCATTCTCTCTCATGCCCATAATCCCACGTGAATTTCAAGTGAGCCCCACCTCCATTTATGAGAAGGTGATGTGGGCCATGGATGTGGATATTGGATTGGATCTCTGGATCCAAATCCGAATCCAAATCCACACATAGGTTTGGATTGGGATCTGGATATATATGGTCCAGATCCAATCCAAACTGAATTCTAACTCCTTCAGGCTGTGTTCGAAACAAACGGTTTGTGCGGAGTCTGACAGCATCAGTACTCCGTCTGCGTTGGGTCTTCGCGAACATGGTCATTCGCTTCTGTTTTCACCTTCCAGAGATGACTTCAAAGGATTTTTTATGATAACAGGGTCCTAGACATTTGAGATCCTGGGGGTGGATTCAACACGAGAGTTGTTGTGCCGAGTTCGACATGTGCTCCGGTTCCGGGCTCTCTTTAGCTCTTCTGGTCCTGCTTTGATCAGGCCAAACCGCTTTGTGGGGTTTCAAAGTATGTTTTAAAAAGGTTTTAAAACATATTATACATATTTAAACATATACAGTTTTAAACATATGTACAGGGTTGTCTGGAAGGCTCCTGGGTTTCAAGACTCAAAATAGCCCTTTGGGGCTGCTTTTACAAAACCAGGTTGATTTGAGAAGTTCGTGGGATTTCAGGGTGTTTACAGATGCCCCTCTTTGGCATTGTCCAAATCGATTTGGATAATGGCAAAGATGACAAACACCCCTTTCAATGTCTCCCTAGATCTAACCACGAAAATATGGGATCGTCCCAATTTTTAGCAAAAATCTCACTTTTAAAATCCTGGTAGGAGGATATATCACGCCAAAGGGATATACAAAAGGGTTTCTGGTCCTAAAATGGGATCATGTTTTGCAAATGTCCATGCGTGGGATGTAGATGCATGACATGGGTGTGGTGCCAAGAGTGGCGACCTCCCAGAGACCAGATATGGTCGAACTCTTGAGACTTACAAGGCCTGTTGCTCCAAGTGAGCAGATCCTATATTGTTCGATGTTCGATCTTCCAAAATCTATTTACAAAAGCTATTTACAAAAGGGACAACTGTCTTGAGTCTCAATCCTAAGGATCTCGAGCTCTTCGTGTTTGCCCTTTCTTGAGTCTTGACACTCGCTTATCTAGCAGAGGTTTTATAAGAAAACAAGCTATATTTCAAATTCCTACGTCTTACTCGAAACATCGAATTCTCAAACAAGATGAAATTCAAGTAAGTAAATCCTATTTTTACTTTAGGATTCCTTGAAATGAACCATGTTTTAGCTTGGGATAAGCCAGGGATGGGAAAGAGATACCACGGTCCCTTCTGAAGCGTCCCGTGGTTTAAGGCATAGAAGGCGGAAAACTGCTCTTTTTCAGCTTTTGGCCTCTTTTTCCTTTTTTTCATAGAGGGTCTCCCTTTGGGAGTATTTTTTCTTTAATCCCTCTCTTTTTTTACAAGAGAATCGATTTTTCTTTTAAATTCTGGTTTCTTTCTTTTGGAAAGAGACTTTGAATGGGAAATTCCCTTTATTTGGGCCTTTGTTCTCCTTTTGGAAGGAGAAGAGAAGAGGGGAGAATTATCCCAAGGTCATACTCGATCCATTCCAGATCATCCTATTTAGAAATAGCACGTACTACTTGCAAGTATCTTGCTATGTTGAACTAGGCCTTTCTTTGTAAGAAGAAGGATTTTGAAATGTAACCACGATTTTGGAAACTCCACTCTTTCACAAGTGCGAATTCTCTCACTCAGGGTCACACGATTTTGCCTTTGCACCTTATTTTTAGGTCTCAGGGCAGCTATCCCTAAAATTTTCGAAAATGGAGAATTTAATCCAAATCCTACACATAATACTTCTTTAAGTATTGAATATTGATAGGATCTGCTAAATTCCTACCTTCTACATCGATCAACCAATATGAGTTATTGTGGTGGTTGCACGTACAACATAGGGTCCATCCCACTTGGGGCACCACTTTCCGAGTGGATGTGGGTCACGATAGTGGATGATTTTCAAAACTAGATCTCCCACTTCAAAGTGGCGAGGTCTCATGTGTTTGCCATAGTGTTGGGCTATCCTTTGCCGGTATGCACGAGCATGATCCATAGCAAGGAGTCGCCTTTCATCTAGCAAATTTATTTCGGCCATCCTAGCATGCTGAAGCGTCTCTAGGGGGAGGTCGAGTGTTGTGGATGTATGGAATGAATGCAGTTGAGTATGAATGGGAAGAATGGCATTTGTGCCATAGACCAATTCGAATGGTGTGGCATTCGTGGGAGTCCGGATGGAAGTCCTATAAGCCCATAATGCTTCATCCAGCTTCTCATGCCACGTCCTACCCTTCTCTAAAGTCTTCTCAATTATACTAATGAGAGTCTTGTTTGTGGCTTCGGCTTGGCCGTTGCCTTGAGGGTAGTAGGGTGAAGAGAAGTGGTGAGTTATGTCATACGTGTTGCACAACTTAACCATCCACTCATTCTTGAATGGGGTGCCATTATCAGACACAAGGTCTCGTGGAACCCCAAATCGAGCCAAAATATTCCTCCTAATGAAAGCCACCACATGTTGCCCCAGCACGTTGGCCAGGAAAATGGCTTCCACCCACTTGGAGAAATACTCAGTGGCTACTAAAATGAATCAATGCCCATTCGAGGCTTTTGGAAATATAGGGCCTACGATGTCAAACACCCACATGGTGAATGGCCAGGGGCTGACCACGGAATGCAATGCAGATGAGGGGATATGAATGGCGTGCCCATGCACTTGACATGGATGACACTTTCTAACATGATCGTGACAATCCTTTTTCAGGGTGGACCAAAAATAGCCCCCTCTAAGTATTTTCATTGCCATCATGTTGGCATTAACATAACCTCCACATTCTCCATCGTGGAATTCATGCATCACTATCCTAGCCTCCTCTAGATCGATACACCTAAGCAGGATGCCGGTAAAACTTTTCTTGTATAGAACCCCACCCAGAATGGTGTATCGGGTCGAAATCTTACGGATGAATGCCTTATCTTTGGATGTGGCATCCTCGGCGAATCCCTCATTTTATAGAAAATGCTTGATGTCGTAAAACCAGGGTTTTTCAATAGAATCTAGGTTATTTTGGCAAATATCCAAATCGTGTGTGGATGGGTTGGGCGCATGCCATATTTCTAAAGACCGGGTCCCTGAAAGGGGATCGACCTTTAGGGCTGAACCCAAGGAGGAAAGGGCATCGGTAATGCCATTGTCCTCCCTTCCCACGTGTGTGAGTTTACACGATTGGAATGACTCAACCAATCGAGTCGCCAACTCGTGATATGGAAGCAGTTTTTCGTTACGTACTTGCCAAATTTTCAAAACCTGGTTTATAACAAGGAGCGAATCTCCAAAGACCTCGATGCATGATGCCCCTAGGGTTTTTGAAATCCTTAAGCCTTGTTTGAGTGCTTCATACTCAGTTATGTTGTTGGAAAATTCGAAATCTAGGCGGATTGCTATGGGAATCTCACCCTTTTCAGGGGAGATGAGGATGACCCCAGCACCAGCCCCTCGTTGGTTTCGTGCCCCATCGAAGTGCATCTTACACATTTGGTTTTCGAAATTGTTTGCCAAAATGTGGTTTTGGAAATGGTTTTGTAATATGCCTTCATCGGGCATTTCATCGAATGTGGGATATGCGTCCTCTAGGGGGAACTCAGCCACGTAGTCAGCTAGGGCTTGCCCCTTAATGGAGATCTGGTGATGGTATTTTAGGTCATACTCCATTAGAAAGAGTTGCCATTTGCCCAAACTACCCGTGAGAATGGGTTTTTCGAACAAGTGCTTGATTGGGTCAAGCTTGGACACTATCCAGATCTCATGATCTAGGAAATAGAGTCTGAATTTCTGGCAGGCCCAGACTAGGGCCAAGCATGTCTTCTCCATGGCTTGATAATTTCGTTCATAAGCCAAGAGAGTTTTCGAAATATAGTAGATGGCATACTCCTTATGGGTGTCATCCTCGTATTGAGCCAATAGGGCTCCTAAAGCATTCGCATGCACGGAGATCTAAAGTAAAAGCGGTTTTCCTTGCTTTGAAGGATTCAAAACGAGGGGATTAACCAGGTATTCCTTTAGTCTCTCAAAGAACTTTTGGCATTCGTCATCCCATAAGAATTTCGTGCCCTTCCTCAACAGCTTGTTGAAGGGTTCGCATCTAGTCGCTAGATTTGATATAAATCGACGAAGAGACCGTAATCGACCCTAGTGGCTACGAATTTGGGTGAGATTGGAGGGTGGAGCCATGTCTATGATGGCTCGACACTTAGAGGGGTCGACTTCTATACCCCTTTGGCTCACCATAAAGCCTAGAAGCTTCCCAAATTCTACCCCGAATACACATTTTTGAGGGTTTGACTTTACTTTGTAAAGCCTAAGCCTTTAGAAAATCTTTTGCAAACATTTGATATGAGTGCATCGGGTTTTGGATTTTGCCAAGAGATCATCTACATACACTTCTACGAGCTCATGAATTTGATCATGGAAGATCGTGGTCATGGCTCTCTGGTATGTTGCGCTGACATTTTTCAAACCAAAGGGCATGACTGTATAGCAGTACGTGCCCCATGGGGTTGTGAAGGCGGTCTTACCCTGATCTCGTGGACTTAGTTTAATTTGATTATAGCCTGAACAGCCATCCATAAACAAAAACATTTCGTGATTTGCCGTACTATCGACTATCAAATCTATGTTTGGTAAAGGATAATTATCATTTGGAGTGGCCTTATTCAGGTTTCTAAAATCGATGCATATTCGAATTTTCCCATTGGTTTTTCGAACTACAACGATGTTTGACAACCAATCAGAATACGCAATGGGTTTTATAAATCCGGCTTTTAACAGATCTTCTAAACCCTCTTTGACTTGCGTGTATACATTCGGGTATATTTTCCTAAGCTTCTGCTTTATGGGTTTTACATCCGCATCTAAGGGAAGACGATGTTCGACAATGCTTAGGTCTATGCCCGGCATGTCTTCATACGTCCATGCAAACACATCTAAATAGGTTCGTAGAAATGCAATGAATGTTGATCTTTCATGTTCATGCAAACATGCGCCTATCTTGATGGTTTTGGGATTGGAATCATTCCCTAGGTTCACCTCTATGAAATCTCCTCCAACTAAATTGGAAGGTCTTTCAAAATCGAGAATTTTATGAAATTCAGGGGGCTCAGAAGTGGGATCTTCCTCAAGGGGATCCACTTCTGGGCTTCGATCATTCTCGTGGGTTATAGACCCAAGGGAATTTGATGCGTGAGTTTTCAAAAGACCTGGTTTTGTACTTGGATTTTCAATTGATTTCGAAATTTTTGGTCTGGCTATGCAAACGACGTTTCTTTTGAAATCTTTTTCCAAAGTCCTACAAGGAGCAACTATGTACAAAATCTTTTTGATATTTTGTAGATTTTCAATTTTTTTGGGTTTTTGTAACACGAGAACTTTAGGAACTATACAAACCACTCTATTTTCGAGTTTTTGATTTTCTATTGTTTTTGGTTTTTCCTCTTTTTTGATTTTTTTGATTTTAAGTTTTCCAAATGTTTTTATATTTTTATGAAAGGGATCTTCCATCATACCAACAAAGGAAAAACACTACGAGTTAGACTCAGAATAAGAGGTCTAAATCGTAGGTCTCTTCTAGGATAGGTTCCAGGGCACCCTTGACCCAGGTGGTCACAAGGGTTGGCTCTGGCGGTATTTTGGGAGTATAGCCGATCCCGTATCGGCTTGGGTTGGCCCTAGGAAGGATGGGCTCTAGGAGACCCTGGCTTTGTGCCCCTAGACTTTTATAGGGCGTGTAGCCCATATTCAACAGCATGTTCCACGATTTTTTGTTTTTTGAAAAATTTTGATACAGATCGTGGTCCTGGAACTTGCTGTCATCCATATCGTGCACATATGGCCTTTTGTCCAGGGGTTTTGGAAATAGGGGATGCTTAGGTCTTCCTAGAAGGGTTAGGATCGGGAGGGGGCCTACTTTGGGCAGCCCCTTTACGTAGACAACCTTCCTAGGGTTGTTTAACACGAGCCTTGGCAGCTCAACCATGGTCTACCCCAGGTTAGCCTCATGGGCCTGGGAGCTTGACAAACAAGGGGAGTTGATGATCCCCTGAAGCTGAGGGTGACTCACACCTAGGATCACCACGACTTGGTCCCTGAAAGGGATCTTGACACACCTGTGGAAGGTGGATGGCACAGTGCACAAGCTTTGTATCCAAGGCCTTCCCAGCAACAGGTTATAATGGGGGTGGATGTCCAAGACATGGAACACCCCCATGTGCGTGATCCCTCCCGTTTCCATCGGGAGTTCGATCGATCCTAAAGGCCTAGACGCATTCCCATCGTATCCAGTGATAACGATGGGGCTTGGGTTTACAAAAGTCAAGGTGACTCCGATTTGACACGCCACATGAAGTGGAAGGATGTTGAGCCCTCCTCCCCCATCGACTAGGCACCTATCCAGAGAGTGGTTATTCAGAACCACCTCGATATGCAGGGCCTGGTTGTGGGACTCGTAGGGTCTATCTACAACATCTTCCGAGAAAGTGATGGGCGATTTTGCTCCTATTAATGCCACTTGGTCAGACAGGGATTCCGAACTTATGTTCGAACTAACTATAAACACCCCGAAATCCCACGAATTCCTCAAAATAATCAGGTTTCGTAAAAGCAGTCCCAAAGGGCCATTTTGAGTCTGGAAACCCAGGAGCCTTCCAGACAACCCTGTATATATGTTTTTAACTTTATATTTCAAAAATATGTGATATGGTTTTTGAAAACCTTTTAAAACTTGTTTTGGGGCCCCAAAGCAGCTTAGCCTAATCCAGACAAGACCAAGAAAGCTAAAGAGAGCCCGTAACCGGAGCACATGTCGAGCCCGGTACAGCAACTCTCGTATCAAATCCACACCCCCAGGATCTCGAACGTCCAAGACCCTGTTATCATCAAAACATCATTTGAAGTCTGTAGACACCGAAAATTTTCACTTACGGGTTCTTAGGCCTGAAGTGAACCTTTTCGCAATCTACTTCGCTTTATGGGCGTGCCAGCTAGTTTACTTTAACTAGCAAAGTATGTTTTGAAAACAATCTGACTTTTGAAAGGCGATTGTAGGCAAGCGGGATTTTTACGTCGCAGACCTTCTTGCACCGATGCGCAAGGGTCAGTCTGTACGCTTAGAGACTTCGTTTTGAAACAAGTTTAACTCAAAATATATTTTGAATGAAGAAGTGTTTTAAAACCTTTTAAAAACCATGCATTTGGGCGATTTTGACTTTGTAAGGGTTGGACGACCCTAAGTCTTGCACGATTTGATTCGGGTTTGTACGATTTTCAGATTTTAGATCACGTGGATTTGCACGTGCCTAAGTCTTTCTTTTTATCCCTTTATGGGCCACCTAGGTGTGTGTTATGAACACTCCACTACATGGGGCGAATTTGAGCGGGAGTACGGGGCTTGCTTCGATGCAATATGCGTCCTACCTCGTGGTATGGCGTAGATGCAATGCAAACTCACGCTACTCCAAAGGGAAAACCCGAATTTAAAAGACAATGCCGAAGGGAAATTGCCGAAGGGAAATGACTTGTAAAGTAAATAGCCGAAGGGAAATGACTTGTAAAGTAAATAGCGGAAGGGGAAATATGGCTATATCTTAAGAGCGGAAAGGCTCAATTGTGTAAGTGTGTGTCGTGTATATATTGAAAGACAACGCACACGACTTGAACCTTAAAACCCGAATCTTAAAGACGTAGCCGAAAGAAATACTTTATATAGAGTATATGTAGGGGCCCTTACTTGGGTCTTATAAATAAGAGCGAAGGCTCAATGTGTGTGCGTGCTTGAATTGAAAGACTTACACACACGACATGAAATGAAACCCAAATATAAATTGCAGTATGCCTTGACTAAGGTCTTGGGAGTAAGAGCGAAAGCTCAATGTGTGTGAGTGTAGAATTGAAGTACTACGCACACGACATAAATGAAACCCAAATATAACTGCAATAAGGCCTTTACTAAGGTCTTGGGAGTAAGAGCGAAGGCTCAATGTGTGTGCGTGTGGAAAATGGAAAGACAACACACACGACTTAATTAAAAACCCCCTTGACTTAAAATATATAAATATAACTATATATTAAGGGCTTGTTAGGCCCGTGTGTGTGCAAGAAGTGTACGACTAAGAGCGGAAAGGCTCAAGTGCGCGTGTGTGTGGGTGTGTCAAACCACGTTATTACAATCGGGGGGAGACGAAGCTCCTTTACTACAACCCCGTATCAAAATTTAATTGAATATAAAGCAAGTTAATGTAATAGACCAAGTTTAGACACTTACAAATAGCTGGTCCATGTTCAACTTGCTTGCACGTGGGCTCACGGTTCACCTTGGGCAGCCAAGAGGGGGTTATCCTAGGGGGCTTTGAGGGAGGTTCTATGGGGCACGATTAGGGTCTTAGGGGAACTAAGGTTCGGCCAAGATGGGGGCTGTGTAGGGTCTGTCCTAGGGTCTGTCCTAGGGTACAGGTCACGGCCAGGGTGCAGGTTAGGTCGGCAGGAAGGTGGACAGGGCGGCAGGAAGGTGGACAGGGCGGCTGGCGCGGCCGTTGGGCGCCTGGCGCAGCAGACGGGCGCCTGACGCGGCTGCAGTGGCGCGGGGCGCGCTGTGGCGCAGGACGCGCTGCGGCGCGGGGCGCGCTGTGGCGCAGGACGCGCTGCGGCGCGGGGCGTGCAAGCAGGCGAGGGGGCGCGCGGCAGGCAGCAGGGAGCGCTATGGCGCGTGGAGCGCTGTGGCGCGTGGCGCGGCAGGCAACAGGGGCGCGCGGCAGGACTCAGGGCGCGCGGCAGGCGCTGGTTGCTCACGGCCGGCTGGGGTGAAGTTGTTGGGGTTTGTTAGGGATGGTTTGAGGCGGTTGGGGTTAGGTTAGGTCTAGTTAGGGTTCAGTTAGGGTTAGGTTGGTTCAGTTAGGGTTAGGTTCAGTTAGGGTTAGGTAGGTTCGAACCTAGGCTAGGTTGGGGTTAGGTTTACCTCTTGGAGCCGGTCCTTCTTGGCTTGAGCCCACGTCTCCATGGTTGCAGCCTCTTGGTCCAGCCCACCTTGGTTGCAGCCACTTGGTCTAGACCCACTTAGCCCACATGGCTTGAACCCACCTCACCCAATGAGCCCACATGGCTAGGTCTATCACTCCCTCTCTCTCCTCCCAAATATTTGCATGAACCCTTTACATGGACCCCCTCACCTCTATTTATAGAGATTTGAGGTGGGTCTTGGATTTGGGTTTGGGTTTGGGGTTTGGATCCATACCCAAATCCAAACACTATTTGGATCTGGATATTGGATCTCGGATATTTTGAGATCTGTATCCGATCCAAACCCAATATTTTTATGGATACGGATCTGGATATTTTGATCCAGATCCGATCCAATCCAAACACTATTTGGATCCAATCCAAATCCAAACACTATTTGGATCGACCCAAACACTATTTGGATTGGCCCAAATCCAAACACTATTCATTACATGGATTTGGATCTGGATATATATGGTCCAGATCCAAATCAAAATTTCTTCGGACAGTCCTTCTTGGCTTCTTGAGGCGAACGATCTGTGCGGGCACTGGCTTCATCAGCG
The DNA here is from genome assembly GCA_036023115.1 of Brasenia schreberi. NCBI lineage: Eukaryota > Viridiplantae > Streptophyta > Magnoliopsida > Nymphaeales > Cabombaceae > Brasenia > Brasenia schreberi. The sequence continues at coordinate 7,932,726 of JAYKKT010000045.1, read as the reverse complement.
CTCCGTCTAGTGCTGGGTTTTCCCCAACTTTGTCGTTCGGACTCCGTTTCGCCGTTCTGGACTCCGTTGAGCTTTTCATCAAATGGGCTCTGCTTTCTTTTGTTTGTTTTTTTATCAGGGAGTGGCTTCTGAAGCTCTGGGCTTGAATCCTCTTCGGGCCTAGGGTCTTCTTTTGCCTTCTGTACCTGTTTTCACATTTCAAAACAGGTCATCGTTTTGGCTCAAATGAGCTTTTTGGTGTTTCGAGAGTTTTTGAAAAATAGAAGATTTGGGGTGTTTACAGATGCCCCTCTTTGGCATTATCCAAATGTATTTGGATAATGGCAAAGAAGAAACACCCCATTTCGGTTTTTCCCTCAAATTTTCTCGAGAATACACCATTTATTTCGCAAAAAACCTTGTTTTCTTTTTCCACAGGTGGGGATTTTTAGCAAAAGGGGGCTTTTCCTAGCTATTTCCCTATATGTATGATCATGCACGAACGACTCTTTGAATGCATGCATGAGAAAAATTTTATTTTTGGTTTTTGAGCCCGAAGAGAGCCTTTTGAGGCTGGTTGCTCCGAGCAGGTTTTTACCCATGTCTTTTTGACATTCGTGGGTTTTTCGAAAATTTCTTTTTGAAAAGGAACTCCTTTTAACTTGTATCGAAAAGGACTTCCATTTTTCATACTTCCCTTCATTCGGGTTTCAATACCTGCTACTCAGTAGAGGTTTTTGGGTAGGAAAAACTTGGAAAACATTTCAAAGTTCCATTTCCTACAAAACAGAGTCGAGTTCTCAAACAAAATGAAATCCAAATAAGCCGATTTTATTTGTACTTTAGGATTTTCGCAAATTTGAATCTTTTTCCTCGGGGATAAGCCGTAGGGATATGGGAAAGAGATACCACGGTCCCTTCTGAAGCGTCCCGTGGTTTTAGGCAAAGAATCGGAAAATCGCTCTTTGGAGCTTTGGCTTTTTGTTTCTTTTTCATAGAGGGTCTCCCTTTGGGAGTATTTTTTTCATTAATCCCTCTTTTCTTTAAAGGAGAGCAGCTCTTTGGAGGAGTTTTTGTATTCCCTGTTTATGAAGGGAAGACCTCTTTGGGAGGAGTGTTTTTATATCTCCTTTTGAACGAGAAGACCTCTTTTGGAGGAGTTTTTGTATTCCCTGTTTATGAAGGGAAGACCACTTTCGGAGGAGTTTTTGTATTCTCGATTTTTTTTTCTTTCTTTTGAAAATAGCCAATTTTCCTTTTCGGAGAGAAAGTAGGATGGGGGAGGGCTTATCCCTTTGGTTACTCGATTCAAACGAGATCATCCTATTTCTTAATAGCATCTGCTATTCGAAAATATTTTGATATTTTGAACAAGGCTTAATCTTGTAAGCCAGGGTTCTTTGAAATATAGCCAATTCATTTTTGGAAGACTCTACTTTTCGAAAAGTATAGATTCCTCCATTCGGGGTTATACAATCTACTTCGATCCTTCTTTCAAGAAGTTTCAAAGGAGTTCGATTTTTCAAAATCTTTTTGAAAAAGAATTCAGCATAAACCCTTTTGAATATTCGGGCATTTTCGGGGTTTTGCTAATTTCTATCCACAATATCAACAAATTTCTAAATTTTGTTGCCCTTTCGAAGACATGGGGACATTTCTACTTGAGTTTGCCACCCTTTTGGGCTTTCTTCGGGGTGATATGATGCATGCTATGCACTCCATGTGATTTAAAATGGAAATACATGTTTTTATGCAATGATGAACACAGCTCAAAGGAGCCAGAGTTCAGTTTGGATCGGATCTGGACCATATATATCCAGATCCCAATCCAAACCCATGTATGGACTTAGATTTGGATTTGGATTCAAAAGTCCAATCCAATATCCATATCCATGGCCCACATCACCTTCTCATAAATGGAGGTGGGGCCCACTTGAATTTCACGTGGGATTATGGGCATGAGAGAGAGTGGGGGAGGATAAGATCAAATGTGTGTTGTAATTAAGCTTGACTTGTGTGTCAAGTTTGGGGTTAATCATGTGGGTTAGCCTAATTAAGTGGGTTTAAGCTTGTAATTAGCCAAAACCTAACCTAGGGCTGCACCAACATGACGTGGTTAAGGTCCATGGGTCATGCAAAGGGAGCTCCTTCACCTAATCCTAGCCTTCCACCCTAATCCGGTCCTAATCTGAGCCTAATCACCTAAACCACTTCCCTAATCCCGGCCTAATCCCAACCTAATCACCTAACCCACTTCCCTAATCCTTCCCTAAACCTAGGTTAATTTCCCTAAACCTAACCTAATCCTAGCCTAATCACCTAACCTACCTCACTAAACCTCACCCTAAAACCAACCCACCTAGCTAAACCCTAAACCTCTAAACCACCCCTAGCACACAACCTACCCAAACCCCTTGTATTTAAAATATCTGGCCCTACCCTTTCCAGCCCACCTTATCACCACACCACCCTACCTAAACCACCTAACCACTACCCCAAAACCAACCCTAACCGCCTCTTGCAGCCCTATATAAACCCCCCCCCTTTGGGGCGAGTTTTTCCTATCTTCTCTCCACTCTCCAGCCTAGTCGACTCCCATCTTGCTCTACCTGCCCCACAGCCAGCCACCACCTACGCCACTACCTCCTAGCCGAGCACCACCACCACCACCACCACTCCAGCCGAGGTCCACATCGCCATCCTCTTCATCCGACCGAGCCAGCCAACCCATCCACACCCGGCTGCTCCTCAACCACCCGCCGCCTCCCATCACCGCTGGTTAGTATCCCATACTTCATCTCATCTCTTCTCCACTCTCCCTCCACTCTCAGCCACCTATACTACCACCACCCTACCCCAACACCAGCCTTTCCACCTGCCCCACTCCCATTCGGCCAGGCCATAACCACCCTAACTACCCGCCACTACCTAACCACCCTAGCCACACCCGGCCACCCCATCCAACCCCTAAGATTTGCCCACTCTACCTCGTCACATCCACCACTACCTTACCCCATCCCCTAGCTAACGCCTTTCCTTTCCACCACTCCTAGCCACCCTAGCAGCCCACCACCATCAAGTTCCCCTAGTCGGCCACTCCAACCGACTGTCACCTCCATTCGGCCAGCCACCTGCCAACCTTAGGTGCTCCATTAGACCTTCTCTTAGGCTCCCCCTTAGCGCCATACTCCCTAACACTACACCCTCTCTAGTGACCTTACTTAGGCCCTTTAGCCCAACACACCAAAACCAGCCCGTCCTAAGTAGCCGGCCATCTTCAAGGCGCCTCTTCCGCGCACCAAAGACATCCGGCCAGCACCTCCCCTTGCCGTTCAACTTCGCGGAGCTCCCTCTTGCAGCCCAAGGCGAAGGCCAAGGCATCTTCGGACCAGCTATTAGTAAGTGCCTAACTCGATCCTTAGCTGTATATTTGCTTGAAATTCAATTCGATACGGGGTTGTAATAACGGAGCATAGTCTCCCCCCGCTTGTAATAACGTGGCTTGGCACACCCACACACGTGCACTCTCTTAATTGTGCACGATTTTGAACACACACGGGCCTAATCAGCCCTTAATACATAAATATATATATATGTACTTTAATTTTCGTAGGGTTTTGCTTACGTTGGGTGTGTTGTCTTTCAATTCAAGCACTCACACACATTGAGCCTTCGCTCTTATTTGAAAGACCCAAGTAAGGGTCGAGCTATACTATTTGGGTTTTTGTAAACACCCCGAAATCCCACGAATTTCTTAAACAAATCTGGTTTTGTAAAAGCAGCCCCAAAGGGCCATTTTTGAGTCTGGAAACCTAGGAGCCTTCCAGACAACCCTGTACATGTGTTTTAAACTTTATCTTTCAAAAACATATAATATGGCTTTTGAAAACCCTTTTAAAACACGTTTTGAAACCCCGAAGTGGCTTGGCCTGATCAAGACAGGACCAGGAGAGCTAAGAAGAGCCCGGAACCGGAGCACACGTCAAGCCCGGCGCAGCAACTCTTGTATCTAATTCACACCCCAGGATCTCGAACGTCCAAGACCCTGTTCTTACCAAAATAGCATTTGAAGTCATCTCTGGAAGGCAGAAACGGAGGCGGACGACCATGTTGGCGAAGACCCAACGCAGACGGAGTACTGATGCTGTCAGGCCCCGCACGAATCGTCCGTTTCAAACCCAGCTCGAAGGAGTCAGAGTTCAGTTTGGATTGGATCTGGACCATATATATCCAGATCCCAATCCAAACCCATATCTGGACTTGGATTTGGATTTGGATCCAGAGATCCAATCCAATATCCATATCCATGGCCCACATCACCTTCTCATAAATGGAGGTGGGGCCCACTTGAGTTTCACGTGGGATATTGGGCATGAGAGAGAGTGGGGGTGAAAAATATCAAGAGTGTTGTATTAAGCTTGACTTGTGTGTCAAGTTTGGGTTTAATCATGTGGGTTACCGTAATTGAGTGGGTTTAAGCTTGTAATTAGCTAAAACCTAACCTAGGGCTGCACCAACATGGGGTGATCAAGGTCTATGGGCCATGCTAAGGGAGCTCCCTCACCTAAACCTAACCCAAAATACCTAATCCTAGCCTAAACCCCTAATCCACCCCTAATCTGAACCTAATCACCTAACCCACTTCCCTAATCCCGTCCTAATCCCAACCTAATCACCTAACCCACTTCCCTAATCCTTCCCAAAACCTAGATTAATTTCCCTAATCCTAGCCTAATCACCTAACCTAGCTCACTAAACCTCACCCTAAAACCCAACCACCTAACCTAGCCCTAAACCCCTAAACCACCCTTAGCCCACAATCTACCCAAACCCCTAGTTTTAAAATATCTGGCCCAACCCTTTCCAGCCCACCTTATCTACATACCACCCTACCTAAACCACCTAACCACTACCCTCAACCCAGCCCTAACCGACCTACCCATCCCCTATTTAAACCCCCCCCCCTTGGGGGCGGGTTTTCCAAGTGGGAACCACCATCTCACCCAGTCGGGCCCTCTCCTTCTCCCATATCTCACCCAGCCGGGACCACTCTCCATCACCTTCGCCTGCTCCACCTGCTCCACCAGCCACCACCTGCACCGCCACCTTCCCTCTTCCATCCACCACCATTGCCCAGCCGGACGCCACCACCTTCACCCAACCGAACCAGCCAAGAGCCCACCTGCCCGCCTGCTTCTCATTGCCTTCCACCGCCTCTCCCCATTCGGTAAGTACCCTGCACCTTACCTAGCCCCCTTCTCTTCCACCTCTCCACTCTTAGCCACCTACCCTATCCTCATCTCAGCCCCTTTGCCACCACCCTTTTCACCTAGCCGAACCTAGTATCACCCAAATTGTCGGCCATTACCTAGCCACCATACCCCCTTCGGCCTTCCCACAAACCCTCCTTTAGGTCCAGCTTTTCCAAAACTCTCAACTCCCCTAGTGACCCTAAGAACCCACTTATTCAGCCCCTTTAAATCCCCACCTTGAGGCGACACCTACCTGCCACCGGCCACCTTCGAGGCGCCTATCCCGCGCCCCACTTGCAGCCGGCCAGCACCTTTGATCACCTTTCTTCGCGGAGCTCCCGTTTGCAGCCCAAGGCCAAGCCCACGCTCAAGCAAGACCTCTACGGACCAGCTACTCGTAAGTGTCTAAACCCGGTCTTTAGTTGTATACTTGCTTGAGATTCAATTTGATACGGGGTTGTAATAACGGAGCATAGTCTCCCCCCGCTTGTAATAACGTGGCTTGGCACAACCACACACGTGCACTCTCTTAGTCGTGCACGATTTTGAACACACACGGGTCTAATCAGCCCCTAATATATAAGTGTACATATACTTTCATTTTCGAAGGGTTTTTGTTTAAGTTGGGTGCGTTGTCTTTCAATTCAAGCACTCACACACATTGAGCTTTCGCTCTTAGTTGAAAGACCCAAGTAAGGGCCGACCTATACTATTTGGGTTTCATTTCATGTCGTGTGAGTAAGTCTTTCAATTCAAGCACTCTCACACACATTGAGCTTTCGCTCTTATTTGAAAGACCCAAGTAAGGGCCGACCTATACTATTTGGGTTTCATTTCATGTCGTGTGTGTAGTACTTCAATTCAAGCACTCTCACACACATTGAGCTTTCGCTCTTACTCCCAAGACCTTAGTAAAGGCCTTATTGCAGTTATATTTGGGTTTCATTTCATGTCGTGTGTGTAGTACTTCAATTCAAGCACTCTCACACACATTGAGCCTTCGCTCTTATTTGCAAGACCCGAGTAAGGGCTCATATACATAAGATATATACATATCTCCCTTCGGTTATTTCCCTTCAGTTATTTCCCTTCGGTTATTTCCCTTCTGTTATTTCCCCTTCAGTATTGTCTTTACATTTCGGGTTTTACCTTCGGAGTAGCGTGAGTTTGCATTGCATCTACGCCATACCACGAGGTAGGATGCATATTGCATCAAAGCAAGCCCCGCTCGAATTCGCCCATGTAGTGGAGTGTTCATAACACACAAACTAGGTGGCCCGAAAAGGGATAAAAGAAAAGACTTAGGCACGTACAAATCCACGTGATCTAAAATATGCAAATCGCATCTTAAAGACCCGAAATAGACACCTCGAATCGCTTCGTAGACTTTCTCCCCAAAACTCGATTTTTGCAAAGCGTACAGACTGACCCTTGCGCATCGGTGCAAGATGGTCTGCGACGACAAGAGCTTACTTGCTCACAGTCGCCACGTTTAGAAGTCAGTGTTCAAAATATCTTCGCTAGCTTAAGTAAGCTAGCTGGCACGCCCTATTTGTATACATAGGCCTTAGACACACGAGAAGATCCACTCCAAGCCCCGAAAGAGGCGAAGAGGCGGGGATTTTCGCGCGTCTACAGAGATTGGCACGCCCGGTGGGACGTGAGCCTTTTCAGAAATCGAGTTTACTTGTAGAAGTCTTGCGAAAATTTTGTAAAAAGGTGTCGTTTTAACTTGTTTTCTTTGCTTGTACTTAGGAAATTTTGAAAAAGCTTGAAAAGCATGTCAAAATCCAATCCAAGTGAAGTGTCGAGCCAAGGCTCATGCGCATCAAGTTCTCACTCTAGGAGGATTTTCAAAAACAAAATAAAACTAGATGAAATCGAGGACTTGAGAAGGGAGTTTGAGGCCAAAATCGATGCTCTCAGCCAAGAGGCTGAAGTAGGCGATTCATGTTCATCGAACGGTGAACAAAGGCCTAAAAAGAAATCTGAAAAACCTCGCAAGCAAAAAGAGGCCTCCATAATGGAAGGCAACCAATACCACGAGTCCTTCACACAAAAGGACCGTAAAGCCCTACAGCAACTGCTGAAAGGGCAGAATAAAGAGAAAAGAAGCTACGCCCTATCTGATTTCCTTCCTATGGATTACGAAACAGACAGTGACGATAAAATACCGAACTTCCATCGGTATGATGGCATGGGAGACCCTAGGTCTCACTTGCAGCTTTTCTCGCGTCGAGCCCATAAGAAGAAAAAGGACTCGATGAAATGGGTGTATTGGTTCCCTCTATCCCTTAAAGGCACAGCTGCCAAATGGCTGGCTTCCTACGAATTAAGCCAGTTCGCTACTTTTGAAGAGTTAGCGAACTGCTTCATGCAATGATTTGCACACAACGTGGAAGTCACGCCAACCCTGAATACCTTAAGGGATACAAAGCAAGGCATGAACGAAGACGTGCATGCCTTCATTATAAGATGGAGGTCGCTTTTAGGCCAAGTGCGAGAGCCTATATCCGAAGGATGCGCAGTAATGCTCATCCTGGATAATTTTAAAAGCGAGTTAAAAACCCTTCTCTCGCTCCATGAGATTTCAACTTTCCATAAGTTTATCAAAAAGGCCTCCCTTTTCGAAACCAACTTGCGAAAAGGGACATACGATCACTTATGGAAAGGACGTGCCGTTCCAAAAACCCGTTTGGAAAAGCCCATCGCATATGGGCTGCCCACGACGGACAAAGGGGCAAAGCCCCATAAAATCGCCAATGTCCGGGTGGATCCAGGCATGGCGGGCACTTCCAAAAATTTTGAAAAATTAGAAAATAAGAGAGAACGTAATTTTCAAAAATCGGTTGAAAAACGGGAGTACACTCCGCTGGGGCATCCTGTGTCGGAGGTCCTAGACCTCTTACTTGCCCAGGGCATGATCGAACTCCCTGAAATCCCCGAAGGTGTCACGTCCAAAGGGGGGTATTTAAACCAATATTGCAAGTATCATCGGCTCAAAGGCCATGATACGAAACGCTGCTTCTCTCTTTTAAATAAAATTGAGAACTTGATAGCGGAAGGCCGGCTCCAGGTCACTGCAGAACCTGAGCCACCTCAAGCTATCTTCAAGGAACCCTTTCCCAAACACGCCAGTGGCAGTAGGAAAGGAAAGGAGGTATGTACCCTCACCATTTCCAAGGAACTAGCGCAAAAGCCAGAACCTGGTCGACCTACTTGTGCGCCCATCCTTGTATTATACAAGAGGCCCGCCCAAGTCGTCATTCGGGGACCACCAAAAGTGGAAACCCCGGCAAAACCAGTTTTGAAAATCCAAGGTTCTCCTCAGCTCATCCTTAGAGCCAAGTTTAGCGCGAACCCTAGGCTGGTCGTGGGGGAAGTCACTAGATCCGGGTGGATCTACCAACCCCCGCACCTTCAAGGTGCTCAAGAGGTGGTCAGTGTGCCTGGCCCCTCAAAAGCATGTATCCCTAGTGGTCTGCCAAAAGCAGATAAGGACAAAGTCATCCTAAATCCTTATGATTTCGAAAACCACCTTTCAAAGATTCCTATTCACATGTCTATCCTAGAGCTTATCAAAACCTCGCCTAGGCATAGACTTGTCTTAGAGAAAATTCTAGAAAGGGCCAAGGTTGATTCGAACATAAGTCCGGAATCCTTGTCTGCCCAAGTGGCTTTATTAGGAGCAAAATCGCCCATCACCTTTTCGGAAGATGATGTAGATAGACCCTACGAAACCCATAACCAGGCCCTGCATATCGAGGTGGTTCTAAACAACCACTCTCTGGACAGGTGCCTAGTCGATGGTGGAGGAGGGCTCAACATCCTTCCACTTCATGTGGCGTACAAAATCGGAGTCACCTTGACTTCAGTGAACCCAAGCCCCATCGTTATCATTGGATACGATGGGAATGCGTCTAGACCTTTAGGATCCATCGAACTCCCAATGGAAACAGGAGGGATCGAACACACGGGGGTGTTTCATGTCTTGGACATCCACCCCCATTATAACCTGTTGCTGGGAATGCCCTGGATACACAGCTTGTGCGCTGTACCATCCACCTTCCACAGGTGTGTCAAGATCCCTTTTAGGGACCAGGTCGTAGTGATCCTAGGTGAGAGTCACCCACAGCTTCAGGAGATCATAAACTCTCCTTGTTTATCGAGCTCCCAGGCCCATGAGGCTAACCTGGGGCAAATTATGGTTGAGCCACCTCGGCTTGTGTTGAACAACCCTAGGAAGGTTGTATGTGTGAAGGGGCCGCCCAAAGCAGGCCCCCTCCCAACTCTAATCCTCCTAGGAAAACCCAAGCGTTCCCTATTTCCAAAACCCCTGGACAAAAGGCCATACGAGCCTAATATGGACGATAGCATGTTCCAGGACCACGACTTATATCCCATCTTTTCAAAAAACAAAAAGTCGTGGAACATGTTATTGAACATGGGCTACACGCCCTACAAAAGTCTAGGAGTACAAAACCAGGGTCTCCTAGAGCTCATCCTTCCTAGGGCCAACCCAAGCCGATATGGGATCGTCTATACTCCCCGAATACCGCCGGAGCCACCCCCTGTGACCACCTGGGTCAAGGGTGCCCCGGAACCTGTCTTAGAAGAAACCTATGGTTTAGACCTCCTATTCTGAGTCTAACCCGTAGTGTTTTCCCTTTGTAGGTATGACGGAAGATCCCTTTTTCTAAAAATACCAAAAACATTTGAAAACTTAAAATCGAAAAAAAATTGAAAAACAAGAAAAACCAAAAACAATGGAAAAACAAAAACTCGAAAAAAGAGTGCTTTGTATAGTTCCCAAAGTTCTTGTTTTACAAAAACCCAAAAAAATCGAAAATTTGGAAAATACCAAAAAGATTTTGTACATAGCTGCTCCTGGTAAGACTTTGGTAAAAGAAAAGGATTTCGAAAGAAGCATCGTCTGCATAACCAGACCAAAAATTTCGAAATCACTTGAAAATCTAAGTACAAAACCAGGTTATTTTGAAAACCACGCATCAAGTTCCCTCGGGTCTATAGCCCACGAGAATGATCAAAGCCCAGAAGTGGATCCCCTCGAGGAAGACCCCACTTCTGAGCTCCCAGAATTTCATAGAATTCTCGATTTTGAAAGACCTTCCCAATCAGTAGGAGGAGATTTCGTAGAGGTGAACCTAGGGGATGATTCCAATTCCAAAACCATCAAAATAGGCGCATGCTTGCATGAAACTGAAAAGTTAGCATTCATTGCATTTCTACGAACCTATTTAGATGTGTTTGCATGGACGTATGAAGACATGCCGGGCATAGATCCCAGCATAGTCGAGCATCGTCTTCCCTTAGATGCAGGTATAAAACCCATAAAGCAGAAGCTTAGGAAAATACACCCGAATGTACACACGCAAGTCAAAGAGGGTTTAGAAGATCTGCTAAAAGCCGGATTTATAAAACCCATTGCGTATTCTGATTGGTTGTCAAATATCGTTGTAGTTCGAAAAACCAATGGGAAAATTCGAATATGCATCGATTTCAGAAACCTGAATAAAGCCACTCCAAAGGATAATTATCCTTTACCAAACATAGATTTGATAGTCGATAGTACTGCAAATCATGAAATGTTTTCATTCATGGATGGCTATTCAGGCTATAATCAAATCAAACTAAGTCCACGAGATCAGGGAAAGACTGCCTTCACAACCCCATGGGGCACGTACTGCTATACAGTCATGCCCTTTGGTTTGAAAAATGCCGGCACAACATACCAACGAGCCATGAACACGATCTTCCATGATCAAATTCACGAGCTTGTAGAAGTGTATGTAGATGATCTCTTGGCGAAATCCAAAACCCGATGCACTCATATCGAATGTTTACAAAAGATTTTCGAAAGGCTTAGGCTTTACAAAGTAAAGCTAAACCCTCAAAAATGTGTGTTCGGGGTAGAATCAGGGAAGCTTCTAGGCTTTATGGTGAGCCAAAGGGGAATAGAAGTCGACCCCTCTAAGTGTCGAGCCATCATAGACATGGCTCCACCCTCCAATCTCACCCAAGTCCGTAGCCTCCAGGGTCGATTACAATCTGTGCGCCGATTCATATCGAATCTGGCAACTAGATGCGAACCCTTCAACAAACTGTTGAGGAAGGGTACGAAATTCTTATGGGATGACGAATGCCAAAAGTCCTTCGAGAGACTGAAGGCATACTTGGTTAATCCCCCCGTTTTGAATCCTCCAAAACAAGGAAAACCGCTTTTATTATACATCTCCGTGCATATGAATGCTTTAGGAGCCCTGTTGGCTCAATACGAGGATGACACCCATAAGGAGTATGCCATCTACTATATTTTGAAAACTCTCTTGGCTTATGAACGAAATTATCAAGCCATGGAGAAGACGTGCTTGGCCCTAGTCTGGGCCTGCCAGAAGTTCAAACACTATTTCCTAGATCATGAGATCTGGATAGTGTCCAAGCTTGATCCAATCAAGCACTTGTTCGAAAAACCCATTCTCATGGGAAGATTGGGCAAATGGCAACTCCTTCTAATGGAGTATGATCTGAAATACCATCACCAGATCTCCATTAAGGGGCAAGCCCTAGCAGATTACGTGGTTGAATTCCCCTTAGAGGACGCATATCCCACTCTTGTCGAAATGCCTGATGAAGGCATATTTCAAAACCATTTTCAAAACCACATTTTGGCAAATTCTTTCGAAAACCAAGTGTGGAAGATGCACTTCGATGGGGCACGAAACCAACGAGGGGCTGGTGCCGGGATCATCCTAATCTCCCCTGAAAAGGGTGAGATTCCCATAGCAGTCCGCTTAGATTTCGAATGTTCCAACAACGTAGCTGAGTATGAAGCACTCATACAAGGCTTAAGGATTTCGAAAACTCTAGGGGCATCATGCATCGAGGTCTTTGGAGATTCACTCCTTGTCATAAACCAGGTTTTAAAAATTTGGCAAGTACGTAATGAGAAACTACTTCCATATCACGAGTTGGCCACTCGATTGGTCCAATCCTTCCAGTCGTGTAAGCTCACACATGTAGGAAGAGAGGACAATGGCATCGCCGATGCCCTCTCCTCCTTGGGTTCAGCCCTGAAGGTCGATCCCATTTCAGGGACCAGATCTTTGGAAATATGGCATGTGCCCCATCCATCCACACACGACTTGGATATTTGCCAAAACAACCCAGAGTCTATTGAAAAACCCTGGTTCTATGACATAAAACAATTTTTAAAAAATGGGGGATTCACCGAGGATGCCACATCCAAAGATAAGGCATTCATTCGTAAGATTTCGACCCGATACACCATTCTGGGTGGGGTCTTATACAAAAAGAGTTTTACCGGCATTCTGCTTAGGTGTATCGACCTAGAGGAGGCTAGGATAGTGATGCACGAGTTCCACGATGGAGAATGTGGAGGTCATGTTAATGCCAACATGATGGCAATGAAAATACTTAGAGGGGGTTATTTTTGGTCCACCCTGAAAAAGGATTGTCACGATCATGTTAGGAAGTGTCATCTATGTCAAGTGCATGGGCACGCCATTCATATCCCTTCATCTACATTGCATTCCGTGGTCAGCCCCTGGCCATTTACCATGTGGGCGTTTGACATAGTAGGCCCAATATTTCCAAAGGCCTCGAATGGGCATCGTTTTATTTTAGCAGCCACGGAGTATTTCTCCAAGTGGGTGGAAGCCATTTCCCTGACGAATGTAATGGGGCAACATGTGGTGGCTTTCATCCAGAGGAATATCTTGGCTCGATTTGGGGTTCCACGAGACCTTGTGTCTGATAATGGTACCCCATTCAAGAATGAGCGGATGGTTAAGTTGTGCAACACGTATGGCATAACTCACCACTTCTCCTTGCCCTACTACCCTCAAGGCAACGGCCAAGCCGAAGCTACAAACAAGACTCTCATTGGTATCATTGAGAAAACCTTAGAGAAGGGTAGGATGTGGCACGAGAAGCTGGATGAAGCCTTATGGGCTTATTGGACTTCCATCCGGACTCCCACGAATGCCACACCATTCGAGTTGGTCTATGGCACAAATGCCATTCTTCCCATTCATACCCAACTGCATTCATTTCATACATCCCTAACACTCGACCTCCCCCTAGAGACGCTTCAGCATGCTAGGATGGCCGAACTAGATTTGCTAGATGAGAGGCGACTCCTTGCCATGGATCATGCTCGCGCATACCGGCAAAGGATAGCCCGACATTATAGCAAACACATGAGACCTCGCCACTTTGAAGTGGGAGATCTGGTCTTGAAAACCATCCACCATCGTGGCCCACACCCCCTAGGCAAGTGGCGCCCCAACTAGGATGGACCCTATGTTGTACGAGCAACCACTACGAACAATTCGTATTGGTTGATCGATGTAAAAGGTAGGAATTTAGCAGATCCTATCAATATTCAATACTTAAAGAAGTATCATGTGTAGGATCTGGATTAAATTCCAGTTTTCGAAAATTTTATAGGGATAGCTGCCCTGAGACATGTGAATAAGGTGCAAAGGCAAACTCGTGTGAACCTAAGTGAGAGAATTCGCACTTGTGAAAGAGTGGAGTTTTCAAAAATCGTGGTTACATTTCAAAATCCTTCATCTTACAAAGAAAGGCCTAGTTCAACATAGCAAGATACTTGCAAGTAGTACGTGCTATTTCTAAATAGGCTGATCTGGAATGGATCGAGTGTAGGCTTGGGATAAGTCCTCCCCTCTTCTCTTCTCCTTCCAAAAGGAAAACCAAGGCCCAAATAAAAAGGGAATTTCCCATTTAGAGTCTCTTTCCAAAAGAAAGAAACCAGACTTCAAAAAGAAAAATCGATTCTCTTATGAAAAAGAGGGATTAAAGAAAAAATACTCCCAAAGGGAGACCCTCTATGAAAAGAAGGAAAAAGAGGCCAAAGAGCTCAAAAAGAGCAGTTTTCCGCCTTCTATGCCTTAAGCCACGAGACGCTTCAGAAGGGACCGTGGTATCTCTTTCCCATCCCTGGCTTATCCCAAGCTAAAGCATGGTTCATTTCGAGGAATCCTAAAGTAAAAATAGGATTTACTTACTTGAATTTCATCTTGTTTGAGAATTCGACGTTTCGAGTAAGGCATAGGAATTTGAAATGAAGCTTGTTTTCTTATAAAACCTCGGCTAGATAAGTGAGTGTTAAGACTCAAACAAGGGCAAGCATGAAGAGCTCGAGATCCTTAGGATCGAGGCTCAAGACAGTTGTCCCTTTTGTAAATAGTTTTGTAAATAAGTTTTGAAAACCAAACATCGAACAGCATAGGATTTGCTCACTTGGAGCAATAGACCTTGTAAGTCTCTAGAGTTCGACCACATCTGGTCTCGGGGAGGTCGCCATTCTTGGCACCACACCCATGTCATCTGCATTCCACGCATGATACTTGCATGAACATGATCCCATTTAGGACCAGATTCCATAAGTAAACCCTTTGGCGTGATATCTCCTCCTACCAGAGTTTGTAAATTGAGATTTTGCTAAAATGGGACGATCCCATATTCTTCGTGGCTAGATCTAGGGAGACATTGAAAGGGGTGTTTGTCATCTTTGCCCTTATCCAAATCTATTTGGACAAGGCCAAAGAGGGGCATCTGTAAACACCCCGAAATCCCACGAATTTCTTAAACAAATCTGGTTTTGTAAAAGCAGCCCCAAAGGGCCATTTTTGAGTCTGGAAACCCAGGAGCCTTCCAGACAACCCTGTACATGTGTTTTAAACTTTATCTTTCAAAAACATATAATATGGCTTTTGAAAACCCTTTTAAAACACGTTTTGAAACCCCGAAGTAGCTTGGCCTGATCAAGACAGGACCAGGAGAGCTAAGAAGAGCCCGGAACCGGAGCACACGTCAAGCCCGGCGCAGCAACTCTTGTATCTGATTCACACCCCAGGATCTCGAACGTCCAAGACCCTGTTCTTACCAAAATAGCATTTGAAGTCATCTCCGGAAGGCAGAAACGGAGGCGGACGACTATGTTGGCGAAGACCCAACGCAGACGGAGTACTGATGCTGTCAGGCCCCGCACGAATCGTCCATTTCGAACCCAGCTCGAAGGAGTCAGAGTTCAGTTTGGATTGGATCTGGACCATATATATCCAGATCCCAATCCAAACCCATATCTGGACTTGGATTTGGATTTGGATCCAGAGATCCAATCCAATATCCATATCCATGGCCCACATCACCTTCTCATAAATGGAGGTGGGGCCCACTTGAGTTTCACGTGGGATATTGGGCATGAGAGAGAGTGGGGGTGAAAAATATCAAGAGTGTTGTATTAAGCTTGACTTGTGTGTCAAGTTTGGGTTTAATCATGTGGGTTAGCCTAATTGAGTGGGTTTAAGCTTGTAATTAGCTAAAACCTAACCTAGGGCTGCACCAACATGGGGTGATCAAGGTCTATGGGCCATGCTAAGGGAGCTCCCTCACCTAAACCTAACCCAAAATACCTAATCCTAACCTAAACCCCTAATCCACCCCTAATCTGAACCTAATCACCTAACCCACTTCCCTAATCCCGTCCTAATCCCAACCTAATCACCTAACCCACTTCCCTAATCCTTCCCTAAACCTAGATTAATTTCCCTAATCCTAGCCTAAACCTAGCCTAATCACCTAACCTAGCTCACTAAACCTCACCCTAAAACCCAACCACCTAACCTAACCCTAAACCCCTAAACCACCCTTAGCCCACAATCTACCCAACCCCTAGTTTTAAAATATCTGGCCCAACCCTTTCCAGCCCACCTTATCTACATACCACCCTACCTAAACCACCTAACCACTACCCTCAACCCAGCCCTAACCGACCTACCCATCCCCTATTTAAACCCCCCCCCTTGGGGGCGGGTTTTCCAAGTGGGAACCACCATCTCACCCAGCCGGGCCCTCTCCTTCTCCCATATCTCACCCAGCCGGGACCACTCTCCATCACCTTCGCCTGCTCCACCTGCTCCACCAGCCACCACCTGCACCGCCACCTTCCCTCTTCCATCCACCACCATTGCCCAGCCGGACGCCACCACCTTCACCCAACCGAACCAGCCAAGAGCCCACCTGCCCGCCTGCTTCTCATTGCCTTCCACCGCCTCTCCCCATTCGGTAAGTACCCTGTACCTTACCTAGCCCCCTTCTCTTCCACCTCTCCACTCTTAGCCACCTACCCTATCCTCATCTCAGCCCCTTTGCCACCACCCTTTTCACCTAGCCGAACCAAGTATCACCCAAACTGCCGGCCATTACCTAGCCACCATACCCCCTTCGGCCTTCCCACAAACCCTCCTTTAGGTCCAGCTTTTCCAAAACTCTCAACTCCCCTAGTGACCCTAAGAACCCACTTATTCAGCCCCTTTAAATCCCCACCTTGAGGCGACACCTACCTGCCACCGGCCACCTTCGAGGCGCCTATCCCGCGCCCCACTTGCAGCCGGCCAGCACCTTTGATCACCTATCTTCGCGGAGCTCCCGTTTGCAGCCCAAGGCCAAGCCCACGCTCAAGCAAGACCTCTACGGACCAGCTACTCGTAAGTGTCTAAACCCGGTCTTTAGTTGTATACTTGCTTGAGATTCAATTTGATACGGGGTTGTAATAACGGAGCATAGTCTCCCCCTGCTTGTAATAACGTGGCTTGGCACAACCACACACGTGCACTCTCTTAGTCGTGCACAATTTTGAACACACACAGGTCTAATCAGCCCCTAATATATAAGTGTACATATACTTTCATTTTCGAAGGGTTTTTGTTTAAGTTGGGTGCGTTGTCTTTCAATTCAAGTACTCACACACATTGAGCTTTCGCTCTTAGTTGAAAGACCCAAGTAAGGGCCGACCTATACTATTTGGGTTTCATTTCATGTCGTGTGAGTAAGTCTTTCAATTCAAGCACTCTCACACACATTGAGCTTTCGCTCTTATTTGAAAGACCCAAGTAAGGGCCTACCTATACTATTTGGGTTTCATTTCATGTCGTGTGTGTAGTACTTCAATTCAAGCACTCTCACACACATTGAGCTTTCGCTCTTACTCCCAAGACCTTAGTAAAGGCCTTATTGCAGTTATATTTGGGTTTCATTTCATGTCGTGTGTGTAGTACTTCAATTCAAGCACTCTCACACACATTGAGCTTTCGCTCTTACTCCCAAGACCTTAGTAAAGGCCTTATTGCAGTTATATTTGGGTTTCATTTATGTCGTGTGTGTAGTACTTCAATTCAAGCACTCTCACACACATTGAGCTTTCGCTCTTACTCCCAAGACCTTAGTCAAGGCCATACTGCAATTTATATTTGGGTTTAATTTCATGTCGTGTGTGTAAGTCTTTCAATTCAAGCACGCACCCACATTGAGCCTTCGCTCTTATTTGCAAGACCCGAGTAAGGGCTCATATACATAAGATATATACATATCTCCCTTCGGTTATTTCCCTTCAGTTATTTCCCTTCGGTTATTTCCCTTCTGTTATTTCCCCTTCAGTATTGTCTTTACATTTCGGGTTTTCCCTTCGGAGTAGCGTGAGTTTGCATTGCATCTACGCCATACCACGAGGTAGGACGCATATTGCATCAAAGCAAGCCCCGCTCGAATTCGCCCATGTAGTGGAGTGTTCATAACACACAAACTAGGTGGCCCGAAAAGGGATAAAAGAAAAGACTTAGGCACGTGCAAATCCACGTGATCTAAAATATGCAAATCGCATCTTAAAGACCCGAAATAGACACCTCGAATCGCTTCGTAGACTTTCTCCCCAAAACTCGATTTTTGCAAAGCGTACAGACTGACCCTTGCGCATCGGTGCAAGAAGGTCTGCGACGACAAGAGCTTACTTGCTCACAGTCGCCACGTTTAGAAGTCAGTGTTCAAAATATCTTCGCTAGCTTAAGTAAGCTAGCTGGCACGCCCTATTTGTATACATAGGCCTTAGACACACGAGAAGATCCACTCCAAGCCCCGAAAGAGGCGAAGAGGCGGGGATTTTCGCGCGTCTACAGTTTTCATTTCATGTCGTGTGTGTAAGTCTTTCAATTCAAGCACGCACACACATTGAGCCTTCGCTCTTGTTTGCAAGACCCGAGTAAGGGCCCATATACATACTCTATATACATATCTCCCTTCGGCATTTACATTACAAGTCATTTCCCTTCGGTTATTTCCCTTCGGCATTGTCTTTACATTCGGGTTTTCCCTTTGGAGTAGCGTGAGCTTGCATTGCATCTACGCCATACCACGAGGTAGGACGCATGTTGCATTGAAGCAAGCCCTGTATTCCCGCTCAAATTCGCCCATATAGTGGAGTGTTCATAACACACAAGCTAGGTGGCCCATAAAGGGATAAAAAGAAAGACTTAGGCACGTGCAAATCCACATGATCTAAAATCTGCAATCGTATCTAAAAGACCCGAATTAAACACCTTGAACCGCTTCATAGGCTTTCTATCCCAAAAACTTGATTTTTAAAAGCGTACAGACTGACCCTTGCGCATCGGTGCAAGAAGGTCTGCGACGACAAGAGCTCACTTGCTCACAGTCGCCACGATTAGAAGTCAGTTTAAAATATATCTTCGCTAGCTTAGGTAAGCTAGCTGACACGCCCTGTTTATATAAATAGGCCTTAGACACAGGAGAGGATCCACTCCAAGCCCTAAAAAGGCGAAGAGGCAGGGATTTTCGCGCGTCTACACTAACCTTGGCTCTTTCTAGAATTTTCTCTAGCACGAGTCTATGCCTAGGCGAAGTTTGTATAAGCTCTAGGTTGGACATGTGGATAGGAATCTTTGAAAGATGGTTTTCGAAATCATAAGGGTTTAAGACGACTTTCCCATTGTCTGCTTTTGGCAGAACTCTAGGAATACATACTTTTGAGGGGTCAGGCACACTGACCACCTTTTTAGCACTTTGTAGGTGCGGGGGTTGAAAGATCCTCCCGGATCTAGTCACTTCCCCCATGACCAGCCTAGGGTTCGTACTAAAATTGGCTCTAATTATGAGTTGAGGAGCACCTTGAAGTTTTAAAACTAGTTTAGCCAGGGATTCAGCTCTTGGTGGTCTCCGGATAACGACTTGGGCGGGCTTCTTATAAAGTACAAGAGTGGGCGCACAAGTGGGTCGACCAGACTCAGATGTTTGTGCTAGTTCTTTTGAAAAGGTGAGGGTACATACCTCCTTTCCTTTCCCACTGCTACTGGCGTGCTTGGGAAAGGGTTCTTTGAAGATAGCTTGAGTTGGCTCAGGTTTCGCAGTGACCTGGAGCCGGCCCTCCACTATCAAGTTCTCGATTTTGTTTAAAAGGGAGAAGCAACGCTTTATATCATGGCCTTTGAGCCGAAGATACTTGCAAAAACGATTTAAATATCCCCCTTTGGAAGTGACTCCCTCGGGGATTTCGGGAAGTTTGATCATGCCTTGGGCAAGTAGGAGGTCTAGGACCTCCGACACAGGTTGCCCCAGCGGTGTGTATTCCCATTTTTCAATCGGTTTTTGAAAATTTGTCTCCCTTTTGTTTTCTAGCTTTTCAAAATTTTTGGAAGTGCCCGTTACGCCTAGATCCACCCGGACATTAGCGATTTTATGGGGCCTTGCCCCTTTGTCCATCGTGGGTAGCCCATAAGTGATGGGCTTTTCCAAGCGGGTTTTGGAAATGGCACTTCCTTTCCATAAGTAATCGTATATCCCCTTTTTCAAGTTTGTCTCTAAAAGGGATGCTTTTTTGATCAACTTATGGAAAGTTGAGATCTCATGGAGCGAGAGAAGGGTCTTTAGCTCGCTTTCGATTTTGGCCTCGAATTCCCATCTCAAGTCCTCTATCTCGTCTAGTTTGATCTTATTTTTCAAAACCCTCCTAGAGTGAGAACTTGATGCGCATGAGCCTTGGCTCGACATTTCACTTGGGTTGGATTTTGACATGCTTTCAAGCTTTTTCAAAATTCCTAAGTACAAGTAAAGAAAAGAATTAAAACAACACCTTTTTTTTTTAAAAATGTTTTCGCAATTCCTAGAGTGACTCAATTTAAAAGACTCACGTCCCACTAGGCATGCCAAATAACTGTAGACGCAGAAAATTCTCGCTCCTGGTTCTTAGGCCTGAAGCGAACCTTTTCGTGTGCCTAAGTCCTATTTAAACAAACAGGGCGTGCCAACTAGCTTACTTAAGCTAGCGAAGATATATTTTAAAACTTGACTCCTAACGTGGCGACTATGAGCAAGCAAGCTCTTGTCGTCGCAGACCTTCTTGCACCGATGCACAAGGGTCAGTCTGTACGCTTTTAAAATCGAGTTTTTAAGTGTAAGAACCTACGAAAACGGTTTGAGGTGTTTGATTCGGGGTTTTTTGTATGACTTTCAGATTTTATTTCACGTGGATTTGCACGTACCTAAGTCTTTCTTTTTATCCCTTTTTGGGCCACCTAGGTGTGTGTTATGAACACTCCACTAAAATGTGGCAACTTTGAGCGGGAGTATGGGCTTTGCTTTGATGCAATATGTGTCCTAACTCGTGGTATGGCATATATGCAATGCAAACTCACGCAACTCCAAAGGGAAAACCCGAATTTAAAAGATAATGCCGAAGGGAAATGACTTGTAATGGAAATTGCCGAAGGGAAATAACTTGTAAATGTAAATTGCCGAAGGGAAATTGCAAAAGGGAAATATGGCTATATCTTAAGAGCGGAAAGGCTCAATTGTGCAAGTGTGTGTCGTGTATATATGGAAAGACTACGCACACAGCTGAACCTTAAAACCCAAATTGAAAAGACATAGCCAAAAGGGAAATACGTATATACTATATATGGGCCCTTACTTGGGTCTTGCAAATAAGAGCGAAGGCTCAATGTGGGTGCGTGTGAAAATGTAAAGACAACACACACGACTTCAAATGAAACCCAAATATAAATTGCAATATGGCCTTAACTAAGGTCTCGGGAGTAAGA
Source organism: Brasenia schreberi (assembly GCA_036023115.1). Taxonomy (NCBI): domain Eukaryota; kingdom Viridiplantae; phylum Streptophyta; class Magnoliopsida; order Nymphaeales; family Cabombaceae; genus Brasenia; species Brasenia schreberi. Next base: position 7,911,539 of record JAYKKT010000045.1, on the reverse strand, counting down.
GCGAAAGCTCAATGTGTGTGAGTGTATAATTGAAATACTACACACACGACATGAAATTAAACCCAAGGATAGTATAACAAGGCCCTTACTTGGGTCTTGCAAATAAGAGCGGAAGCTCAATGTGTGTGATTGCGAGAATTGAAAGACAACACACCCAACTCAAGCAAAACCCTACGCAACTTAAAGTATATAAATAAACTTATATCTAAAGGGCTTATTAGGCTCGTGTGTGTTCAAAATCGTGCACAACTAAGAGCGAGGTAGGCTCAAGTGCTCGTGTGTATGGGTGTGCCAAGCCACGTTATTACAAGCGGGGGGAGACAATGCTCCGTTATTACAACCCCGTATCAAATTTAATTTAACTTAAGCAAGTCTACAACTAAGGACCGAGTTAGGCACTTACTTATAGCTGGTCCGGAGGTGACTTGCTTGAGCGTGGGCTTGGGCTTCGCATTGGGCTGCAAGAGGTTGCTTGTAGACACGGAAAATCCTTGACTCCGGGTTCTTAGGCCTGAAGCGAATCTTTTCGTGCTTACGTTGCTTTTAAAAAGGGCGTGCCAGCTAGCTTTCTCAAACTAGCGAAGTGATTTTTTGAAAATATCTGACTTTTGGGGCGACTGTGGATAAGTGGGTTCTTTTCGTCGCAGACTTTCTTGTACCGGCGCACAAGGGTCAGTCTGTACGCTTTAGAAAAACTCGATTTTACAAACACGACTCTTTTTGAAAACTTGAAAAGTGTTTTATCTACTGGTTTTGTCAAATTTGCAACTTTTACACATGGGATCTATGCGCTCCTGTATCTCACGGGTTTTAGCAGATTTTGGCGTGTAGTCATGTGCATCCAGTGCTCGATTTAAGGTAAGTACTACACGTTTTGACCAATCTGGTTCGATGCAAGTATGCTCCCTATCTCGAGTGTGGCGGATATGCAATGCAAACTCACACAACTTGAAGGGAAAACCCCGAATTTAAAGACATAACAGAAGTGAAATAGCAGAAAGGGAAATAGCGGAAAGGGAAATAGCAGAAAGGGAAATAGCAGAAAGGGAAATATGGCTATATCTTAGATGCAGAAGGGAAAATATATATAGCTATATCTTAAGAGCGAGAAGGCTCAATGTGAGTGAGTGCTTTAAGTGTATAAATTGAAAGGGCAACTCACACGACTTGAACCTTAAAAACCCAGCGGAAAGGGGAAATACGTATATATATGTAAGAGCGGAAAGGCTCAATTGTGAGTGAGTGCTTTTGGGTGTATAAAATGAAAGACAACTCACGCAACTTGAACCTTAAAACCCAGCTGAATGTATATAAATAGAACTATATCTTATGGGCTGTCGAGGCCCGTTTTGTGTGCAAAAGGTGTGCAGATAAGAGCGGAAAGGCTCGAGTGTACGTGTGTGATTCGTGTTTCAAACCATAATATTACATCTCGGGTCCCCGTATCAAATTGAATTGAATTTGAAACAACGTAAAGAATCAGATTCGAGCACTTACTCGACTTTTGCTTGGGCTTCCTTTTTCAGTGAAACCTGACCTTGGATATAGCCGTTGGATGGACTTTCCTCTGCGAGATGACCAGCTGCGTAGAAGGTTGATCCTAGATCGTGACTTGGGCTAGATTGACAAGTTAATGCACTATGGGTTTCGGGCTTAGATATGATAGATCAAGGGTGAAAAACTAACGGATCTGAGTTAGGTCTAGGTGGTTCGTTTTGGTCGAAGGTTAGCTCAAGGCTCTAAGGGGAAAATCTGACCAGCTAGTGGTCGAGTTAGGGGATGTCTAAAGAAGTGGTTCGGGCGAGATGCGAAGGGATACTCGTCTCACCATGGGTCAAGATTGGTTTAGGGATAGTGAGTGATCTTAGGGGGAATCCTAAGGTAAGCTCTAGGGCAATGCTCGGCCAAAGGGTGGCCGAGCTTGGGCTGATGTTGGGTGTTTGATCTCACGTGAGATCCTAAGGGAGTGGCTCGGCCAGAGGGTGGCCGAGCTGGGTAGGTGTAGGTTAGTTCTTTTGGTTAGGATCTAACTTAGGTAATGGATTTAGTTTAGGGCAAAACCTAAAATGAACTCAGCTAGCTAGATGGGTGAAAACAGGTTCGTCCAAAGGAAGGAACCGAGTGTTTTAGACACTCGGTTTTGGCTAGGTCTCTAGGAGTAGTTTTGGTTTAGGAAATAGTTTAGGTGGTTTAGTGCTAGATGGTTTGGCTGGGAGGGATCTAAGGTGAGCTTGGCCAGCCAATGGCCGAGCTGGGTATGGTTCTAGATTAGGGTAGTCTTAGGTAGAACTAGGATCGTCCCATTAGTGAAGTTCGGCCAGCATCTTGGCTGGACTTTGGACGTCTTTACTTTTTAGGGTTTAGGTGGTTTTGAGAGGTACGAAAAGAAGGGACTTTGGGCAGGATTTTAGGGGCTTACCTTGACAACCTATCAGCCCATTTGATCTCGTTTCCAACGCAGCCAATCCCCATTGAAGACAGCCCATCCAATGCCGCCAAGTTTCTCTCCATTTCCAGCAAAATGCAAGGCGTGAGATGCTCTCACTTGCACTTGAGTGCAGCCCACAAGACCAACCCACAATTTTACAAAACAAGAGGGGAAGGCCAGCCCCTTTTGTTGACCTTCCTCTCTCTCTCTCTCTCTCTCTCTCTTTTCCCCCCAACTATCCACGTGAAGTGCTGGAAAAATCGTCCTCCTCTAAGCCAGCCCACTCACGTCCTTTTATAGGCCCCTTGTGTGGATATGGATCCTTTGTTGGTCTCTAAAATCCGGATCCAATCCAATCCAAGTTTCGTTTGGATATGGATCTTGGATCTGGATCTAGATTTTTGGATCCAGATTTGATCCAAATTTTTCTCTTCTTCAGTCCTTTCTGGCGTTTCAAGCTGGATGCTTCGTGCGGGTCCTGAGTTCATCAAGATTCCGTCTTACGCTGGGGTTTTCCCATTTTCATCGTCCAAGCTTCTTTTCGTCTTTCTGGACTCTGTTTCGACTGTTTCTTCTTGCATTTGACTTGGATTTTCCGTGATTTCAGAGATGCTTTCAGCTTGGCCTTTGATGCTTCAGGCTTGAAATGCGTTTGTGGCCTGGGCTTCTTTTTCGTCCTCGAAATTCACTTTTCATCGGGTTGGGCTTGACCTTTGAACTTTTTTATTCTTTTGCGACTGTTTTGAGCCAGGCTTCATCTGTTCGTCTGGTCTTTCATAAAAATAGGACTTTCGTCCATTTTCAAGATTTTTCATGTTTCAAACAGGGTTGGAAAACAGAATTTTGAAATGTTTCGATTTCCTGAGTTTTTCGAAAATTCTTATCTTTTGAACTGGTTTTCAAACCAGGCATTTGGTTTTGAAAAGTATTTGGGTTTTTTTTTGGGGTGTTTACATTGCTCCTCGGAATGGAACGACAAAGGGGTGTGCTGGCCGGGTGATAAGGGAGCGCGGGTGTGGCGCTTTGGAGCTTGTCGGCTGCTAGGGGGGTGCTGCCGTGATGCTTTGGGCTAGAGTGACTAAGGAGGGTCACTAAGGTATAGGGTTGGCTCTATGGAAGGTGGCGCTAAGGGGAGCCTAAAGGGAATGTCTAAGGAAAAGGGTGTGGCTGGCCGAATGGGTTGGGTGCAGTCGGCTATGACTGGCCGACTAGGTGGTGTTTTAAGTGGTGGCCGGCTGGGATAGCTAGGAGATGTCACGGATGGGAAGGGAGCTAGCTAGGGTGCTGTGGAAGGTGGAGTTAATGGGTGACTAAGAGTGGAGGGGGCAGGTCCTAGGGAGCAAGGTAGGGTGGCCGGTATGTCCCTAGGGGAAAGTATAGGATCGGGTGATGTAAAGGGTTAGGTCTGGCCGAATGGGGAAGGGTGGCGGGAAGGCTGTATTGACGAGGTGTTGTGGTGGCATGGGTGGTTGAGAGTGGAGGGGGAGTGAAGAGGAGGTGGAGCTTGGGTTGAGATACTAACCGGATGGATGAAGGAAGTTGGTGTGTGGAAGAAGGGCAGTCGGGTGATAAAGGTGGATGGAGCTGGGTGATGAAGGTGGCAGCGTGGAGTGGAGCAGGCCGGATGGAAGTGGTGGCACGAGGTGGAGCTGGCCGGGGGTAGTGGTGGTGCTGGTGGAAGAAGGGAGCAAGGTAAGAGGGCTCGGCTGGCCCAAGGCTGGATGGGGAGAGAAGATGAAAAACCCGCCCACTAGGGGGGGTTATATAGATTTTTGAAAGTCGGTTGGGGGGCGGTTTTTAGAGGGTGGTTAGGTGGTTTAGGTGGTGGTGGTGTGGTGATAAGGTGGGCTGGTTTTGAGGAGGGGCCAGATATCTTTCAGCTTGCAAACAATTCTGATATCTTTCCTATTAGCAAACCCTAGAGGTGGCATATAAATTTCCTCACTTAGGGCATTCTTCACATCTAATTGGTATAAGTTCCATCTTTTGTTAACTGCCAAACACTTATGATAACTTGAACCCCTTATTAGTTGCAATGTCAACTTGGCTACTGGAGAAAAATTCTCAGGATAATCTATACCATGAGAAGGAATAAATCGTTCAGCCACTAGTCTTGCCTTTCACCACCACATGGGTTCAGCGGGCCACTACTATCATCCTATAGAATACTTACAATTGCCTTTAATAAGAGCCTTACTAACTCACTTATAGTAACCTTGCTCCTGTGTGATGGTGTCTCCTTGTTTCATATTGACTTATAGAGGCTCCCATGGTTGGCCTGCATATATTACCGTCCCTTGGGTGTAAGGCTTACCCAATTCTGTGAGGGCCTATAGTGCATTGCTCACTCCCACATGGTGGGTGTCATTCCCGTATTGTAAGGTTTTTCCCATGGGCACCTTGTAATTACGTAACCAACCACAAAGTGGGTTCTCAGGGAGCTTGTAATTAATACAACTAAGGCACCCCACATAATAATGCCTACTTTTTTGTAAGCTCTCATGGGACGATGTTTACCTGACTCCCACGTTAGGCCTACCTATAGTCTCTCTTTAAGGCGATATGTGATCATGAGCCTTTAAGCCATTATAAGAGGATTCTTGTGCTATTACACAATAGGGTTTTTTAAATAGTGAGAGTGCTACGTTAAAGCAATAGTACACTAAAGAAAGATTTTGAGCTACTTTGAGGCCTCTACTATTAGCACCATAGCCTTTATTATCCTACCCCACAGAGCTTCCCACAAGGCAGGGCAGACCACCTTAAGGCCTATAGTACTCTGTGGGCTTATTCGCTATACCTTTTAGGTTGGACAGTCATATAATACTATATAAGGTCATCCTTTTGATGTATCTCTCACAGGATGGTTGCTTACCTTTAAATACTCATATAAACATATGATTATTCCCATGTGGTGGGTGCCTCTTACTTTGTGGGATAGACTACAATAAGGTAGTCTTAATGTGAGAGTGCCCTCATAAAGTAGTGGCCTCAAAATTTTGTTAGGTCTACCACGTGAAGATTCTCAATCAAATGGAAGTGATGTTTACTATCTAAAGTATAGAAAACAAAGATTTTTGTCATCTCAGTCTTTAAAATAGATAAGTTGTAAAATGATGGACAAGTGGGTTCGGTTAGGACAGGGTTGGTCCGGGCGGTTAGGAACCAGCCAGGACACATGGCGCCTGACCGGGTGTCGGTTAGAGCCCCAGGGGATAGGTGGTGGCCCCCGCTATGCGCCAGGGCCAACACACCCGCACCTTGCGGGCGGGCATCAGTTAGGATAGGTGGCATCCCTAGCTGGGCGGTAGGGACAGCGCACCAGGGCGGGAGTGGTTACGTCCCCTGCTGGGCATAACCGTCCCCTTAAAAATAGGGGCAGTTGTCCCAACCGCCCAGGCCCTTCTTAAGGGCCGAGCCCTGTCCTGTTGGAGGGGTTGAATCGAGTGTGTGTAGTGAGAAAGAGAGAGAGTGTGCAGAGAGAAGGGAGAGTGAAGAGATGGACCGCACAGCAGCCAACCGGGTGCCTCAACAGAAGCACGCAGGAGCCTAGCGCCACTGCCATTGTCGAGGGTCCTCCTTCCCGCCTTGAAGCCATCTCCTCTCAGCATCAGTCGGGCTTCCTTCCTCCTTCCATCACTTGTTGTTCGTGTGCCTTCCTTAGTGGCTTACATTCAGCCCAAATCGAAAGGGCCCTTGTCCTTGCCTTCCGTCCTTCAACCTTCAATCAAGCGCACCGTAGGACCCCAGGGGCACAACCTTAGTGCCTCAGCATCAGCCGGGAGCACAACAGATCCCAGGGCACGGCCACTAGCGCCGCAGCATTCAGCAAGGCACCTCAGTCGGGTGTCGCGAGCCTCAGGACAGCCGAAACCTCCCTTTGTTCTGCAGGGTTCAGCAAGGCGCCTCAGTAGTGTGCCGCGCGCCACAAAGTCGAAACCCCTTTTTGTTTCATAGTAACTTCATTAGGCGCGGTACACCCGCGCCCAGCCCTGTCAAGTGCCGAACGGTGCTTGCAGCCCAGCGCCAGCCTTCCTCCTTCAGGTTGGTCTTTATCCATCAACCGATTGGTGTTTTGGAAAGTTGTGAACCTCCCTTGACCTTAGCTAGGCGAATCCAGTGTGGGTTCATCGGAACCCTTAGCTAGTGGATAGGAAACCCCGATCACAGCCAAGTGAACTGTTTTGGGCGTGTTGCTTGGTTTTAATCAAAGTTTTGTTTCATTCACTTAGCGTTCTTGTCTCAAGTTTTGGAATCGGGTTAAAGACCCTGTCTTGAACGGTATAGTAGGCTGATAGAATCCGGAGCGATTCTAGCCATCAAGGGGGTTAAAAAGTTTCAAAAAATTTCCTTTGAAAAAAATTAACACAGTGACAGTTTGGTATCAGAGCCGTACGCTCGATTCCCATAGTTTTTGACGAAGAAACTTATTGAAAACTAAATTTGGAACAAAACCGAAAATCGAAACAGGTGGATTTTACCGATTTTCAAAGACAGTTTTGAAAAGGTTACATAATTTGGAACAGAAAGTAATTTGTTCTAGGGTGTAGTACTTTTGGTAGTCTTTGAGAAAAAGTACTTGGTTGGAAGAAAACACATCGGCAGGTATTCAAAAAACTCGACTGAAGTGGGCTTGAAAACCATATTTGCAGAATCTGTGTTTTCACAGAAATCTGTGGATTTTGGATCTGTTTTGGTAAAATCTAAAACTAACAAAGTGCTTGTTAAGTGGCAGTGATACCTAGTAGGTTTAGGTGGACTTGTTAGTAGAGGATTCGTCGGAAAAAGCGGTAGAAACCGTCGGAAAACCGCTTTTCAGCAAGTCGCAAAAAAACCAGAAAATTTGGATTTTGGCATTTTTTGGCAGCATGTTTGACTGAGCAAACGAAGTCAGTTTCAGCCTAATTTTGGTGTGGTTGTTCTCTGTAGTCATTCTACAGTCTTGTAACTTTGGATTTCAATTTTAGTGTCTATACGTATTTCTAAAAGAGTCTAAAGTCGGGTCAGAAGTCATTTGTGCAGTCTTTAGAAATTTTTTCTTTGTAATTTGTTTCGGTTCGGCTGTTGTTTGGTTGTATTGGTCTTATAACTCAAAAAGTATCATAATAAAATACTGAAGACCAGGAGAGTAGCAGCGGAAGAAGCCAGTCCTTCCCAACGGACTGAAGAAAATGAGATTATGACTATTTTGCTGCAGAGATTTGATGCGTTACAAGCCAGCCAAGACTCTATGAGAGCAGCTCAAGACTCCATGAGAGCCACTTAGGACTCCATGAAGGCTAACCAGAACCAACAAGCCATACAGGTTGCTAGACTTTAAAAGCAACCCGACATTGACATGGGAACCCCACTTCATACTTCGATTTCTCCCGTAGGTTCGCGTGAAACGGCACGCACCCTTAACTTTGACTCTTGGAAAGTGAAGATCCCCGAGCCGACACTCTTTAGTGGTGTTAGAGATAGGAAAGTCCTAGAGAATTTCCTATGGGATTTGCAGCGATACTTGGAAGTATCCCAAGTAACCGAAAACTGCAGACTGTTAGTAGCTACCATCTTTCTTAGAGACGATGCGAAGTTATGGTGGCGTACCTTAGAGGACACAGCCACTAGTGGTGGTGCCCCACTTCCCACGACTTGGAAAGGTTTCCGTATGGAACTTAGGAAGCAGTTCACACCTACGAACTGTGGCCACAGAGCCAGAGAGCTTCTATCCAAACTTATATGCACAGGTACTCTACATGAGTATGTGCAAAAATTTAGCTCCATACTCTTAGAAGTTAAGGGAATGGTAGAAGAGGACAAGTTGTTCTACTTCGAGCAAGGATTGCAACCTTGGGCCCAAGTTGAACTTAGGCGCCGAGATCCCTCGACCATCATTGAGGCAATCACAGCAGTTGAGACGTTTGTGGACTTGAGGTCTAGTAAGACTGATGGAAAATCCCCGAAAAGGGAGAAGAAATCGAGTAAAGGTAAGTCTAAGAAATGGAACAAAGAAAATAAGGATAAGGGATCATCTGGGAAATCAAAGAAAGGATCAAATGGTAAAGGCAAAAACATGCCTCCAAGAGATTCGAAGAACCAAGATACATGTTTTATCTGTGGAGGTCCGCATTTGATGAGATTTTACCCTAAGAAGGCAAAAATCGCCGCGATGATCGCAGAGGAAGCAGCAAAGGACGCTGGCCCTAGCTCCAACTCCCAAGCCGCGTCATTCCAGCTCTTAGGTACCGCATGTGTGCAGGAAGAACCACACTTAGGCACAGCCATATTGCGTGCCTTAGCAGACACCAGCGCATCTCACTCGATTATTTCTACATCTCTAGCCACATAGTGGGGATTACAGTTAGAGTAGTCAAAGCAGCGATTGAAGATGGTTAACACGAGTGCTTCTATAGTGGCTGAATTAGCCAGAGCTTGCCACATCAAAGTTGGGTGTTGGAGCAATAGTTTGGATTTCATCGTCAGCACGATGGACGATTTTAGAGTAGTCCTTGGATGCGACTTCTTCAGGGCAGCGAGCATGATGGTTGCCCCACACCTTGGAGGTTTGGTGTGCGTGGATCCTATCCAACCTAGATTTGTACCTCAATGTGACCCAGGTAAAGCTCCTAATCTTCTAACCTGTAGAGCAATTTACTTGTCCGCAATGCAGCTCAAGACCGGCCTTCGAAAAGGCCAACCCACATTGTTAACTATCTTGAGAGAAGATGAGATGGACTCCGGAGACTTTAGGATTCCACATGAGATTGAGCAGGTCCTGCTCAACTTCCAGTACATGATGCCGACAAATCTTCTGAAGACTTTACCACCTAGGCAGTGCACAGACCATGAGATTGTGCTAGAACCAGGGGCAAAGACGCCAACCCGTGCCCCGTATAGGATGAGTCTTCTAAAGCTGGAAAAGTTCCGAAAACAGTTGGGGGAGCTCCTGGAAGTAGGGATGATACAACCTTCTAAGTCACCCTTCGGATCGCTAGTACTATTTCAGAAGAAATCTGATGGTTTTCTACGGATGTGTGTTGACTATCGGGCATTGAACAAGGTAACGGTGAAGGACCGCTACCCAATCCCATTAGTAGCCGACCTTTTCGATCAACTTGGCGGAGCCATGTGGTTTACGAAGTTAGACCTACGATCTGGTTACTAGCAGGTGAGGATTGCACTTGGGGATGAGGCCAAGACGGCCATGGTGACTTGATACGGAGCATATGAGTTCCTGGTGATACCTTTCGGGCTCATGAATGCTCCAGCGACATTCTATAGGTTGATGAACGAGGTATTGACAGGGTACATTGATGAGTTCGTGGTTGTATATCTCGACGATATTGTGATCTACAATCGGACCCTAGATGAGCATGTCCGGCACCTCACATTAGTCTTTGAGAGACTCAGGTCACACTCTCTTTATGTGAAGAGAGAAAAATATGAGTTTGCGTGGAACACCATTACTTTCCTTGGGCACATCATTGGCGGAGGTGAAATCCGCATAGACCCCAAGAAAGTCCATACCATTAAGGGATGGGAAACTCCCAAAGATGTTTCTGAGTTGAGGAGTTTCCTAGGTTTGGCCAACTATTATCGGAAGTTCATTAGAGACTTTTTGAAGGTAGCAGCACCATTGACCAAGTTATTGAAGAAGATAAGAACTTGGGATTGGACACCCAAGTGTGTAGAGTCATTCGAGGCCCTTAAAGCCTTGATCTATCAGGAACCAGTACTACATCTTCCAGATTTCAGTAGACCCTTTGAGGTACATATGGATGCGAGTGACCGAGCACTCGGAGGTGTTCTTACCTAGGATGGACACCCTATAGCTTTCGAGAGTAGGAAGCTGAAGTATGTAGAGACTCGGTACCTCGCACATGAAAAAGAATTGTTGGCAGTGGTACATTGCTTACAGATCTGGAGAGTGTATCTCCTAGGATCCCATTTTACAATTCTTACAGATAATGTGGCCAATACATTCTTTAGAACCCAGAAGAAGCTAAACATGCGTCAAGCATGTTGGCTTGAAACTCTCGAGGAGTACGATTTTAATTGGATTTACAGGCTGGGTAAGGAAAATGTTGTGGCCGATGCCTTGAGCAGAAAGAGGGCGGAGACATTGAATGCCATTACTCGTGTAAGAGGGGATTTGATTGATCAGGTAAGACTTATAAAGGACCAGGATACTTCGTATGCTCACATCATTTCGCAAGTTCAGTCAGGTATAACCGATCGATATGACATCAGAGATGGCTTAGTTTGGACCAAGGATAGACGGTTATTCATCCTTGGTACTGGAGACTTGAGAAGGACCTTGATGCGTGAGGTTCACGACGAGGAGTACGCCGGACATCCGGGCATTGAGCGTACAGTAGCTTTGTTAGCTCGTGGGTATTACTGGCCCCACATGATACGCGATGTAGCTGACTACATCCGGATGTGTCCTACATGCTAGCTGGACAAAGTTGAGCGATGTCGACCAGCTGGTTTGCTCCAACCTCTTCCTATTTCAGAGAGATCTTGAAAGTCTGTTTCCATGGACTTTATCTCAGGATTGCCTAGAGTAGACGACTTTGAGTTGATCTTGGTGATTGTTGATCGGTTCTTGAAGTACGGTGTCTTCATATCCGCACCACGAGAGTGTAATGTAAAAGAGACGACCAGTCTATGAAAAAATACTCCCAAAGGGAGACCCTCTATGAAAAAGAAACAAAAAGCCAAAGCTCCAAAGAGCGATTTTCCGATTCTTTGCCTAAAACCACGGGACGCTTCAGAAAGGACCGTGGTATCTCTTTCCCATATCCCTACGGCTTATCCCCGAGGAAAAAGATTCAAATTTGCGAAAATCCTAAAGTACGAATAAAATCGGCTTATTTGGATTTCATTTTGTTTGAGAACTCGACTCTGTTTTGTAGGAAATGGAACTTTGAAATGTTTTCCAAGTTTTCCTACCCAAAAACCTCTACTGAGTAGCAGGTATTGAAACCCGAATGAAGGGAAGTATGAAAAATGGAAGTCCTTTTCGATACAAGTTAAAAGGAGTTCCTTTTCAAAAAGAAATTTTCGAAAAACTCACGAATGTCAAAAAGACATGGGTAAAAACCTGCTCGGAGCAACCAGCCTCAAAAGGCTCTCTTCGAGCTCAAAAACAAAAAAATAAAATTTTTCTCATGCATACATTCAAAGAGTCATTCGTGCATGATCATACATATAGGGAAATAGCTAGGAAAAGCCCCCTTTTGCTGAAAATCCCCACTTGTGGAAAAAGAAAACAGGGTTTTTGCAAAATAAATGGTGTATTCTCAAGAAAATTTGAGAGAACGGGGTGTTTCTTCTTTGCCATTATCCAAATATATTTGGATAATGCCAAAGAGGGGCATCTGTAAACACCCCAAATCTTCTATTTTTCAAAAACTCTCAAAACACCAAAAAGCTCGTTTGAGCCAAAACGACGACCTGTTTTGAAATATGAAAACAGGTACAGAAGGCAAAAGAAGACCCTAGGCCCGAAGAGGATTCAAGCCCAGAGCTTCAGAAGCCACTCCCTGATAAAAAAACAAAAGAAAGCTGAGCCCGTTTGATGAAAAGCTCAACTGAGTCTAGAACGGTGAGACGGAGTCCGGACGACAAAGTTGGGGAAAACCCAGCACCAGACGGAGCGCTGATGAAGCCAGTGCCCGCACAGATCATTCGCCTCGAGAAGCCAAGAAGGACTGTCCGAAGAAATTTTGATTTGGATCTGGACCATATATATCCAGATCCAAATCCATGTAATGAATAGTGTTTGGATTTGGGCCAATCCAAATAGTGTTTGGGTCGATCCAAATAGTGTTTGGATTTCGATTGGATCCAAATAGTGTTTGGATTGGATCGGATTTGGATCAAAATATCCAGATCCGTATCCATAAAAATATTGGGTTTGGATCGGATACAGATCTCAAAATATCCGAGATCCAATATCCAGATCCAAATAGTGTTTGGATTTGGGTATGGATCCAAACCCAAACCCAAACCCAAATCCAAGACCCACCTCAAATGTCTATAAATAGAGGTGAGGGGGTCCATGTAAAGGGTTCATGCAAATATTTGGGAGGAGAGAGAGGGAGTGATAGACCTAGCCATGTGGGCTCATTGGGTGAGGTGGGTTCAAGGGGTCTAGACCAAGTGGCTGCAACCAAGGTGGGCTGGACCAAGTGGCTGCAACCGTGGAGACGTGGGCTCAAGCCAAGAAGGACCGGCTCCAAGAGGTAAACCTAACCCCAACCTAGCCTAGGTTCGAACCTACCTAACCCTAACTGAACCTAACCCTAACTGAACCAACCTAACCCTAACTGAACCCTAACTAGACCTAACCTAACCCCAACCGTCTCAAACCATCCCTAACAAACCCCAAAAACTTCACCCCGGCCGGCCGTGAGCAACCAGCGCCTGCCGCGCGCCCCTTCTGCTGCCGTGCGCCCTGCTTCCTGCCGCGCGCCCCCTCTGTCGCCTGCCGCGCGCCCTGCTTCCTGCCGCGCGCCCCCTCTGTCGCCTGCACGCCCCGTGCCGCAGCCGTCCCGCGCTACTGCACGCCCTGCGCTCCAGCGCGCCCAGCGCCAGGCGCCCGTCTGCTGCGCCAGGCGCCAGACGCCTCCCTGCCGACCCGACTGCCTCCCTGCCGCCCTGTCCACCTTCCTGCCGACCTAACCTGCACCCTCGCCGTGACCTGCACCTCTTCCAGCCACCTAGGACAGACCCTAGACAGCCCCATCTTTGCCGAACCTTAGTTCCCCTAAGGCCCTAACCGTGCCTCATAGAACCTCTCTCAAAGCCACCTAGGATAACCCCCTCTTGGCTGCCCAAGGTGAACCGTGAGCCCACGTGCAAGCAAGTTGAACATGGACCAGCTATTTGTAAGTGTCTAAACTTGGTCTATTACATTAACTTGCTTTATATTCAATTAAATTTTGATACGGGGTTGTAGTAAAGGAGCTTCGTCTCCCCCCGATTGTAATAACGTGGTTTGACACACCCACACACACGCGCACTTGAGCCTTTCCGCTCTTAGTCGTACACTTTTTGCACACACACGGGCCTAACCAGCCCTTAATATATAGTTATATTTATATATTTTAAGTCAAGGGGGTTTTTAATTAAGTCGTGTGTGTTGTCTTTCCATTTTCCACACGCACACACATTGAGCCTTCGCTCTTACTCCCAAGACCTTAGTAAAGGCCTTATTGCAGTTATATTTGGGTTTCATTTATGTCGTGTGCGTAGTACTTCAATTCTACACTCACACACATTGAGCTTTCGCTCTTACTCCCAAGACCTTAGTCAAGGCATACTGCAATTTATATTTGGGTTTCATTTCATGTCGTGTGTGTAAGTCTTTCAATTCAAGCACGCACACACATTGAGCCTTCGCTCTTATTTACAAGACCCAAGTAAGGGCCCCTACATATACTCTATATAAAGTATTTCTTTCGGCTACGTCTTTAAGATTCGGGTTTTAAGGTTCAAGTCGTGTGCGTTGTCTTTCAATATATACACGACACACACTTACACAATTGAGCCTTTCCGCTCTTAAGATATAGCCATATTTCCCCTTCCGCTATTTACTTTACAAGTCATTTCCCTTCGGCTATTTACTTTACAAGTCATTTCCCTTCGGTTATTTCCCTTCGGCAATTTCCCTTCGGCAATTTCCCTTCGGCATTGTCTTTTAAATTCGGGTTTTCCCTTTGGAGTAGCGTGAGTTTGCATTGCATCTACGCCATACCACGAGGTAGGACGCATATTGCATCGAAGCAAGCCCCGTACTCCCGCTCAAATTCGCCCCATGTAGTGGAGTGTTCATAACACACACCTAGGTGGCCCATAAAGGGATAAAAAGAAAGACTTAGGCACGTGAAAATCCACGTGATCTAAAATCTGAAAATCGTACAAACCCGAATCAAATCGTGCAAGACTTAGGCTATTTCGATGCACGCCCATCGTGCCTAAGTAGATTAAAATTTGAAAAACTTAGGGTCGTCCAACCCTTACAAAGTCAAAATCGCCCAAATGCATGGTTTTCAAAAGGTTTTAAAACACTTCTTCATTTAAAATATTTTGAGTTAAACTTGTTTCAAAACGAAGTCTCTAAGCGTACAGACTGACCCTTGCGCATCGGTGCAAGAAGGTCTGCGACGTAAAAATCCCGCTTGCCTACAATAGCCTTTCAAAAGTCAGATTGTTTTCAAAACATACTTTGCTAGTTAAAGTAAACTAGCTGGCACGCCCATAAAGCGAAGTAGATTGCGAAAAGGTTTACTTTAGGCCTAAGAACCCGTAAGTGAAAATTTTCGGTGTCTACAAATGACTCAATGCGATGCTTGAGGAGTACTTGCGCCATTATGTGTCCGCAAGCCATAAGAATTGGGTATCCCTTCTGGAGGTAGCATAGTACAGTTATAACTCACATAAAAGCTCGTCTACTAGGAAGACTCTTTTTAAGCTTACATTGGGTTGGCAACCGCTTGGACCCCTAGAGCTTGTACAAGAAAATGAGACTGGTCATTGTCCCGCAGCCTTGCGTGAGATACACGATAGGCAGACGACGTATAAGAAAGTGAAAGCTTCGCTCGAGAGAGCTGGGGCCCGTATGATCAAGCAGGCGAACAAGTATCGGAAGGCAGTTGAGTTCGAGGTTGGAGACCATGTGTGGCTTCGGATACCAGACTATATCCGAAAGCAGGTGTATAAAGGCAGTCACATGGGCTTGAAGTCGAAGTACGATGGACCATTCAAGGTGATACAGAGGGTAGGTGTTGTTGCCTACAGACTGGAGTTACCCAATCGACTGAAGATCCATCCGGTCATCCACGTGTCGCAATTGAAGAAGTACTTCGAAGACCCAAAGAGGCTGGATCGTCGACCACCGCCACTGGTCCGAGAGGACATACCAGCAGTCAAGGCCATCATCGCTCACCGAGTCCAAGGAGCCGGACCTCGCAGACAGACTTAGTATTTAGTCAGGTGGACGGGCAGAAATGCAGACGATGATTCATGGGTGCCATGCGCACAACTGTGGCAGTACGAGCAGTTGTTGATAGACTACCACACGACCTCAAGGACGAGTCCGGATTTTGTTGGAGGAGAGTTGTCACAGACATAAGTTCATGGCGCAGGCACCCACGTGCCCCCGCCATTCGGCATGCTTCATCATGTGTATCATACCCCTAGTCCTTGTACATATGAATCTTTGTAAGGGTCGGGTGTGTCTATAAACCCGAGCCCCATGGTATGAACCTAGGTATAGGTTGAGTCGAGACTAGGTTAGGTTTTGGTCCTAGGATGGTTCAGTCCTAGTGAGTCCAGTTGACCCGAGTCATGGTTCGGTTTGGGTCAAGTTGGGTCTAGGTGGTTAGGCCCGAGGTAGGTCTAGGTCGGTCTAGGTCTTGGCCAAGTGGGTTCGGCCAGGACAGGGTTGGTCCTGGTGGTTAGGAACCGGCTAGGACACATGGCGTATGGCTGGGTGTCGGTTAGAGCCCTAGGGGATAGGTGGCGGCCCCTGCTATGCGCCATGGCCAGCACACCCGCACCCTACGGGTGGGCGTCAGTTAGGACAGGTGGCATCCCTAGCTGGGTGCTAAGGACAACGCACCAGGGCGGGAGCGGTTACACCCCCTGCTGGGCATAACCATCCCCTTAAAAATAGGGGCGGTTGTCCCAACCGCCCAAGCCCTTCTTAAGGGCCCAACCATGTCCTGTTGGAGGGGTTGAACCGAGTGTGTGCAATGAGAAAGGGAGAGAGTGTGCACAGAGAAGGGAGAGTGAAGAGGTGGACCGCACAACAGCCAATCGGGTGCCTTAGCAGAAGCACGCAGGAGCCTAGTGCCACTGCCATTGTCGAGGGTCCTCCTTCCCGCCTTGAAGCCATCTCCTCTCAGCATCAGCCGGGCTTCCTTCCTCCTTCCATCACTTGTTGTTCGTGTGCCTTCCTTGGTGGCTTACCTTCAGCCCCAACCTAAAGGGCCCTTGCCCTTGACACCAACCTTCAGCCTTTCGTCCTTCAACCTTCAGTCAGGCACACCGCAAGACCCCGGGGGCGCACCCTTAGCGCCTCAGCATCAACCGGGCGCACAACAGACCCCAGGGCGCGGCCACTAGCGCCGCAACGTTCAGCAAGGCGCCTCAGCCGGGTGCCGCGCGCCTCAGGACAGCTGAAACCTCCCTTTGTTCCATAGGGTTCAGCAAGGCGCCTCAGCAGTGTGCCACGCGCCACAAAGCTGAAACCCCTTTTTGTTCCACAACAACTTCAGCAAGTGCGGTACACCTGCGCCCAGCCTAATCAAGTGACGAACGGTGCTTGCAGCCCAGCGCCATCCTTCCTCCTTCAGGCAGGTCTTCATCCATCAACCGATTGGTGTTTTGGGAAGTTGTGAACCTCCCTTGACCTTAGCTAGGTGAATCCAGCGTGGGTTCATCCGAACCCTTAGCTAGTGGATTGGAAACCTCGATCACAGCCGGGTGAACTATTTTGGGCGTGTTGCTTGATTTTAATCAAAGTGTTGTTTCATTCACTTAGCGTTCTTGTCTCATGTTTTGGAATCAGGTTAAAGACCCTGTCTTGAACGGTATAGTAGGCTGATAGAATTTGGAGCGATTCTAGCCATCACGGGGGTTAAAATGTTTCAAAAAATTTCCTTTGAAAAAAATTAACACCGTAACAGAAGGAATCATCAAGATTGAGATGAAATATATGACCACTTTAAGGAAAGCAGATTCTAGTGATAGCATGTGAGTGTTTGACAAACTAAACTCTGAAAGTAAAAGTGGATCCAAAGTTGTAATATGAGAGAGACCCCTCTTTCCAACGACCAAGGGTGCAAAATTAGCCAAGTCGTATATCATATCAAAAAAGAAAGAGGCGAATGACAACTTGATCTTGCACATGATTATCAATATGTACTAAGAAAACTTTTTGTTTATCTTGGTCCCATGGAGACACACTACAAATTGGTACAACCACAACAAGAGAAAGGCATAGTGTTCTTTATTGAACGTGAGTACTTTCAGATTAAATCGTCCTAATATAACTTCAACAATAGCATGAGAACATTGAATTTCTGGGTGACAAGTGATGAGGGTCCATGCCATCAATAAGGAGACCATTGATTGCCCCAACATCAATGCTAGACATCATCTAAAGTGGAAATTGGAACCAGTTATACTGCGAGACCGAGAAAGTGAAAAACGAGTAACATAGTTTGTCATCAAGGTGGATGACGAAGCGAACAAGTTGTGAATGCCTCAGTAAAGCCATAAGTGAAACTTTTGCTCCCATAGGTGGTCAAGCAAGTCCATGCATTCTTCTCTAGTCAAAGATTGAGCCAAAATATGTTGGGAAATAATTCATGGGAGACAGAGGACAAAGGCAAAAAAACTTGAAGAAGATGGGAAATACAAAGTGGTAGCTTGAAAGTAGAGTTCAAACTCCTTTTATAGCTGTTGAACACCTTGAATGACAAAAGAATTTTGTTAAAGGATAACACTTGGAAATCAAGCTAGAGATTTTTAGCTTAAAATCAATGAAATCCATACGACTCATCCCAACAAAAGATTTAGACAAGAATTGCACAGGGGCCAAGTATTAATGTTGAAAATTGTATTAAGATTGAACATTGCATAAGGAAACTCAAAAGATCTATGACAAGGAAAGAATTAATGGCAGATAGT
Source organism: Brasenia schreberi (assembly GCA_036023115.1). Classification (NCBI taxonomy): domain Eukaryota; kingdom Viridiplantae; phylum Streptophyta; class Magnoliopsida; order Nymphaeales; family Cabombaceae; genus Brasenia; species Brasenia schreberi. Next base: position 7,893,424 of record JAYKKT010000045.1, on the reverse strand, counting down.
AAGAAACTTGAGATTGTGTCCACGTTAAGTCCATTAAAGTAACAAGAAATAGACGACGTGAAAATTAAGTCAACAAAAAAACTCGATAGAAATCAAAAGAACTGCTCTTGAACCACCTTATCATGGAGGCTAAATGAACATCATTCGATCAATCACAATTTTAACTGTTGATTCCAATTCTAGCTGTAACTTTCCTAGCATAATTTTTCTTGTTTCTCCCTAGCCAAGGCATATCTTTTTTGTAATTTATTGTAATAAATCCTTCCAAATAACCAACTTTTACTCTCATTTCATACTATTCTACTCCTCGTATCTTGAGTGAGGCCCACACCCCTTAAAACATATCCCATTCACATAATCGTTCTCGAGGCTTTGTGACAAAACAACTAAGATATTTGGCTAAGGTTTCTTAAGGGCCATGATTGCTTGAACTCTTGGAAATCCTTATGAGAATAAAGGTCAACATCCTTCGGCATACCTGCACACTATCTACTTGATCATTTATGTAGACCGACGTTACGCCCGATTGTATCCCGATTAAGGTACGCTTTGATTCTTTTTTCGATTCAAATCTCATTCCAGTAACACAATTGGTTGTTGAGCTCGGTAGGCCATAACCTTAAGGCATGGGATCTCGGGAAACGATTCCCTGCGTGACCGAGTGTAAAGGCCCAGGAAAAGTTTTCCCTTCTGTTAAAGGCGAGGGTGGAAAAGTTGTCCATTCTCCATCCCTTTTCGGCGTAAAATACCCAAGCTTTTCCACCCCCGCAAACACGAAACACTAACCCTTTCCCATCTCCTCGCCCCCTCTCTCCCTCCGTGGAGGACTGGCAGCAGGTTTTCTGCTAACTCCGATAACTCTCTCTCTCTCTCAGTGGAGGACGGGCCGCGGGTTTTCTGCTAGCTCCGGTAACCCTCTCTCTCTTTCTCTCTCATTTGTCTAATTTTTGACGGTTCTTTTACTTTCGGAGTTTTGTTGTTTCTTCTTTGGTGGAAGAATGTTAGTGGGATTCAAAGATACTCCTTTTTTGAGGGTTCTCGTGTCTTTTGATGTTAAAACCAAGTCGAATTACGTCTGTCAAGGTTCTGTTTTCCTCTTCTTTCCTTTTTCTCGTCAGGATTCTGTATTTCAATCCAGGGAATTGCTAAGAGTTAGTGTTTAGCAACAAAGTGTGGAGGATTTGACGGATTTGGACGTCCTTCGTAGCATATCCAAAGCTGCCCCATTCTCTTATGTTTTGTGTTTACTTTTGCGAGGAAGAACCACCGTGTCTTTCTGTTGCATTTATTTTCTTCCGCATCATTTTTTTTACGTATTCTTGGATAAATTTTGATAAAGAATAGATAACAATTAGGAACTACCTTTCTTATTATACTTGAAAAGTCGTATGACATAAATGATTGCAATAACATGAAATAAATTGTTAGTCAGCTCTTTGATCCGGAAGAGCCCTGTGCGCCAGCTTACAGGGCTTCAGGAGGACACTTGCTTGTTTGTTTGTTCCTGGATCAGAGTTCTTTCTGTTTCACTTTTATGGTTTCATTTTTTGTACCCTATTGACGTTAGTTGCAAGTAAATGCTCCATACTAAGCTACATGATCATAGATGACAGATCAATGGGACGAAACAATTACGCAAACTTTTGTGGAAAGTCCGACTTTTTGAGGGTTCTATTCAACGTGTTTTGGTTGTGCAGCATGATCCGGAGCTGTATTAGGAAATTAGGGTAATGATCTGGTGATGAGCTTTAAGATTTAAAATCGGTAGTATCATTGTTACTATCTTGGTTGATACCCTAGTTGTTTACATAGGAGTCCATGAGAATTTGATTTTATGATAGTGTTATGAACTTCTAGTGACTGAGGTCTAGCAGAATAGGCTGGGGTTGAGGAATTATTTGGCGGGAGTGACACTCTGCACATTCGATTTTCTGCATTGGGACTTGTAGTGTATACCATTATGATAACAAATAATCTTGTAGCATCCTAGTGCAATAAGAGAAAGTACCTTGGTTATATTATATGATGAGATGATGATCTTAAGTTCTTAAACGAATCACAATGAATTACATGCTATGGTAAATGCATACCTAGATAATTGGAGCCATTTCAATTAAGCTGTACTTGTTCCATCATTAGTTGACACGTCCTAGCTAAACAAACTTCCAAGAGAATATTACCAAGGTTGAATATACATGCCAAATGTCCAGACTCCAGAATGAAGATGAGAGGGGTGCTATGAGCACTGAAGGAAGATCCTTTGTACTGACAACAGAGATGACCTGATGATACATACAGCTGCATAAGAAGATTGAAAACATTACTGATATGGCTGGATAAATTTGTATCTAAACCATGATCAGTTTTAGCAGTATAACTTGTCAAAGGCCCCAAGGTTGTGGCATTTATGAAAATAAGATTTTCTTTAAGGAGAAATTACAGTCCTTCTAAACTAAGATTTGGAGATTATCATTGTTATTTTGCTATACATGAACCATTCTATAAAAAGATACATATATTTTCACTATAATTAATGTAAAGATGTGCATATTCTTTACATTAATGTACAGTCATCGATCCTAACTGTTCACAGTAAATATATCTTTGAATATATTTATGCGCACCTAAGAAGATAGGTAATGATGCTTGAATCCTCTTATTTGTTATATATAAAGTTTTGCCATTGTTTCTTTCCTCCTTCTTCCACTACTATAATATGAATTATTTTTTTGCTTTACATTGTTATAACCTTTAGTTATCAATTGGTAGATTTGGTGACCAAAAAGCAACGTGAAAGTTCTGTTCACTGGTATGCGAAGCACTACAATGTTAATATTTTCCTTTAGCAATTGCAGTTTTAGAAAGTTCCAAGCTCTGCCACTCAATCATGTATTTTGTTATTATTCAGCCATGAATGGGTTGTGCACCTAATTACAGATAAGGCTTCATGTTACATGCAGAACTTTTGAAGTTAAGTCCTGTCTGATAGCTTATTTATGCATTTGTAGTGCTGCTCATTGATTTCTTAATGGTGGTGCCTGAACTTACAGGAAAGAAGCGATGGAGTCAATGGCTCATAGCAAAAAGAATATAAGTTGGACTCCACTTATGGATCGCTATTTCCTCAACCTCATGGCACAGGAAGTTCAACGAGGTGCAAGGGTAGAGAATGCATTTGTCAAAAATGGTTGGAGCCGCATGGAAAAGTTATTTAAACAGAAATTTGGTGCTATGTACAACAAGGACTGCATGAGAAATCGCCTGAAGACTTTAAAGAAACAGTACAACACTATAAAAACTCTCTGTGCACAAAATGGGTTTACATGGGACCATGAGTCACAAATGGTAATCGTGAATGATGAGGCATCATGGGAAGCTTACATTAAGGTATGCTGTTTAGCCATGTTCACTTCTCAAAGTATGTTGTTAGTTTTGTGCTAGTTGCTGACACCCGACACTGCAGGAGCATCCTGATGTTCAAAAGTATAGGCATCGCCAAATGCCATATTATGAAGATCTATGTTTTATTTTCGGACCTACTCCTGCTGATGCAAAGGCCAAAAGTGTGGGAACTTGCTCTGGCACCAAAGGCATTATCTCTGACTCTGAGGCTGTGGAAGTTGCCACAGATCTGCTATCTTCACCTGTATCTGATGATCAAGAATATCTGCTTGATGATGCTCAAGGCTCACCCTCTTCAAAATCAGGTAGCACTGTCTTAATTGGAACTAGTTTCTTGATGTCTGTTGATCACAGTAGCGATAGTTCTAGAATAAGTTCAAGGATTAACTGAATCTGAGTGTCTAGGGATGCAACTATCATATTCTTCCCCCATTTCAGTTGTTTACTGTTGAAAGAAACATTATTTAAATCATATATGCAGAGTTCAACTTAAACAATTCACTTCTAAAACTTAACTAATTTAAGGACAAGGATGTACCATTCTGTACGGGGTTGGTTTCCTGTGTGACTAGCTTAAGTTATTATTCTGCCCTCATCCAAACACCATCTTATAAGTATCCGCTGAGTGCAGCTGAAACATACTGAATGTATTTGGTCAAAGTTATCTTTTTCAATTTTAGATTTATCAGGTTTAGAGTTCTTACTGAGCAAGTGTTTAGCTTGAATGCAGTGTAAAGTCCGGCCATCCATTTTGTCCAGAAATTTATCTTAATCTGTTAAATATAGTCTTTAAAGTTTTAACTAGTTTGTGTCAGTAATTTCATAAGGATGACAATTGATGGAGGCGCTATGCATAAAATCAATTTAGGCTACGTAAAATGTAGAGGCATAGCAGATGTTACAGATGACAAGCTACCATTAGAATTGTAAGGTAAATATTATAAAGCAGCTACAAGAGCAGGAACACTTATGGTCCTAGAGTGTGGGAATTCAACCATTGGTATGTGCACAAGATGTCAAATGAAGGGGATGGTATATATATGAGGAAAGATTGGATCATTAATGAGGTTATTAGAGAAAAAGTTGGTGTGACACCAGGACAAGATAAAACGAGAGAGGTAAGGGGGTTTGAGCATTTGGTGAGGCGCTGAGTGGATCTTAATTGAGAAGGTTTCTCAAATGGCAAGCACTTCAAAAGAGGCCGAGAGAAGGCCTAAAAGTATTAGGACGTTAAAATGTGATCTTGCTTTTCCCTTTTTGAGCTAAAATACAAATATGGAACAAGATAGAGCACAGTAACAACTAATACTCTGCATAGTTCACCTCACTTTTGTGAGATGAGGCGTAGGTTTTGCTTTGTTTGCTACTGGCATTAAGTCTAAATGTGTCTGATAAGTTGATTGAATTTCCCTGTGCATGGGGGCATTCTAGAGACCTTAGCTTGGAGACACCTGGTGATGGTCTATTTAGATTAAATCTAGTGATTCTTTGAGCTGGGGTTGCTCAGCTATCAATTTGCAAAATGGGCAAAACATTTTCCCAAGCAAGGAACTGATCCTCTCAACATACTGTGCTTACACATTCAAAAGAATATGGAACCACCATCAGCCAGGAGCTCGTATCTCTATCTGGGTTTCCATGACCTATCACGATTATGGATGGGTGTGGGAGATGAGAGAAGTTCATGATCTACCTGTCTGGGACCTGTCTCTGTCAGCTCACTCTTCTCCTTCTCCTATTCAATGTTGGACCGATAATCTCAAACTCCTCCAATATAAATCACCCTAAATATAAACATGATGCAAAGAAGACGAGAGATATGGACCATGTTGTCATTCAAATAATAGAACATCGTTGAGAGGTTTCATTCTTTTCGGTGGAACTGCCGTCTGCTAGGTTTCATTTGGACATGATTTAGTATTGTTAGGTAATGGTCTAGATTGTTCTTTTTCTTTTTGTTTCCTGCCCTGTGAATTCATGAATTATGGAAGCTGTTTACTCTTAAAGTTTTTATTGCAGATAATGTTATTTTTTGTTCATCTTTAGTGGAATCTAAAATTGAAATATAAAGGGACAAGGATGAAATTGATCACCAGGTCTTCTAGCAATGATGGACATGGATTGAAACGTGTACATGTAAAACATTCTAGTCATAGCCTCCAGGCACTCATCTACTGATCTACATCTTTTCAGGTGTAAGTTGTAAAATAAATCTCTTAAGTAGTTGAGTCCTGATGGTGCAAGAACTGTCACACTCGAATATGATGTGAGAAAAATAAGTATCTGCATGTCGCCGAGTTGAAGTGTATGACATGGTGATGCTGAAGAAGAATCTGTATCTAATATCCTAGATATTGCAATTTGATAAATCCATAAATATGTAAGCATACTGTACTTTAAATACACGTAAATATGAATCAAAGTACATGTGAGTACAACTAATGAAAATGAAATTTACAAACTGAATGCAATTTTGTGGAGTGGCCAAATGCCTATATATAAGAGAGTGTCTTATCAAGCCTTCTTCATCTTGTACATCTTTCCATCGGAAGAGGTTTCCTTTAAAATGTGGGAAGATTTCAGGGTTGTCCTCCCTCTGTTAAGGTCATTTGGATCTCTTATATCTGGCAGTTCGATATTAGGTTTGGTAAGAATGCATCATCTGTGCATGCTTATGTTTTTCTGATTCTCCAACACCATTCTGCTACTCCAGGATATGGATGTCTAGTGAAAGGGTTGAGGTCCATTCACCTTGAAGATTGTCCATGGGTGGAGGAATACGAGTACACTGGTACACTTCAGCACTTTCATGTCCAACTTGGATAGAGTTGTGCTCTCTTCAAACCCTCACAGAGTTCAGTTAGTTGAACTGCTCGTTCATGCACATACCTTAACAGAGAAGACCTCTTTATTATGCTTAACGTTTACTGGGTTGCTTAACTAGGGGTGAGTTTTACCAAGCTGTATATTTCAATTTCTACGGATTGATACCACCAGGATAATGTGGCTTTGTAATCGAAGACATGCTACTCCAAACAACTTTCATTTTAGCGAATGAATTAAAATAAGTGCTATCTTAGTATTTTGTAAATATCACAAAATCATAAGGATTGGTGCATATTCATAGTATCTGTAAATTGACCGAAGACATCTTTTTTTTCCACACCATTCAAGGCAGTGTTGTTTGTACCATATCCTACCGTGTATAGTTTTTCTCCATGAGACAGGTGTATCATATTGTATCTTAAAATTTTAATTATATATTTTTTAAAATTAATAAAAATCGATAAAAACAGAAAAAATTCTAAATGATTATTATGAATCAAAATAAGTAAGGCTAAGTTTGAAATTTGTATCAAAGCAGTAGTACATGACTTATTTAAATTATTTAATAAAGTATCAAGCACCTTCATTGTCGCACAACAATTTCCTGGTTTGAAAATATGTTTCTTAACCTAATAACTTAGCTGAAAACTCTGGAAACTCTGGATTTTTGCTTGGGACTTAGCTGAAAACTCTGGATTTTTGCGTAAGTATTACCAAACCTGTAAACTCCGATAGCTATGGATCAAAGCCACCAGGATAATGTGCTTTTGTGATCCAATGCATGCGTTTGAGAACTACTTTGATTTTAACAAATGAATTTAAATAAGTGCCATCCATTTTTGGGAACATCACAAAATATAATTTATTGGTGCATGTTCGAGTGGGTTATAACTCTTAGATAGAAACTTTTTGCTAGAAACAACACCGAGAAGTTGGAGAAATCATAGTTGTAACTGTGCTCTCTTTTGGGGTCTTCATAGAGGGAATGCATGACCCTATGTTTTTCTTTTATGGGCATATCTATGTGAACTCTGATGGATGTGATTCTTTGTGTGTTTGAAAGTGACTCACGGAGCTATCCAAGTCCAAATTTTTAAAGTTTTGAAATCGCATCAGTTATCTCATGAATTTTTTAAAACTGTGTCATGCATTGACGTTGTCAGGTTTTGTGTGGGTTAATATGTTCACACAAGTTTTGTTGTCTCTTCGCTGATTTGCCTGTGATTTAAGTGATCTTTATTAGATTGAGCTTTCATCTTTCAAGGTTATATGCTGATGAGATGCAAGAATCTTACAGAAGTTATCTGCAAGTCAACCTAAGGTTTTTCTTGTGTAAAGTTTTGTTCCTTGCCCGATTTTCCTTAATAATGAAACAAGATTTAAACATTGAATTCTATATCATGGATTGAGGACAAGTGGCAGATATTTTAAAGTTTCACATGCTTTTGGACCAGATTTGAAATAGAAGTTGCTAAATGACTTTTATGTTGCTTACCATAAGTACTTTGAAAATACCCAGACTCATAAGAAGCTCATGCCTCCCTACATTGTGAACTGCCCCATTCTCTAACTTTCCTTCTTTCATTTCTCCACAAGGTCCTCTAAGAGAGAAAGGTATGTAAAGTGTGTCCTAGAGGTAGTATGCCATGAGGTCCTTATGGGTGTAGAATAATCATCCTTTTGTGCTCTCAGGGTTTTCAATAAGTGAAACTAAATCCAATCTGCGTAGGTCAAGTGTGTTGGTGATATACATCATGACTCACCCTTACTTTGACCTTTGGTTGGGTAGAAGGTGGCTACTTAATCCGGAGGGCATAATTTACCTTCTTCAAAATGGACCAAAACAATTCTCTTGTTTTAATGAGCTCCAGCCTCCAGGTCCCTAGGATGAGGATTTTTCGAGCATGGGGTTTAAAAATTTCCAAGAAACAAAATCTATGATGTATACCTTTGACCAAATCCGAGATTAATGCTACTCCAAATATCAACAAATGAATTTTGGCGAGGTGCATATTCTCCGATCACCTGCATGCAAGCATAAGTGGTAAAATAAATCTATTGAGTACTCGAGTCCAGTGTTATCCATATCATATGATACGGGGCATATCGTATTGGGTTGTAGGAAACCACGATATGATATAGGGACCTGTATCATGGTTGATATTGTATCGCATGATACAAGTCGTATCGTACGATACGGGCGATACACCCTATTTCTTTAACCTTCCCCCTCCCCCGTGTGGATGTACTTGAGGCTCTAGTTGCTCGATGATGACTTCTGGTTAGGGAGAAGCATCTCCATGGTTTTCATTCCAACGATACCATTACTCTAATGACAACAACAAGGGCAATCTGGTGGTTGTGATATAGGGTTTTATCCTCCTTTATGTGTCTTTTGTATCTTATTGTGTTATTTGTTTTTTTTTTTAATGACAATATATGAAGCGAGTGAATATCTTTTTGTTTTATTTGTGGCAATCTATGAAGTGAGACTTTTTTTTTAGTGTTTTGGTGGTTTATGAAGTGAAGATTGAAGATTTATGAAGTACTTTTATTTTCAGGTTTGTTAAGATTTAAGTGGTAAATTAAGATAGCAAGAAGGGGTGCTAGTGCTATGCAGTCTCAATTAAGGTCTCATGATCCAGCATGACAATGGGGTACCTCAAATAGAGGGAAGCAAATTTAAAATCAAATATAATTTTTCTGATAATGTGATGAGTGGTGAATTTTCTCAATTGAAACATCACCTAGCAGGGACTAGAAAAAAGGTTGCTCCTTACACGGTCAAAGTTGGGACAGTGTTAAAGCCATTAAATGGAAATATCTAGATATGATTGAAAGCTAAGTCACACTGACACTTCTAAGGGGTGGAGTGTCGACCTCGACACGGGTGCGACACCGACATTGTGTTGGTGCGGCATGATAAAAAAAAATGTAATTTTTTTAACTCACGGTTCTGCCGTCTATGGTGTATTTATCCTACAGAACCCGATCAAAGAGGGAGTAATCTGTGAAGATGATGAAACTGAAGACTTTTAGTCGACTCGTGACCTTACCTCCCATGATGACTACCTGAGTTACCTCACCATAGTTTTCAAAATGCTCATTCAGCTTGTCTTCCATCATCTCCCATAAAACTCCGCCAATGAACATAGAAAAATATCTCAACGCGGGCCTTCTTTACTTTTTTTTGTGCGAATATTCTACGCTTCAAAATCTGGTATTGATTTTGAAGTTCGGCTCTTTTTGGATAAATGGGTCCGGATAGTGAAGATTGATTTGTGTATTATGATGAAATTAGTAATTGTTTACCATTTATGTGTTTTGCTTTAATATAAAGTTGTGTACTTGCTATTGTCATATACTTACTTTAATTGATGTCTCACTTGTTGTAGCTTGAATATTATATATAATATATAATATTATATACCCTAGCCGTGTCGTCGCACCCAAAATTTTTGAAATTTGCCGTATCCCGCACCCGCACCCGCACCTGTGTGACATAGATTGAAAGTATAGTTCAGTAGAGGAAAGAAAAAGATGAAGAGACGTTTAAGGAACAAGTTATTGGACTAGAATAGAGATCGATTGTAGTAATTTTCAACCGCCAACTAGGAAAAAGAGGGTTATTGAAGGGCTAGAGGAAGATCTTATTCTGACATACAATCATTTTTTTCCTTCTAGTACTATACCTAGTGTTCAACCTGGAATTCGTGTTCTTATGGCTTTAAAGCAATTATATAAGCAAACAAACCTTGCAGTGGGGAGATGATTTTATGATGTATGGATTCCATTTAATACATTAAATTTCTTTCATTTTAAAGTAATGATAGATACCATTGCTAATATTGATATAGGGTATAAGATACCATCTTATAATAAGTTGAGAGGGAAACTATTGGATAAGACTGTCATTGAAGTCCAAGAGTATTGTTTGACTTTGAGGGAATCATGGAAGGAAACATGATACACTATAATAGTTGATGAATGGACAGATAGGAGAGAAATGCCTTTATTAAACTTTCTTGCCTATTATCCTAAAGGACTTTTGTTTTTAAGATCACTAGACATGTAAGAGGAGCACCATACTCTAGAGATTGAACGACAAGAATTTGATAAGGTGATATTGAAGGTTAGGCATGAAAATGTAGTCTAATTAATTATAGATAATGCAACTAACTATAAAACATTTGCAAAGGAGTTAAATGATAGTTATGAGACTTTTTATTGGACACCATGTGCATCCCATTGTGTAGATCTCATCTTTGAGAAAATTCGAGAGATGGATGAGGTAAAAGCAACAATTGAGTGATATCAAGATATCACTAAATTTATTTATAACGATGCATTTGTATTATGTATGATGAGGAGTTATACAGATGGTGCAGAGTTATTTCATATGGTTGTTACTCAGTTTGCAACTAATTTCTTGTCAGTATAGAGCATTGTTAAACAAAAGCAAGCCTTAAAGAGAATGTTTACCTCACAAATGCAAGCCTTGAAGAGAATGTTTACCTCAGATGAGTGACAACAATTTGTAGTTATCTCAAAGTAAGAGAAATAAAAAACTGAATGAGATTTTAGAGACGATCTTCAAGAGTACATTTTAGACTCGTGTATTAGATTATTAAGAATCACATGTCTTTTAGTTAACATTTTGAGATTGACTGACAGTGAGTAGAAGCCATTTATGGGCTATCTTTATGAAGTCATGGATAGGGCTAAAGAAGCTGTTGGGAGCAATGTTGGGAGTAGTTTTAATGGAAGAAAGAAAGATTATATATCAGTGTGGAGGATTATTCATAATAGATGAAACAAAAGTTGCATCAGCCTATTTATGCAATAGCTTCCTATCTAAATCCAACATTTAGGTATTCTGCAACTTTTAAAAGGAATGGTGAGGTTAATAGAGGTATCATTGATTGTATAGACAAATTGGTCCCTGATGAGAGTAGAGTAGATGTTATATATCGTGAGATGGAGATCTACGATAATGCTTTTCATTTGATGGGCTTGCTTATAGCTATTTGCAACCGTACTAATATGCGTCTAAGTAAACTATTTATCTTGATATTTAAGTTTCTTAAATCTTATATTTATAGTGGAATAGATCTTTATATTCGTCCTCTTTTGTTAGATGTTTTGTGAACCAGGTTTGTAAGTTATTGCCCGAGAGATTTTGCAATAAGCGTTCTCAGTCAAACTTTTAGTGCAACTTATTATGAAAGAAATTGGAGTATCTTTAAACATATTTACACAAAAAAGCACAACAGGTTGGAACATAAGCGACTCAATGACTTAGTTTGCATCCATTACAACATGCAAATAGATAGAGGTGATTAAAGATTACTTAGTAATTAAGTATTCAAGTCAATGTTTTAATTTATTATGTTTTTAAACTTGAATTTTTTAGTTTAAATTTTTATTTACTTATCATTTTTATAGGCAATTAAGAAATTTAAACTCAAGTATGTATGAGAAAGAACCAATTTGATCTAATAAGTCTTGATAATTTTGGTACCTTAGAGGAGTGAATTATAGAAGATGACAAAGAAAATACACTCATAACTGAAGAAGACATTCAATGTATCAACTTGGAAGGAGTGCAACAATATCAAAAAGGGGCTGATGATATTGATTTTGCTACCAAAGCTGGTGAAGATCAGATTATTTAGTTGATGATCCAGATTATAATATGTAATTTTCTTTTCAATTATGAAAGTTGTAATTTTGCTACTTGCTTAAATATAAAGATGTACTACTTAAATGCTTATACATTGGAATTTGAAATTTGAATGGTGAATAATGATAGGAAATGTTTAAAATTGTCTTGATTTTTTGTGATTTTTATAATTGTAAAACTTTTTTAATTTTTTTACTATATGATACGATACACCTTTATCGTGAAACAAAACGATACATGATAGATACGGTACAAAAACACTGCTCGAGTCCCTTTTCAAGTGTGCCAAATATCCCGATCTGCTGGTTGTTGCCTGCACTTTACCTGTATCACTTCAATAATGGCCTGTATGAATTCAAGAGAAAGGAACATGAACCAAGAAGATAATTTGGATGAACAAGTAGAACAATAGATGAAGATGAGAAATAGTGGATGGGTTGATTAAATTGGGGGAACAAAATCATAACATTATTGATAAGGGAAGACCTCTTAAATAATAGTCCGGGTCGTCCAAGACAGTGCGCCTCTACACAGAAAGCACCTAGAGTCCTATTTTCTTTGCAAAATAGTCTTTTAAGAAGGGGTCGTAACTCAATAGGGATCTTATCCCCTATATAGTAAAATGCATATATCAGTAAATACCGAGCAAACTTTCAAGCTAAATGCATGTAAACAACAACAACTAAGCCTTTTCCCATACTAGACAGGGTCGGCTAAAGCTAAATGCAGTGAAATTGAAATTATATAACAAAATACAATTATGTGCAATGACCCAAATGCTTCTATTATAAGGGGGGGCTTTCATATACTCTTCCTTCATCTTCTCCATCTTTCCCATTATAAACGAATGTGGGAAGGTTTCAGGGATGGCCCACCTCCATTTTGGCCCTTCGCATCTCCTACAGGAAGAATCATGGCCTTCATCCAATATGGAGGACCATATGCCTTAGGCATGGTTAAAGGGTTGAGGCTAATAAGGAAACTTGGCAGTCATGATATGGTTGCTGCTACCGTATGCTAGCCTCGTTGATTCAAGACATTGTATGAATATCTAAAATAGATTATATTTCATTTTGTCAGCCTTAACATGCAGTCAGGATGTTTTTGTCTGTAAAAACCTTGATGAAACCTTTTCCTAGCAGCATGATACAGTTCAATTCAACCACTTCCTAGAGGCCATCCGTTGCAGTAATATTCTGAGGTAAGCATATTTCACTTTGGATTTCTGATGAGATTAGGTGTGTTCGAGGATTGCACCCTATGCCAAAAGAGAATCTTTAAGTTTTATGTTGGCTATGGGCTATCTAAACCTGACCCTGCTCTTCTATCCATTTTTGTAGTAACTTTAGGTAAAGGGCAAAGTTTCCTAAACCTACTTATTCCATGAACTCAGTTGCTGCAGCTACCATTTGGGTTATGCCTATATTGGTGCAGGATATACACTACTCTTAGGTTTATCTAATGGCTAAATAGACACAGACAGGCATGCATATTCTTTCCTTTGAGAGAACATGTACATTCTTTTGGTGATTTATAGATTCATACCTTGCTTTCGTGTGCCATATGCAATAGGTCACTGTTACATATTGCCTCATGTGGTTTTCATTCTGTCCAGCTCTTTTTTTCTATTTTAAATATTTCCCTCTTTTTGTCCTTTATTAGTCACATAACAACAACAACAACTAAGCCTTTTCCCATACTAGATGGGGTCGGCTACATCGATTCTTTGTTTCCACATAGCCCTATCATGTGCCATGTTAGCAGTTAACTCACAATAAGCTAGGTCATTCTTTATTGTTTCTTTCCAACACTTTTGTGGTCGTCCTCTATCTCGTTTAATACTTTCAGAATCTAGTTTTTCATACCTTCTTACATGTTCTTCTTTTAATCTTCTTTCTATATGTCCAAACCACCTTAAACGATATTCTCTCAGTTTATCCTCTATTGGTGCCACACATAATTTATTTCTAATAACCTCATTATAAATACGGTCTTTTCTTGTATGACCACTCATACATCTCAGCTTCTTCATTTCTATCACATACATCTTTTATACATGTTGATGATTAACTACCCAACACTCACAACCATAAAACATGATAGGTCTAATTGCTGCTCTATAATATTTACCTTTTAACTTTAATGGTATCTTCTTATCACAAAAAATACTTGATGCTCCTCTCCGTTTTAACCAACTAACATTAATTCTATGCGTAACATCTCCATCAATTCTTCCATTACTCTGAAAAATTAACCCTAGGTATTTAAAACTTTTCTTTTGGTGGATGAAGTGTGTGCCAATTTTAATTTTTATGTCCCCTAAATTAAATTAACCAACTCCGCCCATGTAAGGGATCATCCTTGCATTGCCGGTCCCAAGCCCGGATAAAGGAGGAGGGTTGTGTTTGGCTTTCGACAGCCAGCGTAAAACTTCGTCAGATTTTTACAACATGGATTACAAAAATTATGAGCATTGCTTTGGGGCGTCCCCGCCTAGCGATGTGATGCAGAGCCCGAATGCAGTAAGAAGTAAGCAAGGGCCACTACATTTTCGCCCGAATGTAGTGAATCAATTGTAGAGAGGGTTCTCACATCACGGACGGGTGTGGGTAAAGAAGTTAGTCCTGCTACATAGCCGCCCGAATGTAGTGAAAAATTTTCAGAGAGGGTCTTCGCATTTTGATTATGGACTGATGCGGGGGGTAAGGAAGCTAGTCCTAGATAATAAGATTTGTATTGGTTCTTGGAATATCGGAACATTATCGGGTAAGCTAATGGAGGTGGTAGATACTATGATTCGGAGAAAGATTCATATTCTATGTTTACAAGAGACAAAATGGGTTGGAGAAAAAGCAAAGGAGATAGAGGATACATGTTTTAAATTATGGTACTCAAGTAAATTAAAGGCTCAAAACGGAGTTGGTAAATAAAGATTTAAAGGAGAGTGTAGTAGACATACAACGATATGGTGACCGAATAATGACGTTGAAATTAGTGTTAGGAGCAGAGGTTTTGAATATAGTTTGTGCTTACGCACCCCAAGTAGGACTAGAAGATAGTATAAAGACAGTTTTTTGAGAAGAGTTAGATAAGGTGTTTCAAAAGATTCCACAAAGGGAGATGATTTGTTTAGGAGATTTAAATGGACATGTCGGTAAAGAGGCATTAGGATATCAAGGGATTCATGGAAACTTTGGTTTTGGGGATATAAACGAGGAAGGTAGGGAGATTTTAAATTTTGCTATGTCATTTGATTTCTTTATAGTCAATACAATCTTCAAAAAACGAGATGAACATTTAATTACTTATAAGAGTGGCTTATCACAAACACAAATTGATTACTTTATTTGTAGAAAAAAAGATAGAGCGTGTTGTAAAGATTGTAAGGTAATTCCAGGAGAAAGCTTAACCACCCAACATCGACTTTTAGTTATGGATTTACAAATAAAAAAATAGACAAAGAAGAAAAGAGTGCATCGAGTTATTTGGATTAAATGGTGGAACCTCAAAAGCGAGAAAGAAGATATATTTAAACAGAAAGTCCTTCAAGGAGATGTTTGGAATTATGTTGGCACACCCTGTGATATGTGGAACAATATGGCTATACATATTAGGAAAGTGGCGAAAGATGTGTTAGGGGTATCTAAGGGAGGTGTACCGGTACAAAAAGAAGCTTAGTGGTGGAGTGAAGTAGTACAAAATAAAATCAAGGCAAAGAGGGCATGTTACAAATTACATTATGCTAAGAAAACTAGTGAAACTTTAGAAGCTTATAAGAAAGCAAAGAAGGAAGCGAAAAAGGCCGTTAGTGAAGCAAAAGCTAAGATTTGGGATGACTTATATAAAAAACTCAACTCAAAAGAAGGTGAAAGAGATATTTTTAGGATAGCAAGGGCTAGAGATAAGAAAACTAAAGATCTTAATTCTGTTAGATGCATAAAAGACGAGGATGAAAAAATTCTAGTGGCAAATGATGATATAAGAAATAGATGGAGAAACTATTTTTATAATCTTTTTAATGAAAATAAAGATGTTAGTATTAGTTTAGGAGATTTAGCCAAGTCAGAAAAGTATATAAACCACAATTTCTACCGACGTATTCAAAAGAATGAAGTCAAAGAGGCTCTTAAACATATGAAGGGTGGTAAATCGGTAGGACCTGATAATATTCTTATAGAAGTTTGGAAAATACTAGGAGAAATAGGAATCACTTGGCTCACAAGACTATTTAATGAAATATGGAAAAACCAAAAGATGCCCGAGGAATGGAGAGCAAGTACACTTATACCCATATATAAGAACAAGGGAGACATTCAAAATTGTGCGAATTATCGAGGTATCAAGTTAATGAGTCATTCTATGAAATTATGGGAAAAAATTATCGAACGTAGGTTAAGACAAGTATCAAGTAAAATAGAGAACCAATTTGGATTCATGCCAGGCCGATCTACTATTGAAGCGATTCACCTTTTGAGACGTCTTATGGAACATTTTAGAGCAAAAAAGAAAGACCTTCACATGATATTTATTGATCTAGAAAAAACTTATGATAGGGTACCGAGGGAGGTTCTTTGGAGAACTTTGGAAAAAAGAGGCCTCCCATTAACTTATATTAACCTTATAAGAGACATGTATGATGGTGCAAAAACATGTGTGAGGACTCATGAAGGAACGACAGACTTCTTTGAAGTTAATATTGGGTTACATCAAGGATCAACTTTAAGTCCATACTTATTTATAATGGTGATGGATGAGTTAACAAAACATATTCAAGATGAAGTACCTTGGTGTATGTTATTTGCAGATGACATTGTATTAGTGGAGGAGTCTAAGGAAAAAGTTAATAGAAAATTGGAACTATGGAGAGAAACATTAGAAAGCAAAGGCCTCCGACTTAGTAGAACAAAGACAGAATATATGGAATGTAAGTTTGATCATTTGGCTACTTCAGAGGACATAGAAATTAAAATTGGCACACATTTCATTCTCCAAAAGGAAAGTTTTAAATACCTAGGGTCAATTTTTCAAAGTGATGGAAGAATTGATAGAGATGTTACACATAGAATTAATGCTGGTTGGTTAAAATGGAGAGGAGCATAAGGTATTCTTTGTGATAAGAAGATACCATTAAAGTTAAAAGGTAAATATTATAGAGCAGCAATTAGGCCTTCCATGCTTTATGGTTCTGAGTGTTGGACAGTTAATCATCAACATGTACAAAAGATGTCTGTGACAGAAATGAAGATGTTGAGATGGATGAGTGGTCATACAAAAAAAGACCGTATACATAATGAGGTTATTAGAAACAAATTTGGAGTGACACCAATAGGTGATAAAATGAGAACATTGTTTAAGATGGTTTGGATATATAGAAAGAAGATCAAAAGAAGAACCTGTAAGATGGTTAGAAAAACTAAATTTGAAAAGTATTAAAAGAGGTAGAGGACGACCACAAAAGTGTTGGAAAGAAACAATAAAGAATGATCTAGGTTATTAGGAGTTAACTACTAACATGGCACACGATAGGGATCTGTGGAAATAAAGAATCCATATAGCTGACCCCGTCTAGTATGGGAAAAGGCTTAGTTGTTGTTTGTTTATGTCCTCTAAATTAACCAAATGATCAAACTTACATTCTATATATTCTGTCTTTATTCTACTAAGTCGGAAGCCTTTACTTTCTAATGTTTTTCTCCATAGTTCTAATTTTCTATTAACTTTTTCTTTAGACTCCTTCACTAACACAATGTCATATGCAAATAACATACACCAAGGTACTTCATCTTAATATTATTTATTAACTCATCAATCACCATTATAAATAAGTATGGACTTATGGTTGATCCTTAATGTAACCCAATATTAACTTCAAAAAATTCGATCATTCCTTGATGAGTTCTCACATATTTTTGCACCATCGTACATGTCTCTTATAAGGTTTATGTATGTCAATGGGATACCTCTTTTTTTCAAGGTTCTCTAAAGAACCTCCCTCAATACCCTATCGTAAGCTTTTTCTAGATCAATAAATATCATGTGAAAATCTTTATTTTTGCTCTAAAATGTTCCATAAGATGTCTCAAAAGGTGAATCACTTCAAGAGTAGATATGCCTGGCAATCACATGAATCCAAATTGGTTTTTTATTGTACTCGATACGTGTCTTAAGTAACCTACGTTCGATAATTCTTTCCCACAATTTCATAGTATGGCTTATTAACTTGATACCCCGATAATTCACACAATTTTGAATGTCTCCCTTGTTGGAAAACGTGAGAGCACCGCAGAAATCGAATATCACAAAACGATAACAAAAGGAGAAGAGAAAATGTAGAGATCAGAGGAGGGGGGTGGACCTCCAATGGAGGCCTCCCCCCCTCTCTTTCTTACTCACAATCACTCAACCCTAATGCAAACTTTCAACCCTTATATAATGAGCTGTAACATAGAAAATAACCAAAATGCCCTTAGTACTATGGGCAATTATAATAATACTTAAAACATCAAATCTACTAAAATCGATTCTAAAATCCTATTCTTCAACACCCCCCTCAAGTTGGGAGTGAGATATTTCGAACTTCAAACTTGCCAAAAAATTGGTTCTTTCTTCACCACACGTGCACTAACGATCTCTTTGAGGCTTCTTTAAATCAACTTGAACAATCAAGAACACATGGGTAGCACACGACCCTTCTATGGGTGTTGGTTGCTCCCTCTCTCTTTCTTCTTCTCTATGAAGTGATTAGACAACTACACTTTCAAAGTCATGGTTTTCTACTCTTGAGAAAGCTTATCTTTTGTGGTAGGAGGTACTACTCCACCATACACACTTCATACGGCCTTTCCTGTGCCCCTTCACATGGTGGTTGTTGCCGGTGTGTTGGTTGAGTGCCATCTCTCTACCACTCAAATAGCAGAATACACACTTCTGCGCATACTAGTCGGTCTGCGCCCCTTCACATGGTGATTGCAACCGCTTTTCCAACCCTCCTAACTGTTTATTTCAGCAACTCAAGGTTTTAATTTTTATGCTTCTTGGTGATGTTGCCGCATTCTATACCAACAAATTCCTTTGGCCTCTTCTATGATTTGATTTGTCATACATATGTAGTGAGAAAGACTGATTTTCTGCATTCTATCTTTCCTTCTATTTGCATTCAGCAGTTTTTCCAATGAAGACAATCATCACGTACTACTTTATATCTTTTGCAATTTCCTTTTTTTTTGAATTTGCATCCCTCTTAAACATTTCCTCATGCGTAGATAAATATCTCTCTTGGGCATTTACTCAAACATTTGATGTGCAGGTTAATCATCTCTTCTTGAGCATTTCATCGAATACTTCACGTGCAGGTAAACCTCTCTCTTAGACTTTTTATCGAACATTTTTTTAGCATATGCAAGCCTCGTTCTTGCCAACTTCTCTCGCCTCTTCAATGCCAGCACACACGCCTACTCTCTCGACGGACTCCACTCGATAAGCTTCGGCTCGCTTGCACGTGAGCAAACAGTGTTCGACGAAATGCCTCGGACAAGCGTCTTCCACTGGAATGTCGAGCTCGGAAGCTATTGCAAGTAGAAACTGTGGGACGAAACTCTGAATCTCTTCCGTGGGATGAAGAAAAGGCTAGTTGTGGATAACTACATCGTTCCCATTGCTCTCAGAGCCATGCATTGGAATTCTTTTCTCAAATGATTTTTGCAGGAATTTCACTGGATACAATCTCGTTTGCCCACATGCACCAATGTTCGGGCTCTATTAGGTATTTTAACAAACAGTTAACGTGAAGAGAGTTCATTCTGCCCAAGAATTCTTCTAGGCTACCAGGACCCATTCCTTATGATCACCCAAACTAATGGTACTCTTGTTGCAATCTACAACCTCTCTTCTCACCCAACATCAGAAACTCGAAGAATTACCAGATTCCAGCGAGAAGAATGGGCCTCAGACCACTGCCAATCACCGTCGCCAACCCCAATGATTCACAGTCCACTCACAGAGTTCACAAAATCTTCCTCCTGATCAACTACGTTTTACTCGCTGCCGCCTCTAGTTGCATCTTTCTTACACTCTTGCTGCCTCTCTTCCCGTCTCTCTACGGCTTCTTCCTCATCCTCTTGCACATCTCCACCATCATCGCCGCCACGTTCAGTTGTGCGTTGTCCACCAGCGCCTCCTCACACACGAGGTGGTACACGTTCCACATGGTCTCCACCGTGCTCACGATGATCTTCGAGGGCACGGTTTCGGTGTTGATCTTCACGCAAATCGGTGATTTCTTGCAGGCACTGAAGTCTTATGTGAAGGAAGACGATGGGGAGGTGTAAAGGATTTTCAAAAGAGGGTTCTTTACTTTCTTCCTATTCCACTCTTTTATGCTATTTCTGGTTCTTATTCCCACCTTTTGGGCAATATGGGAAGATCAGCAGAGGAGAGAAGAACAACCAACCTTCTCTTATGTCTTCCTATGATTTCATCTTAACCTCGGGTTCAACAGAGCCTCCTTCCTTCCGAATGTCTTGCAAACCCTTCGCCACATTAATGTTCATGTGCAGCGTGGTGTTCTTGTTTAGAACCTCCGCGTTCGGATTCAACACCCACAGAGACATCTTTCCTTCTTCGTCTTTCCTTCGTACTCCGGCGAAATGGTTCGCACCCCGGTTTTTGTGAACTTTTGAAAGCCACTTCAAAGCAGATGCATCCAACTGAACTTGTTGCGTCGCCGCCACCATTTGTTAATGCTCCTAACAATCGAAATACGCTCTAATACCATATTGGAAAACGTGAGAGCACCGCAGAGATCGAATATCACAAAACGATAACATAATGAGAAGAGAAAATGTTGAGATCAGAGGAGGGGGGCGACCTCCAATGGAGGCCGCCCCCCCTCTTTATCTCTCTCTTTCTTACTCACAAAACCCTAATACAAACTTTCGGCCCTTATATAATGAGTTGTAAAACAAAAAATGACCAAAATGCCCTTAATACTACGGGTAATTACAACCGACTCTAAAATCCTATTCTTCAACATCCCTTATTCTTATATATGGGTATAAGTATACTCACTCTCCATTCCTTGGGCATCTTTTGGTTTCTCCATATTTCATTAAATAGTCTCGTGAGCCAAGTGATTCTTGTTTCTCCTAAGATTTTCCAAACTTCTATAGAAATATTGTCTGGTCT
This sequence comes from Brasenia schreberi, assembly GCA_036023115.1. NCBI lineage: Eukaryota > Viridiplantae > Streptophyta > Magnoliopsida > Nymphaeales > Cabombaceae > Brasenia > Brasenia schreberi. Next base: position 7,872,330 of record JAYKKT010000045.1, on the reverse strand, counting down.
TACCGATTTACCACCCTTCATATGTTTAAGAGCCTCTTTAACTTTATTCTTTTGAATACGTCGGTAAAAATTATGGTTTATATACTTTTCTGATTTGGCTAACTCTCCTAAGTTAATACTAATATCTTTATTTTCATTAAAAAGCTTGTAAAAATAGTTTTTTCATCTATTTCTTATATCATCATTTGCCACTAAAATTTTTTCATCGTCTTTATTAGTCACATAAACAACAACAAAAATAACTAAGCCTTTTCCCATACTAGATGAGGTCGGCTATATGAATTCTTTGTTTTCATAAAGCTCGATCATGTGCCATTATAACAGTTAACTCAACATAAGCTGAATCATTCTTTATTGTTTTCTTTCAACATTTTTGTGATCTTCCTCTTCTTCTTTTGATATTTTCACAATCTAGTTTGTCACATAGCTTTTTACTAAAACTTCCTTTGGTCGTCTTTCTACGTATCTAAACCATCTTAACTGATTTTTCTTCATTTTGTCGTCTATTGGTGTCACTCCCATTTTGTTTCTAATAACCTCATTACGTATACTATCTTTCCATCTCAATATCTTTATTTATGCCATGAACATCTTTTGTGTATGTTGATAAATAACTGCCCAACACTAAGCAAATTAGGTTGAATTATTGCTTTATAATGTTTACTTTTCAACTTTAATGATATCTTCTTGTCATATAAAATACTTGATGCATCTCTCCATTTTAACCAACCTGTATTAATTGTGTGTAATATTTTCATCAATTTTCCTATCACTCTAAAATCTGACCTTAGGTATTTAAAACTTTCCTTATAAAGCATATAATGTGTGTTAATCTTAATTTCTGTCATTTGAAGCAACAAAATGATCAAACTCGCATTTCATATTTGTGTCTTTATTCTACTAAGTCGAAAGTCTTTACTTTCTAATGTTTCTCTCCATAGTTTCAATTTCTTAACTTTTTTCTTAGACTCATCCACTAACACAATGTCATCTATGAATAACATACACCAAGAAACTTGATCTTAATATGTTTTGTTAGGTCGTTAATGACCGATACAAATAAATATCGACTTGAAGTTGATCCTTGATGTAATCCAATATTAACCTAAAAAAAATCTGTCATCCCTTGTGTAAATATTTGTTAACGTATGAATGTTGAGGCGGACAAGTCGCAAATCGTCAATGTGTCGGTGGAATCGTCAAGATATCAATGCATCCAAATATGGATGTTTCAAGTGAAGAATAAACAACAAGAGTCAAGAGTCAAGAATGAGATAAATCCACAAATCAAAAGGCTGTGAAGACAACTTATTATTGATGTATATTATTGCTCTATTTATAGAGCAAGAGAGAGAAAAATATAGAACAAATGGATAAGAGATAGGGGAGAAGAGGACTAGTCATTGAGACTTGAGACAACTGGCCTCCAACAACTAGTTGGGGCCAACTCCCAACGGCTACATGGTAACGGGCCCTAGTGGTCCGTGCCATTCCATAACCTTCAATCACGGGCCCTAATGGTCCGTGATCCTATTATATTTAACACCCCCCAAACTTACGGTGTATATACCGAAAGTTTGTCCAACAAGAAATAAAAGCGAGTAGTGGACTCAATCATCTGAAGACATTGTCATTTAATGTCTTATGACAAACTTCTAACTTTGCCCGTACAATGAGCAACTTCTTTCTTAGTCCCTATTAGGTGGTGTTTTAACCGTGAAATTCCACCACTAACCACCCTCTCACAAAATAAATATCTTATCCTCAATCTGGAACCTTCAACTGGTGTACCCCATTGCCATGCTGGATCATCAGACCGGGAATGAGAGTCTCTAACACCCCTTCCTGCCATCTCAATTGAGCACTTCAATTCAATCAAAAACCTGAAAATAAAAGCACTTCATAAATCTCCAATCTTCAAATAACACTCAAACAGAGTGTCTCCCACTTCATGAATGCAATAAAAATCATATCCACACACCTAATAACTTCATATTTTGTCATTCAAAAAAAGAAAAATACAAATAACACAAAAAAACAACAAATACAAAGGAAAAAATGAATAAAAACACTAAAAATATACCAAAATCCGAGTTAGGAGGCTTGCACGGACACCGTAGAGCACGTTTTTGGAGCTTTGAACACCAAGGAAGGAAAAAACCACACTAAGGAAGCTTGGGGAGCTCTGAAAAAATCACAGAAACCCGCAAAAATGCTGGTTTCCATTCTGCCAGGTTCTCTGACCGTATCGCACGATACAACACGATAAGTTGCCTTTTACGATACACAACCCCGATACGATATCGTATCACACTGTATCATACATATAACACAACCCTAATACTTGGTGTAGGAAATCTGGTGATTATGTCTTTCTAGAAATTAAATGTATCACCCTTAATATGATTCTACGCTGATTTGGGTGGAGAAGAAATATTGCAGAGAATCTGCATAATTTGTAAAGATTAAAGTTTAAAAGGTCCTATTCTGCAATAGCCTCCGCAATATGGGAACTTGTGCTGGTTAAGCGTGAAACCTTATTTGGTAACCATTATACTATTTTCATATTAATTTGGAATATTGTCATTGTAAGTGGTAATTTAACTTCTGAAGCACATTTCATCTAGGTTGTTTTTATATTGCTTGTCTTCAGTTTGGCTATATGATTGTACGGAAATGTGTTTCTTATCTGGATGCTTATCTTGGTCAATTTGTGCACGCTATGGTGCTGATGATGTCTATTCACCTACCAAGGATTTTGCAAGTCATCATTTGGTAGACTCAACTCCGCCCATGTAAGGGATCACCCTTACATTGCTGGTCTCAAGACCGGACAAAGGAGGAGGGTTGTGTTAGGCTTCCGACAGCTAGCGTAAAACTTCGTCGGATTTTTATAACATGGATTACAAAAATTATGAGCATTGCTTTGGGACGTCCTCGCCTCGCGACGTGCTGTAGAGCCCGAATGCAGTAAGAAGTAAGCAAGGGCCACTACATTTTCGTCCGAATGTAGTGAATCAATTGTAGAGAGGGTTCCCACATCATGGACGGGTGTGGGTAAAGAAGTTAGTCCCGCTACATTGTCGCCCGAATGTAGTGAAAATTTTTCAGAGAGGGTCTCCGCATTTTGATTATGGACGGATGCGGGGGGTAAGGAAGCTAGTCCTAGATAATAAGATTCGTATTGGTTCTTGGAATATCGGAACATTATCGGGTAAGCTAATGGAGGTGGTAGATACTATGATTCGGAGAAAGATTCATATTCTATGTTTACAAGAGACAAAATGGGTTGGAGAAAAAGCAAAGGAGATAGAGGATACATGTTTTAAATTATGGTACTTAGGTAAAGAAAAGGCTCGAAACGAGTTGGTATTATCATAAATAAAGATTTAAAGGAGAGTGTAGTAGACATACAACGATATGGTGATCGAATCATGATGTTAAAATTAGTGTTAGGAGCAAAGGTTTTGAATATAGTTTGTGCTTACGCACCCCAAGTAGGACTAGAAGATAGTATAAAGACAGTTTTTTGGGAAGAGTTAGATAAGGTGTTTCAAAAGATTCCACAAAGAGAGATGATTTGTTTAGGAGGAGATTTAAATGGACATGTCGGTAAAAAGGCATTAGGATATCAAGGGATTCATAGAAACTTTGGTTTTGGGGATATAAATGAGGAAGGTAGGGGGATTTTAAATTTTTCTATGGCATTTGATCTCTTTATAGTCAATACAATCTTAAAAAACGAGATGAACATTTAATTACTTATAAGAGTGGCTTATCACAAACACAAATTGATTATTTTATTTGTAGAAAAAAAGATAGAGCGTATTGTAAAGATTGTAAGGTAATTCCAGGAGAAAGTTTAACCACCCAACATCGACTTTTAGTTATGGATTTACAAATAAAAAAATAGACAAAGAAGAAAAGAGTGCATCGAGCTATTCGGACTAAATGGTGGAACCTCAAAAGCGAGAAAGAAGATATATTTAAACAGAAAGTCCTTCAAGGAGATGTTTGAAATTATGTTGGCACACCCTGTGATATGTGGAACAATATGGCTATATATATTAGGAAAGTGGCGAAAGATGTGTTAGGGGTATCTAAGGGAGGTGTACCGGCACAAAAAGAAGCTTGGTGGTGGAGTGAAGTAGTACAAAATAAAAGAGAGAATTTTACAAATTACATTATCCTAAGAAAACTAGTGAAACTTTAGAAGCTTATAAGAAAGCAAAGAAGGAAGCGCAAAAGGCCGTTAGTGAAGCAAAAGCTAAGATTTGGGATGACTTATATAAAAAACTCAACTCAAAAGAAGGTGAAAGAGATATTTTTAGGATAGCTAGGGCTAGAGATAAGAAAACTAAAGATCTTAATTCTGTTAGATGCATAAAAGACGAGGATGAAAAAATTCTAGTGGCAAATGATGATATAAGAAATAGACGGAGAAACTATTTTTATAATCTTTTTAATGAAAATAAAAATGTTAGTATTAGTTTAGGAGATTTAGCCAAGTCAGAAAAGTATATAAACCACAATTTCTACCGACGTATTCAAAAGAATGAAGTCAAAGAGGCTCTAAAACATATGAAGGGTGGTAAATCTATAGGACCTGATAATATTCTTATAGAAGTTTGGAAAATACTAGGAGAAATAGGAATCACTTGGCTCACAAGACTATTTAATGAAATATGGAAAAACCAAAAGATGCCTGAGGAATGGAGAGCAAGTACACTTATACCCATATATAAGAACAAGGGAGACATTCAAAATTGTGCGAATTATCGAGGTATCAAGTTAATGAGTCATTCTGTGAAATTATGGGAAAAAATTATCGAACGTAGGTTAAGACAAGTATCAAGTACAATAGAGAACCAATTTGGATTCATGCCAGGCCGATCTACTATTGAAGCGATTCACCTTTTGAGACGTCTTATGGAACATTTTAGAGCAAAAAAGAAAGACCTTCACATGATATTTATTGATCTAGAAAAAACTTATGATAGGGTACCGAGGGAGGTTCTTTGGAGAACTTTGGAAAAAAGAGGCCTCCCATTGACTTATATTAACCTTATAAGAGACATGTATGATGGTGCAAAAACATGTGTGAGGACTCATGAAGGAACGACAGACTTCTTTGAAGTTAATGTTGGGTTACATCAAGGATCAACTTTAAGTCCATACTTATTTATAATGGTGATGGATGAGTTAACAAAACATATTCAAGATGAAGTACCTTGGTGTATGTTATTTGCAGATGACATTGTATTAGTGGAGGAGTTTAAGGAAAAAGTTAATAGAAAATTGGAACTATGGAGAGAAACATTAGAAAGCAAAGGCCTCCGACTTAGTAGAACAAAGACAGAATATATGGAATGTAAGTTTGGTCATTTGGCTACTTCAGAGGACATAGAAATTAAAATTGGCACACATTTCATTCTCCAAAAGGAAAGTTTTAAATACCTAGGGTCAATTTTTCAAAGTGATGGAAGAATTGATGGAGATGTTACACATAGAATTAATGCTGGTTGGTTAAAATGGAGAGGAGCATCAGGTATTCTTTGTGATAAGAAGATACCATTAAAGTTAAAAGGTAAATATTATAGAGCAGCAATTAAGCCTACCATGCTTTATGGTTCTGAGTGTTGGGCAGTTAATCATCAACATGTACAAAAGATGTTTGTGACAGAAATGAAGATGTTGAGATGGATGAGTGGTCATAAAAGAAAAGACCGTATACATAATGAGGTTATTAGAAACAAATTAGGAGTGACACCAATAGATGATAAAATGAGAGAACATTGTTTAAGATGGTTTGGACATATAGAAAGAAGATCAAAAGAAGAACCTTAAGATGGTTAGAAAAACTAAATTTAGAAAGTATTAAAAGAGGTAGAGGACGACTACAAAAGTGTTGGAAAGAAACAATAAAGAATGATCTAGCTTATTGGGAGTTAATTGCTAACATGGCACATGATAGGGATCTGTGGAAACAAAGAATCCATGTAGCCGACCCCGTCTAGTATGGGAAAAGGCTTAGTTGTTGTTGTTGTAGTTGTTGTTGTAGTGGAGAGAGATTTGGTGAAAAAGTCGGCTAACTGCATTTATAATGTAACATAACACAAAATGATATTTTTCTGTAAGCATTCTTCACGAATAAAGTGACTGTCTATCTCAATATGCTTCATTCATTAATGAAAGGTGATGTTGGAGGCACTGTAATGACACTTTTATTATCATAATGGCAGATTATTGTAGATTAATGCCCATATCTTTGACAACCGTCGTAATCTAAGAGATTTTTGTACCAGCAGTAGCCTTGACACGATATTCTATTTTGGTAGATGAAAGTGACACCTTTTGGTGCTTCTTACACTTTTATGAGATAAGTAATTCACCTAAAAAAACAGAAAAATGAGTCGTAGAATGTTTGTTGTTGACGTCTTCACCCTAGTCAGCATCAGTATATACAGATAAATCAAATGATGAGGAGGAAGTTAATAGTACTCCCTTGTGGGTAGAACTTCTTAAATATCGAATAATTCTTATAACGGCACTCATATGAACAGAGGTGGGTGCTTGTTGAAATTAACTAGCTTTATGTACTGCATGAGAAATATCAAGACGAGTAATAATAAGATAGGTAAAAACACCTATTAGTTGTCTGTAGGGAGTTAGATCTTCTAATTTTTCTCCATCAGTGGATCGTAACTTAGTACCAAGCTAAGTCACACAAACACTTGTAAGGGGTGGAGTGTCGACCTCGACACTGGTGTGACATCGTGTCGGTGCGGCATGGCCAAAAAAAAAAAACAATTTTTTATTTTGTAACTCACGGATAAATGGGTCCGGATAATGAAGATTGATATGTGTATTATGATGAAATTAGTAGTTGTTTGCCATTTATGTGTTTTGCTTTAATATAAAGTTGTGTACTCGCTATTGTAGCTGTATACAATATTAGCTTGAATGATTTTGGGTGTGGACAATTGGTTTCTTATTACTCAATTTGATTGGATTCTTGACTCCATACTGTATGCCTTTGCACAAAATAATCTCTATCACCAAACACATTTGAAGACTAGGAATATTGTCAGATCAATAGAACAAAAGAGTATGACATCACTAGTGGATCCTAGCACAAATACTAGTATATACTATATCCAACAAAAGATCTCAAAACTCTTTGAATCCATAACTTGGATATTTTGCAGCTCATAAAATCATTCTAAGTTTCATATCATTATGAGGAAACTTGCTAATTGATACCTACGTGCACCTAAAATTAGCAAATACTAGTTGTATTATGATTGATTTATATAGCTTGAATATTATATATAATATATAATATTATATACCTTAGCTGTGTCGCCGCACCCAAAATTTTTGAAATTTGCCGTATCCCGCATCCGCACCCGTGTAACATAGGTACCAAGGATTTCAGGAGTATCAACTCTTGCTGTCAGTGATACCAGATCTTTCAATTACATCATTTGCAAATTTGGTTTGTGACATAAAATATCGACGACTGTTTCTAACAATTTTGATACCCAAAAAGTAAATAAAAAGACCTAAATCTTTCATATCAAATTCTAGGTGAAGGTTATATTTTATAAATATTTATTGATAATCGAAGGTTGAATCACCTAAGTTGCAATTCGTCAAAACACCAAGATATCAAAGCATCCAAATATGGATGTCACACGCCAAGAACATAAGAAGAATGAAGAACAAGAGAGTCAAACTACAAACAAAAGTTGTGCTAGATAACATAATCTTTATTGAAGAGAAAGATATATATATATATATATATATATATATATATATAGAGAGAGAGAGAGAGAGAGAGAGAGAGAGAGAGAGAGAGAGAGAGAGAGAGAGAGAGAGAGAGAGAGAGATTATACAGGTGAGAATAGGAGAGTAAAAAGCACTAACAATGTTCAACCACAAGTGTTGGCCAGACTTGGCTAGCAAGTAGCTCAGTGCAATGATTATGGTTGCGGGCCCTAGTGTCCCACGCCATCCATAACAAGTGCACGGGCCCCAATGGCCCGTGCTGCCTATTATATTTAATAATATTTAACCTCTGTAATCTCTGCTTCTCACTCCTAGTGATGATCATATCATCCATATACAAGAGTAAAGTAACAATACCTTTATCTGACTTCCTTACAAACAAAGCAATGTAAGTATAACAATATATAAAGTTATATAGATGCATGGAATTTTCAAATTGATCAAACCAAGCCTTGGGGGCTTGTTTTAAACCATACAAAATTCTTAAGTTTAAGAACATGATCCCGAAGAACATTAAATCTGAGAGGAGTCATATAAACATCTTCAGTTAGATGTCCATTCAAAAAAGCATTTTTAACGTCAAGTTAGATAAATATATCAGTTTTGAATAACACTAAGAGTTATGAGTATTCTAATAGCTGTCATCTAAGCAACATGAGCAAAAGTTTCATCATAGTCAATTCCATGCTCTTAGCATAACCCTTAGCTATTAGTCTGGTCTTATATCTTTCAATATTACCATTACTATGTATTTTGATTTTATAAACCCATCTACATTAAATAACCTTTTTATCCTTAAGCTTAAGAACAATGGTTCAAGTTTGAGCTTTGTCTAATGCACTAAGTTCTTCACACATACCAACTTCTCATTCCGGAATACCCTTGGCTTGATGATATAATATAGGTTCTTTTACTTTAAGAATGGTTGCAATCAAGTTTTTACGTTGAGGTTGAAAAGATTCATAAGACACAAAACGTTGAAGAGGTTTTGAAATTCTAGGTTCCAATAAAAAATTACCTTACTCTCTGTGTCGTCCAGTATAGTGTAACGGAAAGGGTTCAATAATAGGTTGAGTGTCAGAAGTTTCTTCCAAGACATCAATTGTATTATGGGAAACATCATCATGATGGACTTCTAAATCACTATCATCGTCTTGCTCTATATTGAAAAAATCTTGTGAAAAAGATTTTTCATTATTTTTTAAAAGATTTAGACTTATATAGTAGTAGTCATTTTTGAAGAATTTTACATCTTTAGAGACATACAATTTATTATTAATATGGTCGAAATATTTATAACCTTTTTTATCAATCCCATATCCAAGAAACACACATTCAACGGCTTTAGGAGACAATTTATCATTTTATTTGTATAAACAAAGCATTTGCACTAAAAAACCCTTAGCCTTTTTATAATAAGAAGAGAAATTATATAATTTTTCAAAAAGAAATATTTTCAAGACAAGTCGATCCTATTGATAAGATATACTGCAGTAAGAGTGGCTTCTGCCCATAAGAATTTAGCAATATTACTAACCATTAAAAGTGTTCTACAAGCTTCTATAATGTGTCTATGCTTTCTTTTTGCTAAGCCATTTTGTTGTGCAATTTTGGTACAAGATTTTTGATGTAAAATTACATTGGTTTCAAAAAAAATTTGAAAATCATTTGATAAGTATTCTCCTCCAGAACCAGACCTAAAAATCTCAATGGTGGAATCAAATTGATCCTTCACCATATTGTAAAAAAACAAAAATTTATCAAATACATTCGATTTATGTTTTAATAGATATATCCAAGTAAATTGAGTAAAATCATTTACAAATATCACATATTATTGGACTCATCTATTAAAAACAAGGACAGGGCCCCAAATATCATAATGTATTAATTCAAAAGCTTTGCTTGGTATATAATTTCTTTCTTGAAAAGGAAGATGATTCATTTTTTCGAACACTTTCTTTATAATCAAATTTTTGATCCCCAATTTTTTTAACAAAAAAAATTACATAGTTTATGCATATCCAAATGTCCAAGTCGTTTATGCTAAAGAGTAGCATAATGGACTAGATTACAAGATTTGAAATTTGGTATAAATAAATAATCTATTTTGTATAGCCCACTTTCTTTATAGCCTTCACCAATCACCTTCTTCGATAGGTAATCGTGTACCACACAATGAGGATGAGAAAGTGACTATACAATTATTATCACAAATTTGAGCAACCGAGAGTAAATTTAAATTGAGTTTAGGTATAAAACTTACATTTTGTATTTTAAAATCATCTTTTTCATCGACTTAAACACATGTTTTCGAAAAATATCTTGAGAATTTTTAAAGATTTTTCGCTATGGGTCATATGAAAAAAAGCACCCGAGTCTAAGAACCAAGACATACCTTGAAAGGTAGAGAGAGCATTTTCGAAAATACTTGCATTTTCTTTGAAAATTTCTTCTATATAAGCTTTGATGTTGGAAGGAAGACTCTTCTATCCTTATCTTCGATGGTTTCCACGTTTTCATATTTCTTTCGAAGAAGAGGATGACAAGTGGTCTTGAAATGACCATTTTTCTTACAATAATGGCATATCGTGTCCTTATTTAAACATGGTTATGTGGGCTTTTTGTTTGATCCATCTTTTTGTCTTTCGATATTTTTGACGTTAATAGGCTTGTATGTCTTTATATTTGCTCTCAACTTTGAAGCAGCAAGAACGACTTCCTTTTGCAACATTTATATGTTTTAATCTAGTTTCCTTCATTACTGGATTAGCCAAAAACGTGTCTCCTTTTGGTCTAGGTTTCTTATGTATAAGATTTAATCAAATATTTTAAAATTCATCTCTTAATCCCTGCATAAATAAAAAGAAATATTGATTGTCTAAAAACTCTTCAAATCTATCCATTTTTGAAGTTTTCCAAATTTATCAAAACTTTTAAGTTGAATCCACAACTCCGAAAACTTATTGTGATAATCTCTAATGCTGAGGATGCCTTGTTTAAGCATTATCATTATTTCCATCAAATCAATTTAAAAAATAAAATCATCTTGAGAATGTATCTTTTTCAAATATTTCAAAGTTTTAAAAGCATTTTTAAATATACTAATTTGATTTCTAAGTTTTTCATCCACATTTTGACAAATTATCAATGTTATTTTTGCATTCATTTTTTTAAAGTTTTTAAATCTTGCATGTATTTTTCTTAGGCTTTAAAAGCGTCGTTATTGTTTTAATCTTCAATATCTAAGGTAGGTTCTTGAATTGTCCTATCTATGTAATTCAAAACATCTTTAGACAAAAAATCTTAAAAAAAAAAACTTTTTCATTGTTTTTGCCAAACTTTGATAGCATTTTGGGTCAAGATGCATTTAAAAGACTTATTTCTGTTATCCATTTCAAGGAACAAACAAAAATCTTGATGTTACTTTAAGTTTGGAGTGTCAAACAAGCAATATCACAAACTTTTCAATCTTGACACGCTTATTGATGTACTCAAATTCTTCAAAACGAGGCTCTGATATCATGTAAATATTTGTTATTGTATGAATGTTGAGGCAAACTCCACCCATGTAAGGGATCACCCTTGCATTGCCGGTCCCAAACCCGAATAAAGGAGGGTTGTGTTATGTTTCCAATAGTTAGCGTAAAACTTTATCGAATTTTTATATCATGAATTACACATTATGAGCATTGATTTGGGGCATCACCGCCTAGTGACCCGCTGTAGAGCCCAAATGCAGTGATAAGTAATCAAGGGCTACTATATTTTCACATGGATGTAGTGAATCAATTGCAGAGAGGACTCCCACATCATGGACGAGTGTTGGTAAAGAAATTAGTCCCGCTACATTGTCGCCTGAATGTAGTGAATAATTTACAGAGAGGGTCTCCGCATTTTCAATATGGACGATGTGGAAGATAAGGAAGGTAGTCCTAAATAATAAGATTCGTATTGGTTCTTGAAATATCGGAACCAGTATTGTCTTACGCGTATCGTATCGCGTATCGCTGGGCTTCACGATACGGGCGTATCGTATCGTATCGTATTGTATCATACTTTAATATTAAAAAATAAAAAATATTTAAAAAATCAAGAAAAATTAGTAAAAATCTAAAACAAAACAGAAAAAATCAAGAAAAATTAAAAAAAATCTAGTAATCGCTTTGAATTCATATAATGCAAAGTTTAGTACATATTGAGCATTCAACATTGAACAATTGCATCCAAATTTACATATTTTGAAGCAAAAAATAAAATACATTTACATTTTACAGATTGTAATCAGGATCATCAACTAAATAATCTTCATTTTCTCCTTCCTGAAGATCCTCATCATCATCATCACCACCTTCTACTTGAAAATCAAATTCTTCGTCTCCTTGATACTGTTCTTGCACTCCTTCCAAATTAATCCATGCAATGTCTTCTTCAGTTACGAGGGCATTTTCTTCATTATCATCTATAATCCAGTCTTCTAATATATAAAAATTATCCAAACTTATTGTATCAAATTGGCTTTCTTTCAATTGCCTATAAGAAAGAAAGATAAACAATTAGTAAATAATATTAACAATTAAAGTCAAACAATATATTGAATTGAACTTTTAAGTACTAACTAACACAACATTACCTTTCGTGAAGCCGCATGTTACAACGAATAAAAACTAAGTCATTCAGTCGCTTATGTTCCAACCTGTTGCGCTTTTTTGTATAGATGTGTTAAAAGACACTCTAATTCCTTTCACAACCAGTTGTATTAAAGGTTTGACTCAAAACTTTGACTGCAAAATCCCTAAGGTTTGAGCAATTACTTCCAAACATATTCCACCAAACATATGTAGAAAAAAACAAACATTAGAGGCATAATCCATAATAATATAAGATGTATTGATTTAAGAAACTTAAATACGAAGATAAATAATTTACCTTGACACATAGTAGTGTGGTTGCGAATTGTTTCAGACAAACCCATCAAGTGAAGAGCATTATCATATATCTCCATCTCTCGATGTATAGCATCTGCCCTACTCTCATTAGGGACTAATCTGTCTATATAATCAATGATGCCTCGATTAACCTCACTGTCCCTTTTGAAGCTTGCTGAGTGCTTAAATGATGGGTTTAGATAATATGTTGCTGCATGAATAGATTCATGCAAATGTTTATTCTATCTGTTATCAATAATTTTCCACACGGGCACATAATCTCTCTTTTTTTCATTAAAATTACTTCTAATTTCTTCTTTTGCCCTATCCATGACTTCATAAAGGTAGCCCATAGATGATTTCTCCTCGCTATCAGCTAATCTCGAAACTTTTACTAATGGACATGTAGTACTCAACAGACTAACACATGCATTCCAAAATGTACTCCTGAAGACTGTCTCGGAAATCTCATTCAACTTTCTGTTTCTTCTATTCTGAGGTAACTCTGTAAATTATTGCCACTCATTAGAGGAGAACATTCTCTTCAATGCTTGCTTCTGTCTCACAATACTCTGTACAGATAAGAAGTTAGTTGCAAACCGAGTTGTAGTTGTTCGAAGAAGCTCTGCACCTTCTGTATATCTCCTCATCATACACAATACAAATGCATAGTTATAGATGAATTTGGTGATATCTTGGCAACAATCGATTGCTGCCTTTATCTCATCCATCTCACCAATATCTTCATGGATGAGATCTAAACAATGGGCTGCGCATGTTGTCCAATAAAAATTCTCATAAGTATCAACTTACTCCTTCCCAACTGCGTTGTAGTTAGCTGCATTATCTATAATCAATTTGACTACATTCTCTAGCCCAACCTCGCATATCACCTTATCAAATTCTTGCCGTAGGATCTCTGCAGTGTGCCTCTCCTATAACATGTCTAGAGATCTCAAAAACATAAGTCCTTTAAGACAGTAGAAAAGAAAGTTTAGCAAGGTCCTTACTCGCCTATCTGTCTATAGTGCATCCTGTCTCCTTCCATGACTCTCTAAAAGTCGAACAATATTCTTGCACTTCAATGACGGTCTTATCCAGTATTATTCGTATCGCACCGTAGTATGATACGGTGCGATCCGTATCGTATCGTGGGGATACAGCCTAGTGTATCGTAAATTACATGTTATCGCACCGTATCGCCAATATCGTACGATACGGGCGATACGCCTAGGGCCCCTGGCCGAACCGAAACCCACGTTTTTGCGGGTTTCCTCTCTCTCTTCAGACCTCTCCAAGCTCTCTAAGAACCGTTCTTCGCCTCCTTAGTGTTAAGGCTCCAAAAACGTGCTCTACGGTGTCCGTGCAAACCTCCTATATCGGATTTAGGTATATTTTTAGTGTTTTTTTTTATTTTTTCCTTTTTATTTGTTGTTTTCTTTGTTTATTTGTATTTTTTTGAATGACAAAATATGAAGTTATTAAGTGTGTTGATATGATTTTTATTGCATTCATGAAGTGGGAGACACTCTATTTGAGTGTTATTTGACGATTGGGGATTTACGAAGTGCTTTTATTTTCAAGTTTTTCATTGAATTAAAGTACTCAATTGAGATGGTAGGAAGAGGTGTTAGAGACTCCCATTCTCCCATTCTCGTTCTGGTTGGTAGCTCATAGATTAACCATCTGTGGGCTATCGTTATGAAGCCATGGATAGGCCAAAAGAAGCCATCAGAAATAATTTTAATAGAAAAAAGAGAGATTATGTGCTCCTGTGGAAAATAATTGATAATAGATGGAATAAACAATTGCATCAGCCTATTCATGCAACACCATATTATCTAAACCCATCATTAAGGTACTCGCAACCTTCAAAAGAGACGGTGAGGTTAATCGATGCATCATTGATTGTATTAATAGATTAGACCCTGATGAGAGTATAGCAGATGCTATACATTGAGAGATGGAGATTTATGATAATACTCTTCACTTGATGGGTTTGCCTGTAGCAATTCGCAATCGCACTACGATGCGTCCAGGTAAATGTTATTATTGTTTATCTTCGTATTTAAGTTTCTTAAATCAATACATCTTATATTATTGTGGATTATGTCTTTAATGTTTATCTTTTTCTACAGATGTTTGGTGGAATCAGTGTTATCCGTATCGCACCATATCGTATCGTATCGTGGGCCACCACGATACAATACACTATACTGTATCGTAATTGACAAGTTATCGCACCGTATCGCACGATACGGTGCGTATCGCCCGTATCGTACTCCTAGGGATCCTGACCGAACCGAAACCCGCATTTTTGCGAGTTTCCTCTCTCTCTCTTCAGAACTCCCCAAGCTCCCTAAGAACTGTTCTTCGCCTCCTTGGTGTTCAAGGCTCTAAAAATGTGCTCTACGGTGTCCGTGAAAGGCTCCTATCTCAGATTTAGGTATATTTTTAGTATTTTTTTCATTTTTTCCTTTTTATTTGTTGTTTTTTTTGTTTATTTGTATTTTTCTTTTTTTGAATGACAAAATATGAAGTTATTAAGTGTGTATATGATTTTTATTGCATTCATGAAGTGGGAGACACTATTTGAGTGTTATTTGATGATTGGGGATTTACGAAGTGCTTTTATTTTCAGGTTTTTTATTGAATTAAAGTACTCAATTGAGATGATAGGAAGGGGTGTTAGAGACTTCCATTCTCGTGCTGATGATCAGGCATGGTAGTGGGTACACCAGTTGAGGGTTCTAGATTAAAGTTTAAGGAGATGAAGAATTTGATTTCCAAGCAGGTGTTGCTGTTGATGATGATGAGGATCTTAAGCAAGGAGAAGATAAGATTATTTAGTTGATGATCCTGATTATAATTTGTAAAATGTAAATGTATTTCATTTTTTTATATTCAAAATATGTAAATTTGGATGAAAATCATGCAATTGTTCAATGTTGAATGCTCAATATATACTAAACTTTGCATTATATGAATTTTTAGAGCAATTACCAGTTTTTTCCAGAATTTTCCTGATTTTTTTTATATTTTTTCTTCTTCAGATTTTTATTATTTTTTCTTGATTTTTAAATAATTTTTGTATTATTTTAATATTAAAGTATGATACGGGCGATACAATACGATACGATACACTCGTATCATGGAGCCCAGCGATAGGTGATACGATACGCGCCAGACAACACTGGGTGGAATAGGTTTTAAATTGATTGTCTGAACCATAGAGATTTTGCAGTGAGAGTTCTGAGCCAAACTTGTAGTGCAACGGTTGTGAAAGGAATTGGAGTGCCTTTGAACACATCCATACAAAAAAGCGCAACAAGTTGGAACATAAGAGACTAAATGATTTAGTTTATATTCATTGTAACATGCGCCTTCGTGAAAGGTAATATTGTATTACTTAAATGTTGAATTCAATAAATTGTTTGACTTCAATTGTTAATATTATTTACTAATTGTTTATCTTTGTTTGTTGTAGGCAATTAGAAAAAGTAAATAGACAAGAAAGCCAATTTGATCCAATAAGTTTGGATAATTTTGATATATTAGAAGACTGGATTATAGAAGACAGTGAAGAAAATGCCCTCCTAACTGAAGAAGACATTGCATGGATTAATTTGGAAGGAGCACAACAATAGTATCAAGGAGATGATGAATTTGATTTCCAAGAAGAAGGTGCTATTGATTATGATGATGAGGATCTTTAACAAGGAGAAGATAAGATTATTTAGTTGATGATCCGGATTATAATTTGTAAAATGTAAATGTATTTCATTTTTTTATTCAAAATATGTAATTTGGATGCAATTGTTCAATGTTGAATGCTCAATCTGTACTAAACTTTACATTATATGAATTTAAAGCAATTACCAGTTTTTTCCATATTTTTCTTAATTTTTTTTCGCATTTTTACTAATTTTTCTTGATTTTTTAATTAATTTTTGTATTATTTTAATATTAAAGTACGATATGGGTGATATGATATGATACGATACAATATGCCCGTATCATGGAGCCCAGCGATACGCGATACGATACACAACCCACGATACGATACGTATCACATCATGGTGGCCCACGATACGATTCGTATCGCATCGTATCGTACAATATGGTGCGATACAGATAACACTGATCGGAACATAATCCGGTAAGCTAATGGAGGCGGTAGATACTATGATTCAGAGAAAGATTCATATTCTATGTTTATAAGAGATAAAGGAGTTGGAGAAAAAGCAAAAGAGATAGAGGTAAAAAAAAGACTCGAAACGGAGTTGGTATTATGATAAATAAAGATTTAAAGAATAGTGTAGTAGACATATAACAATATGGTGACCGAATCATGACTTTGAAATTAGTGTTAGGAGTTGAGGTTTTGAATATAGTTTGTGCCTACGCACTCGAGTAGGACTAGAAGATAGTATAAAGTTGGGAAGAGCTAGATAAGTTGATTCAAAGGATTCCATAAAGAGAGATGATTTGTTTAGGAGGAGACTTAAATGGACATATCAATAAAGAGATATTAAGATATCAAGGTATTCATGAAATCTTTGGTTTTGGGGATATAAATGAGGAAGGTAGAAAAATTTTAAATTTTGCTATGGCATTTGATCTCTTTATAGTCAATACAATCTTGAAAAAACGAGATGAACATTTAATTACTTATAAGAGTGGCTTATCACAAACACAAATTGATTACTTTATTTGTAGAAAAAAAGATAGAGCGTGTTGTAAAGATTGCAAGGTAATTCCAGGAGGAAGCTTAACCACCCAACATCGTCTTTTAGTTATGGATTTACAAATAAAAAAATGGACAAAGAAGAAAAGAGTGCATCGAGCTATTCGGACTAAATGGTGGAACCTCAAAAGCGAGAAAAAAGATATATTTAAATAGAAAGTCCTTCAAGGAGATGCTTGGAATTATATTGGTACACCTTGTGATATGTGGAACAATATGGTTATACATATTAGGAAAGTGGTGAAAGATGTATTAGGTGAATCTAAGGGAGGTATATCGGCACAAAAAGAAGCTTGGTGGTGGAGTGAAGTAGTACAAAATAAAAGAGAGAATTTTACAAATTACATTATCCTAAGAAAACTAGTGAAACTTTAGAAGCTTATAAGAAAGCAAAGAAGGAAGCGCAAAAGGCCGTTAGTGAAGCAAAAGCTAAGATTTGGGATGACTTATATAAAAAACTCAACTCAAAAGAAGGTGAAAGAGATATTTTTAGGATAGCTAGGGCTAGAGATAAGAAAACTAAAGATCTTAATTCTGTTAGATGCATAAAAGACGAGGATGAAAAAATTCTAGTGGCAAATGATGATATAAGAAATAGATGGAGAAACTATTTTTATAATCTTTTTAATGAAAATAAAAATGTTAGTATTAGTTTAGGAGATTTAGCCAAGTCAGAAAAGTATATAAACCACAATTTCTACCGACGTATTCAAAAGAATGAAGTCAAAGAGGCTCTTAAACATATGAAGGGTGGTAAATCTGTAGGACCTGATAATATTCTTATAGAAGTTTGGAAAATACTAGGAGAAATAGGAATCACTTGGCTCACAAGACTATTTAATGAAATATGGAAAAACCAAAAGATGCCCGAGGAATGGAGAGCAAGTACACTTATACCCATATAAAAGCGAGAAAAAAGATATATTTAAATAGAAATTCCTTCAAGGAGATGCTTGGAATTATATTGGTACACCTTGTGATATGTGGAACAATATGGTTATACATATTAGGAAAGTGGTGAAAGATGTATTAGGTGAATCTAAGGGAGGTATATCGGCACAAAAAGAAGCTTGGTGGTGGAGTGAAGTAGTACAAAATAAAAGAGAGAATTTTACAAATTACATTATCCTAAGAAAACTAGTGAAACTTTAGAAGCTTATAAGAAAGCAAAGAAGGAAGCGCAAAAGGCCGTTAGTGAAGCAAAAGCTAAGATTTGGGATGACTTATATAAAAAACTCAACTCAAAAGAAGGTGAAAGAGATATTTTTAGGATAGCTAGGGCTAGAGATAAGAAAACTAAAGATCTTAATTCTGTTAGATGCATAAAAGACGAGGATGAAAAAATTCTAGTGGCAAATGATGATATAAGAAATAGATGGAGAAACTATTTTTATAATCTTTTTAATGAAAATAAAAATGTTAGTATTAGTTTAGGAGATTTAGCCAAGTCAGAAAAGTATATAAACCACAATTTCTACCGACGTATTCAAAAGAATGAAGTCAAAGAGGCTCTTAAACATATGAAGGGTGGTAAATCTGTAGGACCTGATAATATTCTTATAGAAGTTTGGAAAATACTAGGAGAAATAGGAATCACTTGGCTCACAAGACTATTTAATGAAATATGGAAAAACCAAAAGATGCCCGAGGAATGGAGAGCAAGTACACTTATACCCATATATAAGAACAAGGGAGACATTCAAAATTGTGCGAATTATCGAGGTATCAAGTTAATGAGTCATTCTATGAAATTATGGGAAAAAATTATCGAACGTAGGTTAAGACAAGTATCAAGTACAATAGAGAACCAATTTGGATTCATGCCAGGCCGATCTACTATTGAAGCGATTCACCTTTTGAGACGTCTTATGGAACATTTTAGAGCAAAAAAGAAAGACCTTCACATGATATTTATTGATCTAGAAAAAACTTATGATAGAGTACCGAGGGAGGTTCTTTGGAGAACTTTGGAAAAAAGAGGCCTCCCATTGACTTATATTAACCTTATAAGAGACATGTATGATGGTGCAAAAATATGTGTGAGGACTCATGAAGGAACGACAGACTTCTTTGAAGTTAATATTGGGTTACATCAAGGATCAACTTTAAGTCCATACTTATTTATAATGGTGATGGATGAGTTAACAAAACATATTCAAGATGAAGTACCTTGGTGTATGTTATTTGCAGATGACATTGTATTAGTGGAGGAGTCTAAGGAAAAAGTTAATAGAAAATTGGAACTATGGAGAGAAACATTAAAAAGCAAAGGCCTCCGACTTAGTAGAACAAAGACAGAATATATGGAATGTAAGTTTGATCATTTGGCTACTTCAGAGGACATAGAAATTAAAATTGGCACACATTTCATTCTCCAAAAGGAAAGTTTTAAATACCTAGGGTCAATTTTTCAAAGTGATAGAAGAATTGATGGAGATGTTACACATAGAATTAATGCTGGTTGGTTAAAATGGAGAGGAGCATCAGGTATTCTTTGTGATAAGAAGATACCATTAAAGTTAAAAGGTAAATATTATAGAGCAGCAATTAAGCCTACCATGCTTTATGGTTCTGAGTGTTGGGCAGTTAATCATCAACATGTACAAAAGATGTCTGTGACAGAAATGAAGATGTTGAGATGGATGAGTGGTCATAAAAGAAAAGACCGTATACATAATGAGGTTATTAGAAACAAATTAGGAGTGACACCAATAGATGATAAAATGAGAGAACATCGTTTAAGATGGTTTGGACATATAGAAAGAAGATCAAAAGAAGAACCTTAAGATGGTTAGAAAAACTAAATTTGGAAAGTATTAAAAGAGGTAGAGGACGACCACAAAAGTGTTGGAAAGAAACAATAAAGAATGATCTAGCTTATTGGGAGTTAACTGCTAACATGGCACATGATAGGGATCTGTGGAAACAAAGAATCCATGTAGCCGACCCCGTCTAGTATGGGAAAAGGCTTAGTTGTTGTATATATATATATACTTATGCATTCCTGCATGCATGTATATTAAAAATGCTAGAATCTTCCTCCAATATCTTAGCCATTCGATAAGGAGATATGAACGATTAAAGGACTTAAAAGTTACCTTTCTGTGATCTCAACTTGAAAAATAGGAACAAAGTAGTCCCTAAAAGGTTACCGTTTTGTTTTTCAGTGCTTTAATCTAAACCATTCATCTCTTACTATTGAATGTGTAAGATTTGGGAGGATGTCATCCGGGAGGACCCTAGTATTTTCCCCTCTTCCTCTCTCTCTCTCTCTCTATGTTATATTGGAAAGCTCCATATTGCGACACTTTTTTGCACCAAACTGTACAAACTTGAATTCTTAGTCACTCTTTCTAGCAGTATTCGAAACGTTGGAAGAAGCATAGAATCTACTCTTGTATTACCAAAACCTAATGTGTAAAGGTGATTCTATGGGTTTAAGAGTTGTCCCTTTTTCTGATCCCATGATCTTTGAAACCTCATAAAATCTCCCTTACAGATTGACGTCCAGTGATATAAAAGTCGATTTCATGTTCGACATTTCTAACATGGTAATAGTATTGTGTTGCCAAAAGTTCAAGAGATTATACCACCTCTACAACCAAGGAGTTCTCAACCCCATCAAACGCCCTTCTATTTTCTTCCCTCCATACATAATAGAAATGGGAATGGGACCAACAGAGCTGTACAATTTCTTTTTTGATACTTTTTGAAATAAAAATAACGTGAAGTAGAGAAATTCCTGTCTCACATTCCTACACACTCAATCCCAAGTTATTAACCATAAAACATGCCTTCCCCATCCCTCTTCCCCATACGCCTCCATGGCATATAATACTTCGTAGGTAGTGAGAAAGACAGCATTCCTGAAAGGAACATTTTAGATCTCACACTAAAGCTTTTCTATCAAAGGACAGCACAAAATGATACGGGAACATGAATCTTGAATGTTGTTCTCTGCATTAGGTATCAAATTGAAAAGGCACCCTTCTCTGCCACTTTAAATATCAACTCTTAAACTTATCTCGCCCTCTCTTGGTTGCCAGCCAAACATTACGTTCACAAGGCTCCATTCTCACCAAAGTCATCCACCCTCTCTCTCCCATATGAAATCTAGCAACTTCACTATCCTCCATATTGATACATAATTGATCTATATAACCACTTATTGAATGAAGTAATATTAAACAAAGCCAAATATTTTACACCTAAATCTCACATAGAAAGAGGGCTTTTGATGGCCTCTTTATCTCAAACGCTGGTACACTTGACAAGGTGCTTTTGATGAGAGTCTATTTTTAGGCAAGTAGTTGTGCTTCCACTCGGTTAACTTCCTACTGGATTTATCAACAATGGTCTCAAAAAGTAGCTCTTTGTTGAGAGTACCAACAGGTAGTTCCCAATATTTTATCGAAAAAGAGTTGAGGTTACAAATTGACGTACTAGCCAACATTCTCCCATCCACACCTTCACCACCCAAAATTAAAACACTTTTGTGTTCATTCACTTTCAGACCAAATACGATGTCGAACCCCAAAAGAATGCATATCAAATGCAATAAATTGAGGCCATTATCCATTATAAAGAACAATAGAATCATCCACAAACAATAGAAGTGGTAACGTCCTGCTAAATGCCTCTATAATCAAAATAAACAATAGACTAGGAAAACTCCTTGCCTTATCCGTCGAAGCAGAAATAGGACCCATTGGGATCATCGCTGAAAAAGTGGTCGAAGAATTGGTGATCTATTTTTGCCAAGTATCCTCAAAGCCCATCCTGTCAACAGATGTTGTGAATGTCCAACTGACATGGTAATACGCTTTTGCCATGTCAAGCTTACATACAACCCAGCTTCTTCTGTTTTGCTCAAAAAGTCTACCACTTCATTCACAGTGAGTGCAACATCTAGAATTTGTCTACCTTGAATGAAGGCATTTAGATTTTGGTTGACCACAACACCTAAAACTCTCATATGTCTTGGAATTTAATCTTTTATTGAAGCATTCTTGCACAGGTTATTTAATTTAGCTGATATTATCAAAATGTTAGGTACATTTTGTCAATTATTTAGATTTCACGACTTATTGCACTCCGAGTCCGACACTGTCTACTAGTTTGGGTCTTAGTAATTCAGCTATAGGTTCTGTGGTTTCACTTTTGTACATTAAATATCAACGAATTTCAGAACAGGTCACTCGATTGCTCTTACCTCTAGATGTTACTTCTTGACCTGTATCATGTTGACGTCCAACTAGCATAGATTGGTTACTGTAATTGCTTGAGGATCTTTGTTCCTTAAATGCCATTGGAACTGATTGCATGCTTACTGAGACTCTGACTTGAGAAGCATAAATTCTTTTGCAGGTAGTGAAGGAATGGAAAGTCCAGCTGTGACCAGCCATGACCGGAAAAAGATGTACTGGACACCACTTATGGATCAATTTTTCACAACTCTCATGATAGAAGAAGTACGTAAAGGGACGAAGGTTGACAATACATTCAATAAACAAGGATGGAACCGAATGGAGAGGGCCTTTCAGCAAAGGTTTGGCACCCATTTTCATAGGGAATACTTGAAAAATCGTCTGAAGACTTTGAGAAAGCAGTATAATGGGGTAAAGTCTGTCTGTGAACGCAAAGGGTTTGGTTGGAACCATGATACACAAATGGTTACAGCAGATGATGAGATCTTATGGGATGAGTGCATCAAGGTATGCTGTTTTTCTCTTTTAGTTCAACAAATAAAGGGTAAGATAATGATATGGTGATAGGATTCTAATATGTGACACTTGGTACATACAGGAACATCCTGAATCACGTCAGTACAAAGATAAACCTTTACCCTTTTTTGAAGATCTGTGTGCAATATTTTCTCGTACCACTGCTGATGGAAGATATAGCATAGCAGGGGCTAATTTTTGCAGTAAAAATGCCATCCCATCAATGGGAGCCGTAATGGGCCCATCCTCACCTTTATCTACTGGCCATGAGCATCCAGCTAACGGTCTGCAGGACTCATCTGATTCCGGTGAGGATAAACACATAATGAACAAAGGACACAAACGGCGATCTACGACACCACATGGTCTAGATCATTCTATGAGATCTCAACTATTTTCTGGAGATGAGGTGGTGAAAGCTCTTCATCAGATGGCAGCTGCAGTTAATAGCTTAGCAAGTGCTTTTAAAGAAGTCAAGAACTCTCAATTGGTAGAGAAGTACATGTCTGCCCTCAGTGACATACCGGGGATGGATTCAGATCTTTTTTTAGCTGCTTGTGACCTGCTTGAGGATGAAAAGAAAGCTAAAACGTTCTTGGCTCTCAATATGGAGCTAAGGAAGAGATGGTTGATGAAAAAGCTTCGTCCATTTTAACAGTAAATATCAATCTTCTTTTTTCTCCTTTTTTTGATGCCCCTGTAATTTTAGTAGCTGTATCTTACGATAATATTAGTTTTCTCTGACCCAGTTGTCCACACGGCATGAATGGTACTGATTGGCAAATGCATTTCTAAATGTAGCAGAACTGCAGTTCCCTTGATCCATATGTTTTGAAATTGGATTAGTTGCATATTACATAAAACCGATCTTGTTCATCATCTAAACAGCACCCATCATGCACTGTCGGGATATTGACTTGCTCTGTAAATTAAAATACCTTTCTCCTTTTGCCAAAATGAAGAATCCTTTCTGTATTGATTCTTACTGCCCGTTAATTTTGTATATCTGATGTACAATTCGCTTTGATCCCCATCAATATGGTGCAACAAACTGCCAGCGTTAACTTCAAAAATACCAAGACTCATTGACGTTCTCACTGTATATTGTGAGTGAACTTATGTCATTGTATAACTAAACTTGAGACCTAGAAGTGGCATTCTTTCTTACTCAGATACTGTAGTTTTTGCTATGGCAGATTGTTTTCTGCGTGATGTTATTATACAACTATACTTGTCTAAACATGTTCAGTCACAACTACATTCCTGAGGACAGTGATGATGTGTAACATTTACTCATGATACAGATGGTGATGATTTGACCCACTATGAAAAACTTGCAAAACGATAAGCTACATTATACTTTGAAGTACCAGAGAAAATCGTTTCATTGGAACCGAATCAGTTGAAAAGGAGAAAAGTTCACAGGATATCTCTTTACATGATCTATCGGCATGTTAGTCCGGTGATGCCAAAGGGGCGTCTCCCATTTAGCTGTTCGGATTGGAGGATGCTGATCAATAAATAGATGAACCGGTTGGCAGATTTTAGGTGGTGTTACTGTTTGCCATCAATTTTTTGCTTTAGCCAAGTTGCGGTACCTGTTCCGATGAACTTGTAAATGGAATGGGGAACATACTGAAGTCAGTAGTCAAAATGGGATTCACTATAACCTATTAGAACAGCTAAATTCTCCTTAGGTGTTACTTTGCATAACAAATAAGGGTGCGGCGATGCAATTTTATCAGGTAATTTTGATATGACGAAACACAAAAGCAAGGAAAGAAGGAATGTTACATTGCAAAGTCTTCAGCCAAGGCAGCAGGATGGGCTGTGAGCGACAAAATTTTCAAGTCATTGCAAGCAGTTCTGGTTTATTAAATCCAAACTCCGCTGCAAAGGTGGTTTCTTTTTCTGTTTTCAAGTGAAAGCAGGCTAACGCCCAAAAAAATGGGAAACAATCAGAGAATTCATGTATGAGCAGAGAAATCAATCCTTCTCTGTTCTGCTGAATCAGGATTACTAGTTCTTTAGGATGACTGCGGAGCTCCACCGACTACCTCAGCTGGTGCTTCAAATTGAAGAGGCCAGCGAGTCTACGACTTCTTTCCCTTTGTGAAATATGAATCGGTTCTGCCATCCAATCCAATTCCAGTCGTTAATTTACTCCCTACGTGGTTGCGCTTAGCCACTTCCTTGATCTCCTCCTCTTTAGAGGTGAGAGTAATCTGAAGACCTCAATGACAATCTCTTTATCAACGTAAGCCCCACAGTTCGACATTTAGCACGTTGAAAGTTCCTGAACCAAGTGCTTTCTTCGTTCCTCGATAGCCTTCCTCAGCCAGTTAGCTCGTTAATTGTCACATCGAAGTTCAGTTTAGCCCGATAATTGCCCCATCGAAATTCAGTTTAGCCCAACCCTGCCCACATGGTTCTGCTGCTTCACATATCCATTAGAGAAGTCGACTCCTCTATAGCCAATCCTTTACGATTTGTAGAGTCTTAGTGCAGCATTAATGGATGATCGCATTTTGCAAGTACTCGGCGATCACGTCTAGTCTACAGATGACAATAAGCTGTGGTAAACACTGTTAACCATTCTACTCTGACACTCGACCCCGTTTGCTGCTTAGATCATCTACTACCCACTTCTTTTTCAAGTCACTTGCCCGAGAACCCGGGATTGTTTATTGGGTGGACTAGTTGTGTCCATCTTCTTTGGCTTTTTAGCAGTCTCTTAGGGCATGCAATATAAGCTCATCTCTCCTATTGAAAATGGTGCACATGCTTTATCCCAACTCATCTCTTAGTATGCATGCATGACCTCGGAGTTGTTTGAATGCCAATTTGAGTGCACTTTGAAGCTTTAGACTCATAGTTGAGTCGGTTTTAATTCTATATTGTTTTTATATCAGCTTAGAGTTAAAATCAGGGTGATTTGGTGATGAAAAGGTATATCCAAGTGGTTTTGGAGCGGAAATTGGTTATCATTTGAGGTAGGTGTATTTACTTTTCTCTGTGGCCATGCTAGGGCTCGTTTCACTGTTTTGAATATGCATGTGTAGTGAACATGATCTATACTTACTTTAATGACTGCCAAAATTGATTTATTGAGAATTTTATAGAATTGTATATTACGTAAACTCAGAAAATTTGCATCAGAAAAGTTACGGCAATGTCCTGCAAAATAATATAGACAATCACCAAATTGTGCAGTATATAAAAGCAATAAAAGAGATGAGAATACAACAATTTAACATGGAAAACCCTGCACGAACCATAGGTAAGAACCACAAGTTCTTGAAGTCCTAAGTCTCCACTGTGACAAATGATTAGAGGCAAAATGACTCTCAAAATTGATATAGACTGATGATAATATTCGAATTCACCATCAACTACCTATTGTTGTAGTGAAGAAAGATTCCAAACCAAGGCATAATTGAAATCATAACAAAAGGTAGAGCTGCCATACTTGAAAGAGTAAAAAATGTGAGGTTAACCAGCAACCCAAAAGAATAAAACGCTTCTCAAAATTTCTGCAACTGAAGCATTTTCAGCCAATTCTCAAGAGCTTCTAAAACCACTTCCCGCACCTTCCTTCGGATTGCAGACCCATATAGCAAGCAGCCACCTTTCCTCAATCTGTTGCTTTCTTGAAGGCACATAAGAAATTCGCTTAGGACAACCATGAACCAATGCCTTTTTAACTATGAAACTGAAAAGCACAGGGTCAGGCTTCTCACTTGCACATGATGAGTGAATGTGGTATTTGTAGCATGGCATGATCGAGCTCTATAAAAACAAAGAATCCATATATCTGACCCCAACTAGTATGGGAATTGCAGACATGAGGGGATCCGTATGTGTGTATATACACTCGTATTATTGCGTGCATGTATGTTGTATTCTACTACCTTGCATGCATATCTTATGATTGTCAATTCTAGTATTGATCCTTGATATCATGCTTACCCTATCTTGTTTGCTATAGTCATTCTTGAAAATCAACTTTAGATTGATATTCTGTGTAAGCAACATTCCCTTATTGTATGTGGGAATGCAACTTTTTCGATTCCTTGACTACCAAGTGATGTTCTTGTTCTGGTGGTGGCTAAATCTGATAAGTTAGTAACTGGATCATGCTACAGAAATATGAGATCTAAAATGTAGTGACTGACAGTAATTGAACACTTTGTTAACCCTTATAACCTGTTGTTCTCCTTACTGTATGTGGCTTCATTTTTCCGTAACTTGTTTTGTTCTCAGACCTGTCTGATTTGGAGCCCTGAACCAGAATGTGTGTGTGGTGTGTGCACTTCTCTTTCAATCGTCTGGTTTCCTGAGCTTCATATGATTGGTTAACCTTTTCTTGTTCAGGGAAAGTTCTTACTAATATATGACAATACCGTCTATATGCAATTAAGCTTATATAATTTCTCATCTCTCCGCAACTACTACACGATACATGGCACCAGTGACAGTTCTAAAGTCTTTGCGGTGGGCATTCATGGTGGAAAAAAGTAACAAGTCTTGCGTTGATTCGGACCGTATATGAAACTGGTGTGAGGTGCTCAATGTCTCAATCCAGATGTTACATTTATCAGTAAGGTTCATTATCTGAACCACATCTTGCTATAGAATGAGTTATCTTTTCTGATAATTAGTCCCAACGTTCTAAAAGCTTGCTACTGAATGGAATTTGCATTAGGTTGGCAGAAAATAAGCAACTGATTGTTAACGTTATCTTACACATGATGATGCATAAGCATCTCCAGTGTCTATACAAATTTAATGAATCAAATCCTACACTTTCACCAAGTTACTACGGCATCCTTTTAACATGATGAGCAAGACGACTATCCTTTTCATATGTGATAGCTTGCAGCCGTCTGCCTCTAGCACAACCAAATAGTCATGTACTCATAAACAAGTGGAGTAGTTGTCCCAATTGAGATATCACATGGATTGACGGCAGCAGAAAGTAGTTGGTTGGGGACCATATGTAGAAGCAGCATGAGGCGCTTAATGTTTCAATTGAGATATCGGATTGCTCAATAAGGATCATTTGCCTGAAGTTCCAAGTTGCCTTTTCTCAGACTTGTCTGGAAGATCTTCTAGACTTCTGTTAAGAGAGGATTCTGTATTTCTTTTCTGAATGGAAGAACAAGTTTCGCAAAGCAACTATAGATTACTGTACTTTTGAGAAACCATAACCATCTTCTTCACATATAAATGAACATCCTATAACTTGACCAAGTAACTGCCATACTACTATAGAAGTAATAACAAGATGCATATCCTTGTCAGGATATCTCGATTGCAATGATGAAAGCTGTGCAGGAAAAGTGTGATAATATACAAAGCACTGTTTGCATGTAATGTGCTCATATGATTGCTTGCATCTTTCTGCGTCTAGGTCAACCAAGTTGAATCATATCCTGCGAATTGCTCCAGTACATGCCCTAAAATCTTTTTGACAGCCATTAGTGATTGCTGAAAGTTTATGGATGCAGAAAGTAAAAAGAGGCCAAAAAGATTTTGGAGAGGCCAAGGGGGGGGCGTGTTCTCCCATTAGCAACCAAGTTGAATCATATCCTGCGAATTGCTCCAGTACTACCATTAGTCATTGCTCACCAATGGTCGTTGTCCTAGCCATCAGCATTCCCATGTGAGCCATATGTCAGACTTAACTTAGGGCATGGCTTCCCCATGTGATTCATTTTTTTGGTCTAGGTAGAAGGCAAACAAGGACCTCAAATACACAATAATATTTTCTTTGTCGCTACGGGTGTAGCTTTTGCATGCCAAAGCTTGTTCTGTTTTTTATCCTACATACAGTTTTGTTTTTTTCAGGCATTAAGATGCACATGGTGCAAGTGTAGGCAGCAGAGAAGGGGCCACAACCTAATCCGTGATACAATCGGTTGCAGCATACGGAAGGATTATTGTTGCCCCAACATGTTGTATTAGACTTGAACTGGGAGCCAAAGAATGATAACGTGCCCCAATTAAAAGCAGTCATGGCCTTCATGGGTCCACCTTGTGCCTTGTCGCTCTGGTTGGTGGCCCTACTGCTTTGAAGAATGTAGCTTACTCCCCACCCTTAGTTGTTCGGAAAATAAAAGTTTGGCTCACATAAACACAAAGGGGGGGAGAGAGAGAGAGGGAGGACGAACATGCGCGTAAACGCACACATACACACAGATCATTCTAGTGAATCTTTTTTATAAATTAAGAATTTAAGAAGTGCATTCTTTCATTGACAAACCTTGCATGCTTTATCATGACTAAGTTGTCTTCGTGTGAGCGAGCCAGCCAGCCAGAGAGAAGGGGAAGTAAAAGAGAGAACGTTTTGTTTGGAATATACTCTCTAGCGTGATGACATAGCAATTGGAGCTCGAACTGCTATATAGGCCTGTTGATGCCGAAAAATGCTGGAGTATACAAAAAAACATTAGGAGTATCGAGAAGACAGACACCTAGCATGGCCCTCAAGGGATTCCAACAAGAAAATTGAGCCCACCACACTTATTGATATCTAGAAGTATGGATGGATTATTGGGTGAGTTAGCACATTCCAATTGATGTGGCAACAAACGGATGGCATTGACACAAAAGTATGGATTTATTGGAAATCATGCCCGAAAAGAGTAGAACACACTATGTTGTTTCATTGAAAGTTTATAAATAGCACTTGTAATCAAAGAGAAGGGATCACCATACAATCACAGTTCTTGTTTCTTTAGTTTTTCATTATTTCGCTTTCCTAAGAATAGCAGTAACTTAGTGTTTGCTCGATGCCTTTTCGAGCATATCGAAGTGCTCCATCATTCTATGCAGCCCCATTGGCAACCGGATACATTGATGGATTCCTAGAGACTCATTCCACTTCCTAAAGCCTTATCCACAGCTCTCCCTTGAGAATGATGGTTATCGGGCACGACAACACATTCTTTAGAAATCTCAGTGGGACTACACGCTCTCTCATGGGGTTACATAGTTTATGCCGACTCACTCTTCACCTTCACTAGGCCATAACTCTCGATGTTGGGCCCGACTGATTCATTTGATCAAGCTCCAATCTCTCACTCGCTACCTCATCAAAAGGAAAAAGTGTTATGTGTAACTCACATTCAATTGAATGATGATGTTGTTCTTCAACATTTGTGATCATGAGTTATTTAATGCTTGCAAGGATAGTTTGGAGATCTCTAAGCAGCGTTATTTTGTCAAATAGCATAATCCATTACCACTATGATTGCGAATTAATTAGCCACCATTTGAGATCAAGAAGTCACACCTAAATGGGTTTATTGGTTCCCCCTCTCCCTCAAAGGAAATACTTCTAAATGGTTGGTTCATATGACTTGAGCCAATTCGCCACTTTTGAGGAATTGGCAAATTGTTTCATGCAACGCTTTTCCCACAACGTAGAAGTCACACCTATCTTGAACACCTTGAGGGATATGAAACAAGCACCTAACGAAGATATACATGCATTCATCGTTAGATGGAGGTCTCTCCTGGGGAAAGTAAGAGAGCACATCTCTGAAGGATGTGATGTGATGCTCATCTTTGAAAATTTTAAAAATGATTTAAAAGCTCTTCTCTCCTTTCATGAGATTTCGAATTTCCAAAAGCTTATAAAAAAGGCTTCGCTCTTCGAAGCCAACTTGAAAAAAAGAGTTTACGAAGATTTGTGGAAGGAGAGAAATTTTCAAAAAATTCGTTCCAAAAAACAAGGGGCATATGGGCCACCTATATCGGACAATGGGGCAAAATCCCAAAAGATTGCAAATGTCCGTATGCCACCAAGCTCGGCCAGACCTTCCAAAAATTTTGAACGAAAACATGTGAAAAAACCTCAAAAGAATTACGAAAGAAGAGAATTCACACAATTAAGACAACCAATCACGGAAGTCCTAGACAACCAATCATAGGCTCAAGTGTCATGATACAAGTAAATGTTTTGCACTTTTAAATAAAATCGAAGACTTAATTGAGCAAGAAAGGTTCTACGTCACAAAAGAACCGGAGCCCTCCTAAGCAGTCTTAAAAGAACCTTTCCCAAATCATGCAAGCACAAGCGAGAAAGGAAAAGAGGTATGTCTTCTCCCATTCAAGGCTCATAGAATGGAACATGCATTACATACGATACACGCTACTTGCCACACACCACCTTCTATCGTAATAAAAAAGCCAAGCAAGTAGTGATCCGGGGGGCGCTTACAGTCTTGCCCCCGGCTAGAGCCTTAATAGAAATTCAAGGTGCTCTGAAGCATCAAAATAGAGCCAAGATAGGAGCGAGCCTTAGGGAAGGTGTGGGCAAGGTGGTTAGGTCTGGAAGGATCTATCAACCCCCACACTTAACTAAAAATGCTAGAAAGGAAGTGGTCATTCTACCCGTCCGTTCAAAAGCATACATCCCTAATGCATCTCATGGCATGGACAAAGGTAAAAATGTGGTGTTAACTCCTTATGATTTGGAATTTCACCTTTCAAAACTTCCCATAAACATGTCTATCCTAGAGTTGATTCAAGCTTCACCTAGACATAAACGAGTTTTAGAAGGAATCTTAAAAAGGGCCAAGGTTAACCCATCCATCACTCCCAAGTCCTTATCCTTCTTGGTTCCCCAATATGCGCCAAGGCCCCCATCGTGTTCACGGAGGATGAATTGGAGAGATCATATATAGCCCATAACCAAGCCTTGCATATAGAAGTGGTATTGAATCACCACATTCTAGACAAGTGTTTGGTCGATGGGAAAGGAGGTCTAAACATTCTTTCACTGCACGTTGCCTTTCAAGTAGGAGTTACCATGTCAAGGCTAGAGCTAAGTTCCATCGTTATCACGGGATACGATGGCAATGCATCCCACCTCCTAGGAGCCATCGAGTTGCCCATGGAAGTAGGGGATATTCAACATACCGGGCTGTTTCATGTCTTAGACATAAACCCCCATTACAACCTATTGCTAGGAAGGCCTTGGATTCATAGTCTCCGGGCCGTTCCTTCGACCTTTCACAAGTGTGTGAAAATCCCATGGAACAACCAAGTAGTAGTGATTCTTGAAGAAGATCATCTTCAACTTAAGAGAATTTGAAATTTCCCAAGTCACCTGTCCAATGAAGAGGTCATGGAGAGGCCTCATACAGCCCTAGTTAGCTATCCCCTAGGAGACCCTCATCATGGAGTCGTCCACCTCCTAGGCAAATCCAAGCACATGGAGTCATCCTCCCCTAGAACCACCCATCCTCTAGGGAAGCCCAAGCCACTTCCAACTTCCCAACCTAGGGTCATGTGTGTTCTAGGAAAACCTAAACCATCCCTATCTCCTATCTCAAAAACCCCATCCAAGCCAAGTCGTGTGTACATCCATGACATGGACCATATCATATTCCAATGCCATCCCCTTTATAAAATTTTTTCAAAACTCAAGAAGCCCTGGAATATGATGTTGAACATGGGGTATACACCATATCAAGGTCTAGGCACCTAAAGCCAAGGTAGGTTAGAGCCCATCCTACCTACACTTGACCCAAGTCGATATAGATTGGGCTACACCCCATACATACCCCATGAGCCACCACCTAAGACCACTTGGGTCAAGGGTGTCCTAGAGCCCACTAACACCGAAACCTATGGCTTAGACCTCTTGTTTAGAGTCTAATTCATGGTGTTTTCTTTGTAGGTTTCATGGAAGACTCCTCTTTAGAAAAAATCCAAAAAAATTATATATTTTGGAAAACCAAAAAAATTTGAAAAACTTTCAAAACCCAAAAACATTTAAAAAACCTGAAAATTCAAAAAAGAAAGTTGTTTATATTCATTCTTCCAGTCTTTGTTTGAAAAAAGCCAAAAAAATTGAAAAATCTGAAAATTGCAAAAAGAAAGTCTTATATATTCATCCTTCTACTTTGTGTTTTGAAAAAGACAAAATAATCGTAAAATTTGAAAACTCCAAAAATTTTGGCCATGTACAAATCCCACTTTCGAGTTCTTCCAAACTTGTATATATTCTCAAACCAAAATCGTCCAAGTCAATCATTCATAACCCTACTCTCTTGCCTAACACTTCCCTAGAAATTAAAGTGCTTGAAAATGATCAAAGCAAGGAGGAAGATCCCTTCATTCATGAGGAAGATCAAACCTTCAAGCTTTCCGAATTTCATAGAATCCTTAACTTAGAAAAACCTTCAAATTCTATAGGAGGAAATTTTCTAAAAATCAACCTAGGGAGTGAGTCTAACCCAAAGTGGGTCAAAATAGGTACATGTTTCATGAGTATAAAAAAGCATCATTCATTGTATTTTTGAATTCATATGTGGATGTATTTGCATGGACCTATGAAGACATGCCGGGTTTAGACCCTAGAATCGTGGAACATCATCTACCCTTATAACCCAATGCAAAACCCGTGAAACAAAAGCTAGAAAAATCCATCCCAATGTTCACTCCCAAGTAAAAGAGGGTTTAGAAGATATTTTAAAAGTCGGATTTATAAAACTCATTGCTTATTTTGAATGGCTTTCAAATATTGTTGTGGTTCGAAAATCCAATGAGAAAATTCGAATTTGCATTGATTTTAGAAATCTGAACAAAGCCACTCCAAAAGATAATTTTTCTCTTCCAAACATTCATTTGATAGTGGATAGCACTGCAAATTCTTTTCTTTTATGGATGGCTATTCGGGTTATAATCAAATCAAGTTAACACCAAAAGATCAGGTAAAAGCTGCTTTTACTACACCTTGGGGCACATACTGCTACACAGCTATGCCATTTGGTATGAAAAAAGCTGGTGTCACATACCAAAGAGCCATGACTACTATTTTTCATGATCAAATCCATGAGCTCTTAGAAGTATATGTGGATGATCTTTTGGTAAAATAAAAAACCTGATGCACACACATACAATTTTTGTAAAAGATTTTCGAAAGACTTAGGCTTTATAAAGTGAAGCTAAACCCTCAAAAATATGTTTTTGGAGTGGAATCGAGAAAACTCTTAGGGTTTATTATAAGCCAAAGGGGCATAGAAGTCGACCCCTCTAAGTGTCGAGCCATCATAGACATGCCTCCACCCTCCAACTTGACCAAAATCTGAAGCCTCCAAGGTCGACTACAAGCAATTAGGAGATTCATCTTCAATTTAGTAACAAAATGCAAATCTCTCAATAGGATTTTGAGAAAAGGGTTTAAATTTGAATGGGATGCTGATTACCAAAAAGCTTTTGAAAGATTGAAAACTTATTTGGTAAATCCTTCGATTTTAAAACCTCCAAAGCAAGGAAAACCTTTATTGCTTTACATTTCCATTCATGCGAATGCATTGGGTGCTTTGCTTGCTAAATATGAGGATGATAGTCTTAAAGAGTATGCTATTTACTACATTTCGAAAACTCTATTGACATATGAAAGAAATTATCAAGCCATGGAGAAAACGTGCTTCGCCTTTGTATGGGTGTCAAAAGTTTAGACATTATTTCCTAGATCATGAAATTTGGATAGTGTCTAAACTTGATCCAATCAAGCACTTGTTTGAAAAACCTATCATAACGGATAGGCTAGGTAAATGGCAGCTCCTCTTAATGGAGTATGATTTAAAGTTTCATCATCAAAACTCTATTAAGGGACAAGCCCTAGCCGATCATGTGGCTGAATTGCCTCTTGAAGATACGTATCCCATACTTGATGAAATGCCCGATGAAGGCATCTTTGAAAATGAATTTCCATGTTTTAGCAAATTGTTTTAATGAATATCAAGTATGGAGAATGTATTTTGATGGGGCAAAGAATCAACAAGGAGCAGGTGTGAGAATCATCCTCATATCTCCCGAGAAAGGAGAAATCTCAATTGCCATTCTACTAGATTTTTCATGCTCAAATAATGTGGTAGAATATGCAGCACTCATACAAGGCCTAAAAATTTTGAAAAATCTAGGGGCATCATGTATTGAAGTCTTTGGAGATGCTTGTTATAAACCAAGTTTTGAAAATTTCGCAAGTCAAAAATGAAAAGCTCATAACATACCACGAATTGGCTACTCAATTGGTCGATTCCTTCAAGTCATGCACACTCACCCACATAGGTAGACAGGATAACACCATAGCAGATGCCCTCTCATCCCTAGGCTCATCTCTAAGAGTCGACCCTACCATGGGAACTCGATCCTTAGAAATTTCGCACTCACCCACTCCATCTACCCACGATTTGGAGATTTACAAAAATGACCAAAATTCCATTGAAAAACCTTGGTTTCAAGACATTAAAAACTTTTTAGAAAATAGAGGATTTCCTGAATTTGCTTCTTCTAAAGATAAAGCTTTTATTCGAAAAATTTCAACCCGATATGTGATTTTGGGATCAATTCTTGATAAAAAGAGTTTTATCGGCATCTTTTTTAGGGCCATAATGTATGAATTCCACGATGGAGAATGTGGAGGTCATGTCAATGCAAATATGATGGCCATGAAGACACTTAGGGCCGATTATTTTTGGTCCACCCTTAAGCAAGATTGCCATGATCATATTAGGAAATGTCATCAATGTCAAGTGCATGGACATGCCATTCGTATCCCATCGTCCACCATGCATTCCATTGTGAGCCCATGGCCCTTCACCATGTGGGCATTTGACATCATAGGACCCATCTCCCCAATTGCATCGAATGGACATAGGTTCATCTTAGGAGCCACCGAATATTTTTCTAAATGGGTTGAAGCTACCTCCTTGGCAAATGTCCAAGGACAACATGTAGTGGCATTCATTAAGAAAAATATCTGGGCTCGATTTGGAGTTCCAAGAGACCTAGTGTCGGATAATGGCACCCCTTTTTAAGAATGAGAAGATGGAAAAGTTATGTAATACCTTTGGCATAACTCAACACTTCTCATCACCCTACTACCCTCAAAGCAACGGCCAAGCCGAAACCACAAAGAAAACTCTCATAAGCATCATTGAGAAAACCTTAGAAAAGGGCAGGACATGGCATGAGAAGCTTGATGAAGCCTTATGGGCTTATAGGACTTCCATCCGAATACCCACAAATGCCACACCATTCGAGTTGGCCTATGGTGCAAATGTCATACTTCTCATTCATACCAAATTGCATTCATTCCATACATCACTTGCACTCAACCTGCCCCTAGAGACTTTACAACATGCTAGAATGGCTGAGCTTGACTTATTAGATGAGAAGAGACTCCTGGCTATGGATCATGCGTATACATAATGGCGAAGGATAGTCTGACATTATGAAAAGTATATGAAAGCTTGCCACTTCAAAGTGAGAGACCTTGTATTAAAAATCATCCACCACCGTGGCCCACATCCACTTGGAAAGTGGCAGCCCAACTGGGATGGTCCCTATGTTGTAAGGGAAACAACCACGAATAATGTATATTGGTTGATTGATGTTGAGGGCGGAAATTTAGTAGACCCTATAAATATCCAATATTTGAAAAAATATTATGTATAGGGTCTATGTAAATTTTTTTTGAAAAGATTTTAAAATGGGTCTTTTTTGAACTTCTTGAAAGAAGGATCAAGATGGATTGTATGGCCTTAAATGAGGGAATCGATGTTTTATGAAAAGTAGAGTTTTCAAAAATCATTTGGTAACATTTCAAAAATCTTTGGCTTGCAAATTGAAGCCTATTTCAAAATAACAAAATATTTTCAAATGGTAGATGCTATTAGGAAATGGGATGATCTTGGTTGAATCGAGTAGCCAAAGGGATAAGTTTTCTCTCATTTTACTTCTCTCCAAAAGGAAAATTGGTAAAAATCAAAAGAAAAAGAGAATACAAAAACTCCTCCATAAAGAGGTCTTCCCTTCAAATAGAAAGAGGGAATACAAAATTCCTCCAAAAGTGGTCTTTTCTTTAAAAGACAAAAAAGAAAAAGAGAATACAAAAACTCCTCCATAAAGAGGTCTTCCTTTCAAATAGAAAAAGGGAATACAAAAATTCTTCCGAAAGAGGTCTTCTCTTTGAATGAAGAAAAAGAAGATAAAAAAGAAAAAACCAAAGATCAAAAAGAGCGATTTTTCATCTCTTGGACTTAAACCACGGGACGCTTTAAAAGGGACCGTGGTAACTCTTTCCCAAATCCTTACAACTTATCCCAATGTTGAAAGGTTTATCCATGAAAATCCTAAAGTAGGAATAAAATCTACTTATTTGGATTTCATTTTGTTTGAGAATTAGACTTTGTTATATGGGAAATGGAATTTTGAAATGTTTTCCAAAATTTCCTATAAAACCTCTACTAAGTAGTGGGTATTGAAACCCAAATGAGGGGCAATATGAAAAATTGGAAGTCCTTTTGATAGAAACTAAAAGGAGTTCCCTTTGAAAACGAATTTTGAAAACCCGAAATGTCCAACGACATGAGATTGTCTTACTTGGGACAATCGACCTTCATAGGATTCTCTTCAAGCTCATCCATCTCCTAAATGAGTCTCTAAACTTCACACTTCATTTGCATCACACACCATGCATGCATACATCCAAAGTCGGTCATGCATGATCATGCTTAGGACTAACACTCATCATGGGTCAAGTCCCCTTTGGCTAAAATCCCCTCCTCTATGATCTAAGGAATTGGTTTTATGGAATGAAGGATGATTTATATTCTCAAGATAATTTGGAAAGTAAATAAAAAAGGGTATTTTATTCTTTGCCATTATCCAAATGAATTTGGATTAATGCCAAAGAGGGGCATCTGTAAACACCCTAAATAAATTTTTTCTGAAAACACTCCCAACTTCGAAAGCTGACTTGTTCTAAAAATCTTTTGGCTTTAAAATGAAAATTTTAAATCTTTAAAATAAAGATTTTAAAAGGTTTCAAATTAAAGTTAAAAGGATAAGGCCCAAAAGATTGGAGTAAATCAGGTAGAAATCAGGGTGACTGTTGGGGCCCACTTCAAGCTAGGATCGAGTTCGCGAAGGACAAGCCATGAAGCAAGGGAGTAGATCATGTCAAAGCACGTCTTCATCAAAGATCAAATCAAGTGAAATGACCTCACCAAATCTAACTCAATCAAATTTGACTAAGTCCTAGACGTGATTTGCTTGAATTCAACATGAAGCCTAACCTAGCTTGAATCGAATGCCTTAACTTGATCAAACCGAATTTTCCTAGCTTTGTCCTACCCACATCATTGGGCTAAACATCAAAATAATACTCCTACCTAACCTTGATTGAAGGGGACGAGCCAATAAAGAAGGATGCATCAAGTTGACGAGGCCAATTACACTTAGAGACATTAAAGACCTAGCCGATCATGGCTACGTGCACATGATTCAAGCCCACAACCAGCCCACATGGTGCTGGTCCATGTTTGACCAAGGGGGACCACTCCTCCACGTGAATTTGGGGAACCCTGGGCTAAATATGGGTCTTGGACCACCCACCCCAAGGAAGGACCTAGAAAGGCCCCCCTTGGCCTATAAATAGAGGCCAAGGAGGGGTCGTGTTCTCCCATCTTGGAACCTTTTGGAGAGTGCTGCACTTAGGGGTCGTGGGCTACATTTTGTGGAGTTGTGTGCTGCTAGGGAGAGGCTTAGAGAGGGAAGAGAGGGTAGGTAACAAGACCAAGGGCTGCCACTTAGGTTTGAGTGAGAAGGCAAGAGTGAAAAGAGGGAAGGTGAAGGCCGTGCACCATCCTTAGAGGCCGGTTTCTTGGTAATTCATGTAAGTATTATTCTATCTTGATTAATCTCCATCTCTTCTTCATATTCAATTCAAAAGGGGTTGTATTAATGGAGTTTTGTCTCCCTCCCATGATGTAATAGAAGTATATATGCTGAAATTTCTCTTTTCTTGCTTATGCACTCTATATGTTTATGTTCTTGATTCTATCTCTCTATATGTTATAAACACTCTATATCTTCTAATCCCCTCTATACTTAAGCTAATAAATATATTTCAATTCATTTCCCTTTAGCAATTTTATTAAGGATGTTGTGTTGTTGCATTTTAATTCGTGTGAGTTTTGCAT
The DNA here is from genome assembly GCA_036023115.1 of Brasenia schreberi. Classification (NCBI taxonomy): domain Eukaryota; kingdom Viridiplantae; phylum Streptophyta; class Magnoliopsida; order Nymphaeales; family Cabombaceae; genus Brasenia; species Brasenia schreberi. The sequence continues at coordinate 7,833,134 of JAYKKT010000045.1, read as the reverse complement.
CACGTATGTTATAAAATTCTGAAATCTGATTTTTAGCATAACTGTATATGTTGATTGATTGATTTTTAATTTCCAAACCACTACTCCAATCACCCTGAGATTTTGCACACTATATCTACACATACAATTCCACTTACAATAAAATTTTCAAGAATTTTAGGGTCGTGCAACTATATAATTAAATCTATGTAAGATGAGGATAATTTCTGAAAACTGTTTGTCAACTATGTTTTCCTGGAACATAGCCTGGGTATATCCACACACATTAGGCCACATTAAATAAAAGTTTTCAAAATTTTAGGACCGTCCAACCTCATAATAAAATTGTGTAAAGATCGAATCAAATTCTGAATATCTGCTACACAGTCGGATTTTCTGAAACAAAGGTTAGATAAAAGTCTCATATCTCTGTCCACAGAAGTCCAATTTACTTGATTTTTGATGCATTGAAAAGTTAACATCTATAGCTTTATAGCAAAATCAAAATCATCAAATTCGGAATTAAGATCATGGAGATACAGGCTCATCTTTGAGCCTTTATATTTTTATGATAGAGTAGTTATGGTTCAGTAAGTCAGTCCTCTTTCCAGAATTAATTTTGATTCAATACATTTCCAAATTTAGATCTGTAAAAAGCCACGGGTTTTTCACACTACCAACTTAATCTGATAAAATGTTGATGATTTTTGGGGACCTGTAGCCCATCCAGATCGATTTTAGAAACAAGCCTTGAAAAAAAAAATACTCTATTTTTCAGGACTTGTTCATTTCGAGTATTGAATCAAAAGTGCACAAACAAAACTCTTTCAAAACAATGGTTGTTCACATGATTTAAAGTTAAACTTGTTTTCAAGTTGAAGTTTTTAAGCGCTTAAACCGACCCTTGAGCATCGGTTCAAGAAGGTTTAAGTGAAAAGAGTCTGCTTGCCTACAATCGCCAAAGAAGTCACAATTTCCAAAAACTTTACTAGTTTTGGAAACTAGCTGGGATGCCCGGAGTGAAAAGAGTCTGCAAGCGTAGATAGGAAAAGTTTCACTTTAAGTTTTCCATAACTCCGGAGTAAAAATTTTCATGTCTAAAGATTTGGCACGCCCGGTGGGACTTGGGTCTTGAGAAAACTTCAATTCAAACAAGTAGAACTTCAAGAAATTTTCAAGAAAACGTATTTTAACTTTGCTTGTGCACTTGTAGGATTTTTCAAAACCTCTAAATCATGTCAAGTTTAGATTCCCATGAAGTGTCCAGCCGAGCCTCGCGCTCATCAAGTCCTTTTTCTAAAAAGTTTTTGAAAACAAATTTCAAAAGCAAGAAAGAATCGCTCGAAGACTTGCGAAAAGAATTTGAGGCAAGAATCGCCGCCCTTAGCCAAGAGGCCAAGGCGATCGAGTCTTGCTCATCCCATGGCAAGCAAGCAAAGGCTAAAAAGAAGCCAAGCAAGTCTAGAAAGCCCAAGGAAACCTCCATCGTGGAGGGGGACAAGTAATACAAATCTTTCACACTGAAAGATCGAAAGGCCATCCAACAACTGTTGAGAGGCCAAACAAAAGAGAAAAGAGCGTACGCACTATCCGATTTTCTCCCTTTGGAGTATCAAACAGATAGTGACGACGACATACCAAATTTCCATCTATATGACGGAATGAGGGATCCAAGATCCCACCTTCAACTCTTTTCTCACAGAGCCTATAAGAAAAAGGACTCCGCTAAATGGATCTATTGGTTCTCCCTCTCCCTTAAGGAAACCACTTCAAAGTGGCTTGCTTCTTATGATTTGAGTCAATTCACAACTTTCGAAGAGTTAGCAAATTGCTTCATGCAAAGGTTCTCCCACAATGTAGAAGTAACCCCCACTTTGAATACCTTAAGGGATACAAAACAAGCACAGAATGAGGATGCCCATGCATTAATTGTTCGGTGGAGGTCACTCCTAGGGCAAGTAAGAGAGCCAATTTCCGAAGGATGTGCAATCATGCTCATCCTCAAAAATTTCAAAACAAAGTTAAAAGCGCTTCTTTCACTTCATGAAATTTCTACCTTTCACAAGTTAATCAAGGAGGCCTCCCCCTTCGAAGCCAACATGAAAAAGGGGGTCTATGATGATTTGTGGAAAGGAAAAATCTTTTCGAAAACATGCTTTAAAAAACTCAGGACTTACGGGCCCACTACTGCGGACAATAGGGAAAAACCCCAAAAGATTGCAAATGTCCAAGTAGAAATGAGTTCGGTCGGCATTTCAAAAAATCTGAATCTAAACACGATAAAAAGGTTCAAAAGTCTTTCGAAAAAAGAGAGTACACACCACTTGGGCAACCCATCTCAGAGGTCATCAACCTCCTGCTTGCCCAAGGAATTGTCACACTCCCCAATATTCCTGAGGGGACACCCCTAAAAGGAAAATTTTTGAATAAATTTTGCAAGTATCATAGGCTCAATGGCCATGATACCAACAAATGCTACACACTTTTGAATAAAATTGAGGACTTGATAGAGCAGGGCCGACTCCAAGTCACCGAGGAACTGGAGCCCGCCCAAGCCATCCTTAAGGAGCCCTTCCCCAACCACACAAGCACCAGTGGAAAGGACAAAGAGGTATGTGGTTTCTCAACTTATTCGAATGGTTTGGAGCATGCATTGCATACAGACTTCACTATTTGTCATACACCACCTCTCGTAATAAAAAAAAATCAAACAAGTAGTGATCTAGGGAGCGCTTAGAGTCTCGCCCCCGGCTAGAGCCTTATTAGAAATTTGGGGTGCTCCGAAGCACCAAAATAGAGCCAATATAGGAACGAGCCCAGGTGACTAGGTCCGGAAGGATCTACCAACCCCCACACTTAGCAAAAGATGCTAGCAAGGAAGTGGTCATTGTCCCCGACCCTTCAAAATCATGCATTTCCAAAGCATCATATCTCATGGGTAAAGGAAACAATGTGTTAACCCTATATGATTTCAAAAATCACCTTTCCAAGATTCCCATAAACATGTCTATCCTAGAACTCATCCAAACGTCCCCTAGGCATAGACAAGTCTTAGAAAAAATATTAGAAAGGGCCAAGGTTAACTCAACCATAACCCCTGAGTCCCTATCCTTCCTAATCTCACCTATCTGTGCCAAGGCCCCTATCGTATTCTCGAAAGATGAACTAGAACGACCATACAAAACCCACAACCAAGCCTTGCATATAGAGGTGGTATTGAATCACCACTCTCTAGACAAGTGTTTGGTTGATGGGGGAGGAGGTCTAAACATCCTTCCGTTACACGTGGCCTACCAAGTCGGAGCCACCCTAACTTCACTAAGTCCAAGTTCCATCGTAATCACGGGATACAATGAAAATGCATTCAAACCCTTAGGAGCCATAGAGTTACTCATAGAGGTAGGGGGTATAAACCATACGGGAGTGTTCCATGTCTTAGACATACATCCCCATTACAATTTACTCCTAGGGAGACTGTGGATACATAGCCTTCGGGCCGTGTCATCCACCTTCCATAGGTATGTCAAGATCCCCCACGAAAGCCAAGTTGTGGTAATTTTAGGAGAAAACACCCCCACCTCAAGGGAGTTTAAAACTTCCCCTGCTTGTCAAGTCTTAAAACCTGTGAGTCAAACCTAGGAGAACCCACATCCCTAGCCTACCCACCAAAACCAATCCTAGAAAAACCTAAGGATGTCGTGCACATCAAGGGGCAACCCAAGGCTTGCCCTCCCAAGACAATGATAATCCTAAGGAAAACCAAGACTCAAGTCCTCCCTAAGTCCCTAAACAAGAAAGTGTTTGAGCATGATTTGGATGACACCAAGTTCCAAGGCCATCCACTTTATGAAACTTTTTCAAAACTAAAGAAACCTTGAAACATGATGTTAAACATGGGATACATGCCTTATCAAGGCTCAGGGAACCAAAACCAGGGTAGCCTAGAACCCATAGTGTCAAACCCTAACTCAAACCGATATGGATTGGGCTACACCCCATCCATACCCCCTGAACCACCACCCACGACCACTTGGGTTAAGGGTACCCTAGAACTGCCTAACATCGAAACCTATGACTTAGACCTCTTGTTTAGAGCCTAATTCATGGTGTTTTCTTTGTAGGTTTGATGGAAGACCCCTCCACATCCGAATATCCAAAAAAATTGAATATTTTCAAAATCCAAAAACATTTAGAAAACCTCCAAAACCCAAAAACATTGAAAAACTTCAAAAATTCCAAAAAGAGTGTGACTTGCATTCCTTCTTCTTCTGTTTCTTTGCAAAAAGCCAAAAAAATCGAAAATTCCCAAAACTCCAAAAAGAATGTAATTTTCATCCCTTCCTTGCCTTTACAAAAAGCCAAAAAAATTGAAAAATCTGAAAATACCCAAAACAAAGTCTTGTACATTCTATCTACAAAGATCCATTTCGAAAAATCCAAAAAAGTTGAAAATTTCAAAAATCTTAAAAAAATTCTTTGTGAAAACCCAAAATCCTTTGAAATTTGTACATATTCCAAAATCATGTGCCTTGCCTAGTACTTCCTTAGAACCTAAAAATCTTAAGAGTGATCAAAACAAAGAGGAAGATCCCCTCATCTATGAGGAAGATCAAGCCTTCGATTTTCTTGAGTTTTATAAAATCCTTGACTTGGAGAAACCTTCGAATTCCGTAGGAGGGGATTTTGTAGAAATCAATCTAGGGAGTGAGTCTAATCCCAAGCTTGTTAAAATAGGTGCATGTTTGCATGATCATGAAAAAGCATTGTATATAGATGTGTTTGCATGGACCTATAAAGACATGCCGGGTCTAGACCCAAAGATAGTAGAGCATCGTTTTCTCCTAAAACCAAATGCTAAACCGATAAAGCAAAAGCTTAGGAAGATCGATCCTGATGTACACGCCCAAGTGAAAGAGGGTTTGGAGGATCTTTTAAAAGCTGGATTTATAAAACCCATTGCATACTTTGAATGGCTTTCAAACATAGTTGTGGTTCGAAAATCCAATGGAAAAATTAGAATTTGCATCGATTTCAGAAATTTGAACAAAGCCACTCCAAAAGATAATTTTCCTTTGCCAAACATTGATTTGATAGTGGATAGCACTTGTAGACACGAAAAATCCTTGCTTCTGGTTCTTAGGCCTGAAGTGAACCTTTTCGTGTGTCTAAGTCATGTTTTAGCAAAAGGGCGTGCCAGCTAGCTTGCTTAAGCTAGCGAAGAAGTTTTTGAAATTTGACTTCTATCGGGGCGACTGTGAGCAAGTGAGCGCTTTTCGTCACTGTAAACACCCCGAAATCCCACGAATTTCTCAAAATCCATCTGGTTTTATACAAGTAGCCCCAAAGGGCCATTTTTGAGTCTGGAAACCCAGGAGCCTTCCAGACAACCCTGTATATATGTCTTACACTCTGCATTTCAAAAATATATAATATAGCTTGTGAAAACCTTTTAAAAATACGTTTTGAAACCCCGAAGCAACTTGGCCCGATCAAGACATGGACCAGGAGAGCTAAGAAGAGCCCGGAACTGGAGCACATGTCAAACCCGGCACAGCAGCTCTTGTATCACATCCACACCCCCAGGATCTCGAACGTCCAAGACCCTGTTCTTATCAAAATATCATTTGAAGTCATCTCCGGAAGGCAGAAACGGAGGCGGACGACCATGTTGGTGAAGACCCAACGCAAACGGAGTACTGATGTTGTCAGGCCCCGCACGAATCGTCCGTTTTGAACCTAGCTCGAAGGAGTCAAAGTTCAGTTTGGATTGGATCTAGACCATATATATCCAGATCCCAATCCAAACCCATATGTGGACTTGGACTTGAATTTGGATCCAGAGATCCAATCCAATATCCATATCCATGGCCCACATCACCTTCTCATAAATGGAGGTGGGGCCCACTTGAAATTCACGTGGGATCATGGGCATGAGAGAGAGTGGGGATGGAAAATATCAAGAGTGTTGTAATTAAGCTTGACTTGTGTGTCAAGTTTGGGGTTAATCATGTGGGTTAGCCTAATTGAGTGGGTTTAAGCTTGTAATTAGCCAAAACCCAACCTAGGGTTGCACCAACATGAGATGGTTAAGGTCTATGGGCCATGCAAAGGGAGCTCCTTCACCTAAACCTAACCCAAAACACCTAATCCAAGCCTACCCCCCTAATCCACCCCTAATCTGAGCCTAATCACCTAACCCACTTCCCTAATCCCGGCCTAATCCCAACCTAATCACCTAACCCACTTCCCTAATCCTTCCCTAAACCTAGATTAATTTCCCTAATCCTAGCCTAAACCTAGCCTAATCACCTGACCTAGCTCACTAAACCTCACCCTAAAACCCAACCACCTAACCTAGCCCTAAACCCCTAAACCACCCCTAGCCCACAATCTACCCAAACCCCTAGTTTTCAAATATCTAGCCCAACCCTTTCCAGCCCACCTTATCTACATACCACCCTTCCTAAACCACCTAACCACTACCCCAAGCCCAGCCCTAACCGACCTACCCATCTCTATTTAAACCCCCCCCCTTTGGGGGCGGGTTTTGGCTATCTAGAAGCAGCCCTCACCAATCCCAGCCGGGTCCCCTTCTTCCCCAAGTCCAGCCGAGTCCCATCATCTCCTTCCTGCTCCACCTACCCCACCTGCACCGCCACCTTCTCTCTTCCATCCACCACCATCTCCCAGCCGGATGCCACCACCATCTCCCAGCCGGACGCCACACTTGCTCTCCATCCCATCTACACCCGGCTTCTCTTGTCCTTCCACCGCCTCTCCCCATTCGGTAAGCATTCCCCCAACTCTACCTAAATCCTTCTCTACTCCCTCTCCACTCCTAGCCACCCACCATATCATCATCTCATCTACACATCAACCCCTTTGCTGCCACCATTTTCACTTAGTCGAACCTAGCACAACCTAAACTACCGGCCACTACCTAACCATCCTATCTACATCCGACCTTCCCCTAGGACTCCCATTCGGCCTTCCCTTAAACTCCCCTTAGGCCCACATTCCCTAAACACTCGACTCTCCTAGTGACCCTAAACACTCACTTGGTCCAGCCCCTTTAATCCCCCACATCGAGGCGACACCCATTTACAGCCGGCCACCTTCGAGGCGCCCACCCCGCGCCCCATTTGCAGCCGGCCAGCACCTTTTGTCATCCACCCTCGCGGAGCTCCCGTTTGCAGCCCAAGGCGAAGGCCAAGCCCATGCTCAAACAAGGCCTCTACGGACCAGCTACTCGTAAGTGCCTAAACTCGGTCTTTAGTTGTATACTTGCTTGAGATTCAATTTGATACGGGGTTGTAATAACGGAGCATAGTCTCCCCCCGCTTGTAATAACGTGGCTTGGCACACCCACACACGTGCACTCTCTTAGTTGTGCACGATTTTGAACACACACGGGCCTAATCAGCCCCTAATACATAAGTATATATACTTTCATTTCCGAAGGGTTTTGCTTAAGTTGGGTGCGTTGTCTTTCAATTCAAGCACTCTCACACACATTGAGCTTTCGCTCTTATTTGAAAGACCCAAGTAAGGGCCGACCTATAATATTTGGGTTTCATTTCATGTCGTGTGAGTAAGTCTTTCAATTCAAGCACTCTCACACACATTGAGCTTTCGCTCTTATTTGAAAGACCCAAGTAAGGGCCGACCTATACTATTTGGGTTTCATTTCATGTCGTGTGAGTAAGTCTTTCAATTCAAGCGCTTTCACACACATTGAGCCTTCGCTCTTACTCCCAAGACCTTAGTAAAGGCCTTATTGCAGTTATATTTGGGTTTCATTTATGTCGTGTGTGTAGTACTCCAATTCAAGCACTTTCACACACATTGAGCCTTCGCTCTTACTCCCAAGACCTTAGTCAAGGCCATACTGCAATTTATATTTGGGTTTAATTTCATGTCGTGTGTGTAAGTCTTTCAATTCCAGCACGCACCCCCATTGAGCCTTCGCTCTTATTTGCAAGACCCGAGTAAGGGCTCATATACATAATCTATATACATATCTCCCTTCGGTTATTTCCCTTCGGTTATTTCCCTTCGGTTATTTCCCTTCGGTCATTTCCCTTCAGTATTGTCTTTACATTTCGGGTTTTCCCTTTGGAGTAGCGTGAGTTTGCATTGCATCTACGCCATACCACGAGGTAGGACGCATATTGCATCAAAGCAAGCCCCGCTCGAATTTGCCCACGTAGTGGAGTGTTCATAACACACAAACTAGGTGGCCCGAAAAGGGATAAAAGAAAAGACGTAGGCACGTGCAAATCCACGTGATCTAAAACATGCAATCGCATTTTAAAGACCCGAAATAAACACCTCAAACCGCTTCGTAGACTTTCTCTCCAAAAACTCAATTTTTGCAAAGCGTACAGACTGACCCTTGCGCATCGGTGCAAGAAGGTCTGCGACGACAAGAGCTTACTTGCTCACAGTCGCCACGTTTAGAAGTCAGTGTTAAAAATATCTTCGCTAGCTTGGGTAAGCTAGCTGGAACGCCCTGTTTGCATACATAGGCCTTAGACACATGAGAGGATCCGCTCCAAGCCCTGAAAAAGGCAAAGAGGAGGGGATTTTCGCGCGTCTACAGAGATTGGCTTGCCCGGTGGGACGTGAGCCTTTCAGAAATCGAGTTTGTAAGTAGAAGTCTTGCGAAAATTTTGTAAAAAGGTGTCGTTTTAACTTGTTTTCTTTGCTTGTACTTAGGATACTTTGAAAAAGCTTGAAAAGCATGTCAAAATCCAATCCAAGTGAAGTGTCGAGCCAAGGCTCATGCGCATCAAGTTCTCAATCTAGGAGGATTTTCAAAAACAAAATAAAACTAGATGAAATCGAGGACTTGAGAAGGGAGTTTGAGGCCAAAATCGATGCTCTCAGCCAAGAGGCTGAAGTAGGCGATTCATGTTCATCAAACGGTGAACAAAGGCCTAAAAAGAAATCTGAAAAACCTCGCAAGCAAAAAGAGGCCTCCGTAATGGAAGGCAACCAATACCACGAGTCCTTCACACAAAAGGACCGTAAAGCCCTACAGGAGTTGCTAAAAGGGCAGAATAAAGAGAAAAGAAGCTACGCCCTGTCTGATTTCCTTCCTATGGATTACGAAACAGACAGTGATGATGAAATACCGAACTTCCATCGGTATGATGGCATGGGAGACCCTAGGTCTCACTTGCAGCTTTTCTCACGTCGAGCCCATAAGAAGAAAAAGGACTCGATGAAATGGGTGTATTGGTTCCCTTTATCCCTTAAAGGCACAACTGCCAAATGGCTGGCTTCCTACGACTTAAGCCAGTTCGCTACTTTTGAAGAGTTAGCGAACTGCTTTATGCAAAGATTTGCACACAACGTAGAAGTCACGCCAACCCTGAATACCTTAAGGGATACAAAGCAAGGCATGAACGAAGACGTACATGCCTTCATTATAAGATGGAGGTCGCTTTTGGGCCAAGTGCGAGAGCCCATATCCGAAGGATGCGCAGTAATGCTCATCCTGGATAATTTTAAAAGCGAGTTAAAAACCCTTCTCTCGCTCCATGAGATTTCAACTTTCCATAAGTTGATCAAAAAGGCCTCCCTTTTCGAAACCAATTTGCGAAAAGGGACATACGACCACTTATGGAAAGGAAGTGCCGTTCCAAAAACCCGTTTGGAAAAGCCCATCGCATATGGGCTGCCCACGACGGACAAAGGGGCAAAGCCCCATAAAATCGCCAATGTCCGGGTGGATCCAGGCATGGTGGGCACTTCCAAAAATTTTGAAAAATTAGAAAATAAGAGGGAACGCAATTTTCAAAAACCGGTTGAAAAACGGGAGTATACTCCGCTGGGGCAACCTGTGTCGGAGGTCCTAGACCTCCTACTTAACCAGGGCATGATAGAACTCCCTGAAATCCCCGAAGGAGTCACGTCCAAAGGGGGGTATTTAAACCGATTTTGTAAGTATCATCAGCTCAAAGGCCATGATACCAAACGCTACTTCTCTCTTTTAAATAAAATTGAGAACTTGATAGTAGAAGGCCGGCTCCAGGTCACTGCGGAACCTGAGCCACCTCAAGCTATCTTCAAGGAACCCTTTCCCAAACACGCCAGTGGTAGTGGGAAAGGAAAGGAGGTATGTACCCTCACCATTTCCAAGGAACTAGCACAGAAGCTAGAACCTGGTCGACCTACTTGTGCGCCCATCCTTGTACTATACAAGAGGCCCGCCCAAGTCATCATTCGGGGACCACCAAAAGTGGAAACCCCGGTAAAACCAGTTTTAAAAATCCAAGGTTCTCCTCAGCTCATCCTTAGAGCCAAGTTTAGCGCGAACCCTAGGTTGGTCGTGGGGGAAGTCACTAGATCCGGGAAGATCTATCAACCCCCGCACCTTCAAGGTGCTCAAAAGGTGGTCAGTGTGCCTGGCCCCTCAAAAGCATGTATCCCTAGTGGTCTGCCAAAAGCAGATAAGGACAAAGTCATCCTAAATCCTTATGATTTCGAAAACCACCTTTCAAAGATTCCTATTTACATGTCTATCCTAGAGCTTATAAAAACCTCGCCTAGGCATAGACTTGTATTAGAGAAAATTCTAGAAAGGGCCAAGGTTGATTCGAACATAAGTCCGGAATCCTTGTCTGCCTAAGTGGCTTTATTAGGAGCAAAATCGCCCATCACTTTTTTGGAAGATGATGTAGATAGACCCTACGAAACCCATAACCAGGCCCTGCATATCGAGGTGGTTCTAAACAACCACTCTCTGGACAGGTGCCTAGTCGATGGTGGAGGAGGGCTCAACATCCTTCCACTTCATGTGGCGTACAAAATCGGAGTCACCTTGACTTCAGTGAACCCAAGCCCCATCGTTATCACTGGATACGATGGGAATGCGTCTAGACCTTTAGGATCCATCGAACTCCCAATGGAAACGGGAGGGATCGAACACACGGGGGTGTTCCATGTCTTGGACATCCATCCCCATTATAACCTGTTGCTGGGAAGGCCCTGGATACACAGTTTGTGCGCTGTGCCATCCACCTTCCACAGGTGTGTTAAGATCCCTTTTAGGGACCAGGTCGTAGTGATCCTAGGTGAGAGTCACCCACAGCTTCAGGGGATCATAAACTCCCCTTGTTTATCAAGCTCCCAGGCCCATGAGGCTAACCTAGGGCAAATTATGGTTGAGCCACCTCGGCTCGTGTTGAACAACCCTAGGAAGGTTGTATGTGTGAAGGGGCCGCCCAAAGCAGGCCCCCTCCCGACTTTAATCCTCTTAGGAAAACCCAAGCGTTCCCTATTTCCAAAGCCCCTGGACAAGAGGCCATACGAGCCTAATATGGACGATAGCATGTTCCAGGACCACGACTTGTATCCAACTTTTTCAAAAAACAAAAAGTCGTGGAACATGTTGTTGAACATGGGCTACACGCCCTACAAGAGTCTAGGGGCGCAGAACCAGGGTCTCCTAGAGCCCATCCTGCCTAGGGCCAACCCAAGCCGATATGGGATCGGCTATACTCCCCAAATACCGCCGGAGCCACCTCCTGTGACCACCTGGGTCAAGGGTGCCCCGGAGCCTGTCTTAGAAGAGACCTACGATTTAGACCTCCTATTCCGAGTCTAACCCGTAGTGTTTTCCCTTTGTAGGTATGACGAAAGATCCCTTTTTCTAAAAATACCAAAAACATTTGAAAAACTTAAAATCAAAAAGTTCGAAAAACAAGAAAAACCAAAAACAATGGAAAAACAAAAACTCGAAAAAATAGTGCTTTGTATAGTTCCCAAAGTTCTTGTTTTACAAAAACCCAAAAAAATCGAAAATTTGGAAAATACCAAAAAGATTTTGTACATAGCTGCTCCTGGTAGGACTTTGGCAAAAGAAAAGGATTTCGAAAGAAACGTCGTCTGCATAGCCAGACCAAAAATTTCGAAATCACTTGAAAATCCAAGTACAAAACCAGGTCATTTTGAAAACCACGCATCAAGTTCCCTCGGGTCTATAGCCCATGAGAATGATCAAAGCCCAGAAGTGGATCCCCTTGAGGAAGATCCCACTTCTGAGCTCCCAGAATTTCATAGAATTCTCGATTTTGAAAGACCTTCCTAATCAGTAGGAGGAGATTTCATAGAGGTGAACCTAGGGGATGATTCCAATCCCAAAACCATCAAAATAGGTGCATGCTTGCATAAAACTGAAAAGTTAGCATTCATTGCATTTCTACGAACCTATTTAGATGTGTTTGCATGGACGTATGAAGACATGCCGGGCATAGATCCCAGCATAGTCGAGCATCGTCTTCCCTTAGATGCAGGTGTAAAACCCATAAAGCAGAAGCTTAGGAAAATACACCCGAATGTACACACGCAAGTCAAAGAGGGTTTAGAAGATCTGCTAAAAGCCGGATTTATAAAACCCATTGCGTATTCTGATTGGTTGTCAAATATCGTTGTGGTTCGAAAAACCAATGAGAAAATTCGAATATGCATCGATTTTAGAAACCTGAATAAAGCCACTCCAAAGGATAATTATCCTTTACCCAACATAGATTTGATAGTCGATAGTATTGCAAATCATGAAATGTTTTCATTCATGGATGGCTATTCAGGCTATAATCAAATCAAACTAAGTCCACGAGATCAGGGTAAGACCGCCTTCACAACCCCAATGGGCACGTACTGCTATACAGTCATGCCCTTTGGTTTGAAAAATGCCGGCGCAACATACCAATGGGCCATGAACACGATCTTCCATGATCAAATTCATGAGCTTGTAGAAGTGTATGTAGATGATCTCTTGGCGAAATCCAAAACCCGATGCACCCATATCGAATGTTTACAAAAGATTTTTGAAAGGCTTAGGCTTTACAAAGTAAAGCTAAACCCTCAAAAATGTGTGTTCGGGGTAGAATCAGGGAAGCTTCTAGGCTTTATGGTAAGCCAAAGAGGAATAGAAGTCGACCCCTCTAAGTGTCGAGCCATCATAGACATGGCTCCACCCTCCAATCTCACCCAAATCCGTAGCCTCCAGGGTCGATTACAATCTGTGCGCCGATTCATATCGAATCTGGCAACTAGATGCGAACCCTTCAACAAACTGTTGAGGAAGGGTACGAAATTCTTATGGGATGACGAATGCCAAAAGTCCTTCGAGAGACTAAAGGCATACTTGGTTAATCCCCCCGTTTTGAATCCTCCAAAACAAGGAAAACCGCTTTTATTATACATCTCCGTGCATGTAAATGCTTTAGGAGCCCTGTTGGCCCAATACGAGGATGACACCCATAAGGAGTATGCCATCTACTATATTTCGAAAACTCTCTTGGCTTATGAACGAAATTATCAAGCCATGGAGAAGACGTGCTTGACCCTAGTCTGGGCCTGCCAGAAGTTCAGACACTATTTCCTAGATCATGAGATCTGGATAGTGTCCAAGCTTGACCCAATCAAGCACTTATTCGAAAAACCCATTCTCACGGGTAGATTGGGCAAATGGCAGCTCCTTCTAATGGAGTATGATCTGAAATACCATCACCAGATCTCCATTAAGGGGCAAGCCCTAGCAGATTACGTGGCTGAATTCCCCTTAGAGGATGCATATCCCACTCTTGTCGAAATGCCTGACGAAGGCATATTGCAAAACCATTTTCAAAACCACATTTTGGCAAACTCTTTCGAAAACCAAGTGTGGAAAATTCACTTCGATGGGGCACGGAACCAACGAGGGGCTGGTGCCGGGATCATCCTAATCTCCCCTGAAAAGGGCGAGATTCCCATAGCAGTCCGCTTAGATTTCGAATGTTCCAACAACGTAGCTGAGTATGAAGCACTCATACAAGGCTTAAGGATTTCGAAAACTCTAGGGGCATCGTGCATTGAGGTCTTTGGAGATTCGCTCCTTGTCATAAACCAGGTTTTAAAAATTTGGCAAGTACGTAATGAGAAACTACTTCCATATTACGAGTTGGCCACTCGATTGGTCCAATCCTTCCAGTCGTGTAAACTCACACACGTAGGAAGAGAGGACAATGGCATCGCCGATGCCCTCTCCTCCTTGGGTTTAGCCCTGAAGGTCGATCCCATTTCAGGGACCAGATCTTTGGAAATATGACATGCGCCCCATCCATCCACACACGACTTGGATATTTGCCAAAACAACCCAGAGTCTATTGAAAAACCCTGGTTCTATGACATAAAACAATTTTTAGAAAATGGGGGATTTACTGAGGATGCCACATCCAAAGATAAGGCATTCATTCGTAAGATTTCGACCCGATACACCATTCTGGGTGGGGTTTTATACAAAAAAAGTTTTACCGGCATTCTGCTTAGGTGTATCGACCTAGAGGAGGCTAGGATAGTAATGCATGAGTTCCACGATGGAGAATGTGGAGGTCATGTTAATGCCAACATGATGGCAATGAAAATACTTAGAGGGGGCTATTTTTGGTCCACCCTGAAAAAGGATTGTCACGATCATGTTAGGAAGTGTCATCCGTGTCAAGTGCATGGGCATGCCATTCATATCCCTTCATCTGCATTGCATTCCATGGTCAGCCCCTGGCGATTTACCATGTGGGCATTTGACATCGTAGGCCCAATATTTCCAAAGGCCTCGAATGGGCATCGATTTATTTTAGCAGCCACGGAGTATTTCTCCAAGTGGGTGGAAGCCATTTCCCTAACCAATGTAATGGGGCAACATGTGGTGGCTTTCATCCGGAGGAATATCTTGGCTCAATTTGGGGTTCCACGAGACCTTGTGTTTGATAATGGTACCCCATTCAAGAACGAGCGGATGGTTAGGTTGTGCAACACGTATGGCATAACTCACCACTTCTCCTCGCCCTACTACCCTCAAGGCAACGGCCAAGCCGAAGCCACAAACAAGACTCTCATTAGTATTATTGAGAAAACCTTAGAGAAGGGTAGGACGTGGCACGAGAAGCTGGATGAAGCCTTATGGGCTTATAGGACTTCCATCCGGACTCCCATGAATGCCACACCATTCGAGTTGGTCTATGGCACAAACGCCATTCTTCCCATTCATACTCAATTGCATTCATTTCATACATCTATAGCACTCGACCTCCCCCTAGAGACGCTTCAGCATGCTAGGATGGCCGAACTAGATTTGCTAGATGAGAGGCGACTCCTTGCCATGGATCATGCTCGTGCATACCGGCAAAGGATAGCCCGACATTATATCAAACGCATGAGACCTCGCCACTTTGAAGTGGGAGATCTGGTCTTAAAAACCATCCACCATCGTGGCCCACACCCCCTAGGCAAGTGGCGCCCCAACTGGGATGGACCCTATGTTGTACGAGCAACCACTACGAACAATTCGTATTGGTTGATTGATGTAGAAGGTAGGAATTTAGCAGATCCTATCAATATTCAATACTTAAAGAAGTATCATGTGTAGGATCTGGACTAAATTCCAATTTTCGAAAATTTTAAAGGGGATAGCTGCCCTGAGACATGTGAATAAGGTGCAAAGGCGAACTCGTGTGACCCTAAGTGAGAGAATTCGCACTTGTGAAAGAGTGGAGTTTTTCAAAATCGTGGTTACATTTCTAAATCCTTCCTCTTACAAAGAAAGGCCTAGTTCAACATAGCAAGATACTTGCAAGTAGTACGTGCTATTTCTAAATAGGCTGATCTGGAATGGATCGAGTGTATGTTTGGGATAAGTCCTCCCCTCTTCTCTTCTATTTCCAAAAGGAAAACAAAGGCCCAAAACAAAAGGGAATTTCCCATTCAAAGTCTCTTTCCAAAGGAAAGAAACCAGACTTCAAAAAAAGAAAAAATCGATTCTCTTATGAAAAAGAGGGATTAAAGAAAAAATACTCCCAAAGGGAGACCCTCTATGAAAAAAAAGGAAAAAGAGGCCAAAAAGCTCAAAAAGAGCAGTTTTCCGCCTTCTATGCCTCAAACCACGGGACGCTTCAGAAGGGACCGTGGTATCTCTTTCCCATCCCTGGCTTATCCCAAGCTAAAGCATGGTTCATTTCGAGGAATCCTAAAGTAAAAATAGGATTTACTTACTTGAATTTCTTCTTGTTTGAGAATTCGACGTTTCGAGTAAGGCGTAGGAATTTGAAATGAAGCTTGTTTTCTTATAAAACCTCCGCTAGATAAGCGAGTGTTAAGACTCAAACAAGGGCAAGCACGAAGAGCTCGAGATCCTTAGGATCGAGGCTCAAGACAGTTGTCCCTTTTGTAAATAGTTTTGTAAATAAGTTTTGAAAACCGAACATCGAACAACATAGGATTTTGCTCACTTAGAGCAGTAGGCCTTATAAGTCTCTAGAGTTCGACCACATCTGGTCTCTGGGAGGTCGCCACTCTTGGCACCACACCCATGTCATCTGCATTCCATGCATGATACTTGCATAAACATGATCCCATATAGGACCAGACTCCATAGTACAAACCCTTTGGCGTGATATCTCCTCCTACTAGAGTTTGTAAATTGAGATTTTGCTAAAAATGGGGCGATCCCATATTCTTCGTGGATAGATCTAGGGAGACATTAAAAGGGGTGTTTGTCATCTTTGCCCTTATCCAAATCGATTTGGACAAGGCCAAAGAGGGGCATCTGTAAACACCCCGAAATCCCACGAATTTCTCAAAATCCATCTGGTTTTATACAAGCAGCCCCAAAGGGCCATTTTTGAGTCTGGAAACCCAGGAGCCTTCCAGACAACCCTGTATATATGTCTTACATTCTGCATTTCAAAAATATATAATATAGCTTGTGAAAACCTTTTAAAAATACGTTTTGAAACCCCGAAGCAGCTTGGCCCGATCAAGACATGGACCAGGAGAGCTAAGAAGAGCCCGGAACCGGAGCACATGTCAAACCCGGCACAGCAGCTCTTGTATCACATCCACACCCCCAGGATCTCGAACGTCCAAGACCCTGTTCTTATCAAAATATCATTTGAAGTCATCTTCGGAAGGCAGAAACGGAGGCGGATGTAAACACCCCGAAATCCCACGAATTCCTTAAAACAAACCTGGTTTTGTAAAAGCAGCCCCAAAGGGCCATTTTGAGTTTGGAAACCCAAGAGCCTTCCAAACAACCCTGTATATATGTTTTAAACTTTGTCTTTCAAAAACATATGGCTTTTAAAAAAACCTTTTAAAACATGTTTTGAAACCTCGAAGTAGCTTGGCCTGATCAAGACAGGACCAGGAGAGCTAAGAAGAGCCCGGAACCGGAGCACACGTCGAGCCCGGCACAGCAACTCTTGTATCTGATTCACACCCAGGATCTCGAACGTCCAAGACCCTGTTCTTATCAAAATAGCATTTGAAGTCATCTCCGGAAGGCAGAAACGGAGGCGGACGACTATGTTGGCGAAGACCCAACGCAGACGGAGTACTGATGCTGTCAGGCCCCGCACGAATCGTCCGTTTCGAACCCAGCTCGAAGGAGTCAGAGTTCATTTTGAATTGGATCTAGACCATATATATCCAGATTCCAATCCAAACCCATATGTGGACTTGGATTTGGATTTGGATCCAGAGATCCAATCCAATATCCATATCCATGGCCCACATCACCTTCTCATAAATGGAGGTGGGGCCCACTTGAAATTCACGTGGGATATTGGGCATGAGAGAGAGTGGGGATGGAAAATATCAAGAGTGTTGTATTAATCTTGACTTGTGTGTCAAGTTTGGGTTTAATCATGTGGGTTAGACTAATTGAGTGGGTTGAAGCTTGTAATTAGCTAAAACCTAACCTAGGGCTGCACCAACATGAGGTGATCAAGGTCTATGGGCCATGCTAAGGGAGCTCCTTCACCTAAACCTAACCCAAAATGACTAATCCTAGCCTAAACCCCTAATCCACCCCTAATCCCAACCTAATCACCAAACCCACTTCCCTAATCCCGGCCTAATCCCAACCTAATCACCTAACCCACTTCCCTAATCCTTCCCTAAACCTAGACTAATTTCCCTAATCCTAGCCTAAACCTAGCCTAATCACCTAACCTAGCTCACTAAACCTCACCCTAAAACCCAACCACCTAACCTAGCCCTAAACCCCTAAACCACCCTTAGCCCACAATCTACCCAAACCCCTAGTTTTCAAAATATCTGGCCCAACCCTTTCCAGCCCACCTTATCTACATACCACCCTACCTAAACCACCTAACCACTACCCTCAGCCCAGCCCTAACCGACCTACCCATCCCCTATTTAAACCCCCCCCCTTGGGGGCGGGTTTTCGAAGTAGAAGGCCCTCACCTCAGCCCAGCCGGCTCCACTCTCCACCTGCCTGCCTGCTCCACTCTCCACCTACTCCACCAGCTCTACCTGCACCGCCACCTTCCCTCTTCCATCCACCACCATTCCCCAGCCGGACGCCACCACCTTCACCCAATCGAACTAGCCGAGCTCCCATCCACACCCGGCTTCTCCTTGCCTTCCACCGCCTCTCCCCATTCGGTAAGTACCCTGCAGCTTACCTAGCCCCTTCTCTACTCCCTCTCCACTCCCAGCCACCCACCATACCATCACCTTACCCACCCAACAGCCCCTCGTCGCCACCACTCCCACTCGGCCAAACCTTAGCCGCCCCAACCACTTGCCCCTACCTAACTCCCCTCAACTATACCCGGCCACCCTATAAGATTTCCTAAGACCTGCCCGTGGCACTCCCTTAAACCTACTATTCCCACTATCACCTAGCCCCATCCCCTAAATAGCTACCTTCCCATACTCCAGCCTTAGTCACCCTAGCAGCCCGCCACCACCACATCTTCCTAGTCGGCCACTCCAACCGACTATTCCTTCATTCAGCCAGTCATCACCCTTCCCCTAGGTGTCCCATTCGGCCTTCCCACAAACTCTCCTTTAGGTCCAGTTTCCCTAAACACTCAACTCCCCTAGTGACCCTAAAAACTCACTCGTTCAGTCCCTTTAACCCCCCACCTCGAGGCGACATCCACTTGCAACCGGCCACCTTCGAGGTGCCCATCCCGCGCCCCACTTGCAGCCGGCCAGCA
The DNA here is from genome assembly GCA_036023115.1 of Brasenia schreberi. NCBI lineage: Eukaryota > Viridiplantae > Streptophyta > Magnoliopsida > Nymphaeales > Cabombaceae > Brasenia > Brasenia schreberi. Next base: position 7,814,142 of record JAYKKT010000045.1, on the reverse strand, counting down.
CCTTTGGTCACCTATCCTCGCGGAGCTCCCGTTTGCAGCCCAAGGCGAAGGTCAAGCCCACGCTCAAGCAAGGCCTCTACGGACCAGCTACTCGTAAGTGCCTAAACTCGGTCCTTAGTTGTATACTTGCTTGAGATTCAATTTGATACGGGGTTGTAATAACGGAGCATAGTCTCCCCCCGCTTGTAATAATGTGGCTTGGCACACCCACACACGTGCACTCTCTTAGTCGTGCACGATTTTGAACACACACGGGCCTAATCAGCCCCTAATACATAAGTGTACATATATACTTTCATTTTCGAAGGGTTTCGTTTAAGTTGGGTGCGTAGTCTTTCAATTCAAGCACTCTCACACACATTGAGCTTTCGCTCTTATTTGAAAGACCCAAGTAAGGGCCGACCTATACTATTTGGGTTTCATTTCATGTCGTGTGAGTAAGTCTTTCAATTTAAGCACTTTCACACACATTGAGCCTTCGCTCTTACTCCCAAGACCTTAGTAAAGGCCTTATTGCAGTTATATTTGGGTTTCATTTATGTCGTGTGTGTAGTACTTCAATTCAAGCACTCTCACACACATTGAGCCTTCGCTCTTACTCCCAAGACCTTAGTCAAGGCCATACTGCAATTTATATTTGGGTTTAATTTCATGTCGTGTGTGTAAGTCTTTCAATTCAAGCACGCACCCACATTGAGCCTTCGCTCTTATTTGAAAGACCCGAGTAAGGGCTCATATACATAAGCTATATACATATCTCCCTTCGGTTATTTCCCTTCGGTTATTTCCCTTCGGTTATTTCCCTTCTATTATTTCCCTTCAGTATTGTCTTTACATTTCGGGTTTTCCCTTTGGAGTAGCATGAGTTTGCATTGCATCTACGCCATACCACGAGGTAGGACGCATATTGCATCAAAGCAAGCCCCGCTCGAATTCGCCCATGTAGTGGAGTGTTCATAACACACAAACTAGGTGGCCCGAAAAGGGATAAAAGAAAAGATTTAGGCACGTGCAAATCCACGTGATCTAAAACATGCAATCGCATCTTAAAGACCCGAAATAGACACCTCGAACCGCTTTGTAGACTTTTCTCTCCAAAAACTCGATTTTTGCAAAGCGTACAGACTGACCCTTGCGCATCGGTACAAGAAAGTCTGCGACGACAAGAGCTTACTTGCTCACAGTCGCCACGTTTAGAAGTCAGTGTTAAAAATATCTTCGCTAGCTTAAATAAGCTAGCTGGCACGCCCTATTTGCATACATAGGCCTTAGACACACGAGAGGATCCGCTCCAAGCCTCGAAAGAGGCGAAGAGGCGGGGATTTTCGCGCGTCTACAGCTGACGACCATGTTGGCGAAGACCCAACGCAGACGGAGTACTGATGCTGTCAGGCCCCGCACGAATCGTCCGTTTCGAACCCAGCTCGAAGGAGTCAGAGTTCAGTTTGGATTGGATCTAGACCATATATATCCAGATCCCAATCCAAACCCATATGTGGACTTGGACTTGGATTTGGATCCAGAGATCCAATCCAATATCCATATCCATGGCCCACATCACCTTCTCATAAATGGAGGTGGGGCCCACTTGAAATTCACGTGGGATCATGGGCATGAGAGAGAGTGGGGATGGAAAATATCAAGAGTGTTGTAATTAAGCTTGACTTGTGTGTCAAGTTTGGGGTTAATCATGTGGGTTAGCCTAATTGAGTGGGTTTAAGCTTGTAATTAGCCAAAACCCAACCTAGGGCTGCACCAACATGAGATGGTTAAGGTCTATGGGCCATGCAAAGGGAGCTCCTTCACCTAAACCTAACCCAAAACACCTAATCCAAGCCTACCCCCCTAATCCACCCCTAATCTGAGCCTAATCACCCACTTCCCTAATCCCGGCCTAATCCCAACCTAATCACCTAACCCACTTCCCTAATCCTTCCCTAAACCTAGATTAATTTCCTTAATCCTAGCCTAAACCTAGCCTAATCACCTGACCTAGCTCACTAAACCTCACCCTAAAACCCAACCACCTAACCTAGCCCTAAACCCCTAAACCACCCCTAGCCCACAATCTACCCAAACCCCTAGTTTTCAAAATATCTGGCCCAACCCTTTCCAGCCCACCTTATCTACATACCACCCTTCCTAAACCACCTAACCACTACCCCAAGCCCAGCCCTAACCGACCTACCCATCTCTATTTAAACCCCCCCCCTTTGGGGGCGGGTTTTGGCTATCTAGAAGCAGCCCTCACCAATCCCAGCCGGGTCCCCTTCTTCCCCAAGTCCAGCCGAGTCCCATCATCTCCTTCCTGCTCCACCTACCCCACCTGCACCGCCACCTTCTCTCTTCCATCCACCACCATCTCCCAGCCGGACGCCACACTTGCTCTCCATCCCATCTACACCCGGCTTCTCTTGTCCTTCCACCGCCTCTCCCCATTCGGTAAGCATTCCCCCAACTCTACCTAAATCCTTCTCTACTCCCTCTCCACTCCTAGCCACCCACCATATCATCATCTCATCTACACATCAACCCCTTTGCTGCCACCATTTTCACTTAGCCGAATCTAGCACAACCTAAACTACCAGCCACTACCTAACCATCCTATCTACATCCGGCCTTTCCCTAGGACTCCCATTCGGCCTTCCCTTAAACTCCCCTTAGGCCCACATTCCCTAAACACTCGACTCTCCTAGTGACCCTAAACACTCACTTGGTCCAGCCCCTTTAATCCCCCACATCGAGGCGACACCCATTTACAGCCGGCCACCTTCGAGGCGCCCACCCCGCGCCCCATTTGCAGCCGGCCAGCACCTTTTGTCATCCACCCTCGCGGAGCTCCCGTTTGCAGCCCAAGGCGAAGGCCAAGCCCACGCTCAAACAAGGCCTCTACGGACCAGCTACTCGTAAGTGCCTAAACTCGGTCTTTAGTTGTATACTTGCTTGAGATTCAATTTGATACGGGGTTGTAATAACGGAGCATAGTCTCCCCCCGCTTGTAATAACGTGGCTTGGCACACCCACACACGTGCACTCTCTTAGTTGTGCACGATTTTGAACACACACGGGCCTAATCAGCCCCTAATACATAAGTATATATACTTTCATTTCCGAAGGGTTTTGCTTAAGTTGGGTGCGTTGTCTTTCAATTCAAGCACTCTCACACACATTGAGCTTTCGCTCTTATTTGAAAGACCCAAGTAAGGGCCGACCTATAATATTTGGGTTTCATTTCATGTCGTGTGAGTAAGTCTTTCAATTCAAGCACTCTCACACACATTGAGCTTTCGCTCTTATTTGAAAGACCCAAGTAAGGGCCGACCTATACTATTTGGGTTTCATTTCATGTCGTGTGAGTAAGCCTTTCAATTCAAGCGCTTTCACACACATTGAGCCTTCGCTCTTACTCCCAAGACCTTAGTAAAGGCCTTATTGCAGTTATATTTGGGTTTCATTTATGTCGTGTGTGTAGTATTTCGATTCAAGCACTCTCACACACATTGAGCCTTCGCTCTTACTCCCAAGACCTTAGTGACGGCCATATTGCAATTTATATTTGGGTTTAAATTCATGTCGTGTGTGTAAGTCTTTCAATTCAAGCACGCACCCACATTGAGCCTTCGCTCTTATTTGCAAGACCCAAGTAAGGGCTCATATACATAAGCTATATACATATCTCCCTTCGGTTATTTCCCTTCGGTTATTTTCCTTCGGTTATTTCCCTTCTGTTATTTCCCTTCAGTATTGTCTTTACATTTCGGGTTTTCCCTTTGGAGTAGCGTGAGTTTGCATTGCATCTACGCCATACCACGAGGTAGGACGCATATTGCATCAAAGCAAGCCCTGCTCGAATTCGCCCATGTAGTGGAGTGTTCATAACACACAAACTAGGTGGCCCGAAAAGGGATAAAAGAAAAGACTTAGGCACGTGCAAATCCACGTGATCTAAAAAATGCAAATCGCATCTTAAAGACCCGAAATAGACACCTCGAACCGCTTCGTAGACTTTCTCTCCAAAACTCGATTTTTGCAAAGCGTACAGACTGACCCTTGCGCATCGATGCAAGATGGTCTGCGACGACAAGAGCTTACTTGCTCACAGTCGCCACGTTTAGAAGTCAGTGTTAAAAGATATCTTCGCTAGCTTAAGTAAGCTAGCTGGCACGCCCTATTTGTATACATAGGCCTTAGACACACGAGAAGATCCACTCCAAGCCCCGGAAGGGACGAAGAGGCGGGGATTTTCGCGCGTCTATAGAGATTGGCACGCCCGGTGGGACGTGAGCCTTTTCAGAAATCGAGTTTACTTGTAAAAGTCTTGCGAAAATTTTGTAAAAAGGTGTCGTTTTAACTTGTTTTCTTTGCTTGTACGTAGGAAATTTTGAAAAAGCTTGAAAAGCATGTCAAAATCCAATCCAAGTGAAGTGTCGAGCCAAGGCTCATGCGCATCAAGTTCTCACTCTAGGAGGATTTTCAAAAACAAAATAAAACTAGATGAAATCGAGGACTTGAGAAGGGAGTTTGAGGCCAAAATCGATGCTCTCAGCCAAGAGGCTGAAGTAGGCGATTCATGTTCATCGAACGGTGAACAAAGGCCTAAAAAGAAATTTGAAAAACCTCGCAAGCTAAAAGAGGCCTTCGTAATAGAAGGCAACCAATACCACGAGTCCTTCACACAAAAGGACCGTAAAGCCCTACAGCAGCTGCTGAAAGGGAAGAATAAAGAGAAAAGAAGCTACGCCCTGTCTGATTTCCTTCCTATGGATTACGAAACAGACAGTGACGATGAAATACCGAACTTCGAGTTAAAAACCCTTCTCTCGCTCCATGAGATTTCAACTTTCCATAAGTTGATCAAAAAGGCCTCCCTTTTCGAAACCAACATACGAAAAGGGACATACGACCACTTATGGAAAGGAAGTGCCATTCCAAAAACCCGTTTGGAAAAGCCCATCGCATATGGGCTGCCCACGACGGACAAAGGGGCAAAGCCCCATAAAATCGCCAATGTCCGGGTGGATCCAGGCACGGCGGGCACTTCTAAAAATTTCGAAAAATTAGAAAATAAGAGAGAACGCAATTTTCAAAAACCGGTTGAAAAACGGGAGTATACTCCGCTGGGGCAACCTGTGTCGGAGGTCCTAGACCTCTTACTTGCCCAAGGCATGATCGAACTCCCTGAAATCCCCGAAGGAGTCACGTCCAAAGGGGGGTATTTAAACCGATTTTGCAAGTATCATCGGCTCAAAGGCCATGATACCAAACGCTGCTTCTCTCTTTTAAATAAAATTGAGAACTTGATAGCAGAAGGCCGGCTCCAGGTCACTGCGGAACCTGAGCCACCTCAAGCTATCTTCAAGGAACCCTTTCCCAAACACGCCAGTGGAAGTGGGAAAGGAAAGGAGGTATGTACCCTCACCATTTCCAAGGAACTAGAGCAAAAGCCAGAACCTGGTCGACCTGCTTGTGCGCCCATCCTTGTACTATACAAGAGGCCCGCCTAAGTCGTCATTCGGGGACCACCAAAAGTAGAAACCCCGGCAAAACCAGTTTTGAAAATTCAAGGTTCTCCTCAGCTCATCCTTAGAGCCAAGTTTAGCGCAAACCCTAGGCTGGTCGTGGGGGAAGTCACTAGATCTGGGAGGATCTACCAACCCCCGCACCTTCAAGGTGCTCAAAAGGTGGTCAGTGTGCCTGGCCCCTCAAAAGCATGTATCCCTAGTGGTCTGCCAAAAGCAGATAAGGACAAAATCATCCTAAATCCTTATGATTTCGAAAACCACCTTTCAAAGATTCCTATTCACATGTCTATCCTAGAGCTTATCAAAACCTCGCCTAGGCATAGACTTGTCTTAGAGAAAATTCTAGAAAGGGCCAAGGTTGATTCGAACATAAGTCCGGAATCCTTGTCTGCCCAAGTGGCTTTATTAGGAGCAAAATCGCCCATCACCTTTTCGGAAGATGATGTAGATAGACCCTACGAAACCCATAACCAGGCCCTGCATATCGAGGTGGTTCTAAACAACCACTCTCTGGACAGGTGCCTAGTCGATGGTGGAGGAGGGCTCAACATCCTTCCACTTCATGTGGCGTACAAAATCGGAGTCACCTTGACTTCAGTAAACCCAAGTCCCATCGTTATCACTGGATACGATGGGAATGCGTCTAGGCCTTTAGGATCCATCGAACTCCCAATGGAAACGGGAGGGATCGAACACACGGGGGTGTTCCATGTCCTGGACATCCACCCCCATTATAACCTGTTGCTGGGAAGGCCCTGGATACACAGTTTGTGCGCTGTGCCATCCACCTTCCACAGGTGTGTGAAAATCCCTTTTAGGGACCAGGTCGTAGTGATCCTAGGTGAGAGTCACCCACAGCTTCAGGGGATCATAAACTCCCCTTGTTTATCGAGCTCCCAGGTCCATGAGGCTAACTTGGGGCAAATTATGGTTGAGCCACCTCGGCTCGTGTTGAACAACCCTAGGAAGGTTGTATATGTGAAGGGGCCGCCCAAAGCAGGCCCCCTCCTGACTCTAATCCTCCTAGGAAAACCCAAACGCTCCCTATTTCCAAAACCCCTAGACAAAAGGCCATACGAGCCTAATATGGACGATAGCATGTTCCAGGACCACGACTTATATCCTATCTTTTCAAAAAACAAAAGGTCGTGGAACATGTTATTGAACATGGGCTACACGCCCTACAAAAGTCTAGGGGCACAAAACCAGGGTCTCCTAGAGCCCATCCTTCCTAGGGCCAACCCAAGCCGATATGGGATCGGCTATACTCCCCGAATACCGCCGGAGCCACCCCATGTGACCACCTGGGTCAAGGGTGCCCCGGAGCCTGTCTTAGAAGAGACCTATGGTTTAGACCTCCTATTCCGAGCCTAACCCATAGTGTTTTCCCTTTGTAGGTATGAAGGAAGATCCCTTTTTCTAAAAATACCAAAAACATTTGAAAACCTAAAATCAAAAAAATCGAAAAAACAAGAAAACCAAAAACAATGGAAAAACAAAAACTCGAAAAAAGAGTGCTTTGTATAGTTCCCAAAGTTCTTGTTTTACAAAAACCCAAAAAAATCGAAAATTTGGAAAATACCAAAAAGATTTTGTACATAGTTGCTCCTGGTAAAACTTTGGCAAAAGAAAAGGATTTCGAAAGAAGCGTCGTCTGCATAGCCAGACCAAAAATTTCGAAATCACTTGAAAATCCAAGTACAAAACCAGGTTATTTTGAAAACCACGCGTCAAGTTCCCTCGGGTCTATATCCCACGAGAATGATCAAAGCCCAGAAGTGGATCCCCTTGAGGAAGATCCCACTTCTGAGCTCCCAGAATTTCATAGAATTCTCGATTTTGAAAGACCTTCTCAATCAGTAGTTGGAGATTTCGTAGAGGTGAACCTAGGGGATGATTCCAATCCCAAAACCATCAAAATAGGTGCATGCTTGCATAAAACTGAAAAGTTAGCATTCATTGCATTTCTACGAACATATTTAGATGTGTTTGCATGGACGTATGAAGACATGCCGGGCATAGATCCCAGCATAGTCGAGCATCGTCTTCCCTTAGATACAGGTGTAAAACCTATAAAGCAGAAGCTTAGGAAAATACACCCGAATGTACACACGCAAGTCAAAGAGGGTTTAGAAGATCTGCTAAAAGCCGGATTTATAAAACCCATTGCGTATTCTGATTGGTTGTCAAATATCGTTGTAGTTCGAAAAACCAATGGGAAAATTCGAATATGCATCGATTTCAGAAACCTGAATAAAGCCACTCCAAAGGATAATTATCCTTTACCAAACATAGATTTGATAGTCGATAGTACTGCAAATCATGAAATGTTTTCATTCATGGATGGCTATTCAGGCTATAATCAAATCAAACTAAGTCCACGAGATCAGGGTAAGACCGCCTTCACAACCCCATGGGGCACATACTGCTATACAGTTGTAGACGCGCGAAAATCCCCGCCTCTTCGCCTCTTTCGTGGCTTGGAGTGGATCTTATCGTGCGTCTAAGGCCTATGTATACAAACAGGGCGTGCCAGCTAGCTTACTTAAGCTAGCGAAGATATATTTAACACTGACTTCTAAACGTGGCGACTGTGAGCAAGTGAGCTCTTGTCGTCGCAGACCTTCTTGCACCGATGCGCAAGGGTCAGTCTGTACGCTTTTGCAAAAATCGAGTTTTGGGGAGAAAGTCTACGAAACGGTTCGAGGTGTCTATTTCGGGTCTTTAAGATGCGATTGCATGTTTTAGATCACGTGGATTTGCACGTGCCTAAGTCTTTTCTTTTATCCCTTTTTGGGTCGCCTAGTTTGTGTGTTATGAACACTCCACTACATGGGCGAATTCGAGCGGGGGTTGCTTCGATGCAATATGCGTCCTACCTCGTGGTATGGCGTAGATGCAATGCAAACTCACGCTACTCCAAAGGGAAAACCCGAAATGTAAAGACAATACTGAAGGGAAATAACAGAAGGGAAATAACCGAAGGGAAATAACCGAAGGGAAATAACCGAAGGGAAATAACCGAAGGGAGATACGTATATATCTTATGTATATGAGCCCTTACTCGGGTCTTGCAAATAAGAGCGAAGGCTCAATGTGGGTGCGTGTTTGAATTGAAAGACTTACTCACACGACAAGAAATGAAACCCAAATAGTATAGGTCGGCCCTTACTTGGGTCTTTCAAATAAGAGCGAAAGCTCAATGTGTGTGAGAGTGCTTGAATTGAAAGACAACGCACCCAACTTAAACGAAACCCTTCGAAAACGAAATATATATGTACACTTATATATTAGGGGCTGATTAGGCCCGTGTGTGTTCAAAATCGTGCACGACTAAGAGAGTGCACGTGTGTGGTTGTGCCAAGCCACGTTATTACAAGCGGGGGGAGACTATGCTCCGTTATTACAACCCCGTATCAAATTGAATTTCAAGCAAGTGTACGACTAAAGACCGAGTTTAGACACTTACGAGTAGCTGGTCCGTAGAGGTCTTGCTTGAGCGTAGGCTTGGCCTTGGGCTGCAAGTGGGAGCTCCGCGAAGGTAGGTGGTCAAGGGTGCTGGCCGGCTGCAAGTGGGGCGCGGGATAGACGCCTCGAAGGGGGCCGGTGGCAAGTAGGCGGCGCCTGGTGGAGGAGCTGGAGCTGCTGGGGAGTGGTCACGGCTGGATGAGAAATGGGAGAAGGAGAGGACCCGGCTGGATGGAAGGGGTGGTTCCCACTTGGAAAACCCGCCCACAAGGAGGGGGGTTTAAATAGGGGATGGGTAGGTCGGTTAGGGCTGGGCTGTGGGTAGTGGTTAGGTGGTTTAGGTAGGGTGGTATGTAGATAAGGTGGGCTGGATGGGGTTGGGCCAGATATTTTAAAACTAGGGGTTTGGGTAAATCGTGGGCTAAGGGTGGTTTAGGGGTTTAGGGCTAGGTTAGGTGGTTGGGTTTTAGGGTGAGGTTTAGTGAGCTAGGTTAGGTGGTTTAGGCTAGGATTAGGCTAGGATTAGGGAAATTAATCTAGGTTTAGGGAAGGATTAGGGGAGTGGGTTAGGTGATTAGGTTGGGATTAGGTCGGGATTAGGGAAGTGGGTTAGGTGATTAGGTTCAGATTAGGGGTGGATTAGGGGTTTAGGCTAGGTTTAGGCATTTTGGGTTAGGTTTAGGTGAAGGAGCTCCCTTAGCATGGCCCATAGACCTTGATCACCCCATGTTGGTGCAGCCCTAGGTTAGGTTTTAGCTAATTACAAGCTTAAACCCACTCAATTAGGCTAACCCACATGATTAACCCAAACTTGACACACAAGTCAAGCTTAATACAACACTCTTGATATTTTTCACCCCCACTCTCTCTCATGCCCATGATCCCACGTGAAACTCAAGTGGGCCCCACCTCCCTTTATGAGAAGGTGATGTGGGCCATGGATATGGATATTGGATTGAATCTCTGGATCCAAATCCGAATCCAAGTCCACATATGGGTTTGGATTGGAGTCTGGATATATATGGTCCAGATCCAATCCAAACTGAACTCTGACTCCTTCGAGCTGGGTTCGAAACGGACGATTCGTGCGGGGCCTGACAGCATCAGTACTCCGTCTGCGTTGGGTCTTCGCCAACATAGTCGTCCGCCTCCGTTTCTGCCTTCCGGAGATGACTTCAAATGCTATTTTGATAAGAACAGGGTCTTGGACGTTCGAGATCCTGGGATGTGAATCAGATACAAGAGTTGCTGCGCTGGGCTCGACAGGTGCTCCGGTTCCGGGCTCTTCTTGGCTCTCCTGGTCCTGTCCTGATCGGGCCAAGCCACTTTGGGGTTTCAAAACATGTTTTAAAAGGGTTTTCAAAAGGCTATATCATATGTTTCTGAAAGATAAAGTTTAAAACATATATACAGGGTTGTTTGGAAGGCTCCTGGGTTTCCAAACTCAAAAATGGCCCTTTGGGGCTGCTTGTATAAAACCAGATGGATTTTGAGAAATTCGTGGGATTTCGGGGTGTTTACAACAGTCATGCCTTTTGGTTTGAAAAATGCCGGCGCAACATACCAACGAGCCATGAACACGATCTTCCATGATCAAATTCATGAGCTTGTAGAAGTGTATGTAGATGATCTCTTGGCGAAATCCAAAACCCGATGCACCCATATCGAATGTTTACAAAAGATTTTCGAAAGGCTTAGGCTTTACAAAGTAAAGCTAAACCCTCAAAAATGTGTGTTCGGGGTAGAATCAGGGAAGCTTCTAGGCTTTATGGTGAGCCAAAGGGGAATAGAAGTCGACCCCTCTAAGTGTCGAGCCATCATAGACATGGCTCCACCCTCCAATCTCACCCAAGTCCGCAGCCTCCAGGGTCGATTACAATCTGTGCGCCGATTCATATCGAATCTAGCAACTAGATGCGAACCCTTCAACAAACTGTTGAGGAAGGGTACGAAATTCTTATGGGATGACGAATGCCAAAAGTCCTTCGAGAGACTGAAGGCATACTTGGTTAATCCCCCCGTTTTGAATCCTCCAAAACAAGGAAAACCGCTTTTATTATACATCTCTGTGCATGTGAATGCTTTAGGAGCCCTGTTGGCTCAATACTAGGATGACACCCATAAGGAGTATGCCATCTACTATATTTTGAAAACTCTCTTGCCTTATGAACGAAATTATCAAGCCATGGAGAAGACGTGCTTGGCCCTAGTCTGGGCCTGCCCGAAATTCAGACACTATTTCCTAGATCATGAGATCTGGATAGTGTCCAAGCTTGATCCAATCAAGCACTTATTCGAAAAGCCCATTCTCACGGGTAGATTGGGCAAATGGCAACTCCTTCTAATGGAGTATGATCTGAAATACCATCACCAGATCTCCATTAAGGGGCAAGCCCTAGCAGATTACGTGGCTGACTTCCCCTTAGAGGACGCATATCCCACTCTTGTCGAAATGCCTGATGAAGGCATATTGCAAAACCATTTTCAAAACCACATTTTGGCAAATTCTTTCGAAAACCAAGTGTGGAAGATGCACTTCGACGGGGCACGAAACCAACGAGGGGCTGGTGCCGGGATCATCCTAATCTCCCCTGAAAAGGGCGAGATTCCCATAGCAGTCCGCTTAGATTTCGAATGTTCCAACAACGTAGCTGAGTATGAAGCACTCATACAAGGCTTAAAGATTTCGAAAACTCTAGGGGCATCATGCATCGAGGTCTTTGGAGATTCGTGCCTTGTCATAAACCAGGTTTTAAAAATTTGGCAAGTACGTAATGAGAAACTACTTCCATATCACGAGTTGGCCACTCGATTGGTCCAATCCTTCCAGTCGTGTAAGCTCACACACGTAGGAAGAGAGGACAATGGCATCGCCGACGCCCTCTCTTCCTTGGGTTCAGCCCTGAAGGTCGATCCCATTTCAGGGACCAGATCCTTGGAAATATGGCATGCGCCCCATCCATCCACACACGACTTGGATATTTGCCAAAACAACCCAGAGTCTGTTGAAAAACCCTGGTTCTATGACATAAAACAATTTTTAGAAAATGGGGGATTCACCGAGGACGCCACGTCCAAAGATAAGGCATTCATTCGTAAGATTTTGACCCGATACACCATTCTGGGTGGGGTCTTATACAAAAAGAGTTTTACCGGCATTCTGCTTAGGTGTATCGACCTAGAGGAGGCTAGGATAGTGATGCATGAGTTCCACGATGGAGAATGTGGAGGTCATGTTAATGCCAACATGATGGCAATGAAAATACTTAGAGGGGGTTATTTTTGGTCCACCCTGAAAAAGGATTGTCACGATCATGTTAGGAAGTGTCATCCATGTCAAGTGCATGGGCACGCCATTCATATCCCTTCATCTGCACTGCATTCCGTGGTCAGCCCCTGGCCATTTACCATGTGGGCGTTTGACATTGTAGGCCCAATATTTCCAAAGGCCTCGAATGGGCATCGTTTTATTTTATCAGCCACGGAGTATTTCTCCAAGTGGGTGGAAGCCATTTCCCTAACAAATGTAATGGGGCAACATGTGGTGGCTTCCATCCGAAGGAATATCTTGGCTCGATTTGGGGTTCCACGAGACCTTGTGTTTGATAATGGTACCCCATTCAAGAATGAGCGGATGGTCAAGTTGTGCAACACATATGGCATAACTCACCACTTCTCCTCGCCCTACTACCCTCAAGGCAACGGCCAAGCCGAAGCTACAAACAAGACTCTCATTGGTATCATTGAGAAAACCTTAGAAAAGGGTAGGATGTGGCACGAGAAGCTGGATGAAGCCTTATGGGCTTATAGGACTTCCATCCGGACTCCCACGAACGCCACACCATTTGAGTTGGTCTATGGCACAAACGCCATTCTGCCCATTCATACCCAACTGCATTCATTTCATACATCTATAGCACTCGACCTCCCCCTAGAGACGCTTCAGCATGCTAGGATGGCCGAACTAGATTTGCTAGATGAGAGGCGACTCCTTGCCATGGATCATGCTCGTGCATACCGGCAAAGGATAGCCCGACATTATAGCAAACACATGAGACCTCGCCACTTTGAAGTGGGAGATCTGGTCTTGAAAACCATCCACCATCGTGGCCCACACCCCCTAGGCAAGTGGCGCCCCAACTGGGATGGACCCTATGTTGTACGAGCAACCACTACAAACAATTCGTATTGGTTGATCGATGTAGAAGGTAGGAATTTAGCAGATCCTATCAATATTCAATACTTAAAGAAGTATCATGTGTAGGATCTGGATTAAATTCCAGTTTTCGAAAATTTTATAGGGATAGCTGCCCTGAGACATGTGAATAAGGTGCAAAGGCGAACTCGTGGGACCCTAAGTGAGAGAATTCGCACTTGTGAAAGAGTGGAGTTTTCAAAATCATGGTTCCATTTCAAAATCCTTCATCTTACAAAGAAAGGCCTAGTTCAACATAGCAAGATACTTGCAAGTAGTACGTGCTATTTCTAAATAGGCTGATCTGGAATGGATCGAGTGTAGGCTTGGGATAAGTCCTCCCCTCTTCTCTTCTCCTTCCAAAAGGAAAACAAAGGCCCAAATCAACAGGGAATTTCCCATTTAAAGTCTCTTTCCAAAAGAAAGAAACCATACTTCAAAAAGAAAAATCGATTCTCTTATAAAAAAGAGGGATTAAAGAAAAAATACTCCCAAAGGGAGACCCTCTATGAAAAAAAAAGAAGGGGAAAAAGAGGCCAAAAAGCTCAAAAAGAGCAGTTTTCCGCCTTCTATGCCTTAAACCACGGGACGCTTCAGAAAGGACCGTGGTACCTCTTTCCCATCCCTGGCTTATCCCAAGCTAAAGCATGGTTCATTTCGAGGAATCCTAAAGTAAAAATAGGATTTACTTACTTGAATTTTATCTTGTTTGAGAATTCGACGTTTCGAGTAAGGCTTAGGAATTTGAAATGAAGCTTGTTTTCTTATAAAACCTCCGCTAGATAAGCGAGTGTTAAGACTCAAACAAGGGCAAGCACGAAGAGCTCGAGATCCTTAGGATCGAGGCTCGAGACAGTTGTCCCTTTTGTAAATAGCTTTTGTAAATAAGTTTTGAAAACCGAACATCGAACAGCATAGGATTTGCTCACTTAAGCAATAGGCCTTGTAAGTCTCGAGAGTTCGACCACATCTGGTCTCTGGGAGGTCGCCACTCTTGGCACCACACCCATGTCATTTGCATTCCACGCATGGTACTTGCATAAACATGATCCCATTTAGGACCAGATTCCATAAGTAAACCCTTTGGCGTGATATCTCCTCCTACCAGAATTTGAAAATTGAGATTTTGCTAAAAATGGGACGATCCCATATTCTTCGTGGCTAGATCTAGGGAGACATTAAAAGGGGTGTTTGTCATCTTTGCCCTTATCCAAATCGATTTGGACAAGGCCAAAGAGGGGCATCTGTAAACACCCCGAAATCCCACAAATTCCTTAAAACAAACTTGGTTTTGTAAAAGCAGCCCCAAAGGGCCATTTTGAGTCTGGAAACCCAGGAGCCTTCCAGACAACCCTGTATATATGTTTTAAACTTTATCTTTCAAAAACATATGATATAGCTTTTGAAAACCCTTTTAAAACATGTTTTGAAACCCCGAAGTGGCTTGGCCCGATCAAGACAGGACCAGGAGAGCTAAGAAGAGCCCGGAATCGGAGCACACGTCAAGCCCGGCACAGCAACTCTTGTATCTGATTCACACCCAGGATCTCGAACGTCCAAGACCCTGTCCTTATCAAAATAGCATTCGAAGTCATCTCCGGAAGGCAGAAACGGAGGCGGACGACTATGTTGGCGAAGACCCAACGCAGACGGAGTACTGATGCTGTCAGGCCCCGCACGAATCGTCCGTTTCGAACCCAGCTCGAAGGAGTCAGAGTTCAGTTTGGATTGGATCTGGACCATATATATCCAGATTCGAATCCAAACCCATATGTGGACTTGGATTTGGATTTGGATCCAGAGATCCAATCCAATATCCACATCCATGGCCCACATCACCTTCTCATAAATGGAGGTGGGGCCCACTTGAAATTCACGTGGGATATTGGGCATGAGAGAGAGTGGGGGTGAAAAATATCAAGAGTGTTGTATTAAGCTTGACTTGTGTGTCAAGTTTGGGTTTAATCATGTGGGTTAGCCTAATTGAGTGGGTTTAAGCTTGTAATTAGCTAAAACCTAACCTAGGGCTGCACCAACATGGGGTGATCAAGGTCTATGGGCCATGCTAAGGGAGCTCCCTCACCCAAACCTAACCCAAAATGCCTAATCCTAGCCTAAACCCCTAATCCACCCCTAATCTGAACCTAATCACCTAACCCACTTCCCTAATCCCGGCCTAATCCCAACCTAATCACCTAACCCACTTCCCTAATCCTTCCCTAAACCTAGATTAATTTCCCTAATCCTAGCCTAAACCTAGCCTAACCACCTAACCTAGCTCACTAAACCTCACCCTAAAACCCAACCACCTAACCTAACCCTAAACCCCTAAACCACCCTTATCTGCATACCACCCTACCTAAACCACCTAACCACTACCCTTAGCCCAGCCCCAACCGACCTACCCATTCCCTATTTAAACCCCTCCCCTTTGTGGGCGGGTTTGCCAAGTGGGAGCCCTCACCTCAGCCCAGCCGACTCCACTCTCCAACCTGTCCGCCTGCTCCACTCCCCAACTGCTCCACTTGCTCCATCAACTCCACCTGCACCGCCACCTTCCCTCTTCCATCCACCACCACCATCCCTCAGCCGGACGCCATCACCTCCACCCAACCGAACCAGCCAACAGCCACCTGCCCGCCCGCTTCCCACCTCATCCGCCACCTCACCTCCACACATTCAGCGAAGGCTCAATGTGTGTGCGTGCTTGAATTGAAAGACTTACACACACGACATGAAATGAAACCCAAATATAAATTGCAGTATGCCTTGACTAAGGTCTTGGGAGTAAGAGCGAAAGCTCAATGTGTGTGAGTGTAGAATTGAAGTACTACGCACACGACATAAATGAAACCCAAATATAACTGCAATAAGGCCTTTACTAAGGTCTTGGGAGTAAGAGCGAAGGCTCAATGTGTGTGCATGTGGAAAATGGAAAGACAACACACACGACTTAATTAAAAACCCCCTTGACTTAAAATATATAAATATAACTATATATTAAGGGCTTGTTAGGCCCGTGTGTGTGCAAGAAGTGTACGACTAAGAGCGGAAAGGCTCAAGTGCGTGTGTGTGTGGGTGTGTCAAACCACGTTATTACAATCGGGGGGAGACGAAGCTCCTTTACTACAACCCCGTATCCAAAATTTAATAAAACACCAAATGTAAGGACTTACAACTCACCTAGCCCGCTATGTGGGGTGTGTCTAGGACGCGTACGCCTTGCGTGTGGAGCCCGGATCACATGGAAGTGGAACCGGCTAGCTTGGAGGTGTTTGAGAACCTTTGAGGACTTGGGAGAGGTGTTTGAGTAGGCTTTGTATGGGCCTGGTTTTGGGCTTTGTATGGCCCTGGTTTGGGATGACTCGAGTTGGGTTCTAGGGGAGCTTGGGGCAACTCGGGCTGTCTTGGTGCAGCCCGGGGTTTTACCTTGCAAGGGGGTGCCTTAGGATGACTCGAGCCAAGGTGGTTCGAGTTATGTTTTAGGAAAAACCCTAACTAGGTTAGGTTCAGCCGATCAAGGCCAAGGCAGGTCGGCCAGGGCTGAGCTAGGGCTCGGCCTGGCTGGGTGGAGTCAAGGCTAGAGGTAGGTGGGTTCAAGGAAACGGCCTGCCTTGTGGCAGGCCGGGGCTTTAGTGATGTGGATGATACACGGCCTGCACCAGCAGGCCGTGGGCTTGGGGGTGAAGGAAGGGACACGGCCTGCACTAGCAGGCCGTGGGGTTTCTAAGGAGATGTGGCCTGCCGAGTGGCAGGCCCTGCCCTTGGTAAAGGAGGGGAAGCCCGGCCTGCACTAGCAGGCCGTGGGCTTGTAGGGAGAGGGCCTGCCGAGTGGCAGGCCTTTGCGGGTTTTTGGTAAGAAGTGACCTGCCGAGTGGCAGGCCCTGGCTGGGTTTAGATGAGGCACGGCCTGCACCAGCAGGCCGTGGGTTTATTAAAGGGAATGGCCTGCCAAGGAGCAGGCCATTGGGTTTGGTTTGGGGCAAGGGATGGTGGCGAAGTGGGTTTTGGTTAAAGGCAGGTTAGGGGCGGCGGTTTGTAGGTGGTGGGAGGCTAGTCGGGGTAGGTGAGGTGCAGGTGGAGTTGGGTGGTTAAGGGCAGGTGGTGGTAGGCTTAGGTAGTGCAGGTCCGGGTGGGTTTTGGTTGAGGCGGTGATAGGGTAGGTTCGGCCAGGCTGCGGCCGGTGGTGGGGGCGGCGACTAAGGGATGTTGGTTGGTGGCAAGGTGGGGTTCGGCCAGCTAGGGCAGGTCGGTTGGGAAAGGGGTTTTGTGAAGTTCGGCCAGCACTTGGCTGGACTTACTTGGGGCGGTTTAGGGTCAGTTAGGTGTAGGTGGGTTCATATGGGTTAGGTTTAGAAGGGTAAAGAGAAGGGCTAGGTTTAGTTTGAGGCTTACCTTAGGTGCAGCCCACTAGGTTCAGCCACCTCCAATCGGTCCAGCCCACTTCCACGCCCGCGGTCCACCTCTTGGTGCAGCTAGGCTCGAGTTGGTGCAGCCCCCTTGATCTAGCCTTGGCCAACATGGCTCAAGCCCCCTTCACTCATGAGCCCACATGGCTAGGTTTATCACTCCCTCTCTCTCCTCCCAAGTATTTGCATGAACCCTTTACATGGACCCCCTCACCTCTATTTATAGAGATTTGAGGTGGGTCTTGGATTTGGGTTTGGGTTTGGGGTTTGGATCCATACCCAAATCCAAACACTATTTGGATCTGGATATTGGATCTCGGATATTTTGAGATCTGTATCCGATCCAAACCCAATATTTTTATGGATACGGATCTGGATATTTTGATCTAGATCCGATCCAATCCAAACACTATTTGGATCCAATCCAAATCCAAACACTATTTGGATCGACCCAAACACTATTTGGATTGGCCCAAATCCAAACACTATTCATTACATGGATTTGGATCTGGATATATATGGTCCAGATCCAAATCAAAATTTCTTCGGACAGTCCTTCTTGGCTTCTTGAGGCGAACGATCTGTGCGGGCACTGGCTTTATCAGCGCTCCGTCTGGTGCTGGGTTTTCCCCAACTTTGTCGCCCGGACTCCGTCTCGCCGTTCTGGACTCCGTTGAGCTTTTCATCAAATGGGCTCTGCTTTCTTTTGTTTTTTTATCAGGGAGTGGCTTCTGAAGCTCTGGGCTTGAATCCTCTTCGGGCCTAGGGTCTTCTTTTGCCTTCTGTACCTGTTTTCACATTTCAAAACAGGTCGTCGTTTTAGCTCAAACGAGCTTTTTGGTGTTTTGAGAGTTTTTGAAAAATAGAAGATTTGGGGTGTTTACAGATGCCCCTCTTTGGCATTATCCAAATGTATTTGGATAATGGCAAAGAAGAAACACCCCATTTTGGTTTTTCCCTCAAATTTTCTCGAGAATACACCATTTATTTCGCAAAAACCCTGTTTTCTTTTTCCACAGGTGGGGATTTTTAGCAAAAAAAGGGGGCTTTTCCTAGCTATTTCCCTATATGTATGATCATGCACGAACGACTCTTTGAATGCATGCATGAGAAAAATTTTATTTTTGGTTTTTGAGCCCGAAGAGAGCCTTTTGAGGCTGGTTGCTCCGAGCAGGTTTTTACCCATGTCTTTTTGACATTCGTGGGTTTTTCGAAAATTTCTTTTTGAAAAGGAACTCCTTTTAACTTGTATCGAAAAGGACTTCCATTTTTCATACTTCCCTTCATTCGGGTTTCAATACCTGCTACTCAGTAGAGGTTTTTGGGTAGGAAAAACTTGGAAAACATTTCAAAGTTCCATTTCCTACAAAACAGAGTCGAGTTCTCAAACAAAATGAAATCCAAATAAGCCGATTTTATTCGTACTTTAGGATTTTCGCAAATTTGAATCTTTTTCCTCGGGGATAAGCTGTAGGGATATGGGAAAGAGATACCACGGTCCCTTCTGAAGCGTCCCGTGGTTTTAGGCAAAGAATCGGAAAATCGCTCTTTGGAGCTTTGGCTTTTTGTTTCTTTTTCATAGAGGGTCTCCCTTTGGGAGTATTTTTTCATTAATCCCTCTTTTCTTTAAAGGAGAGCAGCTCTTTGGAGGAGTTTTTGTATTCCCTGTTTATGAAGGGAAGACCTCTTTGGGAGGAGTGTTTTTATATCTCCTTTTTCTTTTGAAACGAGAAGACCTCTTTCGGAGGAGTTTTTGTATTCCCTGTTTATGAAGGGAAGACCACTTTCGGAGGAGTTTTTGTATTCTCGATTTTTTTTTTCTTTCTTTTGAAAATAGCCAATTTTCCTTTTCGGAGAGAAAGTAGGATGGGGGAGGGCTTATCCCTTTGGTTACTCGATTCAAACGAGATCGTCCTATTTCTTAATAGCATCTGCTATTCGAAAATATTTTGATATTTTGAACAAGGCTTAATCTTGTAAGCCAGGGTTCTTTGAAATATAGCCAATTCATTTTTGGAAGACTCTACTTTTCGAAAAGTATAGATTCCTCCATTCGGGGTTATACAATCTACTTCGATCCTTCTTTCAAGAAGTTTCAAAGGAGTTCGATTTTTTTCAAAAATCCTTTTGAAAAAGAATTCAACATAAACCCTTTTGAATATTCGGGCATTTTCGGGGTTTTGCTAATTTCTACCCACAATATCAACAAATTGCTAACTTTTGTTGCCCTTTTGAAGACATGGGGACATTCCTACTCGAGTTTGCCATAATTTTGGGCTTTCTTCGGGGTGATATGATGCATGCTATGCACTCCATGTGATTTTAAAATGGAAATATATGTTTTTATGCAACGATGAATACATGAAATGTATCTCACAAATCATGAAGGAGATGCATTCGCTTATCCATGGAAAGTGTCTAGGGGCTGTGTTTAAAAATGCCCCTAGCTTGATGGGAATTTCGCATGGCCATATGGTGAAGGGCCATGGTTTTTCAAAGGGATTTTGGATGGACAATGGTATGTTCATGTCCATGCACTTCCATGGTTTTTCTAACATGATCATCATACTTTTTGCTCAAGGATGGGAAACATAACCAGCCCTAAGTGATCGTCATGGCCATCAGGTTTTAGTTTTGACATGGTCTCCATATTTCATCGTGAGATTCATGTTCTTTATCCTAACACAATCAAGGTTTTTATATAAACCAGAAGTTGAAGAAAATCTTTCTTTTCAAAGCCATGAAAGGTTTTTGTGAAATGTGTAACCCTTTTTCAAGATTCTCATTTCCTTTTTTAAAATTTGCCTCGAAGGTGTTGGTTTTGATTTGTATGGAGACATGCCTATGAAGGCTCGATACTTAGGGGGTCGACTCTTATTGCCCCTTTGATTTTGCAAAACCCTGAATTCGATTTCTAGAATGATGTCTAGACTCGATGCATATGAATGATTTCAAAGTGTAATGCATGATGCTTATGCACACACTATGGGTTAACTTATTTCTAAAAATCCCCAATTTTCCATAAGTTAAGGATTTTTGCGAAGTTCAGGAAGCTTGGAGGTGTTTATTCCTCCTTGCTTTGGTGATTCTCGAGCTTTTCATTTTTGAAAAAGCTCTAGGCAAAAGGGTAGATAGGACCAGCTTTTTGCACACTTGGTTTCAGGGTGTATATACAATTTTCGAAAGCATTTTTACAATTTTTCGAAAATGGGCTTTGTACATGGCCAAAGGCTTTTGGAAATAAATTTCTTTTTGTAATTTTCGTTTTTCCAAATGTTTTTGAGATTTTGAGAGTTTTCAACTTTTTTTTGTCTTTTTCAAAAGTAGGGATCTTCCATTGAACCTTCAAAGAAAACATTCATGAATCAGACTCTAATCAGATAGGTCTAAGACATGGGTTTCGGTTTTAGAGGTTCTACAAGGCACCCTTGACCCAGATGGTCTTAGGTGGCGGCTCTGGTGGTATGGGTGGGCTGTAGCCCAGTCCATATCGTTCCCTATTGGTTTTAGGTAGGACAGGCTCAAGCCTACCTTGGTTTCGGGTTCCTAGGCCCGCGTAGGGTTTATATCCCATATTCAGAATCATGTTCCAAGACTTTTTGTTTTTCGAAAAGTTTTGGTATAAATCATGGTCTTGGAACATGGAATCGTCCATGTTGGGGACATATACCCTTTTGGATATCGGGAGTTTGGATTCCGGGGTGATGGAAGACTTGGGCTTCCATACAAACCTGGTTTGGGAGACTTTGCCCTCAAGGAAAGCCAAGCTTGGTTCCTTGAGGAGTTTTGGACATAGCAGGGTTATGGAAAACTTATGGTTCCATACCCTATTTTGGGAAAGATTTACTTCAAGGGGAGCCATGCAAGGTCCCTTGAAGTTTTTGACTTGGTCCCTAGGTTCAACTCGTGGTGCCCCTAGGGATTGATTTTTTTGTTTCAAAGCCATAGCCTTGGCTCCAGGGCACAGGACTAGGCTCGAAGAAGTGGGTTTTCCTATGGTAGGGTTATGAGCTCCTAAGATGTCGATGCATGCATTAGGGGTCTCCATGTCTACCATTTTCGGAACTTCTTTTTGTTTTTGAAATTCCTTTGAATGGTGCGCGACAGTTGGCGCACCTTGAAAATCCTCAAGTTTTGGCACAGTTTGTGGGTTTGTGTGTGCAAAGGGGTTATCCAATGCATCTGATGACCCTACATGAAGAAGAGAGTCTTGAGAAGGATGGGTTTCAGGCATACCTCTTTGTGGCTTGTCTACCTTTTCAGGGTGAGAGCAAGCCGATTTCCCGGGTAACTCTGTTTTGAGCCCCCGGGGTTTAACGAGGCGTTTCCTTTCGAAACCTTCCTGTTTTTCACTCTCGTTCCTTTGTAGGGTGTGGACTTCATGTCCCACTGTATGTGTGTGCCTAGACTTAGGACTTTTACTTGAAGTTTTCGAAATTCCAAAATTTTGTTTTTCAATTTTTTGGTCTTTTTCCAAATTTTCAAGATTTTTTTGGTTTTTTGAAATAGAAAAATCTTTTTTTGGTTTTTCTATGGATTTTGAAAAGCTTGAAGTTGTAGGAGTGGACGACTTATCCCTTTGCCGGGATTTGTCTCTAATCTCCAATCCTTCATTGAGTTTGAGATCGGTTTTCAATTCACGATCTATATGTGCCCTAGAAGAGCTGCTATGTGTTCGATGGGCTTTAAGCTCCTTGCTTAAAGCATCCATCTTTTGAAATATTTTTTCAATCTCATCGAGCTCTCTTTGGGCTTTATCTGATTTGAAAACCTCTTTTAGTTTACTCAACGAAGATTTTTGTAGCTTTCTATCCATTTTCATGCAATTTTCCTAAGTATGCACGATTTGTGAAGAAAACACTTTTTTCCGAAAATTTGAGTATAACTCGTTTGTTTGAAGTCTGCTTAAGTCCCGGGTCCCACCGGGCGTGCCAAATTGTAGACACCGAAAATTTTCACTTGCGGGTTCTTAGGCCTGAAGTGAACCTTTTCGCAATCTACTTCGCTTTATGGGCGTGCCAGCTAGTTTACTTTAACTAGCAAAGTATGTTTTGAAAACAATCTGACTTTTGAAAGGCGATTGTAGGCAAGCGGGATTTTTACGTCGCAGACCTTCTTGCACCGATGCGCAAGGGTCAGTCTGTACGCTTAGAGACTTCGTTTTGAAACAAGTTTAACTCAAAATATATTTTGAATGAAGAAGTGTTTTAAAACCTTTTGAAAACCATGCATTTGGGCGATTTTGACTTTGTAAGGGTTGGACGACCCTAAGTCTTGCACGATTTGATTCGGGTTTGTACGATTCTCAGATTTTAGATCACGTGGATTTGCACGTGCCTAAGTCTTTCTTTTTATCCCTTTATGGGCCACCTAGGTGTGTGTTATGAACACTCCACTACATGGGGCGAATTTGAGCGGGAGTACGGGGCTTGCTTCGATGCAATATGCGTCCTACCTCGTGGTATGGCGTAGATGCAATGCAAACTCACGCTACTCCAAAGGGAAAACCCGAAATTAAAAGACAATGCCGAAGGGAAATTGCCGAAGGGAAATGACTTGTAAAGTAAATAGCCGAAGGGAAATGACTTGTAAAGTAAATAGCGGAAGGGGAAATATGGCTATATCTTAAGAGCGGAAAGGCTCAATTGTGTAAGTGTGTGTCGTGTATATATTGAAAGACAACGCACACGACTTGAACCTTAAAACCCGAATCTTAAAGACGTAGCCGAAAGAAATACTTTATATAGAGTATATGTAGGGGCCCTTACTTGGGTCTTGTAAATAAGAGCGAAGGCTCAATGTGTGTGCGTGCTTGAATTGAAAGACTTACACACACGACATGAAATGAAACCCAAATATAAATTGCAGTATGCCTTGACTAAGGTCTTGGGAGTAAGAGCGAAAGCTCAATGTGTGTGAGTGTAGAATTGAAGTACTACGCACACGACATAAATGAAACCCAAATATAACTGCAATAAGGCCTTTACTAAGGTCTTGGGAGTAAGAGCGAAGGCTCAATGTGTGTGCGTGTGGAAAATGGAAAGACAACACACACGACTTAATTAAAAACCCCCTTGACTTAAAATATATAAATATAACTATATATTAAGGGCTTGTTAGGCCCGTGTGTGTGCAAGAAGTGTACGACTAAGAGCGGAAAGGCTCAAGTGCGTGTGTGTGTGGGTGTGTCAAACCACGTTATTACAATCGGGGGGAGACGAAGCTCCTTTACTACAACCCCGTATCCAAAATTTAATAAAACACCAAATGTAAGGACTTACAACTCACCTAGCCCGCTATGTGGGGTGTGTCTAGGACGCGTACGCCTTGCGTGTGGAGCCCGGATCACATGGAAGTGGAACCGGCTAGCTTGGAGGTGTTTGAGAACCTTTGAGGACTTGGGAGAGGTGTTTGAGTAGGCTTTGTATGGGCCTGGTTTTGGGCTTTGTATGGGCCTGGTTTGGGATGACTCGAGTTGGGTTCTAGGGGAGCTTGGGGCAACTCGGGCTGTCTTGGTGCAGCCCGGGGTTTTACCTTGCAAGGGGGTGCCTTAGGATGACTCGAGCCAAGGTGGTTCGAGTTATGTTTTAGGAAAAACCCTAACTAGGTTAGGTTCAGCCGATCAAGGCCAAGGCAGGTCGGCCAGGGCTGAGCTAGGGCTCGGCCTGGCTGGGTGGAGTCAAGGCTAGAGGTAGGTGGGTTCAAGGAAACGGCCTGCCTTGTGGCAGGCCGGGGCTTTAGTGATGTGGATGATACACGGCCTGCACCAGCAGGCCGTGGGCTTGGGGGTGAAGGAAGGGACACGGCCTGCACTAGCAGGCCGTGGGGTTTCTAAGGAGATGTGGCCTGCCGAGTGGCAGGCCCTGCCCTTGGTAAAGGAGGGGAAGCCCGGCCTGCACTAGCAGGCCGTGGGCTTGTAGGGAGAGGGCCTGCCGAGTGGCAGGCCTTTGCGGGTTTTTGGTAAGAAGTGACCTGCCGAGTGGCAGGCCCTGGCTGGGTTTAGATGAGGCACGGCCTGCACCAGCAGGCCGTGGGTTTATTAAAGGGAATGGCCTGCCAAGGAGCAGGCCATTGGGTTTGGTTTGGGGCAAGGGATGGTGGCGAAGTGGGTTTTGGTTAAAGGCAGGTTAGGGGCGGCGGTTTGTAGGTGGTGGGAGGCTAGTCGGGGTAGGTGAGGTGCAGGTGGAGTTGGGTGGTTAAGGGCAGGTGGTGGTAGGCTTAGGTAGTGCAGGTCCGGGTGGGTTTTGGTTGAGGCGGTGATAGGTAGGTTCGGCCAGGCTGCGGCCGGTGGTGGGGGCGGCGACTAAGGGATGTTGGTTGGTGGCAAGGTGGGGTTCGGCCAGCTAGGGCAGGTCGGTTGGGAAAGGGGTTTTGTGAAGTTCGGCCAGCACTTGGCTGGACTTACTTGGGGCGGTTTAGGGTCAGTTAGGTGTAGGTGGGTTCATATGGGTTAGGTTTAGAAGGGTAAAGAGAAGGGCTAGGTTTAGTTTGAGGCTTACCTTAGGTGCAGCCCACTAGGTTCAGCCACCTCCAATCGGTCCAGCCCACTTCCACGCCCGCGGTCCACCTCTTGGTGCAGCTAGGCTCGAGTTGGTGCAGCCCCCTTGATCTAGCCTTGGCCAACATGGCTCAAGCCCCCTTCACTCATGAGCCCACATGGCTAGGTTTATCACTCCCTCTCTCTCCTCCCAAGTATTTGCATGAACCCTTTACATGGACCCCCTCACCTCTATTTATAGAGATTTGAGGTGGGTCTTGGATTTGGGTTTGGGTTTGGGGTTTGGATCCATACCCAAATCCAAACACTATTTGGATCTGGATATTGGATCTCGGATATTTTGAGATCTGTATCCGATCCAAACCCAATATTTTTATGGATACGGATCTGGATATTTTGATCCAGATCCGATCTAATCCAAACACTATTTGGATCCAATCCAAATCCAAACACTATTTGGATCGACCCAAACACTATTTGGATTGGCCCAAATCCAAACACTATTCATTACATGGATTTGGATCTGGATATATATGGTCTAGATCCAAATCAAAATTTCTTCGGACAGTCCTTCTTGGCTTCTTGAGGCGAACGATCTGTGCGGGCACTGGCTTTATCAGCGCTCCGTCTGGTGCTGGGTTTTCCCCAACTTTGTCGCCCGGACTCCGTCTCGCCGTTCTGGACTCCGTTGAGCTTTTCATCAAATGGGCTCTGCTTTCTTTTGTTTTTTTATCAGGGAGTGGCTTCTGAAGCTCTGGGCTTGAATCCTCTTCGGGCCTAGGGTCTTCTTTTGCCTTCTGTACCTGTTTTCACATTTCAAAACAGGTCGTCGTTTTGGCTCAAACGAGCTTTTTGGTGTTTTGAGAGTTTTTGAAAAATAGAAGATTTGGGGTGTTTACAGATGCCCCTCTTTGGCATTATCCAAATGTATTTGGATAATGGCAAAGAAGAAACACCCCATTTTGTTTTTTCCCTCAAATTTTCTCGAGAATACACCATTTATTTCGCAAAAACCCTGTTTTCTTTTTCCACAGGTGGGGATTTTTAGCAAAAAAAGGGGGCTTTTCCTAGCTATTTCCCTATATGTATGATCATGCACGAACGACTCTTTGAATGCATGCATGAGAAAAATTTTATTTTTGGTTTTTGAGCCCGAAGAGAGCCTTTTGAGGCTGGTTGCTCCGAGCAGGTTTTTACCCATGTCTTTTTGACATTCGTGGGTTTTTCGAAAATTTCTTTTTGAAAAGGAACTCCTTTTAACTTGTATCGAAAAGGACTTCCATTTTTCATACTTCCCTTCATTCGGGTTTCAATACCTGCTACTCAGTAGAGGTTTTTGGGTAGGAAAAACTTGGAAAACATTTCAAAGTTCCATTTCCTACAAAACAGAGTCGAGTTCTCAAACAAAATGAAATCCAAATAAGCCGATTTTATTCGTACTTTAGGATTTTCGCAAATTTGAATCTTTTTCCTCGGGGATAAGCCGTAGGGATATGGGAAAGAGATACCACGGTCCCTTCTGAAGCGTCCCGTGGTTTTAGGCAAAGAATCGGAAAATCGCTCTTTGGAGCTTTGGCTTTTTGTTTCTTTTTCATAGAGGGTCTCCCTTTGGGAGTATTTTTTCATTAATCCCTCTTTTCTTTAAAGGAGAGCAGCTCTTTGGAGGAGTTTTTGTATTCCCTGTTTATGAAGGGAAGACCTCTTTGGGAGGAGTGTTTTTATATCTCCTTTTTCTTTTGAAACGAGAAGACCTCTTTCGGAGGAGTTTTTGTATTCCCTGTTTATGAAGGGAAGACCACTTTCGGAGGAGTTTTTGTATTCTCGATTTTTTTTTTCTTTCTTTTGAAAATAGCCAATTTTCCTTTTCGGAGAGAAAGTAGGATGGGGGAGGGCTTATCCCTTTGGTTACTCGATTCAAACGAGATCGTCCTATTTCTTAATAGCATCTGCTATTCGAAAATATTTTGATATTTTGAACAAGGCTTAATCTTGTAAGCCAGGGTTCTTTGAAATATAGCCAATTCATTTTTGGAAGACTCTACTTTTCGAAAAGTATAGATTCCTCCATTCGGGGTTATACAATCTACTTCGATCCTTCTTTCAAGAAGTTTCAAAGGAGTTCGATTTTTTTCAAAAATCCTTTTGAAAAAGAATTCAACATAAACCCTTTTGAATATTCGGGCATTTTCGGGGTTTTGCTAATTTCTACCCACAATATCAACAAATTGCTAACTTTTGTTGCCCTTTTGAAGACATGGGGACATTCCTACTCGAGTTTGCCATAATTTTGGGCTTTCTTCGGGGTGATATGATGCATGCTATGCACTCCATGTGATTTTAAAATGGAAATATATGTTTTTATGCAACGATGAATACATGAAATGTATCTCACAAATCATGAAGGAGATGCATTCGCTTATCCATGGAAAGTGTCTAGGGGCTGTGTTTAAAAATGCCCCTAGCTTGATGGCCTTAGTCAAGGCCATACTGCAGTTATATTTGGGTTTCATTTATGTCATGTGTGTAGTATTTCGATACTCCCACACACATTGAGCCTTCGCTCTTACTCCCAAGACCTTAGTCAAGGCCATACTGCAATTTATATTTGGGTTTAAATTCATGTCGTGTGTGTAAGTCTTTCAATTCAAGCACGCACCCACATTGAGCCTTCGCTCTTATTTGCAAGACCCAAGTAAGGGCTCATATACATAAGCTATATACATATCTCCCTTCGGTTATTTCCCTTCGGTTATTTCCCTTCGATTATTTCCCTTCGGTTATTTCCCTTCTGTTATTTCCCTTCAGTATTGTCTTTACATTTCGGGTTTTCCCTTTAGAGTAGCGTGAGTTTGCATTGCATCTACGCCATACCACGAGGTAGGACGCATATTGCATCAAAGCAAGCCCCGCTCGAATTCGCCCATGTAGTGGAGTGTTCATAACACACAAACTAGGTGGCCCGAAAAGGGATAAAAGAAAAGACTTAGGCACGTGCAAATCCACGTGATCTAAAAAATGCAAATCGCATCTTAAAGACCCGAAATAGACACCTCGAACCGCTTCGTAGACTTTCTCTCCAAAACTCGATTTTTGCAAAGCGTACAGACTGACCCTTGCGCATCGGTGCAAGAAGGTCTGCGACGACAAGAGCTTACTTGCTCACAGTCGCCACGTTTAGAAGTCAATGTTAAAAGATATCTTCGCTAGCTTAAGTAAGCTAGCTGGCACGCCCTATTTGTATACATAGGCCTTAGACACACGAGAAGATCCACTCCAAGCCCCAGAAGGGACGAAGAGGCGGGGATTTTCGCACGTCTATAATGTCGTGTGTGTAAGTCTTTCAATTCCAGCACGCACCCCCATTGAGCCTTCGCTCTTATTTGCAAGACCCGAGTAAGGGCTCATATACATAATCTATATACATATCTCCCTTCGGTTATTTCCCTTCGGTTATTTCCCTTCGGTTATTTCCCTTCGGTCATTTCCCTTCAGTATTGTCTTTACATTTCGGGTTTTCCCTTTGGAGTAGCGTGAGTTTGCATTGCATCTACGCCATACCACGAGGTAGGACGCATATTGCATCAAAGCAAGCCCCGCTCGAATTCGCCCACGTAGTGGAGTGTTCATAACACACAAACTAGGTGGCCCAAAAAGGGATAAAAGAAAAGACTTAGGCACGTGCAAATCCACGTGATCTAAAACATGCAATCGCATTTTAAAGACCCGAAATAGACACCTCGAACCGCTTCGTAGACTTTCTCTCCAAAAACTCGATTTTTGCAAAGCGTACAGACTGACCCTTGCGCATCGGTGCAAGAAGGTCTGCGACGACAAGAGCTTACTTGCTCACAGTCGCCACGTTTAGAAGTCAGTGTTAAAAATATCTTCGCTAGCTTGGGTAAGCTAGCTGGCACGCCCTGTTTGCATACATAGGCCTTAGACACACGAGAGGATCCGCTCCAATCCCTGAAAAAGGCAAAGAGGCGGGGATTTTCGCGCGTCTACAGTCGCAGGCCTTCTTGCACCGATGCGCAAGGGTCAGTCTGTATGCTTGGCAAAGTCTTTTTAATTAAAACCTCTTTGAAAAATACCCTAAGTGTTTGGGCTTTGGATGTATGATTTCAGATTTTATTACACGTGGGATTTGCACGTGCCTATGTCTTTCTTTTTATCTTTTTATGGCCAACTAGGTGTGTGCGCAAGTGACCTAAGTTGGGCAATTTTTGAGCGGGAGTGTGGGGCTTGCTTTGATGCAATATGCATCCTAACTCGTGGTATGGCGTATATGCAATGCGAACTCACACAACTCCAAAGGAAAAACCCGAATTGAAAGACAATGCAGAAGGAAAATGACTTAATGTAAATTATAAAAGGGAAATTGCAAAAGGGAAATATGGCTATATCTTAAGAGCGGAAAGGCTCAATTGTGCAAGTGTGTGTCGTGTATATATGTAAAGACTATGCACACTGCTGAACCTTAAAACCCAAATCTTAAAGACATAGGCGAAGGGAAATACTTATAATATATATGGGCTCGAAGGTCGCCAACGTGTGCGTGGGTGTTATGTGTATATTGAAAGACAACTCACACGACTTGTAATGAAACCCAAATATAATTGCAATAGGCCTTGACTAAGGTCCGTGGAGTAAGAGCGAAAGCTCAATGTGTGTGAGTGTAGAATTGAAATGCTACACACATGACATGAATTTAAACACCCCAAAACGAAATTGCAATAAGGCCTTTACTAAGGTCTTGGGAGTAAGAGCGAAAGCTCAATGTGCGTGAGTGTGGAAATTGAAAGACCACGCACACAACTTGAATTAAAACACCCAAGGGAAATTGCAATACGACCCTTACTAGGGTCTTGGGAATAAGAGTGAAAGCTCAATGTGTGTGAGTGTGGAAATTGAAAGACAACACACACAACTTAATGAAAACCCACGCAACTTAAATATACATAAGTATAGCTATATCTTAAGGGCTGATTAGGCCCATGTGTGTGTTAAAATCGTGTGCAGCTAAGAGCGGAATAGGCTCAAGTGCACGTGTGTATGGGTGTGCCAAACCACATTATTACAGGCGGAGGGAGACAACGCTCCATTATTACAACCCCGTATCAAATTTAATCAAACATAAGCAAGTTCACAACAAGGACCGAGTTAGGCACTTATGTATAGCTGGTCCGGGTGTGACTTTCTTGGCTTTGGCCTAGTGAGTCGCCTTGGACAGTCGAAGGGGAGCTCCTTGGATGCGGGTGGGCGCCAAGTAGGGTCTTAGCCGAGTGGGTGCCTTGATGAAGGCCGGGTGTAAGGAGTAGCAAAGGGGGATGTTGAGTGAGTTGGGGGAGGTTAGGGTGTTAGCTAGGTGGTGGCAGGTTGAGGGTGAAGGAGTAGCTAGGGGCTGAGATGGGTGGCTAAGGGAAGGTGGGGATGTAGGGTGTGCAGTCGCCGGGTGCAAGGAAGAGGCTTAGGGTGCAACGGTATTGGCGGGTGTTGGAAGGTGTGGCTGGGTAAGAGGGGAAGAGGAAGAGGAGTTAGATAGGGCAGAGATGGGGTACTAACCGAAGGTGGTGGCTGTGGTGGTGGCCGAAGGTGGTGGAAGGAGGTGGAAGCTGGAAGATGGTGGCAGGTAGGTGGAAATGCAGGTGGCAGCCGGGTGGAAGTGGAGCCGGGTGGAGCGACGGTGGATGGTGGCGCAGCTGGTGGGGGTAAGGGAGTGAAATGGGTGAGAGAGAGGGCAGGTGGGAGAGGAGAGAGAGGGCTGAGAGCTGCCCAAGGTTGAGCCTCCATAGCCCAAAACCCACCCCAAAAGGGGGGTTTTTATAGGCATTGGGCTGGGTCGGTTGGGGTGGTTCTGGGGGTAGATATTTAGGATGTTGTGGGCTGGGGTGGGGTGGTTTGGGTAGGTCGGCTAGGTATAGTTAGGTGGTTTTGGGTGAGGGTGGTTAGGATTAGGTCAGGTTTAGGGGGGAATGGCCAGGTGAGGTGGGTTAGCTTAGGGCTAGGTTTAGAAGCATCCCCTTGGCCTTGATCCATGGACCTAGTTGCAGCATGTTGGTGCAGCCCTAGGTTAGGTGTAGGTACATACAAGCTTAATCCCACACTCTTAGGCTAAACCCACATGATTAACCCAAAACTTGACACAAAAGTCAAGCCCACCAAAATTCTCACTCATACTTTATCCCATTCTCTCTCTCTATCCAAGCTTTTTACGTGAATTTCTTGTGGGCCCCACCTCCATTTATGAGAAGGTGATGTGGGCCATGGATGTGGATATTGGATTGGATCTTTGGATCCAAATCCAAATCCATATGCATGTTTGGATTTGGATCTGGATATATATGGTCCAAATCTGATCCAAATCTGATTTTCTGACTCCTTCATGGTATTTTGAAACGGACGATTTGTGCGGGGCCTGATAGCATCAGTACTCCGTCTTGCGTTGGGTCTTCACCAACATTGTCGTCCGCTCTTCTTCTTACCTTTCAGAGATCATTTTGATAGATTTATTGATAATAGGGGCTTGGATGTCCGAGTTTTTGGGGATGATTCTGATACGAGAGTTGATGTGTCGGGCTTGACATATGCTCCAGTTCCGGGCTCTCTTTTGCTTCTTCGGTCCTGCTTTCATCAGGCCAAGTCGCTTTGCGGGGTTTCAAAATACCTTTTTAAAGGTTTTAAAACTGTATAACACATTTTTTAAAACATATATGATTTAAACATATGTACAGGGTTGCCTGGAAGGCTCTTGGGTTTCTAGACTCAAAATAGCCCTTTGGGGCAGTTTTTGCAAAACCAGGTGTTTTGGGAAAATCGTGGGATTTTGGGGTGTTTACAGATGCCCCTCTTTGGCATTATCCAAATTTATTTGGATAATGGCAAAGACGAAAACACCCCTTTCGATGTCTCCCTAGATCTATCCACGAAAATATGGGATCGTAAAAAATTTTAGCAAAATCTCACTTTTAAAACCCTGGTAGGAGGAGATATCACGTCAAAGGGATATGTAAATGGTTTATGGTCCTAAATGGGATCATGTTTATGCAAGTGTCCATGCATGGATATGCAAATGCATGTTATGGATGGGACGCCAAGAATGGCGACCTCCTAGAGACCGGTTGACATGGTCAAACTCTTGAGACTTATAAAGGCCTGCTGCTCCAGGTGAGCAGACCCTATGCTGCTCGATGTTCGATTTTTCAAAATCTATTTACAAGGGAAAACTGCTTTGAGACTCAATCCTAAGGATCTCGAGCTCTTCGTGTTTGCCTTTGCTTGAGTCTTGACACTCTCTAATCGAGTAGAGGTTTTATAAGAAAACAAGCTACATTTCAAGATTCCTACGTCTTACTCGAAATGTCGAATTCTCAAACAAAATGAAATTTAAGTAAGTAAATCCTATTTTTACTTTAGGATTCCTCAAAATGAACCATGTTTTACTTGGGATAAGCTAGGGATGGGAAAGAGATACCACGGTCCCTTCTGAAGCGTCTCGTGGTTTAAGGCATAGAAGGCGGAAAAACTGCTCTTTTTGAGCTTTTTGGCCTTTTTCCCTTTTTTTCATAGAGGGTCTCCCTTTGGGAGTATTTTTTCTTTAATCCCTCTTTTTCATAAGAGAATCAATTTTTTCCTTTTAATTCTGGTTTCTTTCTTTGGGAAAGAGACTTTTTGATGCGGAATTCCCTTTATTTTGGCCACGTTTTCCTTTTGGAAGGAGAAGAGAAGAGGGGAGGACTTATCCCAAGGTCACACTCGATCCATTTCAAATCAGCCTATTTAAAAATAACACGTACTACTTGCAAGTATCTTGCTATATTGAACTAGGCCTTTCTTTGTAAGAAGAAGGATTTTGAAATGTAACCACGTATTTGGAAAACTCCACTCTTTCACAAGTGTGAATTCTCTCACTCAGGGTCACACAATTCGCCTTTGAACCTTACTTTCGAAGTTTCAAAGCAGCTATCCCTAAGGATTTTCGAAAATGAGGAATTTAACCTAAATCCTACACATAATACTTCTTTAAGTATTGAATATTGATAGGATCTGCTAAATTCCTACCTTTTACATCGATCAACCAATATGAATTGTTCGTGGTGGTTGCACGTACAACATAGGGTCCATCCCACTTGGGGCGCCACTTTCCAATGGGATGTGGGCCACGATAGTGGATGATTTTTAAAACCAGATCTCCCACTTCAAAGTGGTGAGGTCTCATGTGTTTGTCATAATGTTGGGCTATCCTTTGCCGGTATACATGAGCATGATCCATAGCAAGGAGTCGCCTCTCATCTAACAAATCTAGTTCGGCCATCCTAGCATGCTGAAGCGTCTCTAGGGGGAGGTCAAGTGCAATGGATGTATTGAATGAATGCAATTGTGTGTGAATGGGAAGAATGGCGTTTGTGACATAGACCAATTCGAATGGTGTGACATTTGTGGGAGTCCGGATGGAAGTCCTATAAGCCCATAAGGCTTCATCCAGCTTCTCGTGCCATGTCTTACCCTTCTCTAAAGTCTTCTCAATTATGCTAATGAGAGCCTTATTCGTGGCTTCGGCTTGGCCGTTTCCTTGAGGGTAGTAGGGCGAGGAGAAGTGGTGAGTTATGCCATATGTGTTGCACAACTTGACCATCCGCTCGTTTTTGAATGGGGTGCCATTATCGGACACAAGGTCTCTTGGAACCCCAAATCGAGCCAAGATATTCCTCCTAATGAAAGCCACCACATGTTGCTCCTATACGTTGGTCAGGGAGATGGCTTCAACCCACTTGGAGAAATACTTAATGGCTGCTAAAATGAATCTATGCCCATTCGATGCCTTTGAAAAGATCGGGCCTACAATATCAACTGCCCACATGGTAAATGGCCAGGTGCTGACCACGGAATGCAATGCAGATGATGGGATATGAATGGCGTGCCCATGCACTTGACATGGATGACACTTCCTATCATGATCGTGACAATCCTTTTTCAAGGTGGACCAAAAATAGCCCGCTCTAAGTATTTTCATTGCCATCATGTTGGCATTAACATGACCTCCACATTCTCCATCATGGAATTCATGGATAACAGTCCTAGCCTCCTCTAGGTCGACACATCTTACTAGGATGCTGGTAAAACTTTTTTTGTATAAAACCCCACCCAGAATGGTGTATCAGGTAGAAATTTTTCGGATGAATGCCTTATCTTTGGATGTGGCATCCTTGGCGAATCCTCCATTTTGTAGAAAATATTTGATGTCATAAAACCAAGGTTTTTCAACAGAATCTGGATTATTTTGGCAAATATCCAAATTGTGTGTGAATGGGTTAGGCGCATGCCATATTTCTAAGGATCGAGTACCCAAAGTGAGATCGACCTTTAGGGCTGAACCCAAGGAGGAGAGGGTGTCGGCAATGCCATTATCCTCTCTTCCTACGTGTGTGAGTCTACATGATTGGAATGACTCAACCAATCGAGTGGCCAACTCGTGATATGGAAGAAGTTTTTCATTACGTACTTGCCAAATTTTCAAAACTTGGTTTATAACAAGGAGCGAATCTCCAAAGACCTCGATGCATGATGCCCCTAGAGTTTTCGAAACCCTTAAGCCTTGTATGAGTGCTTCATACTCAGCTATGTTGTTGGAACATTCGAAATCTAGGCGGATTGCTATGGGAATCTTGCCCTTTTCAGGGGATATGAGGATGACCCCAGCACCAGCCCCTCATTGGTTTCGTGCCCCATCGAAGTGCATCTTCCACACTTGGTTTTTGAAAGAGTTTGCCAAAATGTGGTTTTGAAAATGGTTTTACAATATGCCTTCATCAGGCATTTCACTAAATGTGGGATATTCGTCCTCCAAGGGGAACTCAACCACGTAGTCAGCTAGGGCTTGCCCCTTAATGGAGATCTGATGATGGTATTTCAGGTCATACTCCATTAGAAGGAGTTGTCATTTGCCCAATCTACCAGTGAGAATGGGTTTTTCGAACAAATGCTTGATTGGATCAAGCTTGGACACTATCCAGATCTCATGATCTAGGAAATAGTGTCGAAATTTCTGGCAGGCCCAGACTAGGGCCAAGCACGTCTTCTCCATGGCTTGATAATTTCTTTCGTAAGCCAAGAGAGTTTTCGAAATATAATAGATGGCATACTCCTTGTGGGTGTCATCCTCGTATTGAGCTAATAGAGCTCCCAAGGCATTCGCATGCACGAAAATGTAAAGCAAAAGAGGTTTTCCTTGCTTTGGAAGATTCAAAACAGGGAGATTAACTAGGTGTGCCTTTAGTCTTTCGAAGGACTTTTGGCAGTCGTCATCCCATGAAAATTTCATGCCCTTCCTCAACAGTTTGTTGAAGGGTTCGCATCTAGTCGCCAGGTTTGATATAAACCGGCGAATGGATTGTAATCGACCTTGGAGGCTACGAATCAGTGTGAGATTGGAGGGTGGAGCCATGTCTATGATGGCTCGACACTTAGAGGGGTCAACTTCTATACCCCTTTGGCTCACCATAAAGCCCAATAGCTTTCCGGACTCTACTCCGAATACACATTTTTGAGGGTTTAGCTTTACTTTGTAAAGTCTAAGCCTTTCAAAAATCTTTTGTAAACATTCGATGTGAGTGCACTGAGTTTTGGATTTTGCCAAGAGATCATCTACATACACTTCTATGAGCTCATGAATCTGATCATGGAAGATCGTGGTCATGGCTTTCTGGTATGTTGCGCCGACATTTTTTAAACCAAAGCACGGGACGCTTCAGAAGGGATCGTGGTATCTCTTTCCCATCCCTAGCTTATCTCAAGTTAAAACATGGTTCATTTTGAGGAATCCTAAAGTAAAAATAGGATTTACTTACTTGAATTTCATTTTGCTTGAGAATTCGACGTTTTGGGTAAGACGTAGGAATTTGAAAAATAGCTTGTTTTCTTATAAAACCTCCGTTAGATAAGCGAGTGTCAAGACTCAACAAAAAACATTTGAAATCATCTCCGGAAGGTGAAAACAGAAGTGGACGACAATGTTGGCGAAGACCCAATGAAAGACGGAGTACTGATGCTGTCAGGCCCCGCACAAACCGTTCGTTTCAAACATACCCTGAAGGAGTCAGAATTCTGTTTGGATTGGATCTGGACCATATATATCCAGATCCCAATCCAAACGTATATGTGGATTTGGATCCAAAGATCCAATCCAATATCCACATCCATGGCCCACATCACCTTCTCATAAATGGAGGTGGGGCCCACTTGAAATTCACGTGGGATTGTAAGCATGAGAGAGAATGGGGAGGATTAAGTATGAGGGAAGTGTATTAAGCTTGACTTGTGTGTCAAGTTTCGGGTTAATCATGTGGGTTAGCCTAATTAGTGTGGGTTTAAGCTTGTATGAACCTACACCTAACCTAGGGCTGCACCAACATGATGCAATGAAGTCCATGAGCTATGCAAAGGGATACTCCTAACCCAATCCTAAGCTAAAACCCCTAATCCTAGCCATTTACCCTAATCCCGACCTAATCCTAACCTAATCACCTAACCTACTTCCCTAATCCCAGCCTAATCCCAACCTAATCACCTAACCCACCTCCATAATCCTTCCCTAAACCTAGCCTAATTCCCTTAATCCTAACCTAATCCTAGCCTAAACACCTAACCCACCTCACTAAACCTCACCCTAAAACCAACCCACCTAGCTAAGCCCTAAACCACTAAACCACCCCACCTAAACCCTAGCACACCATATCCCTAAAACCACCTAACTTAAATATCTAGTCCCCCCTAATATCTAGCCCACCTTATCACCACACCACCACCACCTAACCACCAAACCACCCCTTCAAAACCAGCTCAACCGACCTCTTGAAGAACCTATAAACCCCCCCCCGCCTAGTGGGCGGGTTTTTCAAGCTTTCCCCAGCCACCTTGGCCCAACCGAGCCCTCTCTCACCCCTTGCTCTCTTCTCTCACTTGCTCCACCGCCACCTCCCGGCCTGCACCACTCCACGCCACCGCCACCTCCCGGCCTGCCCCGTTCCACAGCATCCACTCCTTTCACCTGGCTGCATCCACTCCTTCCACTCGCCAACCTCCCCTTCCTCTCCGGTTAGTACCTTATCCTAACTCCACCCTATCTTCACTCCCCCTCCACTCTCAGCCACCCCATAGCACCCTACCTTAGCCTAGTCTCCACTCCATCCAGCCGGCCACCACCTAGCTACCTGCCACCATTCAGCTTTTTCCGACCACACCACCCGCTGCCCTACCTTCCCATTAGACACCCTAACTGGTCCCCAGCCACCTTACCCTTTTCCCCTAGGACCTGCCCCTCCTTTCCCTTAAACCAACCCTTAGTTAACACCCTAACTAGCTCCCCTTTGCCGTTCCTAAGTGCCCCTAGTTACCCCAGCCGGCCACCACCTAACCTGCCACTAGTCGGCCAACCACAGTCGGCTACACCTTGCCATACCCGCAGCCTTCCATCCTCATTCCTTAGACAACCCTTAGTCACCCCTTAGCTCCACCTTCCCTAGAACCTGCCCTACACTTTAGTGACACCCCCTAACTACCCCAGCCAAGGCGCCACTGCAACACCCCTCTCCCATCATCCGGCTAGCGCCAAGGCGCCATACCCGCAGCTCTCTTGTCACCCGGCCAACACTCCTTTGCCATGCCTTTCCGAGGAGCTCCCTCTTGCAGCCCAAGGCGACGCCCAAGCCCAAGCTCAAGCAAGTCACCTCCGGACCAGCTATACGTAAGTGCCTAATTCGGTCCTTGTTTATAGACTTGCTTAAGCTAAATTAAATTTGATACGGGGTTGTAATAACGGAGCCTTGTCTCCCCCCTCTTGTAATAACATGGATTGGCACACCCACACACACGTGCACTTGAGCCTATCTCGCTCTTAGTCATGCACGATTTTGAATACACACGGGCTTAATCATCCCTTAAGATATAAATTTATTTATATAATTTAAGTTGCGTGGGGTTTTGCTTAAGTTGTGTGTGTTGTCCTTCAATTCTCGCACTCACACACATTGAGCTTTCGCTCTTATTTGCAAGACCCAAGTAAGGGCCGTGTTATATTTTCCTTGGGTTTCATTTCATGTTGTGTGTGTTGTCTCTCAATTCTCGCACTCACACACATTGAGCTTTCGCTCTTACTCCCAAGACCTTAGTCAAGGCCTATTGCAATTTATATTTGGGTTTAATTTCATGTCGTGTGCATAGTACTTCAATTCTCACACTCACACACATTGAGCTTTCGCTCTTACTCCCAAGACCTTAGTTAAGGCCATATTGCAATTTATATTTGGGTTTCATTTAAGTCGTGTGAGTTGTCTTTCAATATACACACAACACCCACACAATACGTTGGCGACCTTCGGGCCCATATATATTATAAGTATTTCCCTTTCGGCTATGTCTTTAAGATTTGGGTTTTAAGGTTCAACAATGTGCATAGTCTTTACATATATACACGGCACACACTTGCACTATTGAGCCTTTCCGCTCTTAAGATATAGCCATATTTCCCTTTTGCAATTTACATTTCAAGTCATTTCCCTTCCGCATTGTCTTTCAATTTCGGGTTTTCCCTTTGGAGTTGCGTGAGTTTGCATTGCATATACGCCATACCATGAGTTAGGATGCATATTGCATCAAAGCAAACCCCATACTCCCGCTCAAAGTCGCCCCACTTAGGTTACGTGTTCATAACACACACCTAGTTGGCCCAAAAAGGGATAAAAAGAAAGACATAGGCACATGCAAATCCACGCGAAATAAAATCTGAAAATCATACAAAAAAACAACCCGAATCGAACACCTCAAACATTTTCGTAGGTTCTCATATTCCAAAACTCGATTTTTAAAGCGTACAGACTGACCCTTGCGCATCGGTGGAAGAAGGTCTGCGACGAAAAGAGCTTGCTTGCTCACATTTGCCACGTTAGGAGTCAGATTTAAAATATCTCTTCGCTAGCTTAAGTAAGCTAGCTGGCACATCCTTTTGCTTAAATAGGACTTAGACACACGAAAAGGTTCACTTCAGGCCTAAGAACTAGGAGCGGAAACTTTCTGCATCTACAGAAGGGGATTAAGGGAGGATGGTGCAGTTGGGTGGATGAGTGGCAGGTGGATGGGTGAGCAGGTAGGGGTTGTCCTAGCTGACTGGTAATGGAGGGAAGGTGCTGGTGGTGGCAAGAGATGGAGGGGAGATGGTGGATGAATGGGATGAGGTACTAACCGGGAGGAGGTGGTGCCGGCTTGGTGGTGGAAGAAGATGGCAGCCGAAGGGTCTCCCTCGCCGAAGGTGGAGGATGATGGAGTCGGTTGAAGTGGAGAGGTGGCAGCCGGGTGATGAAGTGGCGGTGGAAGGGCAAGTGGTGGAAGTGGTGCAGCTTGGAGGGAGTGAGGGGGGTTGTGAGTGGAAGAGAGAGAGTGAAACCCGCAAGAAAGGTGGGTTTTATAGGCTGGAAAAGGGGCTGGGTCGGTTGGGGTGGTATGGGCTAGATATTTGCAATAAGGTGGGCATGGGGAGTGGTTTGGGGTAGGTCGGTTAGGGGGGTTGGTTAGTGGTTTAGGGTAGGTCGGTTAGGTGGGCTGGGACTTAGTGGTTAGGGGTTTAATTAGGTGCACTAAGGTGGGCTTAGGCTTAGTTGGTTAGGGTCTAAGTGGTTTAGCTAGGTGAGGTGAGCTAGGTGAGGTTGGGGCGGTTTTGGGTGAGAGTGGCTAGGTTTGGGTCAGGTTTAGGGGAGAGTGGCTAGGTGAGGTGGGCTAGCTTAGGGCTAGGTTTTAGGAACCTCCCCTTGGCGCTGGTCCATGGACCCAGTTGCAGCCATGTACAAGTTGGTGCAGCCCCAAGTTAGGTGTAGGTGCATAAAAGCTCAAACCCACACTCTAGGCTAAACCCACCCTTGACCAAAAGTCAAGCCTACCAACTTTCTCACTCATACTTTATCACCCCTTTTTCTCTCTCTACCCAAGCTTTTCACGTGAAATATTTGTGGGCCCCACCTCCATTTATGAGAAGGTGATGTGGGCCATAGATGTAGATATTGGATTTGGATCTTTGGATCCAAATCTAAGTCCAAATCCAAATGCATGTTGGGTTTGGATCTGGATATATATGGTCCAGATCAGGCCCAAATATGATTTTCTGATTCCTTCATGGCGTTTCAAAATGGACGGTTTGTGTGGGGCCTAACTTCATCAGTACTCCGTCTTGCGTTGGGTCTTCGCCAACATTGTCGTCCGCTCTTCTTCTCACCTTCCGGAGTTCATTTCGAGCAAATTTCTGATATCTGGGGATTCGATGTCTGAGAATCTGGGGATAATTTTGATACGAGAGTTGATGTGCCGGGCTTGAAGTATGCTCCGGGTTCGGGCTCTCTTTTGCCTCTTCGGTCATGTTTTCATCAGGCCAAGCTGCTTTTTGGGTTTCAAAACACCTTTTTTAAGGTTTTAAAACTATATGTATACATTTTTAAAACATATATAAAGGTTCAAAGTATGTACAGGGTTGTCTGGAAGGCTCCTGGGTTTCCAGACTCAAAATAGCCCTTTGGGGCTGCTTTTGCAAAACTAGGCATATTTGAGAAAAATCATGGGATTTTGGGGTGTTTACACGTGGTATGGATGGCGTGCCCATGCACTTGACATGGGTGGCACTTCCTAACATGGTCATGGCAATCCTGCTTTAAGGTGGACCAAAAATAACCCGCTCTAAGTATTTTCATTGCCATCATATTAGCATTTACATGCCCTCCACATTCTCCATCATGGAATTCATGCATTATTATCCTAGCCTCCTCCAGGTCGACACACCTTAGTAAGATGCTAGAGAAACTCTTTTTGTCAAGAACCCCTCCCAAAATCGAATATCGGGTTGAAATTCTTCGTATAAAAGCTTTATCTTTAGATGTAGTGAATTCTTAAAATCCTCCATTTTCTAAGAAACTTTTTATGTCTTAAAACCAAGGTTTTTCAGTAGGATTTTGATTGTTTTGGCAAATTTCCAAATCGTGTGTGGATGGAGTGGGCGAGTGTCATATTTCTAAGAGTCTGGTTCCTAGAGTGGGATCGACCCTTAGGGCTGAGCCCAAGGATGAGAGGGCATTGGCAATGCTGTTATCCTCTCTTCCTACGTGTGTAAGAGTACACGATTTGAACGACTCGACCAGCTTGGTGGCCAACTCGTGGTATGGAAGAAGTTTTTCGTTTTTAACTTGCCAAATCTTTAACACTTGGTTTATGACAAGTAAAGAATCTCCAAAGACTTCGATGCATGATGCCCCTAGAGTTTTCGAAATTTTTAATCCTTGTATGAGTGCTTCATACATGACTGTGTTGTTGGAACACTCGAAATCTAGGTGAATGGCTATGGGAATTTCTCCCTTTTCAGGGGATATGAGGACGATGCCTGCCCCAACCCCTCTTTGGTTTCATGCCTGTAGACGCGCAAAAATCCCTGCCTCTTTCGGGGCTTGGAGTGGATCTTCTCGTGTGTCTAAGGCCTATGTATACAAATAGGGCATGCCAGCTAGCTTGCTTAAGCTAGCGAAGATATTTTTATCATTGACTTCTAAACGTGGCGACTATGAGCAAGTAAGCTCTTGCCGTCGCAGACCTTCTTGCACCGATGCGCAAGGGTCAGTCTGTACGCTTTTGCAAAAATCAAGTTTTGGAGAGAAAGTCTACGAAGTGGTTTGAGGTGTCTATTTCGGGTCTTTAGGATGCGATTGCATATTTTAGATCACGTGGATTTGCATGTGCCTAAGTCTTTTCTTTTATCCCTTTTCGGGCCACCTAGTTTGTGTGTTATGAACACTCCACTACATGGGCGAATTCGAGCGGGGCTTGCTTTGATGCAATATGCGTCCTACCTCGTGGTATGGCGTAGATGCAATGCAAACTCACGCTACTCCAAAGGGAAAACCCGAAATGTAAAGACAATACTGAAGGGAAATAACAGAAGGGAAATAACCGAAGGGAAATAACCGAAGGGAAATGACCGAAGGGAAATGACCGAAGGGAAATAACCGAAGGGAGATATGTATATAGCTTATGTATATGAGCCCTTACTCGGGTCTTGCAAATAAGAGCGAAGGCTCAATGTGGGTGCGTGCTTGAATTGAAAGGCTTACACACACGACATGAAATTAAACCCAAATATAAATTGCAGTATGGCCTTGACTAAGGTCTTGGGAATAAGAGCGAAGGC
Organism: Brasenia schreberi; assembly: GCA_036023115.1. Taxonomy (NCBI): domain Eukaryota; kingdom Viridiplantae; phylum Streptophyta; class Magnoliopsida; order Nymphaeales; family Cabombaceae; genus Brasenia; species Brasenia schreberi. The sequence continues at coordinate 7,771,841 of JAYKKT010000045.1, read as the reverse complement.
TCAATGTGTGTGAGAGTGCTTGAATTGAAAGACTTACTCACACGACATGAAATTAAACCCAAATATAACTGCAATAAGGCCTTTACTAAGGTCGGTGGCAAGTAGGTGAACGGTGGCAAGTAGGTGTCGCCTCAAGGTGGGGATTTAAAGGGGCTGAATAAGTGGGTTCTTAGGGTCACTAGGGGAGTTGAGAGTTTAGGGAAACTGGACCTAAAAGGTGAGTTTATGGGAAGGCCGAATGGGACAGCTAGGGGAAGGCCGAATGGAGTATGATGGCTAGGTAGTGGCCGATAGTTTAGGTTATACTAGGTTCGGCTAGGTGAAAAGGGTGGTGGCAAAGGGGCTGAGATGAGGATAGGGTAGGTGGCTAAGAGTGGAGAGGTGGAAGAGAAGGGCTTTGATGGAGATTGGGTACTTACCGAATGGGGAGAGGCGGTGGAAGGCAAGGAGAAGCAGGCGGGCAGGTGGGCTCTTGGCTGGTTCGGTTGGATGAAGGTGGTGGCGTCCGGCTAGGTGAGGTGGTGGTGGATGGAAGAGGGAAGGTGGCAGTGCAGGTGGAGCTGGTGGAGCAGGTGGAGCAGGCGGAGGTGATGGAGAGTGGTCCCGGCTAGGTGAGGAAATGGGAGAAGGAGAGGGCCCGGCTGGGTGAGGTGAGGGTTCCCACTTGAAAAACCTGCCCCCAAGGGGGGGGGGGTTTAAATAGGGGATGGGTAGGTCGGTTAGGGCTGGGCTGAGGGTAGTGGTTAGGTGGTTTAGGTAGGGTGGTATGTAGATAAGGTGGGCTGGAAAGGGTTGGGCCAGATATTTTAAAACTAGGGGTTTGGGTAGATTGTGGGCTAAGGGTGGTTTAGGGGTTTAGGGCTAGGTTAGGTGGTTGGGTTTCAGGGTGAGGTTTAGTGAGCTAGGTTAGGTGATTAGGCTAGGTTTAGGCTAGGATTAGGGAAATTAATCTAGGTTTAGGGAAGGATTAGGGAAGTGGGTTAGGTGATTAGGTTGGGATTAGGACAGGATTAGGGAAGTGGGTTAGGTGATTAGGTCGGGATTCGGGGTGAATTAGGGGTTTAGGCTAGGATTAGTCATTTTGGGTTAGGTCTAGGTGAAGGAGCTCCCTTAGCATGGCCCATAGACCTTGATCATCCCATGTTGGTGTAGCCCTAGGTTAGGTTTTAGCTAGTTACAAGCTTAAACCCACTCAATTAGGCTAACCCACATGATTAACCCCAAACTTGACACACAAGTCAAGCTTAATACAACACTCTTGATATTTTTCACCCCCACTCTCTCTCATGCCCAATATCCCATGTGAATTTCAAGTGGGCCCCACCTCCATTTATGAGAAGGTGATGTGGGCCATGGATATGGATATTGGATTGGATCTCTGGATCCAAATCCAAATCCAAGTCCACATATGGGTTTGGATTGGAATCTGAATATATATGGTCCAGATCCAATCCAAACTGAACTCTGACTCCTTCGAGCTGGGTTTGAAACGGACGATTCGTGCGGGGCCTGACAGCATCAGTACTCCGTCTGCGTTGGGTCTTCGCCAACATAGTCGTCCGCCTCCGTTTCTGCCTTCCGAAGATGACTTCAAATGCTATTTTGATAAGAACAGAGTCTTGGATGTTCGAGATCCTGGGGTATGAATCAAATACAAGAGTTGCTGCGCCGGGCTCGACATGTGCTCCGGTTCCGGGCTCTTCTTAACTCTCCTGGTCCTGTCTTGATCAGGCCAAGCCGCTTTGGTGTTTCAAAACATGTTTTAAAAGGGTTTTCAAAAGCCATATCATATGTTTTTAAAAGATGTAGTTTAAAACAGATATACAGGGTTGTCTGGAAGGCTCCTAGGTTTCCAGACTCAAAATGGCCCTTTGGGGCTGCTTTTACAAAACCAGATGAATTTCAGAAATTCGTGGGATTTCGGGGTGTTTACAGATGCCCCTCTTTGGCCTTGTCCAAATAGATTTGGATAAGGGCAAAGATGACAAACACCCCTTTCAATGTCTCCCTAGATCTAGCCACGAAGAATATGGGATCGTCCCATTTTAGCGAAATCTCAATTTACAAACACTGGTAGGAGGAGATATCACGCCAAAGGGTTATACTATGGAATCTGGTCCTAAAATGGGATCATGTTCATGCAAGTATCATGCGTGGAATGCAGATGACATGGGTGTGGTGCCAAGAGTGGCGACCTCCCAGAGACCAGATGTGGTCGAACTCTAGAGACTTACAAGGTCTATTGCTCCAAGTGAGCAAATCCTATGCTGTTCGATGTTCGGTTTTCAAAACCTATTTACAAAAATTATTTACAAAAGGGACAACTGTCTTGAGCCTCGATCCTAAGGATCTTGAGCTCTTCATGCTTGCCCTTGTTTGAGTCTTAACACTCGCTTATCTAGCGGAGGTTTTATAAGAAAACAAGCTTCATTTCAAATTCCTACGCCTTACTCGAAACGTCGAATTCTCAAACAAGATGAAATTCAAGTAAGTAAATCCTATTTTTACTTTAGGATTCCTCGAAATGAACCATGCTTTAGCTTGGGATAAGCCAGGGATGGGAAAGAGATACCACGGTCCCTTCTGAAGCGTCCCGTGGTTTAAGGCACAGAAGGTGGAAAACTGCTCTTTTTGAGCTTTTTCGCCTCTTTTTCCTTTTTTTCATCGAGGGTCTCCCTTTGGGAGTATTTTTTCTTTAATCCCTCTTTTTCATAAGAGAATCGATTTTTCTTTTAAATTCTGGTTTCTTTCTTTTGGAAAGAGACTTTGAATGGGAAATTCCCTTTTGTTTGGGCCTTTGTTTTCCTTTTGGAAGGAGAAGAGAAGAGGGGAGGACTTATCCCAAGCCTACACTCGATCCATTCCAGATCAGCCTATTTAGAAATAGCACGTACTACTTGCAAGTATCTTGCTATGTTGAACTAGGCCTTTCTTTGTAAGATGAAGGATTTTGAAATGCAACCACGATTTTGAAAACTCCACTCTTTCACAAGTGCGAATTCTCTCGCTCAGGGTCATACGAGTTGCCTTTGCACCTTATTCACATGTCTCAGGGCAGCTATCCCTCTAAAATTTTCAAAAACTGGAATTTAATCCAGATCCTACACATGATACTTCTTTAAGTATTGAATATTGATAGGATCTGCTAAATTCCTACCTTCTACATCGATCAACCAATACGAATTGTTCGTAGTGGTTGCTCGTACAACATAGGGTCCATCCTAGTTGGGGCGCCACTTGCCTAGGGGGTGTGGGCCACGATGGTGGATGGTTTTCAAGACCAGATCTCCCACTTCAAAGTGGCGAGGTCTCATGTGTTTGCTATAATGTCGGGTTATCCTTTGCCGGTATGCACGAGCATGATCCATGGCAAGGAGTCGCCTCTCATCTAGCAAATCTAGTTCGGCCATCCTAGCATGCTGAAGCGTCTCTAGGGGGAGGTCGAGTGTTAGGGATGTATGAAATGAATGCAGTTGGGTATGAATGGGAAGAATGGCATTTGTGCCATAGACCAACTCGAATGGTGTGGCATTCGTGGGAGTCCGGATGGAAGTCCTATAAGCCCATAAGGCTTCATCCAGCTTCTCGTGCCACATCCTACCCTTCTCTAAGGTTTTCTCAATGATACCAATGAGAGTCTTGTTTGTAGCTTCGGCTTGGCCGTTGCCTTGAGGGTAGTAGGGCAAGGAGAAGTGGTGAGTTATGCCATACGTGTTGCACACCTTAACCATCCGCTCATTCTTGAATGGGGTACCATTATCAGACACAAGGTCTCGTGGAACCCCAAATCGAGCCAAGATATTCCTCCGGATGAAAGCCACCACATGTTGCCCCATTACATTCGTTAGGGAAATGGCTTCCACCCACTTGGAGAAATACTCCGTGGCTGCTAAAATAAAACGATGCCCATTCGAGGCCTTTGGAAATATTGGGCCTACTATGTCAAACGCCCACATGGTAAATGGCCAGGGGCTGACCACGGAATGCAATGTAGATGAAGGGATATGAATGGCGTGCCCATGCACTTGACATGGATGACACTTCCTAACATGATCGTGACAATCCTTTTTCAGGGTGGACCAAAAATAACCCCCTCTAAGTATTTTCATTGCCATCATGTTGGCATTAACATGACCTCCACATTCTCCATCGTGGAACTCATGCATCACTATCCTAGCCTCCTCTAGGTCGATACACCTAAGCAGAATGCCAGTAAAACTCTTTTTGTATAAGACCCCACCCATAATGGTGTATCGGGTCGAAATCTTACGAATGAATGCCTTATCTTTGGATGTGGCATCCTCGGTGAATCCCCCATTTTCTAAAAATTGTTTTATGTCATAGAACCAGGGTTTTTCAATAGACTCTGGGTTGTTTTGGCAAATATCCAAGTCGTGTGTGGATGGATGGGGCGCATGATATATTTCCAAAGATCTGGTCCCTGAAATGGGATCGACCTTCAGGGCTGAGCCCAAGGAGGAGAGGGCATCGGCGATGCCATTGTCCTCTCTTCCCACGTGTGTGAGCTTACACGACTGGAAGGATTGGACCAATCGAGTGGCCAACTCGTGATATGGAAGTAGTTTCTCATTACGTACTTGCCAAATTTTTAAAACCTGGTTTATGACAAGGAGCGAATCTCCAAAGACCTCGATGCATGATGCCCCTAGAGTTTTCGAAATCCTTAAGCCTTGTATGAGTGCTTCATACTCAGCTACGTTGTTGGAACATTCGAAATCTAAGCGGACTGCTATGGGAATCTCGCCCTTTTCAGGGGAGATTAGGATGATCCCGGCACCAGCCCCTCGTTGGTTTCGTGCCCCGTCGAAGTGCATCTTCCACACTTGGTTTTTGAAAGAATTTGCCAAAATGTGGTTTTGAAAATGGTTTTGCAATATGCCTTCATCAGGCATTTCGACAAGAGTGGGGTATGCGTCCTCTAAGGGGAATGCAGCCACATAATCTGCTAGGGCTTGCCCCTTAATGGAGATCTAGTGATGGTATTTCAGATCATACTAAATTAGAAGGAGTTGCCATTTGCCTAATCTTCCCTCGAGAATGGGTTTTTCGAACAAGTGCTTGATTGGATCAAGCTTGGACACTATCCAGATCTCATGATCTAGGAAATAGTGTCTGAACTTCTTGCAGGCCCAGACTAGGGCCAAGCACGTCTTCTCCATGGCTTGATAATTTCGTTCATAAGCCAAGAGAGTTTTCGAAATATAGTAGATGGCATACTCCTTATGGGTGTCATCCTCGTATTGAGCCAACAGGGCTCCTAAAGCATTCACATGCACGGAGATGTATAATAAAAGTGGTTTTCCTTGTTTTGGAGGATTCAAAACGGGGGGATTAACCAAGTATGCCTTCAGTCTCTCGAAGGACTTTTGGCATTCGTCATCCCATAAGAATTTCGTACCCTTCCTCAACAGTTTGTTGAAGGGTTCGCATCTAGTTGCCAGATTCGATATGAATCGGCGCACAGATTGTAATCGACCCTGGAGGCTACGGACTTGGGTGAGATTGGAGGGTGGAGCCATGTCTATGATGGCTCGACACTTAGAGGGGTCGACTTCTATTCCCCTTTGGCTCACCATAAAGCCTAGAAGCTTCCCTGATTCTACCCCGAACACACATTTTTGAGGGTTTAGCTTTACTTTGTAAAGCCTAAGCCTTTCGAAAATCTTTTATTAACATTCGATATGAGTGCATCGGGTTTTGGATTTCGCCAAGAGATCATCTACATACACTTCTACAAGCTCGTGAATTTGATCATGGAAGATCGTGTTCATGGCTCGTTGGTATGTTGCGCCGGCATTTTTCAAACCAAAGGGCATGACTGTATAGCAGTATGTGCCCCATGGGGTTGTGAAGGCGGTCTTACCCTGATCTCGTGGACTTAGTTTGATTTGATTATAGCCTGAATAGCCATCCATGAATGAAAACATTTCATGACTTGCAGTACTATCGACGATCAAATCTATGTTTGGTAAAGGATAATTATCCTTTGGAGTGGCTTTATTCAGGTTTCTAAAATCGATGCATATTCGAATTTTCCCATTGGTTTTTCGAACCACAACGATATTTGACAACCAATCAGAATACGCAATGGGTTTTATAAATCCGGCTTTTAGCAGATCTTCTAAACCCTCTTTGACTTGCGTGTGTACATTCGGGTGTATTTTCCTAAGCTTCTGCTTTATTGGTTTTACACCTATATCTAAGGGAAGACGATGCTCGACTATGCTGGGATCTATGCCCGGCATGTCTTCATACGTCCATGCAAACACATCTAAATAGGTTTGTAGAAATGCAATGAATGCTAACTTTTCAGTTTCATGCAAGCATGCGCCTATTTTGATGGTTTGGGGATTGGAATCATCCCCGAGGTTCACCTCTACGAAATCTCCTCCTACTGATTAGGAAGGTCTTTCAAAATTGAGAATTCTATGAAATTCTGGGAGCTCAGAAGTGGGATCTTCCTCAAGGGGATCCACTTCTGGGCTTTGATCATTCTCGTGGGCTATAGACCCGAGGGAACTTGATGCGTGGTTTTCAAAATAACCTGGTTTTGTACTTGGATTTTCAAGTGATTTCGAAATTTTTGGTCTGGCTATGCAGACGATGCTTCTTTCGAAATCCTTTTCTTTTACCAAAGTCTTACCAGGAGCAGCTATGTACAAAATCTTTTTGGTATTTTCCAAATTTTCAATTTTTTTGGGTTTTTGTAAAACAAGAACTTTGAGAACTATACAAAGCACTCTTTTTTCGAGTTTTTGTTTGTCCATTGTTTTTGGTTTTTCTTGTTTTTCGATTTTTTTGATTTTAAGTTTTCAAATGTTTTTGGTATTTTTAGAAAAAGGGATCTTCCGTCATACCTACAAAGGGAAAACACTACGGGTTAGACTCGGAATAGGAGGTCTAAATCGTAGGTCTCTTCTAAGACAGGCTTCGGGGCACCCTTGACCCAGGTGGTCACAGGGGGTGGCTCCGGCGGTATTCGGGGAGTATAGCCGATCCCATATCGGCTTGGGTTGGCCCTAGGAAGGATGGGCTCTAGGAGACCCTGGTTTTGTGCCCCTAGACTTTTGTAGGGCGTGTAGCCCATGTTCAATAACATGTTCCACGACCTTTTGTTTTTTGAAAAGATGGGATATAAGTCGTGGTCCTGGAACATGCTATCGTCCATATTAGGCTCGTATGGCCTTTTGTCCAGGGGTTTTGGAAATAGGGAACGCTTGGGTTTTCCTAGGAGGATTAGAGTCGGGAGGGGGCCTGCTTTGGGCGGCCCCTTCACACATACAACCTTCCTAGGGTTGTTCAACACGAGCCAAGGTGGCTCAACCATAATTTGCCCCAGGTTAGCCTCATGGGCCTGGGAGCTTGATAAACAAGGGGAGTTTATGATCCCCTGAAGTTGTGGGTGACTCTCACCTAGGATCACTACGACCTGGTCCTTAAAAGGGATCTTGACACACTTGTGGAAGGTGGATGGCACAGCGCACAAGTTGTGTATCCAAGGCCTTCCCAGCAACAGGTTATAATGGGGGTGGATGTCCAAGACATAAAACACCCCCGTGTGTTCGATCCCTCCCGTTTCCATTGGGAGTTCGATGGATCCTAAAGGCCTAGACGCATTCCCATCGTATCCAGTGATAACGATGGGGCTTGGGTTCACTGAAGTCAAGGTGACTCTGATTTTGTACGCCACGTGAAGTGGAAGGATGTTGAGCCCTCCTCCACCATCGACTAGGCACCTATCCAGAGAGTGGTTGTTTAGAACCACCTCGATATGCAGGGCCTGGTTATGGGTTTCGTAGGGTCTATCTACATCATCTTCCGAAAAGGTGATGGGCGATTTTGCTCCTAATAAAGCCACTTGGGCAGACAAGGATTCCGGACTTATGTTCGAATCAACCTTGGCCCTTTCTAGAATTTTCTCTAAGACAAGTCTATGCCTAGGCGAGGTTTTGATAAGCTCTAGGATAGACATGTGAATAGGAATCTTTGAAAGGTGGTTTTCGAAATCATAAGGATTTAGGATGACTTTGTCCTTATCTGCTTTTGGCAGACCACTAGGAATACATGCTTTTGAGGGGCCAGGCACACTGACCACCTTTTGAGCACCTTGAAGGTGCGGGGGTTGGTAGATCCTCCCAGATCTAGTGACTTCCCCCACGACCAGCCTAGGGTTCGCGCTAAACTTGGCTCTAAGGATGAGTTGAGGAGAACCTTGGATTTTCAAAACTGGTTTTGCCGGGGTTCCCACTTTCGGTGGTCCACGAATGACGACTTGGGCGGGCCTCTTGTATAATACAAGGATGGGCGCACAAGTAGGTCGACCAAGTTCTGGATTTTGCGCTAGTTCCTTGGAAATGATGAGGGTACATACCTCCTTTCCTTTCCCACTGCCACTGGCGTGTTTGGGAAAGGGTTCCTTGAAGATAGCTTGAGGTGGCTCAGGTTCCGCAGTGACCTGGAGTCGGCCTTCCGCTATCAAGTTCTCAATTTTATTTAAAAGAGAGAAGCAGCGTTTCGTATCATGGCCTTTGAGCCGATGATACTTGCAATATCGGTTTAAATACCCCCCTTTGGAAGTGACTCCTTCGGGGATTTCAGGGAGTTCAATCATGCCCTGGGCAAGTAAGAGGTCTAGGACCTCCGACACAGGTTGCCCCAGTGGAGTGTACTCCCGTTTTTCAATCGGTTTTGAAAAATTGCGTTCTCTCTTATTTTCTAATTTTTCAAAATTTTTGGAAGTGCCCGCCATGCCCGGATCCACCCGGACATTGGCGATTTTATGGGGCTTTGCCCCTTTGTCCGTCGTGGGCAGCCCATATGCAATGGGCTTTTCCAAACGGGTTTTTGGAACAACACTTCCTTTCCATAAGTGGTCGTACGTCCCTTTTCGCAAGTTGGTTTCGAAAAGGGAGGCCTTTTTGATCAACTTATGGAAAGTTGAAATCTCATGGAGCGAGAGAAGGGTTTTTAACTCGCTTTTAAAATTATTCAGGATGAGCAATACCTCGCATCCTTCGGATATAGGCTCTCGCACTTGGCCTAAAAGCGACCTCCATCTTATAATGAAGGCATGCACGTCTTCGTTCATGCCTTGCTTTGTATCCCTTAAGGTATTCAGGGTTGGCGTGACTTCCACGTTGTGTGCAAATCTTTGCATGAAGCAGTTCGCTAACTCTTCAAAAGTAGCGAATTGGCTTAAGTCGTAGGAAGCCAGCCACTTGGCAGCTGTGCCTTTAAGGGATAGAGGGAACCAATACACCCATTTCATCGAGTCCTTTTTCTTCTTATGGGCTCGACGCGAGAAAAGCTGCAAGTGAGACCTAGGGTCTCCCATGCCATCATACCGATGGAAGTTCGGTATTTCATCGTCACTGTCTGTTTCGTAATCCATAGGAAGGAAATCAGATAGGGCGTAGCTTCTTTTCTCTTTATTCTGCCCTTTCAGCAGCTGCTGTAGGGCTTTACGGTCCTTTTGTGTGAAGGACTCGTGGTATTGGTTGCCTTCCATTACGGAGACCTCTTTTTGCTTGCGAGGTTTTTCAGATTTCTTTTTGGGCCTTTGTTCACCGTTTGATGAACATGAATCGCCTACTTCAGCCTCTTGGCTGAGAGCATCGATTTTGGCCACAAACTCCCTTCTCAAGTCCTCGATTTCATCTAGTTTTATTTTGTTTTTGAAAATCCTCCTAGAGTGAGAACTTGATGCGCATGAGCCTTGGCTCGACACTTCACTTGGATTGGATTTTGACATGCTTTTCAAGCTTTTTCAAAATTTCCTAAGTACAAGCAAAGAAAACAAGTTAAAACGACACCTTTTTACAAAATTTTCGCAAGACTTCTACAAGTAAACTCGATTTTTGAAAAGGCTCACGTCCCACCGGGCGTGCCAATCTCTGTAGACGCGCGAAAATCCCCGCCTTTTTGCCTCTTTCGGGGCTTGGAGTGGATCTTCTCGTGTGTCTAAGGCCTATGTATACAAATAGGGCGTGCCAGCTAGCTTGCTTAAGCTAGCGAAGATATTTTTATCACTGACTTCTAAACGTGGCGACTGTGAGCAAGTAAGCTCTTGTCATCGCAGACCTTCTTGCACCGATGCGCAAGGGTCTGTCTGTACGCTTTTGCAAAAATCGAGTTTTGGAGAGAAAGTCTACGAAGCAGTTCGAGGTGTCTATTTCGGGTCTTTAGGATGCGATTGCATATTTTAGATCACGTGGATTTGCACGTGCCTAAGTCTTTTCTTTTATCCCTTTTCGAGCCACCTAGTTTGTGTGTTATGAACACTCCACTACATGGGCGAATTCGAGCGGGGCTTGCTTTGATGCAATATGCGTCCTACCTCATGGTATGGCGTAGATGCAATGCAAACTCACGCTACTCCAAAGGGAAAACCCGAAATGTAAAGACAATACTGAAGGGAAATAACCGAAGGGAAATAACCGAAGGGAAATGACCGAAGGGAAATAACCGAAGGGAGATATGTATATAGCTTATGTATATGAGCCCTTACTCGGGTCTTGCAAATAAGAGCGAAGGCTCAATGTGGGTGCGTGCTTGAATTGAAAGGCTTACACACACGACATGAAATTAAACCCAAATATAAATTGCAGTATGGCCTTGACTAAGGTCTTGGGAATAAGAGCGAAGGCTCAATGTGTGTGAGAGTGCTTGAATTGAAAGACTTACTCACACAACATGAAATTAAACCCAAATATAACTGCAATAAGGCCTTTACTAAGGTCTTGGGAGTAAGAGCGAAGGCTCAATGTGTGTGAAAGTGCTTGAATTAAAAGACTTACTCACATGACATGAAATGAAACCCAAATAGTATAGGTCGGCCCTTACTTGGGTCTTTCAAATAAGAGCGAAAGCTCAATGTGTGTGAGAGTGCTTGAATTGAAAGACTTACTCACACGACATGAAATGAAACCCAAATAGTATAGGTCGGCCCTTACTTGGGTCTTTCAACTAAGAGCGAAAGCTCAATGTGTGTGAGTGCTTGAATTGAAAGGCAACGCACCCAACTTAAACAAAACCCTTCTAAAATGAAAGTATATATATACACTTATGTATTAGGGGCTGATTAGGCCCATGTGTGTTCAAAATCGTGCACGACTAAGAGAGTGCACGTGTGTGGTTGTGCCAAGCCACGTTATTACAAGCGGGGGGAGACTATGCTCCGTTATTACAACCCCGTATCAAATTGAATCTCAAGCAAGTGTACAACTAAAGACCGAGTTTAGACACTTACGAGTAGCTGGTCCGTAGAGGTCTTGCTTGAGCGTGGACTTGGCCTTGGGCTGCAAACGGGAGCTCCGCGAAGATCGGTGATCAAAGGTGCTGGCCGGCTGCAAGTGGGGCGCGGGATAGGCGCCTCGAAGGTGGCCGGTGGCAAGTAGGTGTCGCCTCAAGGTGGGGATTTAAAGGGGCTGAATAAGTGGGTTCTTAGGGTCACTAGGGGAGTTGAGAGTTTAGGGAAACTGGACCTAAAAGGTGAGTTTATGGGAAGGCCGAATGGGACAGCTAGGGGAAGGCCGAATGGAGTATGATGGCTAGGTAGTGGCCGATAGTTTAGGTTATACTAGGTTCGGCTAGGTGAAAAGGGTGGTGGCAAAGGGGCTGAGATGAGGATAGGGTAGGTGGCTAAGAGTGGAGAGGTGGAAGAGAAGGGCTTTGATGGAGATTGGGTACTTACCGAATGGGGAGAGGCGGTGGAAGGCAAGGAGAAGCAGGCGGGCAGGTGGGCTCTTGGCTGGTTCGGTTGGATGAAGGTGGTGGCGTCCGGCTGGGTGAGGTGGTGGTGGATGGAAGAGGGAAGGTGGCGGTGCAGGTGGAGCTGGTGGAGCAGGTGGAGCAGGCGGAGGTGATGGAGAGTGGTCCCGGCTAGGTGAGGAAATGGGAGAAGGAGAGGGCCCGGCTGGGTGAGGTGAGGGTTCCCACTTGAAAACCCGCCCCCAAGGGGGGGGGGTTTAAATAGGGGATGGGTAGGTCGGTTAGGGCTGGGCTGAGGGTAGTGGTTAGGTGGTTTAGGTAGGGTGGTATGTAGATAAGGTGGGCTGGAAAGGGTTGGGCCAGATATTTTAAAACTAGGGGTTTGGGTAGATTGTGGGCTAAGGGTGGTTTAGGGGTTTAGGGCTAGGTTAGGTGGTTGGGTTTTAGGGTGAGGTTTAGTGAGCTAGGTTAGGTGATTAGGCTAGGTTTAGGCTAGGATTAGGGAAATTAATCTAGGTTTAGGGAAGGATTAGGGAAGTGGGTTAGGTGATTAGGTTGGGATTAGGACGGGATTAGGGAAGTGGGTTAGGTGATTAGGTCGGGATTAGGGGTGAATTAGGGGTTTAGGCTAGGATTAGTCATTTTGGGTTAGGTCTAGGTGAAGGAGCTCCCTTAGCATGGCCCATAGACCTTGATCATCCCATGTTGGTGCAGCCCTAGGTTAGGTTTTAGCTAGTTACAAGCTTAAACCCACTCAATTAGGCTAACCCACATGATTAACCCCAAACTTGACACACAAGTCAAGCTTAATACAACACTCTTGATATTTTTCACCCCCACTCTCTCTCATGCCCAATATCCCACGTGAATTTCAAGTGGGCCCCACCTCCATTTATGAGAAGGTGATGTGGGCCATGGATATGGATATTGGATTGGATCTCTGGATCCAAATCCAAATCCAAGTCCACATATGGGTTTGGATTGGAGTCTGGATATATATGGTCCAGATCCAATCCAAACTGAACTCTGACTCCTTCGAGCTGGGTTCGAAACGGATGATTCGTGCGGGGCCTGACAGCATCAGTACTCCGTCTGCGTTGGGTCTTCGCCAACATAGTCGTCCGCCTCCGTTTCTGCCTTCCGGAGATGACTTCAAATGCTATTTTGATAAGAATAGGGTCTTGGATGTTCGAGATCCTGGGGTGTGAATCAAATACAAGAGTTGCTGCGCCGGGCTCGACATGTGCTCCGGTTCCGAGCTCTTCTTAACTCTCCTGGTCCTGTCTTGATCAAGCCAAGCCGCTTTGGGGTTTCAAAACATGTTTTAAAAGGGTTTTCAAAAGCCATATCATATGTTTTTGAAAGATGTAGTTTAAAACAGATATACAGGGTTGTCTGGAAGGCTCCTGGGTTTCCAGACTCAAAATGGCCCTTTGGGGCTGCTTTTACAAAACCAGATGAATTTGAGAAATTCGTGGGATTTCGGGGTGTTTACAATGCCCCATCGAAGTGCATTTTCCACACTTGGTTTTCATTTAAACAATTTGATAAAATATGATTTTGAAATTGGTTTTGGAATGTGCCTTCATCGAGCATTTTATCAAGTGTGGGGTACGCATCTTGCAAGGGGAAGTCGACCACATAGTCGGCTAGGGCTTGGCCCTTAATGGATGTTTGATGGTGGAATTTCAGGTCATACTCCATCAAGAGGAGCTGCCATTTACCTAGCCTACCCGTGAGGATAGGTTTTTCAAACAGATGCTTGATGAGATCAAGCCTAGACACTATCCAGATCTCATGATCTAGGATGTAGTGTCGAAATGTCTGGCAGGCCCACACCAAGGCCAAGCAAGTCTTCTCCATGGCTTGATAATTTCGTTCATAAGCCAATAGAGTTTTGGAAATATAGTAAATGGCATACTCTTTATGGGTATCATCCTCATATTGAGCTAGCAATGCACCCAAAGCATTCGCATGCACAGAAATATAAAGTAAAAGAGGTTTTCCTTGCTTTGAAGGGTTTAAAACAAGAGGATTAACCAAATACGCTTTTAGTCTTTCGAAAGCCTTTTGGCAATCATCATCCCATATGAATTTCACCCCTTTTCTCAAAAGTTTGTTGAAGGGTTCGCATCTTGTAGCGAGGTTTGAAATAAACCTGCGAATTGATTGGAGGCGACTTTGGAGGCTACGGATTTGCGTAAGATTGGAGGGTGGAGACATGTCTATGATGGCTCTACACTTAGAGGGGTCGACTTCTCTGCCCCTTTGGCTTACCATAAAGCCCAAGAGCTTACCGGATTCTACTCCGAAAATGCATTTTTGAGGGTTTAGCTTTACTTTGTAAAGCATAAGCCTTTCGAAATTTTTTTGTAAACATTCGATATGGGTGCATCGAGTTTTTGATTTAGCCAAGAGATCATGCGCCTATTTTGATGGTTTTGGGATTGGAATCATCACCTAGGTTCACCTCTATGAAATCTCCTCCTACTGATTGGGAAGGTTTTTCAAAATCGAGAATTCTATGAAATTCTGGGAGCTCAGAAGTGGGATCTTCCTCAAGGGGATCCACTTCTGGGCTTTGATCATTCTCGTAGGCTATAGACTCGAGGGAATTTAATGCGTGGTTTTCAAAATGACCTGGTTTTGTACTTGGATTTTCAAGTGATTTCAAAATTTTTGGTCTGGCTATGCAGACGACATTTCTTTCGAAATCCTTGTCTTTTGCCAAAGTCCTACCAGGAGCAGCTATGTACAAAATCTTTTTGGTATTTTCCAAATTTTTGATTTTTTTCGTTTTTTGTAAAACAAGAACCTTGGGAACTATACAAAGTACTCTATTTTCGAGTTTTTGTTTTTCCATTATTTTTGGTTTTTCTTGTTTTTCGATTTTTTTGATTTTAAGCTTTTCAAATGTTTTTGTATTTTTAGAAAAGGGATCTTCCGTCATACCTACAAAGGGAAAACACTACGGGTTAGACTCGGAATAGGAGATCTAAATCGTAGGTCTCTTCTAAGGCAGGTTCCGGGGCACCCTTGACCCAGGTGGTCACAAGGGGTGGCTCCGGCGGTATTCGGGGAGTATAGCCGATCCCATATCGGCTTGGATTGGCCCTAGGAAGGATGGGCTCTAGGAGACCCTGGTTCTGTGCCCCTAGACTCTTGTAGGGCGTGTAGCCCATGTTTAACAACATGTTCCATGACTTTTTATTTTTTGAAAAGGTTTGATATAAGTCGTGGTCCTGGAACATGCTATCGTATATATTGTGCTCATATGGCCTCTTGTCCAGGGGCTTTGGAAATAGGGAACGCTTGGGTTTTCCTAGAAGGATTAGAGTCGGGAGGGGGCCTGCTTTGGGTGGCCCCTTCACATATACAACCTTCTTAGGGTTGTTCAACACGAGCCGAGGTGGCTCAACCATAATTTGCCCCAGGTTAGCCTCATGGGCCTGGGAGCGTGATAAACAAGGGGAGTTTATGATCCCCTGAACCTGTGGGTGACTCTCACCTAGGATCACTACGACCTAGTCCCTAAAAGGGATCTTGACACACCTGTGGAAGGTGGATGGCACAGTGCACAAACTGTGTATCTAGGGCCTTCCCAAAAACAGGTTATAATGGGGGTGGATGTCCAAGACATGGAACACCCTCGTGTGTTCGATCCCTCCCGTTTCCATTGGGAGTTCGATGGATCCTAAAGGTCTAGACGCATTCCCATCGTATCCAGTGATAATGATGGGGCTTGGGTTTACTGAAGTCAAGGTGACTCCGATCTTGTATGCCACATGAAGTGGAAGGATGTTGAGCCCTCCTCCACCATCGACTAGGCACCTGTCCAGAGAGTGGTTGTTTAGAACCACCTCGATATGCAGGGCCTGGTTATGGGTTTCATAGGGTCTATCTACATCATCTTCCGAGAAAGTGATGGGCGATTTTGCTCCTAATAAAGCCACTTGGGCAGACAAGGATTCCGGACTTATGTTCGAATCAACCTTGGCCCTTTCTAGAATTTTCTCTAATACAAGTCTATGCCTAGGCGAAGTTTTTATAAGATCTAGGATAGACATGTGAATAGGAATCTTTGAAAGGTGGTTTTCGAAGTCATAAGGATTTAGGATGACTTTGTCCTTATCTGCTTTTGGCAGAACACTAGGGATACATGCTTTTGAGAGGCCAGGCACACTGACCACCTTTTGAGCACCTTGAAGGTGCGGGGGTTGACAGATCCTCCCGGATCTAGTGACTTCCCCCAGGACCAGCCTAGGGTTCGCGCTAACTTTGGCTCTAAGGATGAGCTGAGGAGAACCTTGGATTTTTAAAACTGGTTTTACCGGGGATTCCACTTTTGGTGGTCCCCGAATGACGACTTGGGCGGGCTTCTTGTATAGTACAAGAATGGGCGCACAAGTGGGTCGACCAGGTTCTGGTTTTGTGCAAGTTCCTTGGAAATGGTGAGGGTACATACCTCCTTTCCTTTCCCACTGCCACTGGCGTGTTTGGGAAAGGGTTCCTTGAAGATAGCTTGAGGTGGCTCAGGTTCCACAGTGACTTGGAGCTGGCCTTCTGCTATCAAGTTCTCAATTTTATTTAAGAGGGAGAAGTAGCGTTTGGTATCATGGCCTTTGAGCCGATGATACTTACAAAATCGGTTTAAATACCCCCCTTTGGAAGTGACTCCTTCGTGGATTTCAGGGAGTTCTATCATGCCCTGGGCAAGTAGGAGGTCTAGGACCTCCGACACAGGTTGCCCCAGTGGAGTATACTCCCGTTTTTCAACCAGTTTTTGAAAATTTCGCTCCCTCTTATTTTCTATCTTTTCAAAATTTTTGGAAGTGCCCGCCACGCCTGGATCCACCCGGACATTGGCGATTTTATGGGGCTTTGCCCCTTTGTCCGTCATGGGTAGCCCATATGCGATGGGCTTTTCCAAGCGGGTTTTTGGAATGGCACTTCTTTTCCACAAGTGATCGTATGTCCCTTTTCGCAAGTTGGTTTCGAAAAGGGAGGCCTTTTTGATCAACTTATGGAAAGTTGAGATCTCGTGGAGAGAGGGAACGGTTTTTAACTCGCTTTTAAAATTATCCAGGATGAGCATGACTGCACATCCTTCGGATATGGGCTCTCGTACTTGGCCCAAAAGTGACCTCCATCTTATAATGAAGGCATGTACGTCTTCGTTCATGCCTTGCTTTGTATCCCTTAAGGTATTCAGAGTCAGCGTGACTTCTATGTTGTGTGCAAATCTTTGCATGAAGCAGTTTTTTAACTCTTCAAAAGTACCGAACTGGCTTAAGTCGTAGGAAGCCAGCCATTTGGCAGCTGTGCCTTTAAGGGATAAAGGGAACCAATACACCCATTTCATCGAGTCCTTTTTCTTCTTATGGGCTCGACGTGAGAAAAGCTGCAAGTGAGACCTAGGGTCTCCCATGCCATCATACCGATGGAAGTTCGGTATTTCATCGTCACTGTCTGTTTCGTAATCCATAGGAAGGAAAACAGACAGGGCGTAGCTTCTTTTCTCTTTATTCTGCCCTTTTAGCAACTGCTGTAGGGCTTTACGGTCCTTTTGTGTGAAGGACTCGTGGTATTGGTTGCCTTCCATTATGGAGGCCTCTTTGTGCTTGCGAGGTTTTTCGGATTTCTTTTTAGGCCTTTGTTCATCGTTTGATGAACATGAATCGCCTACTTCAACCTCTTGGCTGAGAGCATCGATTTTGGTCTCAAACTCCCTTCTCAAGTCCTCGATTTCATCTAGTTTTATTTTGTTTTTGAAAATCCTCCTAGAGTGAGAACTTGATGCGCATGAGCCTTGGCTCGACTCTGCACTTGGATTGGATTTTGACATGCTTTTCAAGCTTTTTCAAAATGTCCTAAGTACAAGCAAAGAAAAACAAGTTAAAAATGACACCTTTTAAAAATTTTCGCAAGACTTCTACTTAAAAACTCGATTTTTGAAAGGCTCACGTCCCACCGGGCGTGCCAATCTCTGTAGACGCGCGAAAATCCCCGCTTCTCACCTTTTCAGGGCTTGGAGTGGATCCTCTCGTGCGTCTAAGGCCTATTTATGCAAACAGGGCGTGCCAGCTAGCTTACTTAAGCTAGCGAAGATATATTTAAAACTGACTTCTAATCGTGGCGACTGTGAGCAAGTGAGCTCTTGTCGTCGCAGACCTTCTTGCACCGATGCGCAAGGGTCAGTTTGTACGCTTTGCAAAAATTGAGTTTTGGGATAGAAAGCCTACGAAGCGGTTCGAGGTGTCTAATTCGGGTCTTTTAGATGCGGTTGCATATTTTAGATCACGTGGATTTGCACGTGCCTAAGTCTTTCCTTTTATCCCTTTTCGGGCCCCCTAGTTTGTGTGTTATGAACACTCCACTACATGGGCGAATTCGAGCGGGGCTTGCTTTGATGCAATATGCGTCCTACCTCGTGGTATGGCATAGATGCAATGCAAACTCACGCTACTCCAAAGGGAAAACCCGAATGTAAAGACAATACTGAAGGGAAATAACCGAAGGAAAATAACCGAAGGGAAATGACTTGAAATATAAATGCCGAAGGGAGATATGTATATAGAGTATGTATATGAGCCCTTACTCGGGTCTTGCAAATAAGAGCGAAGGCTCAATGTGGGTGCGTGCTTGAATTGAAAGACTTACACACACGACATGAAATTAAACCCGAAAATAAATTGCAGTATGGCCTTAACTAAGGTCTTGGGAATAAGAGCGAAAGCTCAATGTGTGTGAGTGCTTGAATTGAAAGACAACGCACCCAACTTAAGCAAAACCCTACAAAAATGAAAGTATATGTATATACTTATGTATTAGGGGCTGATTAGGCCCGTGTGTGTTCAAAATCGTGCACAACTAGGAGAGTGCACGTGTGTGGGTGTGCCAAGCCACGTTATTACAAGCGGGGGGAGACTATGCTCCGTTATTACAACCCCGTATCGAATTGAATCTCAAGCAAGTATACAACTAAAGACCAAGTTAGGCACTTACTAATAGCTGGTCCGAAGATGCCTTGCTTGAGCGTGGGCTTGGCCTTCGCCTTGGGCTGCAAAAGGGAGCTCCGCGAGGTTAAACGACAAGGGGTGCTAGCCGGTTGCCTTGAAGGTGGCCGGCTGCTAGCAAGGGTGTCGCCTAGACGTGTGGGATTAAAGGGGCTAGGTAAGGTCACTAGGGGGAGTGTAGTGTTGGGTAATATGGCACTAAGGGAAGGGAACTAGATAGGGGAAGGATACGGCTGGCGGGTGGCTGGCCAAATGAAAAGGTGACAGTCGGTTGGAGTGGCCGACTAGGAGCTTGGTGGTGGCGGGTATTTAGGGAGTTTGGTTTCGGCTAAGTGAGAAGGGTGGCAGCGAGTGTAAGGGCTGATGTTAGAGTGGTAGGGGAGTGGATTAGGAGGCTGAGAGTGGAGAGGGAGTGAAGAAGTAGTAGGGTATGGTGTAGGGGACTTACCGGGTGAAGAGAGGGTGGCGCTCGGTTGGAGGGAAATGATGCAGGTGGTGGTGTTCGGCTGGGAGGTGGTGGTGTACGTGGCGGTGCAGGTGGTGGTGGGATGGAGAGCAGGTGGAGCAGGTGGAGCAGGCGGCTGAGCTTGGGGAAGTGGAGGACCCGGCTGGGCTTGGGGAAGGCGGTTAGATGATGATCATCCTGAAACTCGCCCCCAAGGGGGGGGGGTTTATATAGGGTTGGGTAGGTCGGTTAGGGCTGGGTTTGGGGTAGTGGTTAGGTGGTTTAGGTAGGGTGGTATGATGATAAGGTGGGCTGGAAAGGGTAGGGCCAGATATTTTAGATACTAGTGGTTTGGGTAGGTTGTGGGCTAGGGGTGGTTTAGGGGTTTAGGGTTTGGTTAGCTGGGTTGATTCTAGGGTGAGGTTTAGTGAGCTAGGTTAGGTGATTAGGCTAGGATTAGGCTAGGTTTAGGGAAATTAACCTAGGTTTAGGGAAGGATTAGGGAAGTGGGTTAGGTGATTAGGTTAGGATTAGGCCGGGATGAGGGAAGTAGGTTAGGTGATTAGGCTCAGATTAGGGGCGGATTAGGGTAGAAGGCTAGGATTAGGTATTTTGGGTTAGGTTTAGGCTAAGGAGATCCCTTTGCATGGCCCACAGACCTTAACCATATCATGTTGGTGCAGCCCTAGGTTAGGTTTTGGCTAATTACAAGCTTAAACCCACTCAATTAGGCTAACCCACAAGATAAACCCCAAACTTGACACACAAGTCAAGCTTAATTACAACCACACTTGATCTTATCCATCCCCACTCTCTCTCATGCCCATAATCCCACGTGAATTTCAAGTGGGCCCCACCTCCATTTATGAGAATGTGATGTGGGCCATGGATATGGATATTGGATTGGATTTTTGAATCCAAATCCAAATCCAAGTCCATACATGGGTTTGGATTGGGATCTGGATATATATGGTCCAGATCCGATCCAAACTGAACTCTGACTCCTTCGAGCTGTGTTCGAAACGAACGGTTTGTGCGGGGCCTGACAGCATCAGTGCTCTACCTGTGTTGGGTCTTCGCCAACATGATCGTCCGCCTCTGTTTTCGCCTTCCGGAGATAACTTCAAAGAAGGTTTTGATGATAACAGGGTCTTGGACGTTCGAGATCCTGGGGGTGTGGATTTGATTCAAGAGTTGTTGTGCCGGGCTTGACATGTGCTCCAGTTCCGGGCTCTCCTTAGCTCTCTGGTCCTGTCTGGATTGGGCCAAGCTGCTTCGGGGTTTTAAAACATGTTTTAAAAAGGTTTTCGAAGTCATATTATATATTTTTGAAATATAAAGTTCAAAATATATGTGCAGGGTTGTCTGGAAGGCTCCTGGGTTTCCAGACTCAAAATGGCCCTTTGGGGCTGCTTTTGTAAAACTAGGTTGTTTTGAGGAATTCGTGGGATTTTGGGGTGTTTACAGCGGGTTTTCCATCTTTTTCCACCTTGGGGCCAGCCGACCTTGGCCAATCACCTCCCAGCCGAACCTTCCACCTTGCTCCACCTGCACCACCACACCCCGGCCAGCTCCACCTCACGCCACCACTGCCTCCCAGCCTGCTCCACTCCACGTCGCGACCACCTCTCGGCTGAACCCCATCTTCCTTCATCACCCGGCTGCCCTTCTTCCATCCACCGACCTTCGTGATCCATTCGGTTAGTGTAAACGCGCGAAAATCCCCGCCTCTTTGCCTTTTCCAGGGCTCGGAGCGGATCCTCTCGTGTGTCTAAGGCCTATGTATGCAAACAGGGCGTGCCAGCTAGCTTACTTAAGCTAGCGAAGATATATTTAACACTGACTTCTAAACGTGGTGACTGTGAGCAAGTAAGCTCTTGTCGTCGCAGACCTTCTTGCACCGATGAGCAAGAGTCAGTCTGTACGCTTTGCAAAAATTGAGTTTTGGAGAGAAAGTCTACGAAGTGGTTCGAGGTGTCTATTTCGGGTCTTTAAAATGCGATTGCATGTTTTAGATCACGTGGATTTGCACGTGCCTAAGTCTTTTCTTTTATCCCTTTTCGGGCCACCTAGTTTGTGTGTTATGAACACTCCACTACATGGGCGAATTCGAGCGGGGCTTGCTTCGATGCACTATGCGTCCTACCTCGTGGTATGGCATAGATGCAATGCAAACTCACGCTACTCCAAAGGGAAAACTCGAAATGTAAAGACAATACTGAAGGGAAATAACCGAAGGGAAACGACCGAAGGGAAATAACCGAAGGGAAATAACCGAAGGGAGATATGTATATAGATTATGTATATGAGCCCTTACTCGGGTCTTGCAAATAAGAGCGAAGGCTCAATGTGGGTGCGTGCTTGAATTGAAAGACTTACTCACACGACATGAAATTAAACCCAAATATAAATTGCAGTATGGCCTTGACTAAGGTCTTGGGAGTAAGAGCGAAGGCTCAATGTGTGTGAGAGTGCTTGAATTGAAGTACTACACACACGACATAAATGAAACCCAAATATAACTACAATAAGGCCTTTACTAAGGTCTTGGGAATAAGAGCGAAGGCTCAATGTGTGTGAGAGTGCTTGAATTGAAAGACTTACACACACGACATGAAATGAAACCCAAATAGTATAGGTCGGCCCTTACTTGGGTCTTTCAAATAAGAGCGAAAGCTCAATGTGTGTGAAAGTGCTTGAATTGAAAGACTTACTCACACGACATGAAATGAAACCCAAATAGTATAGGTCGGCCCTTACTTGGGTCTTTCAAATAAGAGCGAAAGCTCAATGTGTGTGAGTGCTTGAATTGAAAGACAACGCACCCAACTTAAGCAAAACCCTTCGAAAATGAAAGTATATATATACACTTATGTATTAGGGGCTGATTAGGCCCGTGTGTGTTCAAAATCGTGCACAACTAAGAGAGTGCACGTGTGTGGGTGTGCCAAGCCACGTTATTACAAGCGGGGGGAGACTATGCTCCGTTATTACAACCCCGTATCAAATTGAATCTCAAGCAAGTATACAACTAAAGACCGAGTTTAGGCACTTACGAGTAGCTGGTCCGTAGAGGCCTTGCTTGAGCGTGGGCTTGACCTTCGCCTTGGGCTGCAAACAGGAGCTCCACGAGGGTGGATGACAAAGGGTGCTGGCCGGCTGCAAGTGGGGCGTGGGATAGGCGCCTCGAAGGTGGCCGGCTGCAAATGGGTGTCGCCTTGATGTGGGGGATTAAAGGGGCTGGGCCAAGTGAGTGTGTAGGGTCACTAGGAGAGCCTAGAGTATTGGGGAGTATGGACCTAAAGGGAGTTTAAGGGAAGGCCGAATGGGAGTCTTAGGGGAAAAGAGATGGCTGGCCGGGTGTAGTTAGGGTAGTTAGGTAGTGGCCGGTGGTTTAGGTTGTGCTAGGTTCGGCTAAGTGAGAATGGTGGCAGCAAGGGGCTGATGTGTAGGTAAGATGGTGGTATGGTGGGTGGCTAGGAGTGGAGAGGGAGTAGAGAAGGAGCTAGGTAGAGTGGGGGGTGGTACTTACCGAATGGGGAGAAGGTAGTACATGGCTGGGAGGAAGATGGGCAGGCTGTGAAGCTCGGCCGGGAGGTGGTGGAGGTGGCGGTGCAAGCTGTGGTGGGATGGAGGGATGGTGGTGGTGCAGGCGGCGCAGGTGGAGATGGTGGGACTCGGCTGGACTTGGGGAAGGAGGGGACCCGGCTGGGATGGGTGAAGCCACTAGCTTTCAAAAACCCGCCCCCAAGGGGGGGGGGTTTAAATAGGGATGGGTAGGTCGGTTAGGGCTGGGTTTGGGGTAGTGGTTAGGTGGTTTAGGTAGGGTGGTATGAAGATAAGGTGGGCTGGAAAGGGTTGGGCTAGATATTTTGAAAACTAGTGGTTTGGGTAGATTGTGGGCTAGGGGTGGTTTAGGGGTTTAGGGCTAGGTTAAGTGGTTGGGTTCTAGGGTGAGGTTTAGTGAGCTAGGTTAGGTGATTAGGCTAGGTTTAGGGAAATTAACCTAGGTTTAGGGAAGGATTAGGGAAGTGGGTTAGGTGATTAGGTTGGGATTAGGCCGGGATTAGGGAAGTAGGTTAGGTGATTAGGCTCAGATTAGGGGTGGATTAGGGTGGAAGGCTAGGATTAGGTGTTTTGGGTTAGGTTTAGGTGAAGGAGCTCCCTTTGCATGGCCCATAGACCTTAACCACATCACGTTGGTGCATCCCTAGGTTAGGTTTTGGCTAATTACAAGCTTAAACCCACTCAATTAGGCTAACCCACATGATTAACCCCAAACTTGACACACAAGTCAAGCTTAATTACAACACACTTGATCTTATCCACCCCCACTCTCTCTCATGCCCATAATCCCACGTGAATTTCAAGTGGGCCCCACCTCCATTTATGAGAAGGTGATGTGGGCCATGGATATGGATATTGGATTGGATCTCTGGATCCAAATCCAAATCCAAGTCCACCTATGGGTTTGGATTGGGATCTGGATATATATGGTCCAGATCCAATCCAAACTGAACTCTGACTCCTTCGAGCTGGGTTCGAAACGGACGATTTGTGTGGGGCCTAACAGCATCAGTACTCCGTCTGCGTTGGGTCTTCGCCAACATGGTCGTCCGCCTCCGTTTCTGCCTTCCGGAGATGACTTCAAATGATATTTTGATAAGAACAGGGTCTTGGACGTTCGAGATCCTGGGGGTGTGAATCAGATACAAGAGTTGCTGTGCCGGGCTCGATGTGTGCTCCGGTTCCGGGCTCTTCTTAGCTCTCTTGGTCTTGTCTTGATCGGGCCAAGCCGCTTTGGGGTTTCAAAACATGTTTTAAAAAGGTTTTAAAAGCCATATTGTATGTTTTCGAAATATAGAGTTCAAAACATATGTACAGGGTTGTCTGGAAGGCTCCTGGGTTTCCAGACTCAAAAATGGCCTTTTGGGGCTGCTTGTATAAAACCAGATGGATTTCGAGAAATTCGTGGGATTTTCGGGGTGTTTACAGATGCCCCTCTTTGGCCTTGTCCAAATAGATTTGGATAAGGGCAAAGATGACAAACACCCCTTTTAGTGTCTCCCTAGATCTAGCCACGAAGAATATGGGATTGTCCCATTTTTAGCAAAATCTCAATTTACAAACTCTGTTAGGAGGAGATATCATGCCAAAGGGTTTATACTATGGAATCGGGTCCTAAATGGGATCATGTTCATGCAAGCACCATGCGTGGAATGCAAATGACATGGGTGTGGTGCCAAGAGTGGCGACCTCCCAGAGACCAGATGTGGTCGAACTCTAGAGACTTACAAGGCCTACTACTCCAAGTGAGCAAATCCTTTGCTGTTCGATGTTCGGTTTTCAAAACTTATTTACAAAAGCTATTTACAAAAGGGACAACTGTCTTGAGTCTCGATCCTAAGGATCTCGAGCTCTTCGTGCTTGCCCTTGTTTGAGTCTTAACACTACTTATCTAGCGGAGTTTTTATAAGAAAATGAGGCATATTTCAAATTCCTATGCCTTACTCGAAACGTCGAATTCTCAAACAAGATGAAATTCAAGTAAGTAGATCCTATTTTTACTTTAGGATTCCTCGAAATGAACCATGCTTTAGCTTGGGATAAGCCAGGGATGGGAAAGAGATACCATGGTCCCTTCTGAAGCGTCCCGTGGTTTGAGGCATAGAAGGCGGAAAACTGCTCTTTTTGAGCTTTTTGGCCTCTTTTTCCTTTTTTTCATAGAGGGTCTCCCTTTGGGAGTATTTTTTTCTTTAATCCCTCTTTTTCACAAGAGATTCGATTTTTCTTTGGCAATCAGGTCAAAAAGAGTGCACGTGTGTTCAAAATCGTGCACAACTAAGAGAGTGCACGTGTGTTGGTGTGCCAAGCCACGTTATTACAAGCGGTTGGTTGAGGAGCAGCCGGGTGTGGTGGAGTGGTTGGTTCGGCCGGATGAAGAGGATGGCGACAGGTGGTTGGGGAGTGGTGGAGCAGGTGGAGCACGGTGGTTGTGCAGATGGAGACGCCGGCTGGCAGTGGGGCAGGTGGAAGGATGATGGTGATCGGTTGGGAGTGGGGGACCCAAGGCTTGATGATGGGAGATGGGAAGAACCCGCCCCAAAGGGGGGGGGTTATATAGGGCTGCAAGAGGCGGTTGGGGCTGGTATTAGGGTAGTGGTTAGGTGGTCTAGGGAGGGTGGTAAGGTAGTAAGGTGGGCTGGTATTAGGGTAGGGCTAGATATTTTAAATACAAGGGGTTTTGGGTAGGTTGTGTGCTAGGTTTAGGTGGGGTGGTTTAGAGGTTTAAGGTTTAGCTAGGTGGGTTGGTTTTAGGGTGAGGTTTAGTGAGGTAAGTTAGGTGATTAGGCTACGATTAGGTTAGGTTTAGAGAATTTAACCTAGGTTTAGGGAAGGATTAGGGAAGTGGATTAGGTGATTAGGTTGGGATTAGGCCGGGATTAGGGAAGTGGGTTAGGTGATTAGGCTCAGATTAGGACCGAATTAGGGTAGAAGGCTAGGATTAGGTGTTTTTGGTTAGGATTAGATGAAGGAGCTCCCTTTGCATGACCCATAGACCCTAATCATATCATGTTGGTGCAGCCCTAGGTTAGGTTTTGGCTAATTACAAGCTTAAACCCACTTAATTAGGCTAACCCACATGATTAACCCCAAACTTGACACACAAGTCAAGCTTAATTACAACACACACTTGATCTTATCCTCCCTCACTCTCTCTCATGCCCATAATCCCACGTGAATTTCAAGTGGGCCCCACCTCCATTTATGAGAAGGTGATGTGGGCCATGGATATGGATATTGGATTGGATTTTTGAATCCAAATCCAAATCTAAGTCCATACATGGGTTTGGATTGGGATCTAGATATATATGGTCCAGATCCGATCCAAACTGAATTCTGACTCCTTCGAGCTGTGTTCGAAACGAACGGTTTGTGTGAGGTCTGACAGCATCAGTACTCCGTCTGCGTTGGGTCTTCGCCAACATGATCGTCCGCCTCTGTTTTCGCCTTTCAGAGATGATTTCAAAGGATGTTTTGATGATAACAGGGTCTTGGACGTTCGAGATCCTGGGGGGGTGGATTTGATACGAGAGTTGCTGTGTCGGGCTCGACATGTGCTCCGGTTCCGGGCTCTCCTTAGCTTTCTTGGTCCTGTCTGGTTTAGGCCAAGTTGCTTCGGGGTTTCAAAACGTATTTTAAAAGGTTTTTAAAGCCATGTTGTATATTTTTGAAATACAGAGTTCAAAACATATGTACAGGGTTGTCTGGAAGGCTCTTGGGTTTCCAGACTCAAAATAGCCCTTTGGGGCTGCTTTTGCAAAACCAGATGGATTTGAGAAATTCATGGGCTTTCGGGGTGTTTACAGATGCCCCTCTTTGGCCATGTCCAAATTGATTTGGATAAGGGAAAAGATGACAAACACCCCTTTCAATGTCTCCCTAGATCTAGCCACGAAGAATATGAGATCGCCCCAATCTTTAGCAAAATCTCAATTTACAAACTCTGGTAGGAGGAGATCACTTCAAAGGGTTTTACTATGGAATCTGGTCCTAAATGGGATCATGTTTATGCAAGTACCATGCGTGGAATGCAAATGACATGGGTGTGGTGCCAAGAGTGGCGACCTCCCAGAGACTAGATGTGGTCGAACTCTAGAGACTTACAAGGCCTGTTGCTCCAAGTGAGCAGATCCTATGATGTTCGATGTTCGATTTTCAAAACTTATTTACAAAAATATTTACAAAAGGGACAACTGTCTTGAGTCTCGATCCTAAGGATCTCGAGCTCTTCGTGCTTGCCCCTGTTTGAGTCTTAACACTCGCTTATCTAGTGGAGGTTTTATAAGAAAAGTTATATTTCAAATTCCTACGTCTTACTTGAAACGTCGAATTCTCAAGCAAGATGAAATTCAAGTAAGTAAATCCTATTTTTACTTTAGGATTCCTCAAAATGAACCATGCTTTAGCTTGGGATAAGCCAGGGATGGGGAAGAGATACCACGGTCCCTTCTGAAGCGTCCTGTGGTTTAAGGCATAGAAGGCGGAAAAACTACTCTTTTTAAGCTTTTTGGCCTCTTTTTCCTTTTTTTTCATAGAGGGTCTCCCTTTGGGAGTATTTTTTCTTTAATCCCTCTTTCTTTTCACAAGAGAATCGATTTTTCTTTCAAATTCTGGTTTCTTTCTTTTGGAAAGAGACTTTGAATGGGAAATTCTCTTTATTTGGGCCTTTGTTTTCCTTTTGGAAGGAGAAGGGAAGAGGGGAGGACTTATCCCAAGCCCACACTCGATTCATTCCAGATCAGCCTATTTAGAAATAGCACGTACTACTTGCAAGTATCTTGCTATAGTGAACTAGGCCTTTCTTTGTAAGAAGAAGGATTTTGAAATGTAACCACAATTTTGAAGACTCCACTCTTTCACAAGTGCGAATTCTCTCACTCAGGGTCACACGACTTTGCCTTTGCACCTTATTTTAATGTCTCAGGGCAGCTATCCCTAAAATTTTCGAAAACTAGAATTTAATCCAAATCCTACACATGATACTTCTTTAAGTATTGAATATTGATAGGATCTGCTAAATTCCTACCTTCTACATCGACCAACCAATACGAATTGTTCGTGGTGGTTGCTCGTACAACATAGGGTCCATCCCACTTGGGGCACCACTTTCCGAGTGGATGTGGGCCACGATAGTGGATGATTTTCAAGAGCAGGTCTCCCACTTCAAAGTGGTGAGGTCTCGTGTGTTTGCCATAATGTCGGGCTATCCTTTGCCGGTATGCACGAGCATGATCCATGGCAAGGAGTCACCTCTCATCTAGCAAATCTAGTTCGGCCATCCTAGCATGTTGAAGTGTCTCTAGGGGGAGGTCAAGTGCTATGGATGTATGGAATGAATGCAGTTGAGTATGAATGGGAAGAATAGTGTTTGTGCCATAGACAAATTCGAATGGTGTGTCATTCATGGGAGTCCGGATGGAAGTCCTATAAGCCCATAAGGCTTCATCTAGCTTCTCGTGCCACGTCCTACCCTTCTCTAAGGTGTTCTCAATTATGCTAATGAGAGTCTTGTTTGTGGCTTCGGCTTGGCCATTGCCCTGAGGGTAGTAGGGCGAAGAGAAGTGGTGAGTTATGCCATACGTGTTGCACAACTTAACCATCCGCTCGTTCTTGAATGGGGTGCCATTATCAGACACAAGGTCTCGTGGAACCCCAAATCGAGCCAAGATATTCCTCTGAATGAAAGCCACCATATGTTGCCCCATCACGTTGGTTAGGGAAATGGCTTCCACCCACTTGGAGAAATAATCCATGGCTGCTAAAATAAATCGATGCCCATTCGAGGCCTTTGGAAATATTGGGCCTACAATGTCAAACGCCCACATGGTAAATGGCCAGGGGCTGACCATGGAATGCGATGCAGATGAAGGGATATGAATGGCGTGCCCATGCACTTGACATGGATGACACTTCCTAATATGATCGTGACAATCCTTTTTCAGGGTGGACCAAAAATAGCCCCCTCTAAGTATTTTCATTGCCATCATATTGGCATTGACATGGCCTCCACATTCTCGATCGTGGAATTCATGCATCACTATCCTAGCCTCCTCTAGGTCGATACACCTAAGCAGAATGCCGGTAAAACTCTTTTTGTATAAAACCCCACCCAGAATGGTGTATCGGGTCAAAATCTTACAGATGAATGCCTTATCTTTGGATGTGGCATCCTCGACGAATCCCCCATTTTCTAGAAATTGTTTTATGTCATAAAACCAGGGTTTTTCAATAGACTCTGGGTTATTTTGGCAAATGTCCAAGTCGTGTGTGGATGGGTGGGGCGCATGCCATATTTCCAAAGATTTGGTCCCTGAAATGGGATCGACCTTCTGGGCTGAACCCAAGGAGGAGAGGGCATCGGCGATGCCATTGTCCTCCCTTCCAATCGTGTGTGAGTTTACACGATTGGAAGGACTGGACCAATCGAGTGGCCAACTCGTGATATGGAAGTAATTTTTCATTTCGTACTTGCCAAATTTTCAAAACCTGGTATATGACAAGGAGCGAATCTCCAAAGACCTCGATGCATGATGCCCCTAGAGTTTTCGAAATCCTTAAGCCTTGTATGAGTGCTTCATACTCAGCTACATTGTTGGAACATTCAAAATCTAAGCGAACTGCTATGGGAATCTCACCCTTTTCAGGGGAGATGAGGATGACCCCAGCACCAGCCCCTCATTGGTTTCGTGCCCCGTCGAAGTGCATCTTCCACACTTAGTTTTCGAAATTGTTTGCCAAAATGTGGTTTTGAAAATGGTTTTGTAATATGCCTTCATCAGGCATTTCAACAAGAGTGGGATATGCGTCCTCTAAGGGGAACTCAGCCACGTAATCTGCTAGGGCTTGCCCCTTAACGGAGATCTGGTGATGGTATTTCAAATCATACTCTATTAGAAGGAGTTGCCATTTTCCCAATCTACCCATGAGAATGGGTTTTTCGAATAAGTGCTTGATTGGATCAAGCTTGGACACTATCCAGATCTCGTGATCCAGAAAATAGTGTCTGAATTTCTGGCAGTTCCAGACTAGGGCCAAGCACGTCTTCTCCATGGCTTGATAATTTCGTTCATAAGCCAAGAGAGTTTTCGAAATGTAGTAGATGGCATACTCCTTATAGTTGTCATCCTCGTATTGAGCCAATAGGGCTCCTAAAGCGTTCGCATGCACGGAGATGTAAAGTAAAAGTGGTTTTCCTTGCTTTGGAGGGTTCAAAACGGGGGGATTAACCAAGTATGCCTTTAGTCTTTCGAAGGACTTCTGGCATTCGTCATCCCATAAGAATTTCGTGCCCTTCCTCAATAGCTTGTTGAAGGGTTCGCATCTAGTCGCCAAATTTGATATGAATCGGCGAACAGATTGTAAACGACCCTGGAGGCTACGGATTTGAGTGAGATTGGAGGGTGGAGCCATGTCTATGATGGCTCGACACTTAGAGGGGTCGACTTCTATACCCCTTTGGCTCACCATAAAGCCCAGAAGCTTCCTTGATTCTACCCCGAATACACATTTTTGAGGGTTTAGCTTTACTTTGTAAAGCCTAAGCCTTTCGAAAATCTTTTGCAAACATTCGATATGAGTGCATCGGGTTTTAGATTTTGCCAAGAGATCATCTACATACACTTCTACGAGCTCATGAATCTGATCGTGGAAGATCGTGGTCATGGCTCGTTGGTATGTTGCGCCGGCATTTTTCAAACCAAAGGGCATGACTGTATAGCAGTACGTGCCCCATGGGGTTGTGAAGACGGTCTTACCCTGATCTCGTGGACTTAGTTTGATTTGATTATAGCCTGAATAGCCATCCATAAACAAAAACATTTCCTAATTCGTAGTACTATCGACTATCAAATCTATGTTTGGTAAAGGATAATTATCCTTTGGAGTGGCTTTATTCAGGTTTCTGAAAACGATGCATATTCGAATTTTCCCATTGGTTTTTCGAACTACAATGATGTTTGACAACCAATCAGAATACGCAATGGGTTTTATAAATACGGCTTTTAACAGATCTTCTAAACCCTCTTTGACTTGCGTGTGTACATTCGGGTGTATTTTCCTAAGCTTCTGCTTTATGGGTTTTACATCCGCATCTAGTGGAAGACGATGCTCGACAATGCTGGGGTCTATGCCCGGCATGTCTTCATACGTCCATGCGAACACATCTAAATAGTTTCGTAGAAATGCAATGAATGCTAACCTTTCAGTTTCATGCAAGCATGCACCCATTTTGATGGTTTTGGGATTAGAATCATCCCCTAGGTTCACCTCTATGAAATCTCCTCCTACTGAATTGGAAGGTCTTTCAAAATCGAGAATTTTATGAAATTCTGGGAGCTCAGAAGCGGGATCTTCCTCAAGGGGATCCACTTCTGGGCTTCGATCATTCTCGTGGGCTATAGACCCGAGGGAATTTGATGCGTGGTTTTCAAAAAGACCTAGTTTTGTACTTGGATTTTCAAGTGATTTCGAAATTTTTGGTCTGGCTATGCAGACGACGTTTCTTTCGAAATCCTTTTCTTTTGCCAAAGTCCTACCAGGAGCAGCTATATACAAAATCTTTTTGGTATTTTCCAAATTTTCGATTTTTTTGGGTTTTTGTAAAACAAGAACTTTGGGAACTATACAAAGCACTCTTTTTTTGAGTTTCTGTTTTTCCATTGTTTTTGGTTTTTCTTGTTTTTCGATTTTTTTTATTTTAATCTTTTCAAATGTTTTGTATTTTTATAAAAGGGATCTTCCGTCATACCTACAAAGGGAAAACACTACGGATTAGACTCGGAATAGGAGATCTAAATCGTAGGTCTCTTCTAAGGCAGGTTCCAGGGCACCCTTGACCCAGGTGGTCACAGGGGGTGGCTCCGACGGTATTCGGGGAGTATAGCCGATCCCATATCGGCTTGGATTGGCCCTAGGAAGGATGGGCTCTAGGAGACCCTGGTTTTGTGCCCCTAGACTCTTGTAGAGCGTGTAGCCCATGTTTAACAACATGTTCCATGACTTTTTATTTTTTGAAAAGGTTTGGTATAAGTCGTAGTCCTAGAACTTGTTGTCGTCCATATTGTGCTCATATGCCTCTTGTCCAGGGGCTTTGGAAATAAGGAACGCTTGGGTTTTCCTAGAAGGGTTAGAATCGGGAGGGGGCCTACTTTGGGCGGCCCCTTCACACATACAACCTTCCTAGGGTTGTTTAACACGAGCCGGGGTGGCTCAACCATAATTTGCCCCAGGTTAGCCTCATGGGCCTGGGAGCTTGATAAACAAGGGGAGTTTATGATCCCCAAAAGCTGTGGGTGACTCTCACCTAGGATCACTATGACCTGATCCCTAAAAGGGATCTTGACACACCTATGGAAGGTGGATGGCACAGCGCACAAACTCTGTATCCAAGGTCTTCCTAGCAACAGGTTATAATGGGGGTGGATGTCGAAGACATGGAACACCCCCGTGTGTTCGATCCCTCCCATTTCCATTGGGAGTTCGATGGATCCTAAAGGTCTAGACGCATTCCCATCGTATCCAGTGATAACGATGGGGCTTGGGTTTATAGAAGTCAAGGTGACTCCGATTTTATACGCCACATGAAGTGGAAGGATGTTGAGCCCTCCTCCACCATCGACTAGGCACCTGTCCAGAGAGTGGTTATTCAGAACCACTTCGATATGTAGGGCCTGGTTGTGGGATTCATAGGGCCTATCTACATCATCTTCCAAGAAAGTGATGGGCGATTTTGCTCCTAATAAAGCCACTTGGGCAGACAAGGATTCCGGACTTATGTTCGAATCAACCTTGGCCCTTTCTAGAATTTTCTCTAATACAAGTCTATGCTTAGGCGAGGTTTGTATGAGCTCTAAGATAGACATGTGAATAGGAATCTTTAAAAGGTGGTTTTCGAAGTCATAAGGATTTAGGATGACTTTATCCTTATCTACTTTTGGCAGAATACTAGGGATACATGCTTTTGAGGGGCCAGGCACACTGACCACCTTTTGAGCACCTTGAAGGTACGGGGGTTGATAGATCCTCTCGGATCTAGTCACTTCCCCCACGACCAGCCTAGGGTTCGCGCTAAATTTGGCTCTAAGGATGAATTGAGGAGCACCTTGGATTTTTAAAACTGGTTTTGCCAGGGATTCCACTTTGGTGGTCCCCGAATGACGACTTGGGCGGGCTTCTTGTATAATACAAGAGTGGGCGTACAAGTGGGTCGACTAGACTCTAGTTTTTGCGCTAGTTCCTTAGAAATGGTGAGGGTACATACCTCCTTTCCTTTCCCACTGCCACTAGCGTGTTTGGGAAAGGGTTCTTTGAAGATAGCTTGAGGTGGCTCAGGTTCCGCAGTGACCTGGAGCCGGCCCTCTGCTATCAAGTTCTCAATTTTATTTAAAAGGGAGAAACAGCGTTTGGTATCATGGCCTTTGAGCCGATGATACTTACAAAATCGGTTTAAATACCCCCCTTTGGAAGTGACTCCTTTGGGGATTTCGGGGAGTTCTATCATGCCCTGGGCAAGTAGGAGGTCTAGGACCTCCAACACAGGTTGCCCCAGCGGTGTATACTCCTGTTTTTCAACCGGTTTTTGAATGGTTCACTCCCTTTTATTTTTTAGTTTTTCAAAATTTTTGGAAGTGCCTGCCACATGTGGATCCACCCGGACATTGTTAATTTTATGGGGCTTTGACCCTTTGTCCATCGTGGGTAGCCCGTATGTGATGGGCTTTTCCAAGCGGGTTTTTGAAACGGCACTTCCTTTCCACAAGTGATCGTATGTCCCTTTTCGCAAGTTGGTTTCGAAAAGGGAGGCTTTTTTATCAACTTATGGAAAGTTGAGATCTCATGGAGCGAGAGAAGGGTTTTTAACTCGCTTTTAAAGTTATCTAGGATGAGCATGACTGCGCATCCTTCGGATATGGGCTCTCGCACTTGGCCCAAAAGTGGCCTCCATCTTATAATGAAGGCATGTACGTCTTCGTTCATGCCTTGCTTTGTATCCCTTAAGGTATTCAGAGTCGACGTGACTTCTACATTGTGTGCAAATCTTTGCATGAAGCAGTTCGCTAACTCTTCAAAAGTAGCGAACTGGCTTAAGTCGTAGGAAGCCATCCATTTGGCAGCTGTGCCTATAAGGGATAAAGGGAACCAATACACCCATTTCATCGAGTCCTTTTTCTTCTTATGGGCTCGACGCGAGAAAAGCTGCAAGTGAGACCTAGGGTCTCCCATGCCATCATACCGATGGAAGTTCGGTATTTCATCATCACTGTCTATTTCGTAATCCATAGGAAGCAAATCAGACAGGGCGTAGCTTCTTTTCTCTTTATTCTGCCCTTTCAGCAACTGCTGTAGGGCTTTACGGTCCTTTTGTGTGAAGGACTCGTGGTATTGGTTGCCTTCCATTACGGAGGCCTCTTTGTGCTTGCAAGGTTTTTTAGATTTGCCTTGGTTCACCATTTGATGAACACGAATCGCCTACTTCAGCCTCTTGGCTGAGAGCATCGATCTTGGCCTCAAACTCCCTTCTCAGGTCCTCGATCTCATCTAGTTTTATTTTGTTTTTGAAAATCCTCCTAGAGTGAAAACTTGATGCGCATGAGCCTTGGCTCGACACTTCACTTGGATTGGATTTTGACATGCTTTTCAAGCTTTTTCAAAATTTCCTAAGTACAAGCAAAGAAAATAAGTTAAAAACGACACCTTTTTAACAAAATTTTTCGCAAGCTCCTAACTTAAAAACTCAATTTTTGAAAGGCTCACGTCCCACCGGGCGTGCCAATCCCTATAGACGTGCGAAAATCCCTGCCTCTTGCCTTTTTAGGGCCTGGAGCAGATCCTCTCGTGTGTCTAAGGCCTATTTATATAAACAGGGCGTGCCAGCTAGCTTACCTAAGCTAGTGAAGATATATTTTAAGCTGACTTCTAATTGTGGCGACTGTGAGCAAGTGAGCTCTTGTCGTTGCAGACCTTCTTGCACCGATGCGAAAGGGTCAGTCTGTACGCTTTGAAAAATCGAGTTTTTGGGATAGAAAAAGCTTACGAAGCGATTTGAGGTGTTTTTGATTCAGGTTTTTAATACGATGGCAGATTTTAGATCACGTGGATTTGCACGTGCCTAAGTTTTTCTTTTTATCCCTTGATGGGCCTCCTAAGTGTGTGTTATGAACACTCCACTACATGGGGCGAATTTGAGCGGGAATACGGGGCTTGCTTCGATGCAATATGCATCCTACCTCGTGGTCTGGTGTAGATGCAATGCAAACTCATGCTACTCCAAAGGGAAAACCCGAATGTAAAGACAATGCCGAAAGGAAATAACCGAAGGGAAATAACCGAAGGGAAATGACTTGTAATGTAAATGCCGAAGGGAGATATGTATATAGGGTATATACGTGCCCTTACTTGGGCCTTGAAAATAAGAGCGAAGGCTTAATGTGGGTGCGTGCTTGAATTGAAAGACTTACACACACGACATGAAATAAAACCCAAATATAACTTGCAATATGACCTTGATTAAGGTCTTGGGAATAAGAGCGAAAGCTCAATGTGTGTGAGTGCTTGAATTGAAGTACTACGCACACAACATGAAATTAAACCCAAATAGTATAACACGGCCCTTACTTGGGTCTTTCAAATAAGTGCGAAGGCTCAATGTGTGTGAGTGCTTGAATTGAAAGACTTACACACACGACATGAAATGAAAACCCAAATAGTATAGCTCGGCCCTTACTTGGGTCTTTCAAATAAGAGCGAAGGCTCAATGTGTGTGAGTGCTTGAATTGAAAGACAACACACCCAACTTAAGCAAAAATCCTACGAAAATTAAAGTATATATATATATATATATTTATGTATTAGGGGCTGATTAGGCCCGTGTGTGTTCAAAATCGTGCACAACTAAGAGAGTGCACGTGTGTGGGTGTGCCAAGCCACATTATTACAAGCGGGGGGAGACTATGCTCCGTTATTACAACCCCGTATCGAATTAAATTTTAAGCAAGTATACAACTAAGGACCGAGTTAGGCACTTACTAATAGCTGGTCCGAAGAAGCCTTGCTTGAGCGTGGGCTTGGCCTTCGCCTTGGGCTGCAAGAGGGACCTCCGCGGAGTTGAACGGCAAGGGGTTGCTGGCCGGGTGCCTTGGATGCGTGGAAGAGGAGCCTTGAAGGTGGCCGACTGCTAAGGATGGGCTGGTTTTGGTGTGTTGGGCTAAGGTGAGTATGTAGGGTCACTAAGGAAGGGTTGTGAGGTTAGGGAGTATGACATGAAGGGGAGCCTAAGGGAGTGTCTAATGGAGCACCTAAGGGAAGGACGTGGCTGGCTAAATGGAGGTGGCGGGCTGCTAGGGTGGCTATGGGTGGAGTGTGGGAAGGAAGCTAGCTAGGGTATGGGGTAGGATGGTGGCGGATGTGGTAAGGTAGAGTGGGCAGGTCTTAGGGGGTTTAATGGAATGGTCGGGTATAGCTAGGGTGTTTAGGTAGTGGCGGGTAGTTAGGTTGGCTAAGGCCTGGCCGAATGGAGGTGGTGGCGGCAAGTGGCTGGTGTTAGGGGCAGATGGTGGTGGTGCAGGTGGTTGAGAGTGGAGGGGGAGTGGAGAAGAGGTGACGTAGGGTATGGGGTACTAACCGAGTGGTGGGAGGCGGCGGTTGGTTGAGGAGCAGCCGGGTGTGGTGGAGCGGTTGGTTCGGCTGGATGAAGAGGATGGCGACGGGTGGCTAGGGAGTGGTGGAGCACGGTGGTTGTGCAGGTGGAGAAGCCGGCTGGGAGTGGGGCAGGTGGAAGGATGATGGTGATCGGCTGGGAGTGGGGGACCCAAGGCTTGATGATGGGAGATGGGAAGAACCCGCCCCAAAGGGGGGGGGGGGTTATATAGGGCTGCAAGAGGCAGTTGGGGCTGGTATTAGGGTAGTGGTTAGGTGGTCTAGGGAGGGTGGTAAGGTAGTAAGGTGGGCTGGTATTAGGGTAGGGCCAGATATTTTAAATACAAGAGGTTTTGGGTAGGTTGTGTGCTAGGTTTAGGTGGGGTGGTTTAGAGGTTTAAGGTTTAGCTAGGTGGGTTGGTTTTAGGGTGAGGTTTAGTGAGGTAGGTTAGGTGATTAGGCTAGGATTAGGTTAGGTTTAGGGAATTTAACCTAGGTTTAGGGAAGGATTAGGGAAGTGGGTTAGGTGATTAGGTTGGGATTAGGCCGGGATTAGGGAAGTGGGTTAGGTGATTAGGCTCAGATTAGGACTGGATTAGGGTAGAAGGCTAGGATTAGGTGTTTTTGGTTAGGATTAGATGAAGGAGCTCCCTTTGCATGACCCATAGACCCTAATCATATCATGTTGGTGCAGCCCTAGGTTAGGTTTTGGCTAATTACAAGCTTAAACCCACTTAATTAGGCTAACCCACATGATTAACCCCAAACTTGACACACAAGTCAAGCTTAATTACAACACACACTTGATCTTATCCTCCCCCACTCTCTCTCATGCCCATAATCCCACGTGAATTTCAAGTGGGCCCCACCTCCATTTATGAGAAGGTGATGTGGGCCATGGATATGGGTATTGGATTGGATTTTTGAATCCAAATCCAAATCTAAGTCCATACATGGGTTTGGATTGGGATCTGGATATATATGGTCCAGATCCGATCCAAACTGAATTCTGACTCCTTCGAGCTGTGTTCGAAACGAACGGTTTGTGCGGGGTCTGACAGCATCAGTACTCCGTCTGCGTTGGGTCTTCGCCAACATGATCGTCCGCCTTTGTTTTCGCCTTCCGGAGATGATTTCAAAGGATGTTTTGATGATAATAGGGTCTTGGACGTTCGAGATCCTAGGGGGTGGATTTGATACGAGAGTTGCTGTGCCGGGCTCGACATGTGCTCCGGTTCCGGGCTCTCCTTAGCTTTCCTGGTCCTGGATTAGGCCAAGCTGCTTCGGGGTTTCAAAACGTGTTTTAAAAGGTTTTTAAAGCCATGTATATTTTTGAAATACAAAGTTCAAAACATATGTACAGGGTTGTCTAGAAGGCTCCTGGATTTCCAAACTCAAAATAGCCCTTTGGGGATGCTTTTGCAAAACCAGATGGATTTGAGAAATTCGTGGGATTTCGGGATGTTTACATACTTCAATTCAAGCACTCACACACATTGAGCTTTCGCTCTTATTCCCAAGACCTTAGTTAAGGCCATATTGCAATTTATATTTGGGTTTCATTTGAAGTCGTGTGTGTTGTCTTTACCTTTTCACACGCACCCACATTGAGCCTTCGCTCTTATTTGTAAGACCCAAGTAAGGGCTCATACATACTATATACGTATTTCCCTTTTGGCTATGTCTTTTCAATTTAGTTTTAAGGTTCAGCAGTGTGCATAGTCTTTCAATATATACACGGCACACACTTGCACAATTGAGCCTTTCCGCTCTTAAGATATAGCCGTATTTCCCTTTTGCAATTTCCCTTCGGCATTTTACATTACAAGTCATTTCCCTTCGGCAATTTCCATTACAAGTCATTTCCCTTCAGCATTGTCTTTAAATTCGGGTTTTCCCTTTGGAGTTGCCTGAGTTTGCATTGCATATACGCCATACCACGAGTTAGGATGCATATTGCATCAAAGCAAACCCCATACTCCCGCTCAAAGTCGCCACATCTTAGTGGAGTGTTCATAACACACATCTAGGTGGCCCGAAAAGGGATAAAAAGAAAGACTTAGGCATGTGCAAATCCACGTGATCTAAAATCTGAAAGTCATACAAACAAACCCGAATCAAACACCTCAAACCGTTTTCGTAGGTTCTTACACTCCAAAACTCGATTTTTAAAAGCATATAGACTGACCCTTGCGCATCGGTGCAAGAAGGTCTGCGACGACAAGAGCTTGCTTGCTCACAGTCGCCACGTTAGAAGTCAGGTTTTAAAATATATCTTCGCTAGCTTAAGTAAGCTAGTTGGCACGCCCTGTTTGTTTAAATAGGACTTAGGCACACGAAAAGGTTCGCTTCAGGCCTAAAAACCAGGAAGCGGAAATTTTTTGTGTCTACAATGCCCTAAAAGCAAACGTAGATTGCGAAAAGATTCACTCCAAGCCTAAGAATCCAGAGTCGAAGATTTTCCGTGTCTACACCTTCAAATTCTGTAGGAGGGGATTTTGTAGAAATCAATCTAGGAAGTGAGTCTAACCCAAAGTGTGTCAAAATAGGTGCATGTTTGTATGAGCATGAAAAACCATCATTCATTGCATTTTTGAATTCATATGTGGATGTATTTGCATGGACCTATTGTAAAAACCCCAAAAAAAATTAAATAAATTTTTTTACCTTTTAGAAAATTGGCTATTTTTGGCAGCTTTGGGTTTTTAAATAAAAATGCATCAAATGAGCTCGTTTTGGTGTCAAAATTTTATAGCATCCTCAAAATGATGTAATGTTGCTTTTCTTTCAGAAAAATTCAAATTTGGACAAAAGTTTATAAAAATAATGATTTTGCCCTTAGGACCAAATCGGCAGGATTTTGCCCTTTTAAGTGATTGCCTTCAAAGAAATGATGATTTCAAACAATTTCTTTTATATAAACAAATGAAAATGGTAACATTTGGAATCAAACCCAAAATGTTTGCAAATTATAAATTTATAAAATTTCGAAACCCCTGATATTCAAAAATAAATTAAATCAAACCAGACCTCAGAAATTCGCCCGATTGAGAAGGTTCTCATTCCAAGACATGATACCCAGGGTTAAAGTGGTTTGACACCTTACACCCATTGAAGTGGTTAAAGTGGTTCGATACCCCACACCCATAAGAAGGGTTAAATGGTCAAGGTGGTTATAGACTGACTCACGGAGCAAAAGTAGGTCACCCTTACAAGCAAAAACTAGGATTGAAACCCAGTGCTTTTCCAAAATAATATTTGAAGATTTCATTAAATTTGATGTTTTCAAATATAAAATGTTTTTTTATAAAGTGTTTAAAACCTGCCATATATAAATTTAAACCGAAAGGAGGCAAATTCCCTGGAAAGAGGAGATGGCATGAACAAGAAAAGGGCAACGATCGAGCACCTATCAATTTTGGCATTGTTGGGCAAGGTAACCTGTCATTTTTAGTTTCAGTTATTAGAAAGGAAAGTCGACTCTCGAAGAAGGAAAGTTGACATTCAGAAGGAAGACTGACGTCCAAGAAGGGAAAGTTATCATTAGCCAAAGTAAAGGAAAGCAACATGTGGTTTGGCAAGTTGTGACACTAAATTTGGTAAGTCACCGAGAAGAAACTTGTTGATGTTACCATGAATAAGTCATATGGCTGGGTGTAGGTGGCTTCGGAATATAATTTGGTAAGTCACCAATTTGTATCATCTTCAATATAAAAGGAAAGTGACTTTCGATACTTAGCTCAGTCACCAAGGCACTAAAACTAGACAACATGGGTTATCACGATCAAAGGGAAGGAAGCAAACCCGTGTGGCTTCAATTATGGCAACTTACTATGTTCCTTGGATGGCCATTCACGGCAGGACTGAGCCAAGTCGGCAGGTCATAAAAATTGTTCCAGTCGGCCCCACACAAGTTTGAGGAAAAGGATCAATCAAACCTAAACGGCAACCCAGTTTCAGTCGCTTGCCATTTAAATCTTGGCCTGATCCAGCACGATTATTCAATGAACTTAAGGCAACATGGGACACGTTTTGGTATGACTCGGTATTTGCATAAGGCAGCGTGGAACACCTAGTTTGGCAAGGCTACCAAGATGTCGTTGGTTCCAGCTAAGCCCGAAGGTGCGCAGTTCAAAGAAAATTCAAGATTCAATCTTCAAGACCAAGGCATGGTGCACCTTGATCATACTTGATTGTTGCCATCTTAACATCGAGTTCTCTCATCTACCGGACCACGACAATTCTTGTCATATGGCTTGCGGAAATTCACCTCTTACTAATAACTCCAATTCATCAATCAGCCTCAGTTCATATGAACTTCAAGCCCACATCAAGTACCTAGCTAAGACAACACAGTTCAGGCATTTTTAAGTCATGGCACTCTCTACCTAAGACTCATGTTGTTTTGGCCGAACCCACTTATGTAGGCCTGCTCTTGACCGAACCCACTTAGGTAGGCTTGCTCTTGACCAAACCCACTTAGGTAGGTCTACTCTTGACCAAACCTACTTACCAAAGAATTATCAAGTGGCGGGT
The DNA here is from genome assembly GCA_036023115.1 of Brasenia schreberi. Lineage (NCBI taxonomy): Eukaryota > Viridiplantae > Streptophyta > Magnoliopsida > Nymphaeales > Cabombaceae > Brasenia > Brasenia schreberi. The sequence goes on along the minus strand of JAYKKT010000045.1, from coordinate 7,730,918 downwards.
TTGGAAAGCTATACACAGCACAACACTTGCCTAACACATGGAGCAGAGAATTTGGAAGGATTGGCTAGCACTCACCTACCAAAATGCAGCCACATCCATTAAGACAACTTGCCTATGAATATTTGCGGCAACTAGGCATCCTTTGGCCTATAAAAGGGGACTCAAAGGGGCTGCAAACCATCAATCCGAGTTTGATCAATCCGAGTTGAGAGAATCCCAGCACAGTAGAACGTCCAACAAGAGGAAAGAAAGAGAGAGAGAGAGAGCAGGAAGGTCGCTGCCCACCGCCCATCACAACCACACGTCTTCCATCTTCGTCCACAGGTTTTTTTCCTTTTACTGGTTCCATAATTGTTGAAGGGTTTGTAATTAAGGAGCCTAAGTCTCCATGAAGATGTATTGATGCAAATCCATGAGTTGTCTTCATCTTTCTTTCATGCTATCCTTGATATACACGTCTATATTGATCCTTTCGACTCCATTACACAAACTTAAGATCATGAACATCTTTATTTCCCCATGTTCACGTGATTCCTAGGATTGGGACTATTGATTTATTGCTATAGATTGTTTAAATCACAAATATAACACACACACTCTTACTGCAAATCTAGAATTTTGAAACAACATTCTACACACAACTGATCACGGAATTTTCTGTAATTATCTGCTAATCCAATCAAGTCGAGATTTGGAACTTATAAACTAGACATATGCATGAACACTTGATAAAAGTTTCAAGATTTTATACTGTAAATACCCCAAAATAAAATCATTTCATAAAACCAATACCTGGTTTTGAAAACCCATTTCAAAAACCCATAGTGAGTTTTCGAAAACCCAAGAGCTTCCAAAAGCTTGTAAGTTTTGTTTTGAAACCCCGGTTAAATGTGGATTTCTTAAACTCGAGCAAGGTCCCAATTCTATAAAAGAGACAAATGAAACAGGTAAAGCAGGAAGACGATGCTTGATCGAAAAGTAGCCCAGAAAGCAGCTCAAAAGGCCAAATCAAAAGCAAACTCTAGAAGCAGGTCCAAAAAGCCCAGAAATCAACATAATCTGATGAGAGCAGGACCAGAAGCAAAAGGAGAACCTGGGCCAGAAGTAGACTTCAAGCCCATCATATGACATATGAAGCCAAAAGCATCAGCCTTATCTTCTGAAATCCAAGCCCAAGCTTGAAAACCAAAGATTTGACCAGAAACAAAGTCCAAAAAGGCGAGATGGAGTTCGGACGACAAAACTGGGGAAAACCCAACATAAGACGGAACGCTTATGAAGTTAGGGCCCGCACAAACCGTTCGTCTCGAAACGCCAAGAAGGACTGTTAAGAGAAAATTTGGATTGGATCTGGACCATAAATATCCAGATCCATATCCAAATAGTGTTTGGATTTGGATCGATCTAAATAGTGTTTGAATTTGGATTGGATCCAAATAGTGTTTGGATTGGATCGGATCTGGACCAAAATATCCAGATCCATATCCATATAAATGTTTGGATTTGGATCGGATCTGGTCATAAATATCCAAATCCAGATCCAAATAGTATTTGGATATGGATTTGGATCCAAATCACAAACCCATATCCAAACCCAAGACCCACCTCATTTGCCTGTAAATAGAGGTGAGGGGGTCTCCAAGAAGGGATTTCACGTGAATGTTGTAGACACGGAAAATCCTCGACTCCGGGTTTCTTAGGCCTGGAGCGAATCTTTTCGCAATCTACGTTCGCTTTTAGGGCGTGCCAGCTAGCTTACTGAAACTAGCGAAGTAAGTTTTGAAAATATCTGACTTTTGAAAGGCGATTGTAGGCAAGCGGGATCTTTTCGTCGCAGACCTTCTTGCACCGACGCGCGAGGGTCAGTCTGTACGCTTAGAGACTTCTTTTGAAACAAGTTAAACTCAAAAATTGATTTTTGAATAAACAGGTGTTTTGAAAATCTTGGAAATCATGCACTTGGCGAGTTTTTGCTTTTACTGGGTTTGGGTGACCCTAAGTCTTTCTATTTTAATCACTTGGGCGTGTTTTGCACGTTTTGTTCGGGTTTGTTCGATGCAGGTATGCACTCTAGCTCGAGTATGGCGAGTATGCAATGCAACTCACACAACTTGAATGTAAAACCCGAAATTTAAAGACTTAACAGAAGGGAAAACCCAAATTGAATGCAACTCACACGACTTGAATGTAAATTGCAGAAATTTAAATATATCTATATCTTAAGAGCGGAAAGGCTCAATGTGTGTGTGGGTGTTGTGTATAAATTGAAATGCAACACACGCAACTGAACCGTAAAACGCAACAGAAGGGAGATATAGATATATATGAGAGCGAGAAGGCTCAATGTGAGTGAGTGCTTTGAGTGTATAAATTGAAAGGCAACTCACGCAACTTGAATTTAAAACCCAGCTGGAAGGGAAATACGTATATATACGTAAGAGCGGAAAGGCTCAATGTGAGTGAGTGCTTTGAGTGTATAAAATGAAAGACAACTCACACGACTTGAACCTTAAAACCCAGCTGAATGTATATAAATAGGGCTATATCCTATGGGCTGTTGAGGCCCGTTTGTGTGCAAAAGTGTGCAGATAAGAGCGGAAAGGCTCGAGTGTACGTGTGTGTATTTTGCATCAAACACATATATTACATCCAGGGGGGAGATGATGCTCCATTATTACAACCCCATATCGAATTGAATTAAGTTTAAAGTAATGTAAGAGAGTCAAGTTCGAGCACTTACACGTCGCCTGCTTGGACTTCCTTTATCAATGAGATCCGACCTTGGATATAGCCGTTGGATGGACCCCTCTCTGCGAACCGACCAGCTGTGTGGGATGTTGATCCTAGTTCATGGCCTGGGCGAGGTTGACATGCGAAGGTGCTATGACTTTGGGTAGGACACGAGGGGATCGAAGGCAAGGTATAAGGGATCTAGGGCCAGATCTAAGGTGAAGGGTTTAGTTTGGGTTCGAATCAAGGTCCTAAGGTGAGACTCAACCAGCTAGGGTCCAAGTTGGGTGATGGTCCATGGCCGGATTTGGGAAGGGTCCTAAAGGAATGCTCGGCCAAGTGGTGGCCGAGCTTGTTTGGTGTGTTGAGAATGGTCTTAGGTGAGATTTTAAGGAAAGGGCATAAGGGAATGCTCGGCCAAATGGTGGCCGAGCTGGGCAAGTTTGGGAGTTCGTTTTGGATGGGAACTAGGGTGAAGTCCTAAGGAGATGGCTCGACCAAAGGGTGGCCGAGCTGGGCGGTTTTAGAGTTTGTTTTGGTTAGGATTTGAGGCGAGGTCCTAAAGGACATGGCTCGGCCAATGGTGGCCGAGCTGGATAGTTTTGGGGGTTAGCTTGGGTTGGGTTTAAACCAAGGTAAGGATTTAGGACTTAGGGTGAAAATGGGGCAGATCTAGGGTGAGCTCGGCTAGCTATTGGCCGAGCTTAGCATGGGCTTAGGTGGGGACCGACTTGGGTAAAACTAGGTTGGTTTTTAGTGAAGTTCGGCCAGCTTCTTGGCTAGACTTTGCTAGATTTCCAAACGGTGGTATTGGGTGGTTTGGAGAGACAAGAAGAGAGACGGTTTGGAGAGGATCTAGGGGGCTCACCTTGGCATTGGTTCAGCCATGTTTTTCTTGATTTCCACGCAGCCAATCTTCACCAAGAAGGGGCCATCCAATGCTGCCGAACCTTACTTGAACATAACTTTTTCTTGCGTGAAATGGAGAAGCTTCTTGGCTTACAAAACCAGCCCACCTATTACAAAAAGCAAAGGGGGAAAGTAGCCCCCTTTGTTGACTTTTTCCTCTCTCTCTCTCTCTCTCTCTCCAAACCAAGCAAAGACGTGAAACCAAAAAAAATTTGCAGCCCTTTTTCCACCAGCCCCTCACGTCCTTTTATAGGTTTCTTATGTGGATATTGGATCTTGGGTCTTGGATTTGGGTCTGTTTATCCGGATCCAATCCAAACTCAATGTGGATCTGGATCTCGGATCTTGGATTTTTGAGATCCATATCCGATCCAAACACAATTTGGATCTGGATCTGGATATTTTTGGGTCTAGACCCAATCCAGACTTTTCTTCTGCTCCTTGGTTTTCTGGTCCTTTCTGGTGCTTTTCACCGTCAGTTTCGAGCGGGCTTCGATTCATCGGATGCCCAACTCTGGCCTGGGTCTTTCCCAAGTCTTTCTTCTAACCGGTGTTCTGCTTTTCAAGACTTTTTCGGCGTTCGTTTCGGCCCACCGTTTTGGTTTTTGGCCGGTTCCTGTTGATATCGAACTCAGATTGCCGCACGGATTCCGTTCTTCATTCTGACGGGACGTGTCTCGAACTTCTGTCGACTTCCTCAAGTACTGGGCTTCTTTCTGCATTTTGGAGCTGCTTTGTGCTTTTCTTTGACCCAAATTACATTTTTACCCTTCTATCGGGCTTTTCTCCAAACGGGCTCTTTTTTCTTTCGTTTTTGAACAGGGGGTGGCTTCTGAAATTCTGAGCTCGAATCCTCTTCTTGCCTGGGCTTTTCTTTTGCCTTTTGTACCTATTTTCACATTTTAAAACAGGTTGTCGTTTTGGCTCAAACGAGCTTTTTTTGTATTTTTAAGAGTTTTTGATTTTTGGAAAATTCGGGGTGTTTACAGATGCCCCTCTTCGGCATTATCCAAATTGATTTGGATAATGGCGAAGAAGATAACACCCCATTTTGGTTTTTCTCTCAAATTTTCTCGAGAATACATCATTTTTATTTCGCAAAACCCTGTTTTCTTTTACCACAGGTGGGGATTTTTAACAAAAAGGGGACTTTTCCTAAGTTTTCCCTATGTATGATCATGCATGGACGATTTTTGGATGCATGCATGAGAAAAACGTTTTTGTTTTTGGGGTTTTGAGCCCGAAGAGTGCCTTTTGAGGCAGGCCGCTTCGAGCAAGTTTTACCCATGTCTTCTAGACGTTTTCGGGTTTTCGAGCTTTGGAGAGAGCCTTTTGAGGCTGTCTGCTCTAAGCAGGTTCTACCCTAGTCTTTTTGACATTCGTGGGTTTTTCTTGAAAAAATTTCTTTTTGAAAGCGAACTCCTTTTAGCTTGTATCGAAAAGGACTTCCGTTTTTCATACTTCCCTTCATTCGGGTTTCAATACCTGCTACTCAGTAGAGGTTTTTTGGGTAGGAAAATTTGGAAAACATTTCAAAGTTCCATTTCCTACAAAACAAAGTCGAGTTCTCAAACAAAATGAAATCCAAATAAGCTGATTTTATTCGTACTTTAGGATTTTCGCAAATTTGAACCTTTTTCCTTGGGGATAAGCCGTAGGGATACGGGAAAGAGATACCACGGTCCCTTCTGAAGCGTCCCGTGGTTTTAGGCAAAGAGTCGGAAAATCGCTCTTTGAGCTTTGGCTTTTTATTTCTTTTTTTCGTAGAGGGTCTCCCTTTGGGAGTATTTTTTCATTAATCCCTCTTTTCTTTAAAGGAGAGCAGCTCTTTTGGAGGAGTTTTTGTATTCCCTATTTATGAAGGGAAGACCTCTTTGAGAGGAGTGTTTTTATATCTCCTTTTTCTTTTGAAAATGAGAAGACCTCTTTCGGAGGAGTTTTTGTATTCTCGATTTTTTTTTTCTTTCTTTTGAACACAGCCAATTTTCCTTTTTGGAGAGAAAGTAGAATGGGGGAAGGCTTATCCCTTTGGTTACTCGATTCAAACGAGATCGTCCTATTTCTTAATAGCATCTGCTATTCGAAAATATTTTGATATTTTGAACAAGGCTTAATCTTGTAAGCCAGGGTTCTTTGAAATATCGCCAATTTGTTTTTTGGAAGACTCTACCTTTCGAAAAGTATAAATTCCTCCATTCAGGGATACAATCAACTTCGATCCTTCTTTCAAGAAGTTTCAAAGGAGTTCGATTTTTCAAAAATCCTTTCGAAAAAGGAATTTAACATAAACCCTTTTGAATATTCGGGCATTTTCGGGGTTTTGCTAATTTCTACCCACAACATCAACAGATTTTTCGAATTTTTCTTGCCCTTTTTGAAGACATGGGGACATTCCTACTCAGGTTTGCCCACCTCTTAGGCTTTCTTCGGGGTGATATGATATGAATATGATGCATGCTATGCACTCCACGTGATTCAAAATGGAAATACACGTTTTTATGCAAGAGTGAACATATGAAATGTATCTCACAAGTCAAGAAGGAGATGCATTCTATGAAATTCGTTTCTTCATGGAAGGTGTCTAGGGGCTATATTTAAAATTGCCCCTAGCTTGAGGGAAATTTCGCATGGCCACATGGTGAAGGGCCATGGCTTTTCAAAAGGATTATGGATGGACAATGGTGTGTTCATGTCCATGCACTTCCACGATTTTTCTAACATGATCATGATACTTTTTGCTCAAGGATGGAAAACATAACCAACCCTAAGTGATCGTCATGGCCATCAGGTTTTAGTTTTGACATGGTCTTCATATTTCATCGTGAGATTCATGTTCTTTACCAACACAATAAAGGTTTTCATATAAACCTGAAGTTTTGAAAATTTTTCTTTTTAAAGTATATGTAGGGTTAAATTTTCGAAATTCTGATCCCTTTTGAGAAAGCAATTTTGGGAAATCCTCCCTTTCTATATGAAGATGGTTTTATACCCGCCCTTTTGATCGAAATATGTTTTCCATACTTGGTTTTGGTCAAGCAGGGTTTTTGGAATTCATTTTGAAAATTCGTGCCTTCATGGGGCATTTGATCAAGTAAAGCAGACAATGCATGACTTGAAATGTATGGAAGGTTTTTTATCAAAAGAATTTTGAAAAGGCTTTTGTGAAATGCTAACCCTTTTTCGAGTTTCTCATTTCTTTTTGAAATTTGCCTTGAAGGTGTTGGATTTGATTCGTATGGAGACCTGCTTGTGAAGGCTCGATACTTAGGGGGTCGACTTTCATTGCCCCTTTTGGTTTTACAAAACCCAGAATTCGAGTTCTAAGATGATGTCTAGACTCGATGCACATGAATGATTTCAGAGTGTGATGCATGATGCTTATGCATACACTATGGGTCAGGCTTATTTCTAAACATCCCCAATCTTTGCATAAGTCAAGGATCTTGCGAATTTCAGGAAGTTCGGAGGTTTTTATTCCTCCTGGCATTGGTGATTCTCGAGCTTTTCATTTTGAAAAACCTCTAGACAAAAGGGTGTTCAAGATCAGCTTTTTGGATTTTTTTGGTTTTTGGGAGTTATATACAATTTTCGAAAAGCAATTTTACAATTTTCGAAAATGGACTTTGTACATGGCCGAAGGCTTTAAAACAAATTTCTTTTTTTGGAATTTTCATTTTTCCAAATGTTTTTGAGATTTTGTTTTGGGTTTTCAATTTTTTTGGTTTTTTGGCAAATATCTGATTTTTTTGGCTTTCTCAAAAGGAGGGATCTTCCCATGAACCTACAAAGAAAACATTCATGAATCAGACTCTAATCAATAGGTCTAAGACATGGGTTTTGGGTTTTAGAGGTTCTACAGGGCACCCTTGACCCATATGGTCTTAGGTGGCGGCTCTGGGGGTATGGGTGGGCTGTAGCCCAATCCATACTTTTGTCGATTGGCTTGAGGTAGGACAGGTTCGAGCCTACCTTGGTTTTGGGTTCCCAGGCCCTGGTAGGGTTTATATCCCATATTCAGAATCATGTTCCAAGACTTCTTGTTTTTCGAAAAGTTTTTGTATAAATCATGGCCTTGGAACATGGAATCGTCCATGTCAGGGATATATACCCTTTTGGATTTTGGGATTTTGGATTCTGGGGCGATGGAAGACTTGGGCTTCCATTTAACCCTGGTTTGGGAGATTTGTTTCTCAAGGAAAGCCGTGCTTGGTCCCTCGAGAGACTTTGGATATTTTGGGGTGATGGAAGACTTGTGCTTCCATACAACCCCGAATTGGGAGATTTTGTCCTCAAGGAAAGCCATGCTTGGTTCCTTGAGGAACTTTGGATATTGCAGGGTGATGGAAGGCTTGAGCTTCCACACAACCTGTATTTGGGAGAATTTTTCTTCGAGGGAAGACAAGCTTGCTCCCTCAAATTTTTTGGCTTGCTCCCTAGGTTCAACTCGTGGTGCCCCTAGGGATGGATTTTTTTGTTTCAAGGCTCTAATCTTGGTTCTAGGGTACAAGATTAGGCTCAAAGAAATGGGTTTTTCTATGGCAGGGTTATGAGCTCCTAAGATGTCGATGCATGCATTAGGGGTCTCCATGTCTACCATTTTTTCAACTTCTTTTTGTTTTTGTTTTTGAAATTCTTTTGGCTGGTGCGGGATATTTGGCGCACCTTGAAAATTCTCTAACCTAGGCACATTTCGTGGGTTTGTGTGTGCAGAGGGGTTATCCAATGCATCTGACGACCCTATATGAAGAAGAGAGTTTTGAGAAGGATGGGTTTCAGGCATACCTCTTTGTGGCTTGTCTACCTTTTCATGGTGAGAGCAGGCCGATTTCCCGGGTAACTCTATTTTGAGCCCCCGGGGTTTCACGAGGCGTTCCTTTTTGAAACCTACCTGTTTTTCACTCTCGTCTCTTTGTGGGGTGTGGGTTTCATGTCCCACTGTGTGTGTGTACCTAGACTTAGGAATTGCACTTGAATTTTTCGAAATTTCAAAGTTTGATTTTTCAATTTTTTTGTCTTTTTGAAAGTTTTCAAGATTTTTTTGATTTTTTGAAACAAAAACAACTCTTTTTAAATTTTCTTTGGAATTTTCGAATTTTGGATTTGTGGGAGTGGAGGACTCGCCCTTTTCTTCCTTAATTCCCTCGTTGATTTTGATTTTGGTTTTCTTTTCACAATCTTTGTGCGCCCGAGAAGAGCTGCTATGGGATTTATGGGTTTTAAGCTCCTTGCTTAAAACATCTATTTTTTTGAAAGTTTCCCATATATCCGCTAGCATTTCTCGTTCTTTGGCTGTTTTGAAAACCTCTTTTGATTTACTCAACGAGGATTTTGGAAGTGTGGGAGTGGAGGACTCGCCCCTTTCTAGGTTTTGGCCTTTTACCTTACATCCTTCGTTGATTTTGAGATCGGTTTTCTTTTCACGATCTTTGTGTGCCCGAGAAGAGCTGCTATGGGATTTATGGGTTTTAAGCTCCTTGCTTAAAACATCCATTTTTTCTTTGAAAATCGCATGTATATCAGCTATTGCTTCTCGTTTTTTGGCTTTTTTAGAAACCTCTTTTGATTTACTCGACGAGGATTTTGGCTTTTGCTCCATTTTATGTAATTTTTCTAAGTATGCACGATTTTTTGGAAAATACCTTTTTTCGAAAATTTGAGTGTAACTTGTTTGTTTGAAGTCTACTTAAGTCCCGAGTCCCACCGGGCGTGCCAAATCTGTAGACACGGAAAATCCTCGACTCCGGGTTTCTTAGGCCTGGAGCGAATCTTTTCGCAATCTACGTTCGCTTTTAGGGCGTGCCAGCTAGCTTACTGAAACTAGCGAAGTAAGTTTTGAAAATATCTGACTTTTGAAAGGCGATTGTAGGCAAGCGGGATCTTTTCGTCGCAGACCTTCTTGCACCGACGCGCGAGGGTCAGTCTGTATGCTTAGAGACTTCTTTTGAAACAAGTTAAACTCAAAAATTGATTTTTGAATAAACAGGTGTTTTGAAAATCTTGGAAATCATGCACTTGGCGAGTTTTTGCTTTTACTGGGTTTGGGTGACCCTAAGTCTTTCTATTTTAATCACTTGGGCGTGTTTTGCACGTTTTGTTCGGGTTTGTTCGATGCAGGTATGCACTCTAGCTCGAGTATGGCGAGTATGCAATGCAACTCACACAACTTGAATGTAAAACCCGAAATTTAAAGACTTAACAGAAGGGAAAACCCAAATTGAATGCAACTCACACGACTTGAATGTAAATTGCAGAAATTTAAATATATCTATATCTTAAGAGCGGAAAGGCTCAATGTGTGTGTGGGTGTTGTGTATAAATTGAAATGCAACACACGCAACTGAACCGTAAAACGCAACAGAAGGGAGATATAGATATATATGAGAGCGAGAAGGCTCAATGTGAGTGAGTGCTTTGAGTGTATAAATTGAAAGGCAACTCACGCAACTTGAATTTAAAACCCAGCTGGAAGGGAAATACGTATATATACGTAAGACGGAAAGGCTCAATGTGAGTGAGTGCTTTGAGTGTATAAAATGAAAGACAACTCACACGACTTGAACCTTAAAACCCAGCTGAATGTATATAAATAGGGCTATATCCTATGGGTTGTTGAGGCCCGTTTGTGTGCAAAAGTGTGCAGATAAGAGCGGAAAGGCTCGAGTGTACGTGTGTGTATTTTGCATCAAACACATATATTACATCCAGGGGGGAGATGATGCTCCATTATTACAACCCCATATCGAATTGAATTAAGTTTAAAGTAATGTAAGAGAGTCAAGTTCGAGCACTTACACGTCGCCTGCTTGGACTTCCTTTATCAATGAGATCCGACCTTGGATATAGCCGTTGGATGGACCCCTCTCTGCGAACCGACTAGCTGTGTGGGATGTTGATCCTAGTTCATGGCCTGGGCGAGGTTGACATGCGAAGGTGCTATGACTTTGGGTAGGACACGAGGGGATCGAAGGCAAGGTATAAGGGATCTAGGGCCAGATCTAAGGTGAAGGGTTTAGTTTGGGTTCGAATCAAGGTCCTAAGGTGAGACTCAACCAGCTAGGGTCCAAGTTGGGTGATGGTCCATGGCCGGATTTGGGAAGGGTCCTAAAGGAATGCTCGGCCAAGTGGTGGCCGAGCTTGTTTGGTGTGTTGAGAATGGTCTTAGGTGAGATTTTAAGGAAAGGGCATAAGGGAATGCTCGGCCAAATGGTGGCCGAGCTGGGCAAGTTTGGGAGTTCGTTTTGGATGGGAACTAGGGTGAAGTCCTAAGGAGATGGCTCGACCAAAGGGTGGCCGAGCTGGGCGGTTTTAGAGTTTGTTTTGGTTAGGATTTGAGGCGAGGTCCTAAAGGACATGGCTCGGCCAATGGTGGCCGAGCTGGATAGTTTTGGGGGTTAGCTTGGGTTGGGTTTAAACCAAGGTAAGGATTTAGGACTTAGGGTGAAAATGGGGCAGATCTAGGGTGAGCTCGGCTAGCTATTGGCCGAGCTTAGCATGGGCTTAGGTGGGGACCGACTTGGGTAAAACTAGGTTGGTTTTTAGTGAAGTTCGGCCAGCTTCTTGGCTGGACTTTGCTAGATTTCCAAACGGTGGTATTGGGTGGTTTGGAGAGACAAGAAGAGAGACGGTTTGGAGAGGATCTAGGGGGCTCACCTTGGCATTGGTTCAGCCATGTTTTTCTTGATTTCCACGCAGCCAATCTTCACCAAGAAGGGGCCATCCAATGCTGCCGAACCTTACTTGAACATAACTTTTTCTTGCGTGAAATGGAGAAGCTTCTTGGCTTACAAAACCAGCCCACCTATTACAAAAAGCAAAGGGGGAAAGTAGCCCCCTTTGTTGACTTTTTCCTCTCTCTCTCTCTCTCTCTCTCCAAACCAAGCAAAGACGTGAAACCAAAAAAAATTTGCAGCCCTTTTTCCACCAGCCCCTCACGTCCTTTTATAGGTTTCTTATGTGGATATTGGATCTTGGGTCTTGGATTTGGGTCTGTTTATCCGGATCCAATCCAAACTCAATGTGGATCTGGATCTCGGATCTTGGATTTTTGAGATCCATATCCGATCCAAACACAATTTGGATCTGGATCTGGATATTTTTGGGTCTAGACCCAATCCAGACTTTTCTTCTGCTCCTTGGTTTTCTGGTCCTTTCTGGTGCTTTTCACCGTCAGTTTCGAGCGGGCTTCGATTCATCGGACGCCCAACTCTGGCCTGGGTCTTTCCCAAGTCTTTCTTCTAACCGGTGTTCTGCTTTTCAAGACTTTTTCGGCGTTCGTTTCGGCCCACCGTTTTGGTTTTTGGCCGGTTCCTGTTGATATCGAACTCAGATTGCCGCACGGATTCCGTTCTTCATTCTGACGGGACGTGTCTCGAACTTCTGTCGACTTCCTCAAGTACTGGGCTTCTTTCTGCATTTTGGAGCTGCTTTGTGCTTTTCTTTGACCCAAATTACATTTTTACCCTTCTATCGGGCTTTTCTCCAAACGGGCTCTTTTTTCTTTCGTTTTTGAACAGGGGGTGGCTTCTGAAATTCTGAGCTCGAATCCTCTTCTTGCTTGGGCTTTTCTTTTGCCTTTTGTACCTATTTTCACATTTTAAAACAGGTTGTCGTTTTGGCTCAAACGAGCTTTTTTTGTATTTTTAAGAGTTTTTGATTTTTGGAAAATTCGGGGTGTTTACAAATGTGCTTGGAGGAGAGAGAGTGAGTGATAAACCTAGCCATGTTGGCTCAAGGGTGAGGTGGGTTCAAGCCTTGTTGGCTAAGTAGGCTGCAACCAAGGTGGGCTCGATCAAGGAAGGCTGCAACCGTGGCTTGGACATGGGCTCAACCAAGGAGGATCGGCTCCAAGAGGTAGGTCTCCTAATCCTAGCCTAATCCTCCTAATCTTAGCCTAATCCTAGCCTAATCCACCTAACCCACATCACTAAACCTCACCCTAACTGAACCTAACCTAACCTAACCGACTCAAACAAAACACCTAAGCTAAACCCCAAAAACCCTCAAGCCCCGACCAGCCGTGCGCCCTAGCGCCAAACACCCGCGCCCTGCCTACGCGCGCCACTCGGCACCCCGTGCGCCCTGTTTGCATGCCCTAGCGCCTAGCGCCTGTCACACTCGGCGCTTAGCGCCGAGCTGCTACCGACACAAGCTCAACGTGGACACAAGCCCATGCGTGAGTAAGGAGAAGAAAAGCCCGAATCACTTGTAAGTGTTTAAAATTAGGTATTTACATTACTCCTTTCATATTCAATTTAATTCGGATACGGGGTTGTATTAATGGAGCGTGGTCTCTCCCCAGGATATAATATTGGTGCTTGACATATGAGACACATACGTGCACTTGAGCCTTACCTCTTATCTTGTACATGAGACACACACGTGCACTTGAGCCTTAGCTCTTATCTTGTACACAAGACACCCACGTATGCAATTGAGCTTTCACTCTTACTCCAAAGACTCTAGTAAGAGCCATATAAGCTGCAATTTCATTCGGGTTGTTACTTTAAGTCGTGTGAGTTTGTCATTTCAATTCCACACTCGCACACGAAGGACACCCGAGCTCTTGCTCAAACACTCTCACGCACATTTTGGCCTTGGCAGCCCTTAAGATATAGACATACCTATATACTTTCAGCTGCATGAGTTTTACGGTTCAGCTGTGTACGTCTTTACATTCCGGGTTGTTAAATTTCAGTCGTGTGAGTTGTCTTTACATTTATACACAACACACACGCACACGTTGAGCCTTACCGCTCATATATATATCCCTATATTTCCCTTTCAGTTGGGTGGTTAAAATTCAGTCATGTGAGTTGTCTTTACATTTATACACAACACTGTAAACACCCCAAATCTTCTATATTTCAAAAACTCTCAAAACACCAAAAAGCTCGTTTGAGCCAAAACGACGACCTGTTTTGAAATGTGAAAACAGGTACAGAAGGCAAAAGAAGACCCTAGGCCCGAAGACGATTCAAGCCTAGAGCTTTAGAAGCCACTCCCTGATAAAAAAAACAAAAGAAAGCTGAGCCCGTTTGATGAAAAGCTCAACGGAGTCCAGAACGGTGAGACGGAGTCTGGACGACAAAGTTGGGGAAAACCCAACACCAGACGGAGCGTTGATGAAGCCAGTGCCCGCACAGATCGTTCGCCTCGAGAAGCCAAGAAGGACTGTCCGAAGAAATTTTGATTTGGATCTGGACCATAAATATCCAGATCCAAATCCATGTAATGAATAGTGTTTGGATTTGGGCCAATCCAAATAGTGTTTGGGTCGATCCAAATAGTGTTTGGATTTGGATTGGATCCAAATAGTGTTTGGATTGGATCAAATCTGGACCAAAATATCCAGATCCGTATCCATAAAAATATTGGGTTTGGATCGGATACAGATCTCAAAATATCCAAGATCCAATATCCAGATCCAAATAGTGTTTGGATTTGGGTATGGATCCAAACCCAAACCCAAACCCAAATCCAACACCCACCTCAAATCTCTATAAATAGAGGTGAGGGGGTCCATGTAAAGGGTTCATGCAAATATTTGGGAGGAGAGAGAGGGAGTGATAGACCTAGCCATGTGGGCTCATTGGGTGAGGTGGGTTCAAGCCATGTGGGCTAAGTGGGTCTAGACCAAGGGGCTGCAACCAAGGTGGGCTGGACCAAGTGGCTGCAACCGTGGAGACGTGGGCTCAAGCCAAGAAGGACCGGCTCCAAGAGGTAAGCCTAACCTAACCTAGCCATTCTCTCTACACCCCTCTAAACCTAACCCCAACCTAGCCTAGGTTCGAACCTACCTAACCCCAACTGAACCTAACCCTAACTAAACCTAGCCCTAACCCAACCTAGGTTCGACCAAACCTAACCCTAGACTTGAACCAACCTAAACCTAACCGGACCGCGCCTGCCGTGCACCCCGCGCCCTGTCCGCGCACCCTGACGCTGTCCGCGCGCCTTGACGCCATCCTGCGCCCTGACGCCATCCCGCGCCCTGACGCCCTCCTAGCACCAGACGCCCGCCAGCGCCCAGCACCCAGCGCCAGGCGCCCGATTGCTGCGCCCGACTCCTTCCTGTCGACCTGACCACCTTCCTGCCGACCTGACCACCCCCTGGCCGTGACCTGCACCTCTTCCAGCCACCTAGGACAGACCCTAGACAGCCCCATCTTTGCCGAACCTTAGTTCCCCTAAGGCCCTAACCGTGCCCCATAGAACCTCCCTCAAAGCCCCCTAGGATAACCCCCTCTTGGCTGCCCAAGGTGAACCGTGAGCCCACGTGCAAGCAAGTTGAACATGGACCGGCTATTTGTAAGTGTCTAAACTTGGTCTATTACATTAACTTGCTTTATATTCAATTAAATTTTGATATGGGGTTGTAGTAAAGGAGCTTCGTCTCCCCCGATTGTAATAACGTGGTTTGACACACCCACACACACGCGCACTTGAGCCTTTCCGCTCTTAGTCGTACACTTCTTGCACACACACGGGCCTAACAAGCCCTTAATATATAGTTATATTTATATATTTTAAGTCAAGGGGGTTTTTAATTAAGTCGTGTGTGTTGTCTTTCCATTTTCCACACGCACACACATTGAGCCTTCGCTCTTACTCCCAAGACCTTAGTAAAGGCCTTATTGCAGTTATATTTGGGTTTCATTTATGTCGTGTGCGTAGTACTTCAATTCTACACTCACACACATTGAGCTTTCGCTCTTACTCCCAAGACCTTAGTCAAGGCATACTGCAATTTATATTTGGGTTTCATTTCATGTCATGTGTGTAAGTCTTTCAATTCAAGCACGCACACACATTGAGCCTTCGCTCTTATTTACAAGACCCAAGTAAGGGCCCCTACATATACTCTATATAAAGTATTTCTTTCGGCTACGTCTTTAAGATTCGGGTTTTAAGGTTCAAGTCGTGTGCGTTGTCTTTCAATATATACACGACACACACTTACACAATTGAGCCTTTCCGCTCTTAAGATATAGCCATATTTCCCCTTTCGCTATTTACTTTACAAGTCATTTCCCTTCGGCTATTTACTTTACAAGTCATTTCCCTTCGGTTATTTCCCTTCGGCAATTTTCCTTCGGCATTGTCTTTTAATTTTGGGTTTTCCCTTTGGAGTAGCGTGAGTTTGCATTGCATCTACGCCATACCACGAGGTAGGACGCATATTGCATCGAAGCAAGCCCCGTACTCCCGCTCAAATTCGCCCCATGTAGTGGAGTGTTCATAACACACACCTAGGTGGCCCATAAAGGGATAAAAAGAAAGACTTAGGCACGTGCAAATCCACGTGATCTAAAATCTGAAAATCGTACAAACCCGAATCAAATCGTGCAAGACTTAGGCTATTTCGATGCACGCCCATCGTGACTAAGTAGATTAAAATTTGAAAAACTTAGGGTCGTCCAACCCTTACAAAGTCAAAATCGCCCAAATGCATGGTTTTCAAAAGGTTTTAAAACACTTCTTCATTCAAAATATATTTTGAGTTAAACTTGTTTCAAAACGAAGTCTCTAAGTGTACAGACTGACCCTTGCGCATCGGTGCAAGAAGGTCTGCGACGTAAAAATCCCGCTTGCCTACAATCGCCTTTCAAAAGTCAGATTATTTTCAAAACATACTTTGCTAGTTAAAGTAAACTAGCTGGCACGCCCATAAAGCGAAGTAGATTGCAAAAAGGTTCACTTCAGGCCTAAGAACCCGTAAGTGAAAATTTTCGGTGTCTACAAACACACACGCACACGTTGAGCTTTACCGCTCATATATATACTTATATTTCAAATTCGGCAAGTTCAATTGAAGTCATGTGAGTTTGTCATTTCAATTCTACACTCACACACGCGTGCATTGAGCCTTTCCGCTCTTAATATAAGTATATCTCCCTTCAGCAATTTACATTCAAATCGTGTGAGTTGCCTTTAAATTCGGGTATTTCCCTTTAAGCTACGTCTTTACATTTCGGGTTTTACATTTAAGTTGTGTGAGTTGCTTTCAATTCGAGCTTAGCTCACATCATACCCTTCGAACCGAAGATACTTCGCATACTTGCATTCGTAAGCTTTCGAAAAAGCCCCGAATATCCCGTGCAAACATGCCAAACTTAGGTCACTTGTGCACACACCTAGCTAGCCTAAATAGCGTAAAATCAAAGACTTGGATATGTGCAAGCCACGTAAATAAAATCTGCAAATAGGCATACAATCGACAAAAAACTTTCGTGATTCTTTTCAAAAGTCCATGCTTGTTAAAAATCGAGGTTTTCTAAGCGTTTAAACCGACCCTTGAGCATCGATTCAAGAAGGTTTACAATGAAAAGATCCCACTTGCCCACAATCGCCCAAAACGTCAGATATTTCCAAAATCCTTCGCTAGTTTGAATAAGCTAGCTGGCACACCCTAAAGCAACGTAGATACGAAAAGGTTCACTTCAGGCCTAAGAACCAGGAGTGAGAATTTTCACGTCTACATATACATTATTAAACATCATTAATTAAATCTTAAAATATTTACAAAAACTAGGACAAGTTCTAGAAAGTCAAAAACTTCTGTGACATATGTCTGCTATTTCTTGAATATCTCTGTGCATACTACATCAAATTGAGTGAAAATGCTTTCTTGGGAAAGCTAACATCCATACCTTTCCAACAAGACCAATTTCATAAAAATTGAAGGTCTGAGCACCGAAATATCATAGTTTTTTTAAGCCTCAGATGTTCTGGTACAATTCTGTTCTCTATGCCTTAATAATGTGTAGTTCTAGATTTAATTTTGCATTAAAACTCAAAATAAAAATATTTTCTGATTTTGTACATGAATGTCTACCTTTTGTAAAATTTTCAAAATTTTTGAATACTCAAAAGTATTTTTAAAAAGTGAGAGAATAGGTCTCTCAAAACAGAACCAGTTTCTATTTTTCAGAACCTAAAATTTTCCAAATCAAGAACTAAATCACGATTTCTCTCTCTATCCAAGCCTTCCAAGGCATTTCACGTGAAATATTGTGGGCCCCTCACCCCCATTTATGAGGAGGTGATGTGGGCCATAGATACAGATATTAGATTTGGATCTTGGGATCCAAATCCAAATACATGTTGGGTTTGGATCTGGATATATATGGTCCAGATCTGACCCAAATATGATTTTTTGATTCCTTCATGGCGTTTCGAAATGGACGGTTTGTGCGGGGCCTGACTTCATCAGTACTCCGTCTTGCGTTGGGTCTTCTCCAACATTGTCGTCCGGTCTTCTTCTCACCTTCAGGAGTTCATTTTGAGCATTCTTCTGATATTTGGGGCTTGGATGTCTAAGAATTTGGGGATGCTTTTGATATAAGAGTTGATGTGCCGGGCTTGAAGTATGCTTCGGGTCCGGGCTCTCTTTTGCCTTTTCAATCCTGCTTTTGTCAGGCCAGGAGACTTTCGGGATTTCAAAACACTTTTTCACTCACACTTTGTCAGGCCAGGAGGCTTTCGGGGTTTCTAGGCTAAGCCCACAAGGTTAACCCGCCCTTACCAAAGTCAAGCCTACCAACTTTCTCACTCATACTTTATCACCCCTTTTTCTCTCTCTACCCAAGCTTTTCACGTGAAATATTTGTGGGCCCCACCTCCATTTATGAGAAGGTGATGTGGGCCATGGATGTAGATATTGGATTTGGATCTTTGGATCCAAATCCAAATGTATGTTGGGTTTTGGATCTGGATATATATGGTACAGATCCGGCCGAAATCCGATTTTCTGATTCCTTCATGGCATTTCGAAACGGACGGTTTGTGCAGGGCCTGACTTCATCAGTACTCCGTCTTGCGTTGGGTCTTCGCCAACATTGTCGTCCGCTCTTCTTCTCACCTTCCGGAGTTCATTTCGAGCAAATTTCTGATATCTAGGGCTTCGATGTCCAAGAATCTGGAGATGATTTTGATACAAGAGTTGATGTGCCGAGCTTGAAGTATGCTCTAGGTCCGGGCTCTCTTTTGCCTTTTTGGTCATGTTTTCATCAGGCCAAACTGCTTTTGGGGTTTCAAAACATATATAAAGGTTTGGAATATGTACCGGGTTGTCTAGAAGGCTCCTGGGTTTCCAGACTCAAAATAGCCCTTTGGGGTGCTTTTGTAAAATCAAGCATGTTTGAGAAAATCATGGGATTTTGAGGTGTTTACAGATGCCCCTCTTTGGCATTATCCAAATAGATTTGGATAATGGCAAAGACGACAATACCCCTTTTGATGTCTCCCTAGATCTATCCACGAAAATATGGGATCGTCCCAATTTTTGAGCAAAATCTCTCTTTTCAACCTGGTAGGAGGAGATATCACACCAAAGGGGTATACTTTCTATGGTTTCTGGTCCTAAACGGGGTTCATGTTATGCAAGTGTTCATGCATGGATATGCACATGCATGACATGGATGAGACGCCAAGTAGGGCGACCTCCTAGAGACCAGATGGCATGGTCGAACTCTTGAGACTTACGAAGACCTGCTGCTCCAAGTGAGCGGGCCCTATGTTGCTTGATGTTCGATTTTTGAAAATCTATTTACAAACAGAAAACTGCTTTTTAGCCTCAATCCTAAGGATCTCGAGCTCTTCGCGTTTGCCTTTGCTTGAGTCTTGACACTCACTAATCTAGCGGAGGTTTTATAAGAAAACAAGCTATATTTCACAATTCCTATGCCTTACTCAAAACATCGAATTCTCAAACAAAATGAAATTCAAGTAAGTAAATCCTATTTTTACTTTAGGATTCCTTGAAATGAACCATGTTTTACTTGGGATAAGTCATGGGTATGGGAAAGAGATACCATGGTCCCTTCTAAAGCGTCCCATGGTTTAAGGCATAGAAGGCGGAAAACTGCTCTTTTTTGAGCTTTTTGACCTTTTCTTCCTTTTTTTCATAGAGGGTCTCCCTTTGGGAGTATTTTTTCTTTAATCCCTCTTTTTCATAAGAGAATCGAATTTTGCTTTTGATTCAGGTTTCTTTCTTTGGGAAAGAGATTTTGGCCATATTTTCCTTTTGGAAGGAGAAGAGAAGAGGGGAGGACTTATCCCAAGGTCATACTCGATCCATTCCAGATCAACCTATTTAGAAATAGCACGTACTACTTGCAAGTATCTTGCTATATTGAACTAGGCCTTTCTTTGTAAGAAGAAGGATTTTGAAATGTAACCACGTATTTGGAAAGCTCCACTCTTTCACAAGTGCGAATTCTCTTGCTCAGGGTCACACAATTTGTCTTTGAACCTTACTTTTGAGATTTCAAAGCAACTATCCCTAAAAATTTTCGAAAATGGGAATTTAGCCCAAACCCTACACATAATACTTCTTTTAAGTATTGAATATTGATAGGATCCGCTAAATTCCTACCTTCTACATCGATCAACCAATATGAGTTGTTCGTGGTGATTGCACACACAACATAGGGTCCATCACATTTGGGGCGCCACTTTCCAAGTGGATGTGGGCCATGATAGTGGATGATTTTCAAAACCAGATCTCCCACTTCAAAGTGGCGAGGTTTCATATGCTTGTCGTAGTGTCGGGCTATCCTTTGCCAGTATGCATGAGCATGATCCATAGCAAGGAGTCGCCTCTCATCTAACAAATCTAGTTCGGCCATCCTAGCATGCTGAAGCGTCTCTAGGGGGAGGTCGAGTGCAATGGATGTATGGAATGAATGGAGTTTTGTATGAATGGGGAGAATGGCGTTTGTGCCATAGACCAACTCAAATGGCGTGGCATTCGTGGGAGTCCGGATGGAAGTCCTATAAGCCCATAAGGCTTCATCCAGCTTCTCGTGCCACGTCCTACCCTTTTCTAAAGTCTTCTCAATTATGCTAATGAGAGTCTTATTCGTGGCTTCGGCTTGGTCGTTGCCTTGAGGGTAGTAGGGCGAGGAGAAGTGGTGAGTTATGCCATAGGTGTTGCACAACTTGACCATCCGCTCGTTTTTTAATGGGGTGCCATTATCGGACACAAGGTCTCTTGGAACTCCAAATCGAGCCAAGATATTCCTCCTAATGAAAGCCACCACATGTTGCCCCTGTACGTTGGTCAGGGAGGTGGCTTCAACCCACTTAGAGAAGTACTCAGTGGCTGCTAAAATGAACCTATGCCCATTCGATGCCTTCGAAAATATTGGGCCTATAATATCAAACGCCCACATGGTAAATGGCCAGGGGCTGACCACGAAATGCAATGATGATGAGGGGATATGAATGGCGTGCCCATGCACTTGACATGGATGACACTTCCTAACATGATCGTGGCAATCCTTTTTCACGGTGGACCAAAAATAGTCCGCTCTAAGTATTTTCATCGCCATCATATTGGCATTAACATGACCTCCGCATTCTCCATCGTGGAATTCATGCATAACAGTCCTAGCCTCCTCTAGGTCGACACATATTAGTAGGATGCTGGTAAAACTCTTTTTATACAAAACTCCACCCAAAATCGTATATCGGGTAGAAATTTTCCAGATGAATGCCTTATCTTTGGATGTGGCATCCTCAGCGAATCCCCCATTTTCTAGAAAACATTTTATGTCATAAAACCAAGGTTTTTCAACAGTATCTGGATTGTTTTGCCAAATCTCCAAATCGTGTGTAGATGGAGTGGGTGCATGCCATATCTCTAAGGATCGGGTTCCCAAAGTGGGATCGACCTTTAGGGCTGAATCCAAGGAGGAGAAGGCATCGGCAATGCCATTATCCTCTCTTCCTATATATGTGAGCGTACACGATTGGAATGACTCAACCAATCGAGTGGCCAACTCGTGATATGGAAGAAGTTTTTCATTTCTAACTTGCCAAAATTTTAAAACTTGGTTTATAACGAGAAGTGAATCTCCAAAGACCTCGATGCATGATGCCCCTAGAGTTTTCGAAATCCTTAAGCCTTGTATGAGTGCTTCATATTCAGCTATATTGTTGGAACATTCGAAATCTGTAGACGCACGAAAATCCCCGCCTCTTCGCCTCTTTCGGGGCTTGGAGTGGATCTTCTCGTGTGTCTAAGGCCTATGTATACAAATAGGGCGTGCCAGCTACCTTACTTAAGCTAGCGAAGATATTTTTATCACTGACTTCTAAACGTGGCGACTGTGAGCAAGTAAGCTCTTGTCGTCGCAGACCTTCTTGCACCGATGCGCAAGGGTCAGTCTGTACGCTTTTGCAAAAATCGAGTTTTGGAGAGAAAGTCTACGAAGCGGTTCGAGGTGTCTATTTCGGGTCTTTAAGATGCGATTGCATATTTTAGATCACGTGGATTTGCACGTGCCTAAGTCTTTTCTTTTATCCCTTTTTGGGTCGCCTAGTTTGTGTGTTATGAACACTCCACTACATGGGCGAATTCGAGCGGGGCTTGTTTCGATGCAATATGCGTCCTACCTCGTGGTATGGCGTAGATGCAATGCAAACTCATGCTACTCCAAAGGGAAAACCCGAAATGTAAAGACAATACTGAAGGGAAATAACAGAAGGGAAATAACCGAAGGGAAATAACCGAAGGGAAATAACCTAAGGGAAATATGTATATATCTTATGTATATGAGCCCTTACTCGGGTCTTGCAAATAAGAGCGAAGGCTCAATGTGGGTGCGTGCTTGAATTGAAAGACTTACTCACACGACAAGAAATGAAACCCAAATAGTATAGGTCGGCCCTTACTTGGGTCTTTCAAATAAGAGCGAAAGCTCAATGTGTGTGAGAGTGCTTGAATTGAAAGACTTACTCACACGACATGAAATGAAACCCAAATAGTATAGGTCGGCCCTTACTTGGGTCTTTCAAATAAGAGCGAAAGCTCAATGTGTGTGAGAGTGCTTGAATTGAAAGACTTACTCACACGACATGAAATGAAACCCAAATAGTATAGGTTGGCCCTTACTTGGGTCTTTCAAATAAGAGCGAAAGCTCAATGTGTGTGAGAGTGCTTGAATTGAAAGACTTACTCACACGACATGAAATGAAACCCAAATAGTATAGGTCGGCCCTTACTTGGGTCTTTCAAATAAGAGCGAAAGATCAATGTGTGTGAGTGTTTGAATTGAAAGACAACGCACCCAACTTAAACAAAACCCTTCGAAAATGAAAGTATATATGTACACTTATATATTAGGGGCTGATTAGGCCCGTGTGTGCTAAAAATCATGCACGACTAAGAGAGTGCACGTGTGTGGTTGTGCCAAGCCACGTTATTACAAGCGGGGGGAGACTATGCTCCGTTATTAGAACCCCGTATCAAATTGAATCTCAAGCAAGTATACAACTAAAGACCGAGTTTAGACACTTACGAGTAGCTGGTCCGTAGAGGTCTTGCTTGAGCGTGGACTTGGCCTTGGGCTGCAAACGGGAGCTCCGCGAAGGTAAGCTGGTCAAGGGTGCTGGCCGGCTGCAAGTGGGGCGCGGGATAGGCGCCTCGGAGGTGGCCGGTGGCAAGTAGCTGGCGGCTCCAAGTAGGGGTTTAAAGTGGCTGAATGAGTGGACTCTTAGGGTCACTAGGGGAGTTGAGAGTTTAGGGAAGCTGGACCTAAAAGGGTGAGCTGGTGGGAAGGCCGAATAGGACACCTAGGGGAGGGCCGAAGGGGAGATGATGGCTAGGTAGTGGCCGGCAGCTTGGGTTATACTAGGTTCGGCTAGGTTAAAATGGTGGTGGCAAAAGGGGCTGAGATGAAGGTAGGATGGGTGGCTAAGAGTGGAGAGGTGGTAGAGAAGGGGGCTAGGTAAGGTGCAGGGTACTTACCGAATGGGGAGAGGTGGCGGATGAAGTGGGAAGGTGGCGGGCAGGTGGCTGTCGGCTGGTTCGGTTGGGTGGAGGTGATGGCGTCCGGCTGAGGGATGGTGGTGGTGGATGGAAGAGGGAAGGTGGCGGAGCAGGTGGGGGCTGGTGGAGCAGATGGAGCAGGCGGAGGTGGGGAGTGGTCCCGGCTGGGTGAGAGATGGGAGAAGGAGAGGGCCCGGCTGGGTGGAATGGTGGTTTCCACTTGGAAAACCCGCCCACCAGGAGGGGGGTTTAAATAGGGGATGGGTAGGTCGGTTAGGGCTGGGCTGTGGGTAGTGGTTAGGTGGTTTAGGTAGGGTGGTATGTAGATAAGGTGGGCTGGAAGGGGTTGGGCCAGATATTTTAAAACTAGGGGTTTGGGTAAATCGTGGGCTAAGGGTGGTTTAGGGGTTTAGGGCTAGGTTAGGTGGTTGGGTTTTAGGGTGAGGTTTAGTGAGCTAGGTTAGGTGATTAGGCTAGGTTTAGGCTAGGATTAGGGAAATTAATCTAGGTTTAGGGAAGGATTAGGGAAGTGGGTTAGGTGATTAGGTTGGGATTAGGACGGGATTAGGGAAGTGGGTTAGGTGATTAGGTTCAGATTAGGGGTGGATTAGGGGTTTAGGCTAGGTTTAGGCATTTTTGGCTAGGTTTAGGTGAAGGAGCTCCCTTAGCATGGCCCATAGACCTTGATCACCCCATGTTGGTGCAGCCCTAGGTTAGGTTCTAGCTAATTACAAGCTTAAACCCACTCAATTAGGCTAACCCACATGATTAACCCAAACTTGACACACAAGTCAAGCTTAATACAACACTCTTGATATTTTTCATCCCCACTCTCTCTCATGCCCAATATCCCACGTGAATTTCAAGTGGGCCCCACCTCCATTTATGAGAAGGTGATGTGGGCCATGGATATGGATATTGGATTGGATCTTTGGATCCAAATCCAAATCCAAGTCCACATATGGGTTTGGATTGGAATCTGGATATATATGGTCCAGATCCAGTCCAAACTGAACTCTGACTCCTTCGAGCTGGGTTCGAAACGGACGATTCGTGCGGGGCCTGACAGCATCAGTACTCCGTCTGCGTTGGGTCTTCGCCAACATGGTCGTCCGCCTCCGTTTCTGCCTTCCGGAGATGACTTCAAATGCTATTTTGGTAAGAACAGGGTCTTGGACGTTCGAGATCCTGGGGTGTGAATCAGATACAAGAGTTGCTGCGCCGGGCTTGACGTGTGCTCCGGTTCCGGGCTCTTCTAAGCTCTCCTGGGCCTGCCTTGATGAGGCCAAGCCACTTCGGGGTTTTAAAAACGTGTTTTAAAAGGTTTTCAAAAGCCATATTATATGTTTTTGAAATATAAAGTTTAAAACATATATATAGGGTTGTCTGGAAGGCTCCTGGGTTTCCAGACTCAAAATGGCCCTTTGGGCTGCTTGTATAAAACCAGATGGATTTTGAGAAATTCGTGGGATTTCGGGGTGTTACAGATGCCCCTCTTTGGCCTTGTCCAAATAGATTTGGATAAGGGCAAAGATGACAAACACCCCTTTTAATGTCTCCCTAGATCTAGCCACGAAGAATATGGGATCGTCCCATTTTAGCAAAATCTCAATTTTACAAACTCTGGTAGGAGGAGATATCACGCCAAAGGGTTTACTTATGGAATCTGGTCCTAAATGGGATCATGTTCATGCAAGTACCATGCGTGGAATGCAAATGACATGGGTGTGGTGCCAAGAGTGGCGACCTCCCAGAGACCAGGTGTGGTCGAACTCTAGAGACTTACAAGGCCTACTGCTCCAAGTGAGCAAAAACCCTATGTTGT
Organism: Brasenia schreberi; assembly: GCA_036023115.1. Lineage (NCBI taxonomy): Eukaryota > Viridiplantae > Streptophyta > Magnoliopsida > Nymphaeales > Cabombaceae > Brasenia > Brasenia schreberi. The sequence continues at coordinate 7,705,680 of JAYKKT010000045.1, read as the reverse complement.
TCGATGTTCGGTTTTTAAAACTCATTTACAAAAGCTATTTACAAAAGGGACAACTGTCTTGAGTCTCGATCCTAAGGATCTCGAGCTCTTCGTGCTTGCCCTTGTTTGAGTCTTAACACTTGCTTATCTAGCGGAGGTTTTATAAGAAAACCAGCTTCATTTCAAATCCCTACGCCTTACTCGAAACGTCGAATTCTCAAACAAGATGAAATTCAAGTAAGTAAATCCTATTTTTACTTTAGGATTCCTCGAAATGAACCATGCTTTAGCTTGGGATAAGCCAGGGATGGGAAAGAGATACCACGGTCCCTTCTGAAGTGTCCCGTGGTTTAAGGCATAGAAGGCGGAAAAACTGCTCTTTTTGAGCTTTTTGGCCTCTTTTTCCTTTTTTCCATAGAGGGTCTCCCTTTGGGAGTATTTTTTCTTTAATCCCTCTTTTTTATAAGAGAATCGATTTTTCTTTTTGAAGTCTGGTTTCTTTCTTTTGGAAAGAGAATTTGAATGGGAAATTCCCTTTTGATTTGGGCCTTTGTTTTCCTTTTGGAAATAGAAGAGAAGAGGGGAGGACTTATCCCAAGCCTACACTCGATCCATTCCAGATCAGCCTATTTAGAAATAGCACGTACTACTTGCAAGTATCTTGCTATGTTGAACTAGGCCTTTCTTTGTAAGATGAAGGATTTTGAAATGCAACCACGATTTTGAAAACTCCACTCTTTCACAAGTGCGAATTCTCTTACTTAGGGTCACACGAGTTGCCTTTGCACCTTATTCACATGTCTCAGGGCAGCTATCCCTATAAAATTTTCGAAAACTGGAATTTAATCCAAATCCTACACATGATACTTCTTTAAGTATTGAATATTGATAGGATCTGCTAAATTCCTACCTTCTACATCGATCAACCAATACGAATTATTCGTAGTGGTTGCTCGTACAACATAGGGTCCATCCCAGTTGGGGCGCCACTTGCCTAGGGGGTGTGGGCCACGATGGTGGATGGTTTTTAAGACCAGATCTCCCACTTCAAAGTGGCGAGGTCTCATGTGTTTGCTATAATGTCGGGCTATCCTTTGCCGGTATGCGCGAGCATGATCCATGGCAAGGAGTCGCCTCTCATCTAGCAAATCTAGTTCGGCCATCCTAGCATGCTGAAGCGTCTCTAGGGGGAGGTCGAGTGCAATGGATGTATGGAGTGAATGCAGTTGGGTATGAATGGGAAGAATGGCGTTTGTGCCATAGACCAATTCGAATGGTGTGGCATTCGTGGGAGTCCGGATGGAAGTCCTATAAGCCCATAAGGCTTCATCCAGCTTCTCGTGCCACATCCTACCCTTCTCTAAGGTTTTCTCAATGATACCAATGAGAGTCTTGTTTGTGGCTTCGGCTTGGCCGTTGCCTTGAGGGTAGTAGGGCGAGGAGAAGTGGTGAGTTATGCCATACGTGTTGCACAACTTGACCATCCGCTCATTCTTGAATGGGGTACCATTATCAGACACAAGGTCTCGTGGAACCCCAAATCGAGCCAAGATATTCCTCCGGATGAAAGCCACCACATGTTGCCCCATTACATTCGTTAGGGAAATGGCTTCCACCCACTTGGAGAAATACTCCGTGGCTGCTAAAATAAAACGATGCCCATTCGAGGCCTTTGGAAATATGGGGCCTACAATGTCAAACGCCCACATGGTAAATGGCCAGGGGCTGACCACGGAATGCAATGCAGATGAAGGGATATGAATGGCGTGCCCATGCACTTGACATGGATGACACTTCCTTACATGATCGTGACAATCCTTTTTCAGGGTGGACCAAAAATAACCCCCTCTAAGTATTTTCATCGCCATCATGTTGGCATTAACATGACCTCCACATTCTCCGTCGTGGAACTCGTGCATCACTATCCTAGCCTCCTCTAGGTCGATACACCTAAGCAGAATGCCGGTAAAACTCTTTTTGTATAAGACCCCACCCAGAATGGTGTATCGGGTCGAAATCTTACGAATGAATGCCTTATCTTTGGATGTGGCATCCTCGGTGAATCCCCCATTTTCTAAAAATTGTTTTATGTCATAGAACCAGGGTTTTTCAACAGACTCTGGGTTGTTTTGGCAAATATCCAAGTCGTGTGTGGATGGATGGGGCGCATGCCATATTTCCAAAGATCTGGTCCCTGAAATGGGATCGACCTTCAGGGCTGAACCCAAGGAGGAGAGGGCATCGGCGATGCCATTGTCCTCTCTTCCTACGTGTGTGAGCTTACACGACTGGAAGGATTGGACCAATCGAGTGGCCAACTCGTGATATGGAAGTAGTTTCTTATTACGTACTTGCCAAATTTTTAAAACCTGGTTTATGACAAGGAGTGAATCTCCAAAGACCTCGATGCATGATGCCCCTAGAGTTTTCGAAATCCTTAAGCCTTGTATGAGTGCTTCATACTCAGCTACGTTGTTGGAACATTCGAAGTCTAAGCGGACTGCTATGGGAATCTTGCCCTTTTCAGGGGAGATTAGGATGATCCCGGCACCAGCCCCTCGTTGGTTTCGTGCCCCGTCGAAGTGCATCTTCCACACTTGGTTTTCGAAAGAATTTGCCAAAATGTGGTTTTGAAAATGGTTTTGCAATATGCCTTCATCAGGCATTTCGACAAGAGTGGGATATGCGTCCTCTAAGGGGAATTCAGCCACGTAATCTGCTAGGGCTTGCCCTTTAATGGAGATCTGGTGATGGTATTTCAAATCATACTCCATTAGAAGGAGCTGCCATTTGCCCAATCTACCCGTGAGAATGGGTTTTTCGAACAAGTGCTTGATTGGATCAAGCTTGGACACTATCCAGATCTCATGATCTAGGAAATAGTGTCTGAATTTCTGGCAGGCCCAAACTAGGGCCAAGCACGTCTTCTCCATGGCTTGATAATTTCGTTCATAAGCCAAGAGAGTTTTCGAAATATAGTAGATGGCATACTCCTTATGGGTGTCATCTTCGTATTGAGCCAACAGGGCTCCTAAAGCGTTTACATGCACGGAGATGTATAATAAAAGCGGTTTTCCTTGTTTTGGAGGATTCAAAACGGGGGGATTAACCAAGTATGCCTTCAGTCTCTCGAAGGACTTTTGGCATTCGTCATCCCATAAGAATTTCGTACCCTTCCTCAACAGTTTGTTGAAGGGTTCGCATCTAGTTGCCAGATTCGATATGAATCGGCGCACAGATTGTAATCGACCCTGAAGGCTACGGACTTGGGTGAGATTGGAGGGTGGAGCCATGTCTATAATGGCTCGACACTTAGAGGGGTCGACTTCTATTCCCCTTTGGCTCACCATAAAGCCTAGAAGCTTCCCTGATTCTACCCCGAACACACATTTTTGAGGGTTTAGCTTTACTTTGTAAAGCCTAAGCCTTTCGAAAATCTTTTGTAAACATTCGATATGGGTGCATCGGGTTTTGGATTTCGCCAAGAGATCATCTACATACACTTCTACAAGCTCATGAATTTGATCATGGAAGATCGTGTTCATGGCTCGTTGGTATGTTGCGCCGGCATTTTTCAAACCAAAGGGCATGACTGTATAGCAGTACGTGCCCCATGGGGTTGTGAAGGCGGTCTTACCCTGATCTCGTGGGCTTAGTTTGATTTGATTATAGCCTGAATAGCCATCCATGAATGAAAACATTTCATGATTTGCAGTACTATCGACTATCAAATCTATGTTTGGTAAAGGATAATTATCCTTTGGAGTGGCTTTATTCAGGTTTCTGAAATCGATGCATATTCGAATTTTCCCATTGGTTTTTTGAACCACAACGATATTTGACAACCAATCAGAATACGCAATGGGTTTTATAAATCCGGCTTTTAGCAGATCTGCTAAACCCTCTTTGACTTGCGTGTGTACATTCGGGTGTATTTTTCTAAGCTTCTGCTTTGTTGGTTTTATACCTACATCTAAGGGAAGACGATGCTCGACAATGCTGGGATCTATGCCCGGCATGTCTTCATACGTCCATGCAAACACATCTAAATAGGTTCGTAGAAATGCAATGAATGCTAACTTTTCAGTTTCATGCAAGCATGCGCCTATTTTGATGTTTTTGGGATTGGAATCATCCCCTAGGTTCACCTCTATGAAATCTCCTCCTACTGATTGGGAAGGTCTTTCAAAATCGAGAATTCTATGAAATTCTGGGAGCTCAGAAGTGGGATCTTCCTCAAGGGGATCCACTTCTGGGCTTTGATCATTCTCGTGGGCCATAGACCCGAGGGAACTTGATGCGTGGTTTTCAAAATAACCTGGTTTTGTACTTGGATTTCCAAGTGACTTCGAAATTTTTGGTCTGGCTATGCAGACGACACTTCTTTCGAAATCCTTTTCTTTTGCCAAAGGCCTACCAGGAGCAGCTATGTACAAAATCTTTTTGGTATTTTCTAAATTTTCGATTTTTTTGGGTTTTTGTAAAACAAGAACTTTGGGAACTATACAAAGCACACTTTTTTCGAGTTTTTGTTTTTCCATTGTTTTTGGTTTTTCTTGTTTTTCGATTTTTTCGATTTTAAGTTTTTCAAATGTTTTTGGTATTTTTTAGAAAAAGGGATCTTCCGTCATACCTACAAAGGGAAAACACTACGGGTTAGGCTCGGAATAGGAGGTCTAAACCATAGGTCTCTTCTAAGACAGGCTCCGGGGCACCCTTGACCCAGGTGGTCACAGGGGGTGGCTCCGACGGTATTCGGGGAGTATAGCCGATCCCATATCGGCTTGGGTTGGCCCTAGGAAGGATGGGCTCTAGGAGACCCTGGTTTTGGAAATAGGGAACGTTTGGGTTTTCCTAGGAGGATTAGAGTCGGGAGGGGGCTTGCTTTGGGCGGCCCCTTCACACATACAACCTTCCTAGGGTTGTTCAACACGAGCCGAGGTGGCTCAACCATAATTTGCCCCAGGTTAGCCTCATGGGCCTGGGAGCTTGATAAACAAGGGGAGTTTATGATCCCCTGAAGCTGTGGGTGACTCTCACCTAGGATCACTACGACCTGGTCCCTAAAAGGGATCTTAACACACCTGTGGAAGGTGGATGGCACAGCGCACAAACTGTGTATCCAGGGTCTTCCCAGCAACAGGTTATAATGGGGTTGGATGTCCAAGACGTGGAACACCCCCGTGTGTTCGATCCCTCCCGTTTCCATTGGGAGTTCGATGGATCCTAAAGGTCTAGACGCATTCCCATCGTATCCAGTGATAACGATGGGGCTTGGGTTCACTGAAGTCAAGGTGACTCCGATTTTGTACGCCACGTGAAGTGGAAGGATGTTGAGCCCTCCTCCACCATCGACTAGGCACCTGTCCAGAGAGTGGTTGTTTAGAACCACCTCGATGTGCAGGGCCTGGTTATGGGTTTCGTAGGGTCTATCTACATCATCTTCCGAAAAGGTGATGGGCGATTTTGTTCCTAATAAAGCCACTTGGGCAGACAAGGATTTCGGACTTATGTTCGAATCAACCTTGGCCCTTTCTAGAATTTTCTCTAAGACAAGTCTATGCCTAGGCGAGGTTTTGATAAGCTCTAGGATAGACATGTGAATAGGAATCTTTGAAAGGTGGTTTTCAAAATCATAAGGGTTTAGGATGATTTTGTCCTTATCTGCTTTTGGCAGACCACTAGGGATACATGCTTTTGAGGGGCCAGGTACACTGACCACCTTTTGAGCACCTTGAAGGTGCGGGGGTTGGTAGATCCTCCCGGATCTAGTGACTTCCCCCACGACCAGCCTAGGGTTTGCGCTAGACTTGGCTCTAAGGATGAGCTGAGGAGAACCTTGAATTTTCAAAACTGGTTTTGCCGGGGTTTCCACTTTTGGTGGTCCCCGAATGACGACTTGGGCGGGCCTCTTGTATAGTACAAGGATGGGCGCACAAGCAGGTCGACCAGGTTCTGGCTTTTGCGCTAGTTCCTTGGAAATGGTGAGGGTACATACCTCCTTTCCTTTCCCACTGCCACTGGCGTGTTTGGGAAAGGGTTCCTTGAAGATAGCTTGAGGTGGCTCAGGTTCCGCAGTGACCTGGAGCCGGCCCTCCGCTATCAAGTTCTCAATTTTATTTAGAAGAGAGAAGCAACGTTTGGTATCATGGCCTTTGAGCCGATGATACTTGCAAAATCGGTTTAAATACCCCCCTTTGGACGTGACTCCTTCGGGGATTTCAGGGAGTTCGATCATGCCCTGGGCAAGTAAGAGGTCTAGGACCTCCGACACGGGTTGCCCCAGTGGAGTGTACTCCCGTTTTTCAATCGGTTTTGAAAAATTGCGTTCTCTCTTATTTTCTATTTTTTCAAAATTTTTAGAAGTGCCCGCCATGCCTGGATCCACCCGGACATTGGCGATTTTATGGGGCTTTGCCCCTTTGTCCGTCGTGGGCAGCCCATATGCGATGGGCTTTTCCAAACGGGTTTTTGGAACGGCACTTCCTTTCCATAAGTGATCGTATGTCCCTTTTCGTAAGTTGGTTTCGAAAAGGGAGGCCTTTTTGATCAACTTATGGAAAGTTGAAATCTCATGGAGCAAGAGAAGGGTTTTTAACTCGCTTTTGAAATTATCCAGGATGAGCATTACTGCGCATCCTTCGGATATGGGCTCTCTCACTTGGCCTAAAAGCGACCTCCATCTTATAATGAAGGCATGCACGTCTTCGTTCATGCCTTGCTTTGTTTCCCTTAAGGTATTCAGGGTTGGCGTGACTTCCACGTTGTGTGCAAATCTTTGCATGAAGCAGTTCGTTAACTCTTCAAAAGTAGCGAACTGGCTTAAGTCGTAGGAAGCCAGCCATTTGGCAGCTGTGCCTTTAAGGGATAGAGGGAACCAATACACCCATTTCATCGAGTCCTTTTTCTTCTTATGGGCTCGACGTGAGAAAAGCTGCAAGTGAGACCTAGGGTCTCCCATGCCATCATACCGATGGAAGTTCGGTATTTCATCGTCACTGTCTGTTTCGTAATCCATAGGAAGGAAATCAGACAGGGCGTAGCTTCTTTTCTCTTTATTTTGCCCTTTCAGCAGCTGCTGTAGGGCTTTACGGTCCTTTTGTGTGAAGGACTCGTGGTATTGGTTGCCTTTCATTACGGAGGCCTCTTTTTGCTCGCGAGGTTTTTCAAATTTCTTTTTAGGCCTTTGTTCACCGTTCGATGAACATGAATCGCCTACTTCAGCCTCTTGGCTGAGAGCATCGATTTTGGCCTCAAACTCCCTTCTCAAGTCCTCGATTTCATCTAGTTTTATTTTGTTTTTGAAAATCCTCCTAGAGTGAGAACTTGATGCGCATGAGCCTTGGCTCGATACTTCACTTGGATTGGATTTTGACATGCTTTTCAAGCTTTTTCAAAATTTCCTAAGTAAAAGCAAAGAAAACAAGTTAAAATGACACCTTTTTTAAAATTTTTGCAAGATTTCTACAAGTAAACTCGATTTCTGAAAAGGCTCACGTCCCACCGGGCGTGCCAATCTCTGTAGACGCGTGAAAATCCCTGCCTCTTCGCCTCTTTCGGGGCTTGGAGTGGATCTTCTCGTGTGTCTAAGGCCTATGTATACAAATAGGGCGTGCCAGCTAGCTTACTTAAGCTAGCGAAGATATTTTTATCACTGACTTCTAAACGTGGCGACTGTGAGCAAGTAAGCTCTTGTCGTCACAGACCTTCTTGCACCGATGCGCAAGGGTCAGTCTGTACGCTTTTGCAAAAATCGAGTTTTGGAGAGAAAGTCTACGAAGCTGTTCGAGGTGTCTATTTCGGGTCTTTAAGATGCGATTGCATATTTTAGATCACGTGGATTTGCACGTGCCTAAGTCTTTTCTTTTATCCCTTTTTGGGTCGCCTAGTTTGTGTGTTATGAACACTCCACTACATGGGCGAATTCGAGCGGGGCTTGTTTCGATGCAATATGCGTCCTACCTCGTGGTATGGCGTAGATGCAATGCAAACTCACGCTACTCCAAAGGGAAAACCCGAAATGTAAAGACAATACTGAAGGGAAATAACAGAAGGGAAATAACCGAAGGGAAATAACCGAAGGGAAATATGTATATATCTTATGTATATGAGCCCTTACTCGGGTCTTGCAAATAAGAGCGAAGGCTCAATGTGGGTGCGTGCTTGAATTGAAAGACTTACTCACACGACAAGAAATGAAACCCAAATAGTATAGGTCGGCCCTTACTTGGGTCTTTCAAATAAGAGCGAAAGCTCAATGTGTGTGAGAGTGCTTGAATTGAAAGACTTACTCACACGACATGAAATGAAACCCAAATAGTATAGGTCGGCCCTTACTTGGGTCTTTCAAATAAGAGCGAAAGCTCAATGTGTGTGAGAGTGCTTGAATTGAAAGACTTACTCACACGACATGAAATGAAACCCAAATAGTATAGGTCGGCCCTTACTTGGGTCTTTCAAATAAGAGCGAAAGCTCAATGTGTGTGAGAGTGCTTGAATTGAAAGACTTACTCACACGACATGAAATGAAACCCAAATAGTATAGGTCGGCCCTTACTTTGGTCTTTCAAATAAGAGCGAAAGCTCAATGTGTGTGAGTGTTTGAATTGAAAGACAACGCACCCAACTTAAACAAAACCCTTCGAAAATGAAAGTATATATGTACACTTATATATTAGGGGCTGATTAGGCCCGTGTGTGCTAAAAATCGTGCACGACTAAGAGAGTGCACGTGTGTGGTTGTGCCAAGCCACGTTATTACAAGCGGGGGGAGACTATGCTCCGTTATTAGAACCCCGTATCAAATTGAATCTCAAGCAAGTATACAACTAAAGACCGAGTTTAGACACTTACGAGTAGCTGGTCCGTAGAGGTCTTGCTTGAGCGTGGACTTGGCCTTGGGCTGCAAACGGGAGCTCCGCGAAGGTAAGCTGGTCAAGGGTGCTGGCCGGCTGCAAGTGGGGCGCGGGATAGGCGCCTCGGAGGTGGCCGGTGGCAAGTAGCTGGCGGCTCCAAGTAGGGGTTTAAAGTGGCTGAATGAGTGGACTCTTAGGGTCACTAGGGGAGTTGAGAGTTTAGGGAAGCTGGACCTAAAAGGGTGAGCTGGTGGGAAGGCCGAATAGGACACCTAGGGGAGGGCCGAAGGGGAGATGATGGCTAGGTAGTGGCCGGCAGCTTGGGTTATACTAGGTTCGGCTAGGTTAAAATGGTGGTGGCAAAGGGGCTGAGATGAAGGTAGGATGGGTGGCTAAGAGTGGAGAGGTGGTAGAGAAGGGGGCTAGGTAAGGTGCAGGGTACTTACCGAATGGGGAGAGGTGGCGGATGAAGTGGGAAGGTGGCGGGCAGGTGGCTGTCGGCTGGTTCGGTTGGGTGGAGGTGATGGCGTCCGGCTGAGGGATGGTGGTGGTGGATGGAAGAGGGAAGGTGGCGGAGCAGGTGGGGGCTGGTGGAGCAGATGGAGCAGGCGGAGGTGGGGAGTGGTCCCGGCTGGGTGAGAGATGGGAGAAGGAGAGGGCCCGGCTGGGTGGAATGGTGGTTTCCACTTGGAAAACCCGCCCACCAGGAGGGGGGTTTAAATAGGGGATGGGTAGGTCGGTTAGGGCTGGGCTGTGGGTAGTGGTTAGGTGGTTTAGGTAGGGTGGTATGTAGATAAGGTGGGCTGGAAGGGGTTGGGCCAGATATTTTAAAACTAGGGGTTTGGGTAAATCGTGGGCTAAGGGTGGTTTAGGGGTTTAGGGCTAGGTTAGGTGGTTGGGTTTTAGGGTGAGGTTTAGTGAGCTAGGTTAGGTGATTAGGCTAGGTTTAGGCTAGGATTAGGGAAATTAATCTAGGTTTAGGGAAGGATTAGGGAAGTGGGTTAGGTGATTAGGTTGGGATTAGGACGGGATTAGGGAAGTGGGTTAGGTGATTAGGTTCAGATTAGGGGTGGATTAGGGGTTTAGGCTAGGTTTAGGCATTTTTGGCTAGGTTTAGGTGAAGGAGCTCCCTTAGCATGGCCCATAGACCTTGATCACCCCATGTTGGTGCAGCCCTAGGTTAGGTTCTAGCTAATTACAAGCTTAAACCCACTCAATTAGGCTAACCCACATGATTAACCCAAACTTGACACACAAGTCAAGCTTAATACAACACTCTTGATATTTTTCATCCCCACTCTCTCTCATGCCCAATATCCCACGTGAATTTCAAGTGGGCCCCACCTCCATTTATGAGAAGGTGATGTGGGCCATGGATATGGATATTGGATTGGATCTTTGGATCCAAATCCAAATCCAAGTCCACATATGGGTTTGGATTGGAATCTGGATATATATGGTCCAGATCCAGTCCAAACTGAACTCTGACTCCTTCGAGCTGGGTTCGAAACGGACGATTCGTGCGGGGCCTGACAGCATCAGTACTCCGTCTGCGTTGGGTCTTCGCCAACATGGTCGTCCGCCTCCGTTTCTGCCTTCCGGAGATGACTTCAAATGCTATTTTGGTAAGAACAGGGTCTTGGACGTTCGAGATCCTGGGGTGTGAATCAGATACAAGAGTTGCTGCGTCGGGCTTGACGTGTGCTCCGGTTTCGGGCTCTTCTAAGCTCTCCTGGTCCTGCCTTGATGAGGCCAAGCCACTTCGGGGTTTTAAAAATGTGTTTTAAAAGGTTTTCAAAAGCCATATTATATGTTTTTGAAATATAAAGTTTAAAACATATATACAGGGTTGTCTGGAAGGCTCCTGGGTTTCCAGACTCAAAATGGCCCTTTGGGCTGCTTGTATAAAACCAGATGGAATTTGAGAAATTCGTGGGATTTCGGGGTGTTTACAGGATCTCACCCTTTTTCAGGGGATACGATGATGACCCCGGCACCAGCCCCTCGTTGGTTTCGTGCCCCATCGAAGTGCATCTTCCACACTTGGTTTTCGAAAGAGTTTGCCAAAATGTGGTTTTGAAATTGGTTTTGCAATATGCCTTCATCAAGCATTTCATTAAGTGTGGAATATGCATCTTCTAGGGGGAACTCAGCCACGTAGTCAGCTAGAGTTTGCCCCTTAATGGAGATCTGATGATGGTATTTCAGGTCATACTCCATTAGAAGGAGTTGCCATTTGCCCAATCCACTAGTGAGAATGGGTTTTTCGAATAAGTGCTTGATTGGATCAAGCTTGGATACTATCCAGATCTCATGATCTAGGAAATAGTGTCAAATTTTCTGGCAGGCCCAAACTAGGGCCAAGCACGTCTTCTCCATGGCTTGATAATTCCTTTCGTAAGCTAGGAGAGTTTTTGAAAGATAGTATATGGCATACTCCTTGTTAGTGTCATCCTCGTATTGAGCTAACAAATCTCCCAAGGCATTCGCATGCACAGAAATGTAAAGCAGAAGAGGTTTTCCTTGCTTTGGAGGATTTAAAACAAGGGGATTAACTAAGTATGCCTTTAGTTTTTCAAATGACTTTTGGCAGTCGTCATTGTAGACGCGCGAAAATCCCCGCCCCTTCTGCCTTTTTCAGGGCTCGGAGCGGATCCTCTCGTGTGTCTAAGGCCTATGTATGCAAACAGGGCGTGCCAGCTAGCTTACCTAAGCTAGCGAAGATATTTTTAACACTGACTTCTAAACGTGGCGACTGTGAGCAAGTAAGCTCTTGTCGTCGCAGACCTTCTTGCACCGATGCGCAAGGGTCAGTCTGTACGCTTTGCAAAAATCGAGTTTTGGAGAGAAAGTCTACGAAGCGGTTCGAGGTGTCTATTTCGGGTCTTTAAAATGCGATTGCATGTTTTAGATCACGTGGATTTGCACGTGCCTAAGTCTTTTCTTTTATCCCTTTTCGGGCCACCTAGTTTGTGTGTTATGAACACTCTACTACATGGGCGAATTCGAGCGGGGCTTGTTTCGATGCAATATGCGTCCTACCTCGTGGTATGGCGTAGATGCAATGCAAACTCACGCTACTCCAAAGGGAAAACCCGAAATGTAAAGACAATACTGAAGGGAAATAACCGAAGGGAAATAACCGAAGGGAAATAACCGAAGGGAGATATGTATATAGATTAGGTATATGAGCCCTTACTCGGGTCTTACAAATAAGAGCGAAGGCTCAATGTGGGTGCGTGCTTGAATTGAAAGACTTGCTCACACGACATGAAATTAAACCCAAATATAAATTGCAGTATGGCCTTGACTAAGGTCTTGGGAGTAAGAGCGAAGGCTCAATGTGTGTGAGAGTGCTTGAATTGAAGTACTACACACACGACATAAATGAAACCCAAATATAACTGCAATAAGGCCTTTACTAAGGTCTTGGGAATAAGAGCGAAGGCTCAATGTGTGTGAGAGTGCTTGAATTGAAAGACTTACACACACGACATGAAATGAAACCCAAATAGTATAGGTCGGCCCTTACTTGGGTCTTTCAAATAAGAGCGAAAGCTCAATGTGTGTGAGAGTGCTTGAATTGAAAGACTTACTCACACGACATGAAATGAAACCCAAATAGTATAGGTCGGCCCTTACTTGGGTCTTTCAAATAAGACCGAAAGCTCAATGTGTGTGAGAGTGCTTGAATTGAAAGACTTACTCACCCAACTTAAGCAAAACCCTTCGAAAATGAAAGTATATATATACACTTATGTATTAGGGGCTGATTAGGCCCGTGTGTGTTCAAAATCGTGCACAACTAAGAGAGTGCACGTGTGTGGGTGTGCCAAGCCACGTTATTACAAGCGGGGGGAGCCTATGCTCCGTTATTACAACCCCGTATCAAATTGAATCTCAAGCAAGTATACAGCTAAAGACCGAGTTTAGGCACTTAAGAGTAGCTGGTCCGTAGAGGCCTTGCTTGAGCGTGGGCTTGGCCTTCGCCTTGGGCTGCAAACGGGAGCTCCGCGAGGGTGGATGACAAAGGGTGCTGGCCGGCTGCAAGTGGGGCGCGGGATAGGCGCCTCGAAGGTGGCCGGCTGCAAATGGATGTCGCCTTGATGTGGGCGATTAAAGGGCTGGGCCAAGTAGGTGTGTAGGGTCACTAGGAGAGTCTAGAGTATTAGGGAGTATGGACCTAAAGGGGATTTAAGGGAAGGCCGAAGGGGAGTCTTATAGGGTAGCCGGATGTAGATGGGATGGTTAGGTAGTGGCCGGTAGTTTAGGTTGTGCTAGGTTCGGTTAAGGGATAATGGTGGCAGCAAAGGGCTGATATATAGGTGAGATGATGGTATGGTGGGTGACTAGGAGTGGAGAGGGAGTAGAGAAGGAGCTAGATAGAGTGGGGGGGGTGGTACTTACCGAATGGGAAGAGGCGGTGGATGGAAGAGAGAAGCCGGGTGGTTGGGATGGAGAGCAAGTGGTGGCGTCCGGCTGGGAGATGGGGGTGGCGTCCGGCTGGAAGATGGTGGTGGTATGGAGAGCAGGTGGCGGTGTAGGTGGAGCAAGTGGAGGAGGTGGGAGATGGTGGAACTCGGCTGGACTTGGGGAAGGAAGGGACCCGGCTGGGATGGGTGAAGCCACTAGCTAGCAAAACCCGCCCCCAAGGGGGGGGGGGTTTAAATAGGGATGGGTAAGTCGGTTAGGGCTGGGCTTGGGGCAGTGGTTAGGTGGTTTAGGTAGGGTGGTATGTAGATAAGGTGGGCTGGAAAGGGTTGGGCCAGATATTTTGAAAACTAGGGGTTTGGGTAAATTGTGGGCTAGGGGTGGTTTAGGGGTTTAGGGCTAGGTTAGGTGGTTGGGTTTTAGGGTGAGGTTTAGTGAGCTAGGCTAGGTTTAGGCTAGGATTAGGGAAATTAACCTAGGTTTAGGGAAGGATTAGGGAAGTGGGTCAGGTGATTAGGTTGGGATTAGGCCGGGATTAGGGAAGTGGGTTAGGTGATTAGGCTCAGATTAGGGGTGGATTAGGGGGGTAGGCTTGGATTAGGTGTTTTGGGTTAGGTTTAGGTGAAGGAGCTCCCTTAGCATGGCCCATAGACTTTCACCATATCATGTTGGTGCAGCCCTAGGTTAGGTTTTGGCTAATTACAAGCTTAAACCCACTCAATTAGGCTAACCCACATGATTAACCCCAAACTTGACACACAAGTCAAGCTTAATTACAACCCTCTTGATATTTTCCATCCCCACTCTCTCTCATGCCCATGATCCCACGTGAATTTCAAGTGGGCCCCACCTCCATTTATGAGAAGGTGATGTGGGCCATGGATATGGATATTGGATTGAATCTCTGGATCCAAATCCAAATCCAAGTCCACATATGGGTTTGGATTGGGATCTGGATATATATGGTCCAGATCCAATCCAAACTGAACTCTGACTCCTTCGAGCTGGGTTCAAAACGGATGATTCGTGCGGGCCCTAACAGCATCAGTACTCCGTCTGCGTTGGGTCTTCGCCAACATAGTCGTCCGCCTCCGTTTCTGCCTTCCGGAGATGATTTCAAATGATATTTCGATAAGAACAGGGTCTTGGACGTTCGAGATCCTGGGGGTGTGAATCAGATACAAGAGTTGCTGTGCCGGGCTCGACGTGTGCTTCAGTTCCGGGCTCTTTTTAGCTCTCCTGGTCCTGTCTTGATCGGGCCAAGCCACTTCGGGGTTTCAAAACATGTTTTAAAAGGTTTTCAAACGCTATATTATATATTTTTGAAATACAGAGTTTAAAACATATGTACAGGGTTGTCTGGAAGGCTCCTGGGTTTCCAGACTCAAAATAGCCCTTTGGGGCTGCTTTTACAAAACCAGATGAATTTGAGAAATTCGTGGGATTTCGGGGTGTTTACAGTCATCCCATGAAAATTTCGTGCCCTTTCTCAACAACTTGTTGAAGGGTTCGCATCTAGTCGTCAGGTTTGACATAAACCTGCAAATGGATTGTAATCGACCTTGGAGGCTACGAATCTGCGTAAGATTGGAGGGTGGAGCCATGTCTATGATGGCTCTACACTTAGAAGGGTCGACTTCTATGCCCCTTTGGCTCACCATAAAGCCTAAGAGCTTTCCGGACTCTACTCCGAACACACACTTCTAAGGTTTAGTTTTACTTTGTAAAGTCTAAGCCTTTCGAAAATCTTTTGTAAGCATTCGATTTGAGTGCATCAAGTTTTGGATTTGGCCAAGAGATCATCTACATATACCTCAACGAGCTCATGAATCTGATCGTAGAAGATCGTGGTCATAGCTCTTTGGTATGTGGCGCCGGTATTTTTCAAACCAAAGGGCATGACTGTATAGCAGTATGTGCCCCATGGAGTTGTGAAAGCGGTCTTACCCTGATCTCGTGGGTTTAGTTTGATTTGGTTATACCCTGAATAGCCATCCATAAACGAAAACATTTCGTGATTTGTAGTACTATCGACTATCAAATCTATGTTTGGTAAAGGACAATTATCCTTTGGAGTGGCTTTATTCAGGTTTCGAAAGTCGATGCATATTCGAATCTTCCCATTGGTTTTTCGAACAACAACTATATTGGATAACCAATCAGAATACGCAATGGGTTTTATAAATCCGGCTTTTAACAGATCTTCTAAACCCTCTTTGACTTGGGCATGTACATTCAGATGTATTTTCCTAAGCTTTTGCTTTATGGGCTTCACATCCGCATCTAAGGGAAGACGATGTTCGACAACACTCGGGTCTATGCCCGACATGTCTTCATACGTCCATGCAAACACATCTAAGTAGGTTTTTAGAAATGCAATGAATGATGATCTTTCATGTTCATGCAAACATGCGCCTACCTTAATGAGTTTGGGCTTTGAATCACTCCCTAGGTTTATCTCTATGAAATCTCCTCCTACTGAATTTGAAGTCTTTTCAAAATTGAGAATTTTATGAAATTCTAGGAGCTCAGAAGTGGGATCTTTCTCAAGGGGATCCACCTCTGGGCTTTGATCATTTTTGAGGTTTATAGATCCTAGGGAATTTGATGCATGGATCTTCAAAAGACCTGGTTTCACACTTGGAATTTTTACTGATTTCGAAATTTTTGGTATGGTTATGCAGACGACGTTTCTTTCGAAATCTTTTGCTTTTTCCAAATCTCTACCAGGAGCAGCTATGTACAAAATCCTTTTGGAATTTTGTAGATTTTCGATTTTTTTGTGTTTTTGTAAAACGAGCATTTTGGGAACTATACAAACTACTCTTTTTTTGAGTTTTTCATTTTCAAATGTTTTTGGCTTTTGTAATTTTTCCATTTTTTTGGATTTCGAGTTTTTCAAATGTTTTTGTATTTTTGATTTGAGGGATCTTCCATCATACCTACAAAAGGGAAAACACTACAGGTTAGACTCTGAATAAGAGGTCTAAATTGTAGGTCTCTTCTAAGATAGTCTCCAGGGCACCCTTGACCCAGGTGGTCACAGGGGGTGGCTCTAGTGGTATTCTGGGAGTATAGTCGATCCCATATTGGCTTGGATTGGCCCTAGGCAGTATGGGTTCTAGGAGACCCTGATTTTGTGCCCCTAGACTTTTATATGGCAAATAGCCCATATTTAACAGCATGTTCCATGATTTTTTGTTTTTAGAGAAAGTTTGATATAAATCGTGGTCCTAGAACTTGCTGTCGTCTATGTTATGCACATAGGGCTTTTTGTCCAGGGGTTTTGGAAATAGGGGGGTTTTGGGTTTTCCTAGGAGGGTCAGGACTTTGAAGGGGGCAGCCTTGGGTGGCCCCTTCACATATACGACCTTCCTAGGGTTTTTCAATGTGAGCCTTGGTGGCTCGAGCAAGGTCTGTCCCAGTTTTACCTCGTGGGTCTAAGAACTTGACAAGCAAGGGGAATTTATGACCCCTTGAAGTTGAGGGTGACTGTCACCTAGGATCACTATGACTTTGTCCTTGAAAGGGATTTTGACACACCTGTAGAAGGTGGATGGCACAGCACACAGGTTGTGTATCCAGGGCCTTCCTAGCAACAGGTTATAGTGGGGGTGAATGTCCAGGACATGAAACACCCCCGTGTGTGCTATCCCTCCCGTTTCCATGGAGAGTTCGATAGATCCTAGCGGTCTAGACGCATTCCCATCGTATCTAGTGATGACGATGGGGCTTGAGTTTACGGATGTCAAGGTGACTCTGATTTGGTTTGCCACATGAAGTGGAAGGATGTTGAGCCCTCCTCCCCCATCGACTAGGCACCTATCCAGAGAGTGGTTATTCAGAACCACCTCGATATGTAGGGCCTAGTTATGGGACTCGTAGGGTCTGTCTACATTGTCTTTCGAGAATACGATGGGTGTTTTAGCTCTTATGGATGCCACTTGATTGGACAAGGATTCTGGGGTTATGTTCGAACTAACCTTTGCTCTTTCTAGAATTTTCTCTAACACGAGTCTATGCTTAGGTGAAGTTTGTATTAGCTCTAGGATGGACATGTTGATAGGAATCTTTGAAAGATGGTTTTCGAAATCATATACCTTTAACACGACACTTCCTTTGTCCGCTTTCGGCGGAACTCTAGGAATACATGCTTTTGAGGAGCTAGGCACACTGACCACCTTTTTAGCACTTTGCAGATGTGGGGGTTGATAGATCCTCCCAGATCTTGTCACCTCCCCCACGATCAACCTAGGTTTTGCACTTAATATGGCTCTAATCAAAAGATTTGGAGCACCTTGAATTGTTAAAACTGGTTTAACCGGGGACAGAACTCTCGGTGGTCCTCGGATAACTACTTGGGCGGGTTTTTTGTAAAGTATGAGAGTAGATGCACAAGTAGACAAACCAGACTCATATGCATGCGCTAGACTCTTCAAAATCATGAGAGCACATACCTCTTTTCCCTTCCCACTGGTACTTGCGTGTTTGGGGAAGGGTTCTTTGAAGATAGCTTGGGCAGGCTCAAGTTCCTTAGCGACCTGGAGCCGGCCTTCTGCTATCAAGTTCTCAATTTTATTTAGGAGGGAGAAACACCGCTTTGTATCATGGCCATTGAGCCGATTATACTTGCAGAATTTGTTTAAAAATCCCCCCGTTGAAGTGACTCCCTCGGGAATCTCGAAGAGTTCAATCATACCCTGGGCAAGTAGGAGTTCTAGGACCTTCGATACAGGTTGCCCCAGCGGAGTGTACTCCCGTCTTTCAAAGGGTTTTTGAAAACGTTTCTCCATTTTATTTTCTATTTTTTCAAAATTTCTTGAAGCACTTGTCGGGCTTGGATCCACCGGAACATTGACGATTTTGTGGGGCTTTGCCCCTTTATCCATGGTGGGTAGCCCATAAGTGTTGGGCTTCTCCAAGCGAGTTTTTGAAACCACGCTTCCTTTCCATAGATGATCATAAATCCCTTTTTTCAAATTTGTTTCAAAAAGGGATGCTTTTTTTTATCAACTTATGGAAAGTTGAGATTTCGTGATGCGAGAGAAGGGTTTTCAACTCATTTTTAAAATTATCCAAGATGAGCATGACTGCGCATCCTTCGAATATTGGCTCTCACACTTGTCCTAGGAGAGACCTCCAACGAACGATGAACATATGTACGTCTTCGTTCACACCTTGTTTTGTATCCCTCAAGGTGTTTAAAGTCGGCGTGACTTCTATGTTATGCGAGAATCTCTGCATAAAGCAGTTCGCTAACTCTTCAAAAGTTGCGAACTGGCTAAGGTCGTAGGAAGCCAACCATTTGGCAGCTGTGCCTTTGAGAGATAAAGGGAACCAATACACCCATTTCATCGAGTCCTTCTTTTTCTTATGGGCTCGACGAGAGAAAAGTTGCAAGTGAGACCTAGGGTCTCCCATGCCATTATACCGATGGAAGTTCGGTATTTCATCATCACTATCTGTTTTGTAGTCTACAAGCAAGAAATCAAACTGGGCGTAACTCCTTTTCTCTTTATTTTGCCCTCTCAGCAGCTGTTGTAGGGCTTTACGGTCCTTGTGTGTGAAGGACTCGTGGTATTGGTTGCCTTCCATTGTGGAAGTCTCTTTATGTTTGCGAGGGTTTTCAAACTTTTTCTTGGCCTTTGGTTCGCCATTTGACGAACATGAGTCCCCTACTTCAGCCTCTTGGCTAAGAGCAACGATTTTGGCCTCGAAATCTCTTCTCAAGTCCTCAATCTCTTGTAGTTTGTTTTGTTTTTTCGAAAACCTCCTAGAGTGAGAACTTGATGCGCATGAGCCGTGGCTAGACACTTCTTGGGAGCCTGGACTCGACATGCTTCAAATGCTTTCAAAAATCCTAAGTATGAAATGCAACAAACAAAGTTAAAAACACTTTCTTTGAAAAAATTTCGTGAGGTCTTTCTATATGAACTGACTTTGCACAAGGCCCAGGTCCCATCGGGCATGCCAATCCAGTAGACACGGAAAATTCCCACTTCTGGTTCTTAGGCCCGAAGTGAACCTTTTCGTATGTCTAAGTCATTTTTATAACAAGAGCATGCCAGCTAGCTTACTCAAGCTAGCGAAGTAAGTTTTGAAAATCTGACTCTTTCGGGGCGATTGTGAGCAAGTGAGCTCTTTTCGTCGCAGACCTTCTTGCACCGATGCGCAAGGGTCAGTCTGTATGCTTGGCAAAATTGTTTTGAACAAATAACCTCTTTGAAAATACTTGAAGTGTTTGGGTTTTGTTTGTATGGTTGCAAGTTTTATTTCACGTGGGATTTGCATGTGCCTATGTCTTTCAATGTTTATACTATTTAAGCCAACTAGGTGTGTGCGCAAGTGACCTAAGTTGGGTGATTTTTGTACGGGAGTATGGGGTTTGCTTTGATGCAATATGCGTCCTAACTCGTGATATGGCGAATATGCAATGCAAACTCACACAACTCGAAGGGAAAACCCGAATTGAAAGACAATGCTTAAGGGAAATTGCAAAAGGGAAATATGGCTATATCTTAAGAGAGGAAAGGCTTAATTGTGTAAGTGTGTGTCGTGTATATATGGAAAGACTACTCACACAGCTGAACCTTAAAACCCAAATCTTAAAGACATAGCGGAAGGGAAATACAACTATATATATATGAGCCCGAAGGTCGCCAACGTGTGCGTGGGTGTTGTGTATATATGTAAAGACAACTCACACGACTTGTAATATAAAACCCAAATAGAATTGCAATATGGCCCTTATTAGGGTCTTGGGAGTAAGAGCGAAATCTCAATGTGTGTGAGTGTGGAATTGAAAGACCACGCACACAACTTGAATGAAACACCCAAATAAAATTGCAATATGGCCCTTATTAGGGTCTTGGGAGTAAGAGTGAAAGCTCAATGTGTGTGAGTGTAGAATTGAAAGATAACACCCACGACTTAAAGGAAAACCCACGCAACTGAATATATATAAATATAACTATATCTTAGGGGCTGTCAAGGCCCGTGTGTGTGCCAAAAAGGTGTGCAGCTAAGAGCGAAAAGGCTCAAGTGCACGTGGGTGTTTGTGTATCAAACCACGTTATTACATCTTGGGGGGAGACTACGCTCCATTATTACAACCCCATGTCAAAATTTAATTGAATAAGAGCAAGTTCATATAATGGACCAAGTTTAGGCACTTACATGTAGCTGGTCCATGTTCAACTTGCATGGACTTGGCTTTGTGAGTCTCCTTGGGCAGCCAAAGGGGAGTCCCTTAGGTGGATGTTGGCGGCAGGTGGGAGTGCTGGCCGGGTGGTGGAGTGGCAGGTGCTGGCCGGGTGGTGGAGTGTCTAGGTGGATGGGCAAGGTTTGGGTGGTGCTTGGCTAGGAAGAAGAGGGTGAAGAGAGGAGTTCCGGGAGGTGAAAGGGGAGGTGGTACTAACCGGGAAGGTGGCGCTACTGGTGGTGTTGGAGTGGTGGCTAGATGGTGGAAGGGGGTGGAGTGGCAAATGGGAAGGTGGTGGCAGGTGGATGGAGTGCTCGATTAGGAGTGGAAGGCATGAAGGGTGGTGCTCGCCGGATCCCAAGGGTGAAGGGCTGGATGAAGGGAGAGCTGGCCAGGTCCTTGGAGCATGGAGAGAGCCAACCCGCATGAAGGAGGGGGCTTATATAGGCTGGGATTGGGCTAGGTCGGTTGGTGGGTTGTGGGCCAGATATTTTCAATTAGGTGGGCATGGGACATGGTTTGAGGTAGGTCGGTTGGGGGGGCTGGTTAGTGGTTTGGGGTAGGTCAGTTAGGTGGGTTGGGTTCTAGTTGGTTAGGGGTTTAGTTATGGGCACTAAGGTTGGTTTAGGCTTAGTTGGTTAGGGTCTAGGTGGTCTAGCTAGGTGAGGTTGGGGCGGTTTTGGGTGAGAAGGGTTAGGTTTAGGTTAGGTTTTAGGAGAAATGGCTAGGTGAGGTGAGCTAGCTTAGGGCTAGGTTTAGGAACCACCCCTTGGCACCGGTCCATTGCTTCAATTGCAGCCATGTCCAAGTTGGTGCAGCCCTAGGTCAAGTGTAGGTGCATACAAGCTTAAGCCCACACTCTTGGCTAAACCCACAAGGCTAACCCACTCTTGACCAAAAGTCAAGCCTACCAACTTTCTCACTCGTACTTTATGGCCCCCCTTTCTCTCTCTACCCAAGCCTTCCAAGGCATTTCACGTGAAATATTGTGGGCCCCTCACCCCCATTTATGAGGAGGTGATGTGGGCCATGGATACAGATATTGGATTTGGATCTTGGGATCCAAATCCAAATCCAAATACATGTTGGATTTGGATCTGGATATATATGGTCCAGATCCGACCCAAATCTAATTTTTTGATTCCTTCATGGCATTTCGAAATGGACGGTTTGTGTGGGGCCTGACTTCATCAGTACTCCGTCTTGCGTTGGGTCTTCGTTAACATTGTCGTCCGGTCTTCTTCTCACGTTCAGGAGTTCATTTTGAGCATTCTTCTGATATTTGGGGCTTGGATGTCTAAGAATTTGGGGATGCTTTTGATACGAGAGTTGATGTGCTGGGCTTGAAGTATGCTTCGGGTCCGGGTTCTCCTTTGCCTTTTCGGTCCTGTTTTGTCAAAACAGGAGGCTTTCGGGGTTTCAAAACACTTTTTAAAGTTTAAAACTGTATGTATAAAGTTTTAAAACGTATATATAGGTTTGGAATATGTACAGGTTTGTCTGGAAGGCTCCTGGGTTTCCAGACTCAAAATAGCCCTTTGGGGCTGCTTTTGTAAAACCAGGCATGTTTGAGAAAATCGTGGGATTTTGGGGTGTTTACAGAAGCCCCTCTTTGGCATTATCCAAATAGATTTGGATAATGGCAAAGACGACAACACACCTTTTGATGTCTTCCTAGATCTATCCACGAAAATATGGGATCGTCCCAATTTTTGAGCAAAATCTCTCTTTTAAACCTAGTAGGAGGAGATATCATGCCAAAGGGGTATACTTTCTATGGTTTCTGGTCCTAAACGGGGATCATGTTATGCAAGTATTCATGCATGGGTATGCACATGCATGACATGGATGAGACGCCAAGTAGGGTGACCTCCTAGAGACCAGATGGCATGGTCGAACTCTTGAGACTTACGAAGACCTGCTGCTCCAAGTGAGCGGGCCCTATGTTGCTCGATGTTCGATTTTTCAAAATCTATTTACAAAAGGAAAACTGCTTTTTAGCCTCAATCCTAAGGATCTCGAGCTCTTCGCGTTTGCCTTTGCTTGAGTCTTGACACTCGCTAATCTAGCGGAGGTTCTATAAGAAAACAAGCTATATTTCACAATTCCTATGCCTTACTCAAAACGTCGAATTCTCAAACAAAATGAATTCAAGTAAGTAAATCCTATTTTTACTTTAGGATTCCTTGAAATGAACCATGTTTTACTTGGGATAAGTCATGGGGATGGGAAAGAGATACCATGGTCCCTTCTAAAGCGTCCCGTGGTTTGAGGCATAGAAGGCGGAAAACTGCTCTTTTTTGAGCTTTTTGACCTTTTCTTCCTTTTTTTCATAGAGGGTCTCCCTTTGGGAGTATTTGCCATATTTTCCTTTTGGAAGGAGAAGAGAAGAGGGGAGGACTTATCCCAAGGTCATACTCGATCCATTCCAGATCAACCTATTTAGAAATAGCACGTACTACTTGCAAGTATCTTGCTATATTGAACTAGGCCTTTCTTTGTAAGAAGAAGGATTTTGAAATGTAACCATGTATTTGGAAAGCTCCACTCTTTCACAAGTGCGAATTCTCTTGCTCAGGGTCACACAATTCGTCTTTGAACCTTACTTTTGAGATTTCAAAGCAACTATCCCTAAGAATTTTCGAAAATGGGAATTTAGCCCAAACCCTACACATAATACTTCTTTAAGTATTGAATATTGATAGGATCCGCTAAATTCCTACCTTCTACATCGATCAACCAATATGAGTTGTTCGTGGTGGTTGCACGCACAACATAGGGTCCATCACATTTGGGGCGCCACTTTCCGAGTGGATGTGGGCCACGATAGTGGATGATTTTCAAAACCAGATCTCCCAATTCAAAGTGGCGAGATTTCATATGCTTGTCGTAGTGTCGGGCTATCCTTTGCCGGTGTGCATGAGCATGATCCATCATATTTGCATTGACATGGCCTCCACATTCTCCATTGTGGAACTCATGCATTATAGTCCTAGCCTCCAAATCCCTACA
Source organism: Brasenia schreberi (assembly GCA_036023115.1). Classification (NCBI taxonomy): domain Eukaryota; kingdom Viridiplantae; phylum Streptophyta; class Magnoliopsida; order Nymphaeales; family Cabombaceae; genus Brasenia; species Brasenia schreberi. Next base: position 7,682,202 of record JAYKKT010000045.1, on the reverse strand, counting down.
ACTTATCCCAATGGAGAAAGGTTTATCTATGAAAATCCTAAAGTAGGAATAGAATCTACTTATTTGGATTTCATTTTGTTTGAGAATTATACTTTGTTATGTAAGAAATGGAATTTTAAAATATTTTCCAAAATTTCCTACAAAACCTCTGCTAAGTAGTGGGTATTGAAACCCTAATGAGGGGAAATATGAAAAATTGAAAGTCATTTTTTATAGAAACTAAAAGGAGTTCCCTTTGAAAATGAATTTTGAAAACCCGAAATGTCAAACGACATGGAATTATCTTACTTGGAGCAGCCGGCCATCATAGGCTTCTCCTCAAGCTCATCCATTTCATAAAAGAGTCTCTAAACCTCACACTTCATTTGCATCACACACCCCATGCATGCATGCATCCAAGGTCGACCATGCATGATCATGTTAGGACTAGCACTCGGTATGAGTTAAGTCCCCTTTGTCTAAAATCCCCTCCTCTATGATCTAAGGAAAGGGTTTTATGAAATGAAGGATGATTTATATTCTCAAGATGATTTGGGAAGTAAATCAAAAAGGGTGTTTTATTTTTTGCCATTATCCAAATGAATTTGGATTAATGCCAAAGAGAGGCATCTATAAACACCATAAATAAATTTTTCTGAAAACACTCTCAACTTTGAAAGCTGACTTGTTTTAAAACCTTTACTTTAAAATGAAATTTTTAAATCTTTAAAATAAATATTTTAAAAGGTTTCAAATTATAGTTAAAAGGATAAGGCCCAGAAGATTTGAGCAAATCAGGCGAAGATTAAGGCAACGGTTGGACCCTATTTCATGCTAGGATCAAGTTCACGAAGGTCAAGCCTTGGAGCAAGCGAGTAGATCATGTCGAATCAAGGCACGTCTTCATCCAAGATCAAGTCAAGTTGATAGCCTCACCAAAACTAAACCTAACTGAACTTGACTAAGTTCTAGACTTGATTCACTTGAATTAAACATGAAGCCTAACCTAGTTTGAATCAAATACCTTAACTCGACCAAGTTGAAGCTAGCTTAGCCATGTCTACTCTACCTCCTTTGGCTAAAACAATAATTGAAAACCCTACCTAGCCCTGATCACATGGGATGAGCCAACATAGAACGAGCCACCTCAAGTTGAAGGCAACCAGTTGCACTTAGAGACGTCTAGGACCTAGCCAACCATGGCTAGGTGTGCATGGTTTGAACCAACAACCAGCCCACATGGGATTGGTCCATATTTGACCAAGGAGGACCACTCATTCACGTGAAGATGGAGCACTTTAGGGCTGGGTTGGATCTTGGATCACCCGCCCCAAGGAAGGGCCTAGAAGATCCCCCGTTGGCTTATAAATAGAGGCCAAGGAGAGGCGTGAAACCCATCTTGGGTCTTGAAGTTGGAGGGTAGTTGCACCTTGGAGCTGTGAGGCATCTTGGGGTACCTTATGGGAAGTCGTGAGAAGGGCTTAGAGAGGGAAGAGAGTGTAGGAATAAGGCAAATTGTTGCCAATCAAGTGAGAGTTTGAGTGAGAAAATAGTGAGTGAAGAAAGGGGAAAAGTGAGGGTTGTGCACCACAATTTGGAGCCATTCTTTGGGGAATTCGTGTAAGTATACTTCTCCTTTGATTCATCTCCATCTCTTCTTCATATTCAATTCAAAAGGGGTTGTATTAAAGGAGCTTTGTCTCCCCTCATGATTTAATAAGAAGTAGATGTGCTGAAATTTTCATTTTTTTCTTATGCACTCTATATGTTTGTGTTTTGATTCTATCTCTCTATATTTTATAAGCACTCCATATCTTCTAATCTCCTCTATGCTTAAGCTAGTAGATATATTTTCATTCCTTTCCGTTCAGCAATTTAATTTGGGACGTTGTGTTCTTGCATTTTAATTCGGTTGAATTTTGCATCACGTATGTTATAAAAACCAAAAAATCTGATTTAAGCATCCCTGCATACATTGATTGCTTTATTTTTCATTGCAAAATCGCTACTCCGATCACTCTGAAATTTTTCACAGTATATCCACACACACAAGCCCACTTTTAATAAAATATTCAAGAATTTTAGGGTCGTCCAACTGCATATTAAAAGTTGTGCAAGATTAGGAAGATTTCTGAAAACTTTCTGTGAACTCTGTTTTCCTCCAATAGAGTCTGCATATTCATCCCATAACTCTATCTACAATTGTCCAAAATTGGTGATTCTTGGTTCATTGGAAAGATGACATATATAGCTTTCCAATAAGACCAAGTGCACTAAATTTGGAGCTCTTAGCACTGAGATAAAGGCCTATCTTTGGGTCTCTGTATTTCTGTGACAGAATAGTTCCGAGTGTCTCAGCAAAGGCACTTTGTCGATTTAATTCCACATCATCCCAATCTCAAATTTCAAAACAAAAAGTGCTTGAAAATCTCCACATTTCAGCTATATCCTATAAAATTTTCATGAATTTTGAAGGTCCTTAGGTCACTCAAAAAAATTCAAAAAACAAACTCTAAAAACATAACCAATTTCTATTTTTCAGAACTTCTTGATTTTTAAAACTTGAAACCAAAGTGCACGAGTTTGCTCTTGTCAACACCTTGTTTTCATTTGGATTTGAAACTTCACCTGAATATTTGAAATCCTTAAAGCGCTGAGGCTGACCCTTTATTATTGGTTCAAGAAGGCCTAAAGTGAAAAGATCCCCCTTAGCCACAATCGTCAAGTCAGATTTAAAACTTTGCTAGTTTTTGGAAACTAGCTGGCATGCTCGCGCAACTAAGTAGTGTTGAAAAGTTTTCTTCAAGTCTCTACATAGGCTTGGAGTGAAATTTTCACATCTACAATTTTCATATTGATTCTTTCAACTCCATGACGCAACTTAAGATCATGAACCTCTTTATTTCTCCAAGTTCACGGGATTCTTAGGATTTGGATTGTTGTTGTATAGCTATAGGTCATTTAAATCAAAGCGAGAACACACATTTTTGCTGAAAATCTGAAATTTCTGGATTACACTCTGCACATGTCTGATCAAAGATTTATCTATAATTATCTACTGCTCCAAACAAGTCAAGATTTGGCTCATCCAAACTAGACATACACACGAACATCTGGTGAAATATTCAAGATTGTAGACATTATTAAACATCATTAATTAAATCCAAAAAGATCTATAAAAACCAGAACAGATTATGGAAAATCAGAAATTTCTATGACACATGTCTGTTATTTCTTGAATATCTCTGAGCATAGTGAGCCAAATCGATTGAGAATGGTCTATTTGGAAAGCTGAAATCCATACCTTTACAACAAGAACAATTTCATAAAAATTGAAGATCTGAGTACCAAAATATCTTGGTTTTTCTGAGCCTCTTATGTTCTTGTACAGATCTGTTCCGAGTGCTTGAATGATGTTTAGTTCTAGATTTAATTATTAGAATCTATAGCATTAAAATTCAAAAAAAAAAGTGATTTTGTACATGAATGTCTACCTTCTGCAAAAATTTTAGAATTTTTCAAAACCGAGAAGTATTTTTAAAAAATTAGAGAACAGGTCTTTCAAAAACAGAACCAGTTTCTATTTTTCAGAATCTGAAATTTTCCAAAGTCAAGAACTAAATCACGATTTCTTAAAACTTTTAAGTTGAGATTTTGCTTTTTGAAAATTTAACGGATTTCAAATAATTTTCCAAGCATCTAGGCTGACCCTTAGCATCGTTCAAGAAGGCCTACGTCGATAAAAACTCACTTATCCACAATTGTCTAATAAAGTCAGAAATCGAATATTTGTTAGTTTGAGTAAACTAACTGGCATGCTCGCATACACGACGTAGTCTCAAGAATTTCTTTTCAGATCTTTATAGGTTTTGAAATAAAAATTCATGTCTACAATAGGACCTACTTATTTGGATTTCATTTTGTTTGAGAATTAGACCTTGTTGAGTGAGAAATAGAAATTTGAAATATTATTCAAGATTGTAGACACGGGAAATCCTCGACTCCGGGTTTCTTAGGCTTGGAGCGAATCTTTTCGTGCTTACGTCGCTTTAAAAGGGCGTGCCAGCTAGCTTTCTCAAACTAGCGAAGTAAGTTTTGAAAATATCTGACTTTTGGGGCGACTGTGGATAAGTGGGTTCTTTTTGTCGCAGACTTTCTTGCACCGGCGTGCAAGGGTCAATCTGTTTGCTTAGGAAAACTCGATTTTAAACAAACACGACTCTTTTGAAAACTTGAAAGTGTTTTTATCGATTGGTTTTGTCAAAATTGCAACTTTTATACATGGGATCTATGCGTTCCTATGTCTCTCGAGTTTTAGCCAATTTTGGCGTGTAGTCGTGTGCATCCAGTGCTCGATTTCAGGCAAGTTCTACACGATTTGATCAATTTGGTTCGATGCAAATATGCTCCCTATCTCGAGTGTGGTGGATATGCAATGCAAACTCACACAACTTAAAGGGAAAACCCAGAATTTAAAGACGTAGCATAAGGAAAATTGCAGAAGGGAAAATGTGGCTATATCTTAGATGCGGAAAAAAAATATATAACTATATCTTAAGAGCGAGAAGGCTCAATGTGAGTGAGTGCTTTGAGTGTATAAATTGAAAGGCAACTCACGCAACTTGAATTTAAAACCCAGCTGAAGGGGAAATACGTATATATATGTAAGAGCGAAAAGGCTCAATGTGAGTGAGTGCTTTGAGTGTATAAAATGAAAGACAACTCACACGACTTGAACCTTAAAATCCAGCTGAATGTATATAAATAGAGCTATATCCTATGGGCTGTTGAGGCCTGTTTGTGTGCAAAGGTGTGCAGATAAGAGCGGAAAGGCTCGAGTGTACGTGTGTGATTCGTGTTTCAAGCCACAATATTACATCTCGAGGGGAGACTACGCTCCATTATTACAACCCCGTATCGAATTTAATCGAACTTGAAACAATATAAAAGATCATATTCGAACACTTACATGTCGCCTGCTCAGGCTTCCTTTACCAATGGGATCCGACCTTGGATATAACCGTTGGATGGGCCTCTCACTGCGAACCGACCTTGGATATAACCGTTGGATGTTCTGGAGATAGTCCTAGGGTGAGTCCTAAAGGAATGGCTCGGCCAAGGGTGGCCGAGCTGGACAAGTCTTAGGGTTAGTCTAGGTTAGGCCTTGGGGTGAGGTTGCTAAAAGAAATGGCTCGGCCAAGGGTGGCCGAGCTGGGCAGCTTGGGGTTAGTTTAGGTTGAGATTTTGGGATGAAATGGCTAAAGGGAATGGCTCGGCCAAAGGTGGCCGAGCTGGACAGCTTGGGATTTAGTTTAGGTTGGGATTTGGGGGACCCAATAGGACAGACCTAGGGTGAGCTCGGCCAGCTATTGGCCGAGCTTGGTATGGGCTTGGGGGGGGACGGTTTTGGGTAGAGTCTAGGTGTGGTTTTTGCAAGGTTCAGCCAGCATATGTTTGGTCGAACTTGCTGGATTTTCTCAAGAAGGCTAGGTGGTTTAGAAAGTTAGGCTTTAGGTGCTAAATGGGGCAGATCTAGGGTGAACTCGGCCAGCCAATGGCCGAGCTTGGGAGAGTCTTAGGTGAGGACGGACTTGAGTGAAACTAGATTAGTTTTTAGTGAAGTTTGGCCAGCTCCTTGGCTGGACTTTGCTGGGTTTTCAAAAGGTGGTATTGGGTGGTTTAGAGAGGCAAAGGGGAGAGCGGTTTAGGTGGGTTCTAGGGACTCACCTTGGCCACGGTTTTAGTGCTTTCCACGCATCCTTTCTTCACAATGAGTGGACCATCCATGGTTGCCGGATCCACTTGATCAGCAAACAATACTTGGCATGAAATGGAGAAGCTTCTTGGCTTACAAAACCAGCCCACCTATTACAAAAGGCAAAGGGGGAAACCAGCCCCCTTTGTTGACTTTTCCCTCTCTCTCTCTCTTTCTCCTACCCAAGCAAAGAGGCGTGAAAAAAATTTGCAGCCCTTGTGAATCTGCCCCTCATGTCCTTTTATAGACTTCTTATTTGGATATGGATCCTAGGTTGATTCTGAAATCCGGATCCAATCCAAGTCTTGTTTGGATCTGGATCTTGGGTTTGGATCTGGATATTTAGATCCAGATTTGATCCAAAATTTTCTCTTCTTCCGTCCTTCCTGGCGTTTTGAGCCGAACGTCTTGTGCGGGCCTTGAGTTCATCAATGCTCCATCTTATGTTGGGTTTTTCCCAATTTCATCATCCAAGCTCCTTTTCACCTTTTCGGACTCTGTTTCAACTGATTTTTGTTGTTTTTGACTTGGATTGTTCGTGATTTCAGGGGCACTGTTGGCTTGGCCTCCGATGCTTCCGTCTTGAAGTCCATTTGTGGCCTGGGCTCCTCTTTTGTCTTTGAATTTGGCTTTTCATCGGGTTGGGCTTGCTCTTTGAATTTTTCGAATCTCTGTTGCAACTGCTTTGGGCAAGGTTTTACCTGTTCGTCTGGGCTTTTGCAAAAATAGGACTTTTGTCCATTTTGAAGAATGTATGTTCCGACAGGGTTGGAAAACGGAGGTTTGAAGTATTTGGGTTCCTGGGTTTTCGAAAATTTCCAATTTGGCTTTCTGAGCTTATTTCTGAACCAGGCATTTGGTTTTGCAAAATTTTTGGGTTTCGGGGTGTTTACAGATGCCCCTCTTTGGCATTATCCAAATTGATTTAGATAATGGCAAAGAAGATAACACCCCTATTTGTTTTCTCCCCGGATTTGATCTTTTGAATATGGGATCGTCCCGATTTTTGAGAAAAAATGTTTTCTTTTAAGCCTGATAGGAGGGGATTTTTCGCCAAAGGGGACTTTCTATGGATCTAGCCCTAAATGGAGATCATGTATGAGGTGTTCATGCGTGGAAATGTAAAGTACATGATACGGATGAGGTGTCAGAAAGGGCGACCTCTCAGAGACTAGATTCTATGGTCGAACTTTTGAGACTTTATGAAGACCTACTGCTCCAAGTGAGCGGGCCTTACGTATGCTCGATGTTCGAGTTTTTGAAATTCGTTTTAAGAGGGAAAATTTTTCTGAACCATCGATCCTAAGGACTTTTAGCTCCTTGTGTTTGCCTTTACTTGAGTCTCGACACTTGCTAATCTACCGGAGGTTTTATGAGAAAACAAACCACATTTCAGAATTCCTACGCCTTACTCAAAACGTCGAATTCTCAAACAAGATGAAATTCAAGTAGGTAAATCCTATTTTTACTTTAGGATTCCCTGAAATGAACCATGTTTTGCTTGGGATAAGTCGTAGGGATGGGAAAGAAGTACCACGGTCCCTTCTGAAGTGTCCCGTGGTTTGAGGCAAAGAAGGCAGAAAACTGCGCTTTTTGAGCTTTTTGGCCTTTTTCTTTCTTTTTTCCATAGAGGGTCTCCCTTTGGGAGTATTTTTTCTTTAATCCCTCTTTTCCATAGAAGACTCGAATTTTCTTTTTGATTTATTTTTCTTTCTTTGGGAAAGAGATTTTTGGCGGGGATTTCCCTTTGTTTTGGCCAAGTTTTCCTTTTGGAAGGAGAAGAGAAGAGGGGAGGACTTATCCCAAGGTTATACTCGATCCATTCTAGATCAGCCTATTTAGAAATAACACGTACAACTTGCAAGTATCTTGCTATATTGAATTAGGCCTTTCTTTGTAAGAAGAAGGATTCTGAAATGTAACCATGCATTTGGAAAGCTCCGCTTTTTCACAAAATGTCGATTCTCTCATTCAGGGTTGTAAACACCCCGAAATCCCACGAATTTCTCAAATTCATCTAGTTTTGTAAAAGCAGCCCCAAAGGGCTATTTTGAGTCTGGAAACCCAGGAGCCTTCCAGACAACCCTGTATATATGTTTTAAACTATATCTTTCAAAAACATATGATATGGCTTTTGAAACCTTTTTAAAACATGTTTTGAAACCCCGAAGTGGCTTGGCCCGATCAAGACAGGACCAGGAGAGCCAAGAAGAGCCCGGAACCGGAGCACACGTCAAGCCCGGCGCAGCAACTCTTGTATCTGATTCACACCCCAGGATCTCGAACGTCCAAGACCCTTTCTTATCAAAATAGCATTTGAAGTCATCTCCGGAAGGCAGAAACGGAGGCGGACGACTATGTTGGCGAAGACCCAACGCAGACGGAGTACTGATGCTGTCAGGCCCCGCACGAATCGTCCATTTCGAACCCAGCTCGAAGGAGTCAGAGTTCAGTTTGGATTGGATCTGGACCATATATATCCAGATTCCAATCCAAACCCATATGTGGACTTGGATTTGGATTTGGATCCAGAGATCCAATCCAATATCCATATCCATGGCCCACATCACCTTCTCATAAATGGAGGTGGGGCCCACTTGAAATTCACGTGGGATATTGGGCATGAGAGAGAGTGGGGGTGAAAAATATCAAGAGTGTTGTATTAAGCTTGACTTGTGTGTCAAGTTTGGGTTTAATCATGTGGGTTAGCCTAATTGAGTGGGTTTAAGCTTGTAATTAGCTAAAACCTAACCTAGGGCTGCACCAACATGGGGTGATCAAGGTCTATGGGCCATGCTAAGGGAGCTCCCTCACCTAAACCTAGCCCAAAATGCCTAAACCTAGCCTAAACCCCTAATCCACCCCTAATCTGAACCTAATCACCTAACCCACTTCCCTAATCCCGTCCTAATTCCAACCTAACCCACTTCTCTAATCCTTCCCTAAACCTAGATTAATTTCCCTAATCCTAGCCTAAACCTAGCCTAATCACCTAACCTAGCTCACTAAACCTCACCCTAAAACCCAACCACCTAACCTAGCCCTAAACCCCTAAGCCACCCTTAGCCCACGATTTACCCAAACCCCTAGTTTTAAAATATCTGGCCCAACCCTTTCCAGCCCACCTTATCTACATACCACCCTACCTAAACCACCTAACCACTACCCTCAGCCCAGCCCTAATCGACCTACCCATCCCCTATTTAAACCCCCCCTCCTTGGGGGCGGGTTTTCTAAGTGGGAGCCCTCACAACAGCCCAGCCGACTCCACTCTCCAACCTGTCTGCCTGCTCCACTCCCCAACTGCTCCACCTGCTCCATCAGCTCCGCCTGCACCGCCACCTTCCCTCTTCCATCCACCACCACCATCCCTCAGCCGGACGCCACCACCTCCACCCAACCGAACCAGCCAACAGCCCAACTGACTCCACTCTCCAACCTGCCCGCCTGCTTCCCACTTCATCCGCCACCTCTCCCCATTCGGTAAGTACCCTGCACCTTACCTAGCCCCCTTCTCTACTACCTCTCCACTCCTAGCCACCCATCCTATCTTCATCTCAGCCCCTTTGCCACCACCACTTTAACCTAGCCGAACCTAGTATAACCCAAACGGCCGGCCACTACCTAGCCATCATTTCCCATTCGGCCTTCCCCTAGGTGTCCTATTCGGCCTTCCCACCAGCTCACCTTTTAGGTCCAGTTTCCCTAAACTCTCAACTCCCCTAGTGACCCTAAGAACCCCCTCATTCAGCCCCTTTAAACCCCCTACTTTGAGGCGACATCTACTTGCCACCGGCCACCTTCGAGGCGCCTATCCCGCGCCCCACTTGCAGCCGACCAGCACCTTTGATCACCTACCTTCGCGGAGCTCCCATTTTTAGCCCAAGGCCAAGCCCACGCTCAAGCAAGACCTCTACGGACCAGCTACTCGTAAGTGTCTAAACTCGGTCCTTAGTTGTATACTTGCTTGAGATTCAATTTGATACGGGGTTGTAATAACGGAGCATAGTCTCCCCCCACTTGTAATAACGTGGCTTGGCACAACCACACACGTGCACTCTCTTAGTCGTGCACGATTTTTAGCTCACACGGGCCTAATCAGCCCCTAATATATAAGTGTACATATATACTTTCATTTTCGAAGGGTTTTGTTTAAGTTGGGTGCGTTGTCTTTCAATTCAAACACTCACACACATTGAGCTTTCGCTCTTATTTAAAAGACCCAAGTAAGGGCCGACCTATACTATTGGGTTTCATTTCTTGTCGTGTGAGTAAGTCTTTCAATTCAAGCACTCTCACACACATTGAGCTTTCGCTCTTATTTGAAAGACCCAAGTAAGGGCCGACCTATACTATTTGGGTTTCATTTTATGTCGTGTGAGTAAGTCTTTCAATTCAAGCACTCTCACACACATTGAGCTTTCGCTCTTATTTGAAAGACCCAAGTAAGGGCCGACCTATACTATTTGGGTTTCATTTTATGTCGTGTGAGTAAGTCTTTCAATTCAAGCACTCTCACACACATTGAGCCTTCGCTCTTACTCCCAAGACCTTAGTAAAGGCCTTATTGCAGTTATATTTGGGTTTCATTTATGTCGTGTGTGTAGTATTTCAATTCAAGCACTCTCACACACATTGAGCCTTCGCTCTTACTCCCAAGACCTTAGTCAAGGCCATACTGCAATTTATATTTGGGTTTAATTTCATGTCGTGTGTGTAAGTCTTTCAATTCAAGCATGCACCCACATTGAGCCTTCGCTCTTATTTGCAAGACCCGAGTAAGGGCTCATATACATAAGATATATACATATTTCCCTTCGGTTATTTCCCTTTGGTTATTTCCCTTCTGTTATTTCCCTTCAGTATTGTCTTTACATTTCAGGTTTTCCATTTGGAGTAGCGTGAGTTTGCATTGCATCTACGCCATACCACGAGGTAGGACGCATATTGCATCAAAGCAAGCCCCGCTCGAATTCGCCCATGTAGTGGAGTGTTCATAACACACAAACTAGGTGGCCCGAAAAGGGATAAAAGAAAAGACTTAGGCACGTGCAAATCCACGTGATCTAAAATATGCAATCGCATCCTAAAAACCCGAAATAGACACCTCGAACCGCTTCGTAGACTTTCTCTCCAAAACTCGATTTTTGCAAAAGCATACAGACTGACCCTTGCGCATCGGTGCAAGAAGGTCTGCGACGACAAGAGCTTACTTGCTCACAGTCGCCACGTTTAGAAGTCAGTGTTAAATATATCTTCGCTAGCTTAAGTAAGCTAGCTGGCACGCCCTATTTGTATACATAGGCCTTAGACACACGAGAAGATCCACTCCAAGCCCCCGGAAGGGACGAAGAGGCGGGGATTTTCGCGCGTCTACAGGGATTGGCACGCCCGGTGGGAGGTGAGCCTTTTCAGAAATCGAGTTTACTTGTAGAAGTCTTGCGAAAATTTTGTAAAAAGGTGTCGTTTTAACTTGTTTTCTTTGCTTTTACTTAGGAAATTTTGAAAAAGCTTGAAAAGCATGTCGAAATCCAATCCAAGTGAAGTGTCGAGCCAAGGCTCATGCGCATCAAGTTCTCACTCTAGGAGGATTTTCAAAAACAAAATAAAACTAGATGAAATCGAGGACTTGAGAAGGGAGTTTGAGGCCAAAATCGATGCTCTCAGCCAAGAGGCTGAAGTAGGCGATTCATGTTCATCGAATGGTGAACAAAGGCCTAAAAAGAAATCTGAAAAACCTCACAAGCAAAAAGAGGCCTCCGTAATGGAAGGCAACCAATACCACGAGTCCTTCACACAAAAGGACCGTAAAGCCCTACAACAGTTGCTGAAAGGGCAGAATAAAGAGAAAAGAAGCTACGCCCTGTCTGATTTCCTTCCTATGGATTACGAAACAGACAGTGACGATGAAATACCGAACTTCCATCGGTATGATGGCATGGGAGACCCTAGGTCTCACTTGCAGCTTTTCTCGCGTCGAGCCCATAAGAAGAAAAAGGACTCGATGAAATGGGTGTATTGGTTCCCTCTATCCCTTAAAGGCACAACTGTCAAATGGCTGGCTTCCTACGACTTAAGCCAGTTCGCTACTTTTGAAGAGTTAGCGAACTGCTTCATGCAAAGATTTGCACACAACGTGGAAGTCACGCCAACCCTGAATACCTTAAGGGATACAAAGCAAGGCATGAACGAAGACGTGCATGCCTTCATTATAAGATGGAGGTCGCTTTTGGGCCAAGTGCGAGAGCCCATATCCGAAGGATGCGCAGTAATGCTCATCCTGGATAATTTCAAAAGCGAGTTAAAAACCCTTCTCTCGCTCCATGAGATTTCAACTTTCCATAAGTTGATCAAAAAGGCCTCCCTTTTCGAAACCAACTTGCGAAAAGGGACATACGACCACTTATGGAAAGGAAGTGTCGTTCCAAAAACCCGTTTGGAAAAGCCCATCGCATATGGGCTGCCCACGACGGACAAAGGGGCAAAGCCCCATAAAATCGCCAATGTCTAGGTGGATCCAGGCATGGCGGGCACTTCCAAGAATTTTGAAAAAATAGAAAATAAGAGAGAACATAATTTTCAAAAACCGGTTGAAAAACGGGAGTATACTCCGCTGGGGCAACCTGTGTCAGAGGTCCTAGACCTCTTACTTGCCCAGGGCATGATCGAACTCCCTGAGATCCCCGAAGGAGTCACGTCCAAGGGGGGGTATTTAAACCGATTTTGCAAGTATCATCGGCTCAAAGGCCATGATACGAAACGCTGCTTCTCTCTTCTAAATAAAATTGAGAAGTTGATAGCAGAAGGCCGGCTCCAGGTCACTGCGGAACCTGAGCCACCTCAAGCTATCTTCAAAGAATCCTTTCCCAAACACGCCAGTGGCAGTGGGAAAGGAAAGGAGGTATGTACCCTCACCATTTCCAAGGAACTAGCGCAAAAACCAGAACCTGGTCGACCTGCTTGTGCGCCCATCCTTGTACTATACAAGAGGCCCGCCCAAGTCGTCATTCGGGGACCATCAAAAGTGGAAACCCCGGTAAAACCAGTTTTGAAAATCCAAGGTTCTCCTCAGCTCATCCTTAGAGCCAAGTTTAGCGCGAACCCTAGGCTGGTCGTGGGGGAAGTCACTAGATCCGGGAGGATCTACCAACCCCCGCACCTTCAAGGTGCTCAAAAGGTGGTCAGTGTGCCTGGCCCCTCAAAAGCATGTATCCCTAGTGGTCTGCCAAAAGCAGATAAGGACAAAGTCATCCTAAATCCTTATGATTTCGAAAACCACCTTTCAAAGATTCCTATTCACATGTCTATCCTAGAGCTTATCAAAACCTCGCCTAGGCATAGACTTGTCTTAGAGAAAATTCTAGAAAGGGCCAAGGTTGATTCGAACATAAGTCCAGAATCCTTGTCTGCCCAAGTGGCTTTATTAGGAGCAAAATCGCCCATCACCTTTTCGGAAGATGATGTAGATAGACCCTACGAAACCCATAACCAGGCCCTGCATATCGAGGTGGTTCTAAACAACCACTCTCTGGACAGGTGCCTAGTCGATGGTGGAGGAGGGCTCAACATCCTTCCACTTCACGTGGCGTACAAAATCAGAGTCACCTTGACTTCAGTGAAACCAAGCCCCATCGTTATCACTGGATACGATGGGAATGCGTCTAGACCTTTATGATCCATCGAACTCCCAATGGAAACGGGAGGGATCGAACACACGGGGGTGTTCCATGTCTTGGACATCCACCCCCATTATAACCTGTTGCTGGGAAGACCCTGGATACATAGTTTGTGCGCTGTGCCATCCACCTTCCACAGGTGTGTCAAGATCCCTTTTAGGGACCAGGTCGTAGTGATCTTAGGTGAGAGTCACCCACAACTTCAGGGGATCATAAACTCCCCTTGTTTATCAAGCTCCCAGGCCCATGAGGCTAACCTGGGGCAAATCATGGTTGAGCCACCTCGGCTCGTGTTAAACAACCCTAGGAAGGTTGTATATGTGAAGGGGCCGCCCAAAACAGGCCCCCTCCCTACTCTAATCCTCCGAGGAAAACCCAAGCGCTCCCTATTTCCAAAACCCCTGGACAAAAGGCCATACGAGCCTAATATGGACGATAGCATGTTCCAGGACCACGACTTATATCCCATCTTTTCAAAAAACAAAAGGTCGTGGAACATGTTATTGAACATGGGCTACACGCCCTACAAAAGTCTAGGGGCACAAAACCAGGGTCTCCTAGAACCCATCCTTCCTAGGGCTAACCCAAGCCGATATGGGATCGGCTATACTCCCCGAATACTGCCGGAGCCACCCCCAGTGACCACCTGGGTCAAGGGTGCCCCGGAGCCTGTCTTAGAAGAGACCTATGATTTAGACCTCCTATTCCGAGTCTAACCCGTAGTGTTTTCCCTTTGTAGGTATGACGGAAGATCCCTTTTTCTAAAAATACCAAAAACATTTGAAAACTTAAAATCGAAAAAAAATCGAAAAACAAGAAAAACCAAAAACAATGGAAAAACAAAAACTCGAAAAAAGAGTGCTTTGTATAGTTCCCAAAGTTCTTGTTTTACAAAAACCCAAAAAAATCGAAAATTTGGAAAATACCAAAAAGATTTTGTACATAGCTGCTCCTGGTAAGACTTTGGCAATAGAAAAGGATTTCGAAAGAAGCGTCGTCTGCATAGCCAGACCAAAAATTTCGAAGTCACTTGAAAATCCAAGTACAAAACCAGGTTATTTTGAAAACCACGCATCAAGTTCCCTCGGGTCTATAGCCCACGAGAATGATCAAAGCCCAGAAGTGGATCCCCTTGAGGAAGATCCCACTTCTGAGCTCCCAGAATTTCATAGAATTCTCGATTTTGAAAGACCTTCCCAATCAGTAGGAGGAGATTTCGTAGAGGTGAACCTAGGGGATGATTCCAATCCCAAAAACATCAAAATAGGCGCATGCTTGCATGAAACTGAAAAGTTAGCATTCATTGCATTTCTACGAACCTATTTAGATGTGTTTGCATGGACGTATAAAGACATGCCGGGCATAGATCCCAGCATTGTCGGGCATCGTCTTCCCTTAGATGTAGGTATAAAACCAATAAAGCAGAAGCTTAGGAAAATACACTCGAATGTACACACTCAAGTCAAAGAGGGTTTAGAAGATCTGCTAAAAGCCGGATTTATAAAACCCATTGCGTATTCTGATTGGTAGTCAAATATCGTTGTGGTTCGAAAAACCAATGGGAAAATTCGAATATGCATCGATTTCAGAAACCTGAATAAAGCCACTCCAAAGGATAATTATCCTTTACCAAACATAGATTTGATAGTCGATAGTACTGCAAATCATGAAATGTTTTCATTCATGGATGGCTATTCAGGCTATAATCAAATCAAACTAAGCCCACGAGATCAGGGTAAGACCGCCTTCACAACCCCATGGGGCACGTACTGCTATACAGTCATGCCCTTTGGTTTGAAAAATGCCGGCGCAACATACCAACGAGCCATGAACACGATCTTCCATGATCAAATTCACGAGCTTGTAGAAGTGTATGTAGATGATCTATTGGCGAAATCCAAAACCCGATGCACTCATATCGAATGTTTACAAAAGATTTTCGAAAGGCTTACGCTTTACCAAGTAAAGCTAAACCCTCAAAAATGTGTGTTCGGGGTAGAATCAGGGAAGCTTCTAGGCTTTATGGTAAGCCAAAGGGGAATAGAAGTCGACCCCTCTAAGTGTCGAGCCATCATAGACATGGCTCCACCCTCCAATCTCACCCAAGTCCGCAGCCTCCAGGGTCGATTACAATCTGTGCGTCGATTCATATCGAATCTGGCAACTAGATGCGAACCCTTCAACAAACTGTTGAGGAAGGGTACGAAATTCTTATGGGATGACGAATGCCAAAAGTCCTTCGAGAGACTGAAGGCATACTTGGTTAATCCCCCCGTTTTGAATCCTCCAAAACAAGGAAAACCACTTTTATTATACATCTCCGTGCATGTAAACGCTTTAGGAGCCCTGTTGGCTCAATACGAGGATGACACCCATAAGGAGTATGCCATCTACTATATTTCGAAAACTCCCTTGGCTTATGAACGAAATTATCAAGCCATGGAAAAGACGTGCTTGGCCCTAGTCTGGGCCTGCCAGAAGTTCAGACACTATTTCCTAGATCATGAGATCTGGATAGTGTCCAAGCTTGATCCAATCAAGCACTTGTTCGAAAACCCATTCTCACGAGTAGATTGGGCAAATGGCAGCTCCTTCTAATGGAGTATGATCTGAAATACCATCACCAGATCTCCATTAAGGGGCAAGCCCTAGTAGATTACGTGGCTGAATTCCCCTTAGAGGACGCATATCCCACTCTTGTCGAAATGCCTGATGAAGGCATATTGCAAAACCATTTTCAAAACCACATTTTGGCAAATTCTTTCGAAAACCAAGTGTGGAAGATGCACTTCGACGGGGCACGAAACCAACGAGAGGCTGGTGCCGGGATCATCCTAATCTCCCCTGAAAAGGGCGAGATTCCCATAGCAGTCCGCTTAGATTTCGAATGTTCCAACAACGTAGCTGAGTATTAAGCACTCATACGAGGCTTAAGGATTTCGAAAACTCTAGGGGCATCATGCATCGAGGTCTTTGGAGATTCGCTCCTTGTCATAAACTAGGTTTTAAAAATTTGGCAAGTACGTAATGAGAAACTACTTCCGTATCACGAGTTGGCCACTCGATTGGTCCAATCCTTCCAGTCGTGTAAGCTCACACACGTGGGAAGAGAGGACAATGGCATCGCCGATGCCCTCTCCTCTTTGGGCTCAGCCCTGAAGGTCGATCCCATTTCAGGGACCAGATCTTTGGAAATATGGCATGCGCCCCATCCATCCACACACGACTTGGATATTTGCCAAAACAACCCAGAGTCTATTGAAAAACCCTGGTTCTATGACATAAAACAATTTTTAGAAAATGGGGGATTCACCGAGGATGCCACATCCAAAGATAAGGCATTCATTCGTAAGATTTCGACCCAATACACCATTCTGGGTGGGGTCTTATACAAAAAGAGTTTTACCGGCATTCTGCTTAGGTGTATCGACCTAGAGGAGGCTAGGATAGTGATGCATGAGTTCCACGATGGAGAATGTGGAGGTCATGTTAATGCCAACATGATGGCAATGAAAATACTTAGAGGGGGCTATTTTTGGTCCACCCTGAAAAAGGATTGTCACGATCATGTTAGGAAGTGTCATCCGTGTCAAGTGCATGGGCACGCCATTCATATCCCTTCATCTACATTGCATTCCGTGGTCAGCCCCTGGCCATTTACCATGTGGGCGTTTGACATAGTAGGCTCAATATTTCCAAAGGCCTCGAATGGGCATCGTTTTATTTTAGCAGCCATGGAGTATTTCTCCAAGTGGGTGGAAGCCATTTCCCTAACGAATGTAATGGGGCAACATGTGGTGGCTTTCATCCGGAGGAATATCTTGGCTCGATTTGGGGTTCCACGAGACCTTGTGTCTAATAATGGTACCCCATTCAAGAATGAGCGGATGGTTAAGTTGTGCAACACGTATGGCATAACTCACCACTTCTCCTCGCCCTACTACCCTCAAGGCAACGGCCAAGCCGAAGCTACAAACAAGACTCTCATTGGTATCATTGAGAAAACCTTAGAGAAGGGTAGGATGTGGCACGAGAAGCTGGATGAAGCCATATGGGCTTATAGGACTTCCATCCGGACTCCCACGAATGCCACACCATTCAAGTTGGTCTATGGCACAAACGCCATTCTTCCCATTCATACCCAACTGCATTCATTCCATACATCCATTGCACTCGACCTCCCCCTAGAGACGCTTCGGCATGCTAGGATGGCCGAACTAGATTTGCTAGATGAGAGGCGACTCCTTGCCATGGATCATGCTCGCGCATACCGGCAAAGGATAGCCCGACATTATAGCAAACACATGAGACCTCGCCACTTTGAAGTGGGAGATCTGGTCTTGAAAACCATCCACCATCGTGGCCCACAACACCTAGGCAAGTGGCGCCCCAACTGGGATGGACCCTATGTTGTACGAGCAACCACTACGAACAATTCGTATTGGTTGATCGATGTAGAAGGTAGGAATTTAGCAGATCCTATCAATATTCAATACTTAAAGAAGTATCATGTGTAGGATTTGGATTAAATTCTAGTTTTCGAAAATTTTAGAGGGATAGCTGCCCTGAGACATGTGAATAAGGTGCAAAGGCAACTCGTGTGACCCTGAGCGAGAGAATTCGCACTTGTGAAAGAGTGGAGTTTTCAAAATCGTGGTTACATTTCAAAATCCTTCATCTTACAAAGAAAGGCCTAGTTCAACATAGCAAGATATTTGCAAGTAGTACGTGCTATTTCTAAATAGGCTGATCTGGAATGGATCGAGTGTAGGCTTGGGATAAGTCCTCCCCTCTTCTCTTCTCCTTCCAAAAGGAAAACAAAGGCCCAAATCAAAAGGGAATTTCCCATTTAAAGTCTCTTTCCAAAAGAAAGAAACCAGACTTCAAAAAAGAAAAATCGATTCTCTTATAAAAAAGAGGGATTAAAGAAAAAATACTCCCAAAGGGAGACCCTCTATGGAAAAAAGGAAAAGGAGGCCAAAAAGCTCAAAAAGAGCAGTTTTCCGCTTTCTGTGCCTTAAACCACGGGACGCTTCAGAAGGGACCGTGGTATCTCTTTCCCATCCCTGGCTTATCCCAAGTTAAAGCATGGTTCATTTCGAGGAATCCTAAAGTAAAAATAGGATTTACTTACTTGAATTTCATCTTCTTTGAGAATTCGACGTTTCGAGTAAGGCGTAGGAATTTGAAATGAAGCTTGTTTTCTTATAAAACCTCCGCTAGATAAGCGAGTGTTAAGACTCAAACAAGGGCAAGCACGAAGAGCTCGAGATCCTTAGGATCGAGGCTCAAGACAGTTGTCCCTTTTGTAAATAGTTTTTGTAAATAAGTTTTGAAAACCGAACATCGAACAGCATAGGATTTGCTCACTTGGAGCAATAGACCTTGTAAGTCTCTAGAGTTCGACCACATCTGGTCTCTGGGAGGTCGCCACTCTTGGCACCACACCCATGTCATTTGCATCCCACGCATGGTACTTGCATAAACATGATCCCATTTAGGACCAGATTCCATAAGTAAACCCTTTGGCGTGATATCTCCTCCTACCAGAGTTTGTAAATTGACATTTTGTTAAAAATGGGATGATCCCATATTCTTCGTGGCTAGATCTAGGAAGACATTAAAAGGGGTGTTTGTCATCTTTGCCCTTATCCAAATCGATTTGGACAAGGCCAAAGAGGGGCATCTGTAAACACCCCGAAATCCCACGAATTTCTCAAATTCATCTGGTTTTGTAAAAGCAGCCCCAAAGGGCTATTTTGAGTCTGGAAACCCAGGAGCCTTCCAGACAACCCTGTATATATGTTTTAAACTATATCTTTCAAAAACATATGATATGGCTTTTGAAACCTTTTTAAAACATGTTTTGAAACCCCGAAGTGGCTTGGCCCGATCAAGACAGGACCAGGAGAGCCAAGAAGAGCCCGGAACCGGAGCACACGTCAAGCCCGGCGCAGCAACTCTTGTATCTGATTCACACCCCAGGATCTCGAACGTCCAAGACCCTTTCTTATCAAAATAGCATTTGAAGTCATCTCCGGAAGGCAGAAACGGAGGCGGACGACTATGTTGGCGAAGACCCAACGCAGACGGAGTACTGATGCTGTCAGGCCCCACACGAATCGTCCGTTTCGAACCCAGCTCGAAGGAGTCAGAGTTCAGTTTGGATTGGATCTGGACCATATATATCCAGATTCCAATCCAAACCCATATGTGGACTTGGATTTGGATTTGGATCCAGAGATCCAATCCAATATCCATATCCATGGCCCACATCACCTTCTCATAAATGGAGGTGGGGCCCACTTGAAATTCATGTGGGATATTGGGCATGAGAGAGAGTGGGGGTGAAAAATATCAAGAGTGTTGTATTAAGCTTGACTTGTGTGTCAAGTTTGGGTTTAATCATGTGGGTTAGCCTAATTGAGTGGGTTTAAGCTTGTAATTAGCTAAAACCTAACCTAGGGCTGCACCAACATGGGGTGATCAAGGTCTATGGGCCATGCTAAGGGAGCTCCCTCACCTAAACCTAGCCCAAAATGCCTAAACCTAGCCTAAACCCCTAATCCACCCCTAATCTGAACCTAATCACCTAACCCACTTCCCTAATCTCGTCCTAATCCCAACCTAATCACCTAACCCACTTCCCTAATCCTTCCCTAAACCTAGATTAATTTCCCTAATCCTAGCCTAAACCTAGCCTAATCACCTAACCTAGCTCACTAAACCTCACCCTAAAACCCAACCACCTAACCTAGCCCTAAACCCCTAAACCACCCTTAGCCCACGATTTACCCAAACCCCTAGTTTTAAAATATCTGGCCCAACCCTTTCCAGCCCACCTTATCTACATACCACCCTACCTAAACCACCTAACCACTACCCTCAGCCCAGCCCTAACCGACCTACCCATCCCCTATTTAAACCCCCCCTCCTTGGGGGCGGGTTTTCTAAGTGGGAGCCCTCACAACAGCCTAGCCGACTCCACTCTCCAACCTGTCCGCCTGCTCCACTCCCCAACTGCTCCACCTGCTCCATCAGCTCCGCCTGTACCGCCACCTTCCCTCTTCCATCCACCACCACCATCCCTCAGCCGGACGCCACCACCTCCACCCAACCGAACCAGCCAACAGCCCAGCCGACTCCACTCTCCAACCTGCCCGCCTGCTTCCCACTTCATCCGCCACCTCTCCCCATTCGGTAAGTACCCTGCACCTTACCTAGCCCCCTTCTCTACTACCTCTCCACTCCTAGCCACCCATCCTATCTTCATCTCAGCCCCTTTGCCACCACCACTTGAACCTAGCCGAACCTAGTATAACCCAAACGGCCGGCCACTACCTAGCCATCATTTCCCATTCGGCCTTCCCCTAGGTGTCCTATTCGGCCTTCCCACCAGCTCACCTTTTAGGTCCAGTTTCCCTAAACTCTCAACTCCCCTAGTGACCCTAAGAACCCCCTCATTCAACCCCTTTAAACTCCCTACTT
The DNA here is from genome assembly GCA_036023115.1 of Brasenia schreberi. Classification (NCBI taxonomy): domain Eukaryota; kingdom Viridiplantae; phylum Streptophyta; class Magnoliopsida; order Nymphaeales; family Cabombaceae; genus Brasenia; species Brasenia schreberi. Next base: position 7,661,304 of record JAYKKT010000045.1, on the reverse strand, counting down.
TGAGGCGACATCTACTTACCACCGGCCACCTTCGAGGCGCCTATCCCGCGCCCCACTTGCAGCCGGCCAACACCTTTGATCACCTACCTTCGTGGAGCTCCCATTTTTAGCCCAAGGCCAAGCCCACGCTCAAGCAAGACCTCTACGGACCAGCTACTCGTAAGTGTCTAAACTCGGTCCTTAGTTGTATACTTGCTTGAGATTCAATTTGATACGGGGTTGTAATAACGGAGCATAGTCTCCCCCCACTTGTAATAACGTGGCTTGGCACAACCACACACGTGCACTCTCTTAGTCGTGCACGATTTTTAGCACACACGGGCCTAATCAGCCCCTAATATATAAGTGTACATATATACTTTCATTTTCGAAGGGTTTTGTTTAAGTTGGGTGCGTTGTCTTTCAATTCAAACACTCACACACATTGAGCTTTCGCTCTTATTTAAAAGACCCAAGTAAGGGCCGACCTATACTATTTGGGTTTCATTTCTTGTCGTGTGAGTAAGTCTTTCAATTCAAGCACTCTCACACACATTGAGCTTTCGCTCTTATTTGAAAGACCCAAGTAAGGGCCGACCTATACTATTTGGGTTTCATTTTATGTCGTGTGAGTAAGTCTTTCAATTCAAGCACTCTCACACACATTGAGCTTTCGCTCTTATTTGAAAGACCCAAGTAAGGGCCGACCTATACTATTTGGGTTTCATTTTATGTCGTGTGAGTAAGTCTTTCAATTCAAGCACTCTCACACACATTGAGCCTTCGCTCTTACTCCCAAGACCTTAGTAAAGGCCTTATTGCAGTTATATTTGGGTTTCATTTATGTCGTGTGTGTAGTATTTCAATTCAAGCACTCTCACACACATTGAGCCTTCGCTCTTACTCCCAAGACCTTAGTCAAGGCCATACTGCAATTTATATTTGGGTTTAATTTCATGTCGTGTGTGTAAGTCTTTCAATTCAAGCACGCACCCACATTGAGCCTTCGCTCTTATTTGCAAGACCCGAGTAAGGGCTCATATACATAAGATATATACATATTTCCCTTCGGTTATTTCCCTTCGGTTATTTCCCTTCTGTTATTTCCCTTCAGTATTGTCTTTACATTTCGGGTTTTCCCTTTGGAGTAGCGTGAGTTTGCATTGCATCTACGCCATACCACGAGGTAGGACGCATATTGCATCAAAGTAAGCCCCGCTCGAATTCGCCCATGTAGTGGAGTGTTCATAACACACAAACTAGGTGGCCCGAAAAGGGATAAAAGAAAAGACTTAGGCACATGCAAATCCACGTGATCTAAAATATGCAATCGCATCCTAAAAACCCGAAATAGACACCTCGAACCGCTTCGTAGACTTTCTCTCCAAAACTCGATTTTTGCAAAAGCGTACAGACTGACCCTTGCGCATCGGTGCAAGAAGGTCTGCGACGACAAGAGCTTACTTGCTCACAGTCGCCACGTTTAGAAGTCAGTGTTAAATATATCTTCGCTAGCTTAAGTAAGCTAGCTGGCACGCCCTATTTGTATACATAGGCCTTAGACGCACGAGAAGATCCACTCCAAGCCCCCGGAAGGGACGAAGAGGCGGGGATTTTCGCGCGTCTACAAGGGTCACACAACTCACCTTTGATCCTTGGTTTCGAAGCTTCAAAGTAGTTTTCCCTAAAACATTTTCACAAAACGGGAATTTAACTCAGATCCTATACATGATATTTTTTCAAATATTGAATATTGATAGGATCTGCTAAATTCCTAACTTCGACATCGGTTAACCAATAAGAATTGTTCGTGGTGGTTCCACGTACAACGTAAGGGCCATCCCACTTGGGCTGCCACTTTCCAAGTGGATGTGGGCCATGATGGTGGATGATTTTCAAAATGAGATCTCCCACTTCAAAGTGGCAAGGTTTCATATGTTTCTCATAATGTCGGGTGATCCTTTGCCGGTATGCGTGAGCATGATCCATAGCAAGGAGTCGCCTCTCATCTAATAGATCTAGTTCGGCCATCCTAGCATGCTGAAGTGTCTCTAGGGGGAGGTCGAGTGCAATGGATGTACGAAATGAATGCAGACGTGTATGGATGGGGAGAACGGTGTTTGTACCGTAAACCAACTCAAAGGGTGTGGCATTTGTGGGAGTGCGGATGGAAGTCCTATAAGCCCATAAGGCTTCATCCAGCTTCTCGTGCGATGTTCTACCCTTCTCTAAGGTTTTCTCAACAATGTTGATGAGAGTCTTATTGGTGGCTTCGGCTTGGCTGTTGCCTTGAGGGTAGTAAGGGCCATCCGCTCGTTTTTAAATGGGGTGCCATTATCGGACACAAGATCTCTTGGAACTCCAAATCAAGCCAAGATGTTTTTCCTAATGAAAGCCACCACATGTTGCCCCTGGACATTGGTGTAAACACCCCGAAATCCCACGAACTTCTCAAAATTCATCTGGTTTTATTCAAGCAGCCCCAAAGGGCCATTTTTGAGTCTGGAAACCCAGGAGCCTTCCAAACAACCCTGTATATATGTTTTAAACTTTATATTTCAAAAACATATACTATGGCTTTTGAAAACCTTTTAAAACACGTTTTTGAAACCCCGAAGTGGCTTGGCCCGATCAAGACAGGACCAGGAGAGCTAAGAAGAGCCCGGAACCGGAGCACCCGTCGAGCCCGGCATAGCAACTCTTCTATCTGATTCACACCCCCAGGATCTCGAACGTCCAAGACCCTGTTCTTATCAAAATAGCATTTGAAGTCATCTCCGGAAGGCAGAAACGGAGGCGGACGACTATGTTGGCGAAGACCCAACGCAGACGGAGTGCTGATGCTGTCAGGCCCTGCACGAATCATAAGTGTACATATATACTTTCATTTTCGAAGGGTTTTGTTTAAGTTGGGTCCGTTGTCTTTCAATTCAAGCACTCTCACACACATTGAGCTTTCGCTCTTATTTGAAAGACCCAAGTAAGGGCCGACCTATACTATTTGGGTTTCATTTCATGTCGTGTGAGTAAGTCTTTTAATTCAAGCACTTTCACACACATTGAGCCTTCGCTCTTACTCCCAAGACCTTAATAAAGGCCTTATTGCAGTTATATTTGGGTTTCATTTATGTCGTGTGGGTAGTCTTTCAATTCAAGCACTCTCACACACATTGAGCCTTCGCTCTTATTCCCAAGACCTTAGTCAAGGCCATACTGCAATTTATATTTGGGTTTAATTTCATGTCGTGTGAGTAAGTCTTTTAATTCAAGCACTTTCACACACATTGAGCCTTCACTCTTACTCCCAAGACCTTAGTAAAGGCCTTATTGCAGTTATATTTGGGTTTCATTTATGTCGTGTGTGTAGTACTTCAATTCAAGCACTCTCACACACATTGAGCCTTCGCTCTTATTCCCAAGACCTTAGTCAAGGCCATACTGCAATTTATATTTGGGTTTAATTTCATGTCGTGTGTGTAAGTCTTTCAATTCCAGCACGCACCCACATTGAGCCTTCGCTCTTATTTGCAAGACCCGAGTAAGGGCTCATATACATAAGCTATATACATATCTCCCTTCGGTTATTTCCCTTCGGTTATTTCCCTTCAGTATTGTCTTTACATTTCGGGTTTTCCCTTTGGAGTAGCGTGAGTTTGCATTGCATCTACGCCATACCACGAGGTAGGACGCATATTGCATCAAAGCAAGCCCCGCTCGAATTCGCCCATGTAGTGGAGTGTTCATAACACACAAACTAGGTGGCCCGAAAAGGGATAAACGAAAAGACTTAGGCACATGCAAATCCACGTGATCTAAAATATGCAACCTCATCCTAAAGAACCGAAATAGACACCTCGAACCGCTTCGTAGACTTTCTCTCCAAAAACTCGATTTTTGCAAAGCGTACAGACTGACCCTTGCGCATCGGTGCAAGAAGGTCTGCGACGACAAGAGCTTACTTGCTCACAGTCGCCACGTTTAGAAGTCAGTGTTAAAAATATCTTCGCTAGCTTAAGTAAGCTAACTGGCACGCCCTATTTGTATACATAGGCCTTAGACACAGGAGAAGATCCACTCCAAGCCCCGAAAGAGGCAAAGAGGCGGGGATTTTCGCGCGTCTATAGAGATTGGCACGCCCGGTGAGACGTGAGCCTTTTCAAAAATCGAGTTTGCTTGTAGAAGTCTTGCGAAAATTTTGTAAAAAGGTGTCGTTTTAACTTGTTTTCTTTGCTTGTACTTAGGACATTTTTCAAAAAGCTTGAAAAGCATGTCAAAATCCAATCCAAGTGAAGTGTCGAGCCAAGGCTCATGTGCATCAAGTTCTCACTCTAGGAGGATTTTCAAAAACAAAATAAAACTAGATGAAATCGAGGACTTGAGAAGGGAGTTTGAGGCCAAAATCGATGCTCTCAGCCAAGAGGCTGAACTAGGCGATTCATGTTCATCAAACAGTGAACAAAGGCCTAAAAAGAAATCTGAAAAACCTCGCAAGCAAAAAGAGGCCTCCGTAATGGAAGGCAACCAATACCACGAGTCCTTCACACAAAAGGACCGTAAAGCCCTACAACAGCTGCTGAAAGGGCAGAATAAAGAGAAAAGAAGCTACGCCCTGTTTGATTTCCTTCCTATGGATTACGAAACAGACAGTGACGATGAAATACCGAACTTCCATCGGTATGATGGCATGGGAGACCCTAGGTCTCACTTGCAGCTTTTCTCACGTCGAGCCCATAAGAAGAAAAAGGACTCGATGAAATGGGTGTATTGGTTCCCTTTATCCCTTAAAGGCACAACTGCCAAATGGCTGGCTTCCTACGACTTAAGCCAGTTCGCTACTTTTGAAGAGTTAGCGAACTGCTTCATGCAAAGATTTGCACACAACGTAAAAGTCACGCCAACCCTGAATACCTTAAGGGATACAAAGCAAGGCATGAACGAAGACGTACATGCCTTCATTATAAGATGGAGGTCGCTTTTGGGCCAAGTGCGAGAGCCCATATCCGAAGGATGCGCAGTAATGCTCATCCTAGATAATTTTAAAAGCGAGTTAAAAACCCTTCTCTCGCTCCATGAGATTTCAACTTTCCATAAGTTGATCAAAAAGGCCTCCCTTTTCGAAACCAACTTGCGAAAAGGGACATACGATCACTTGTGGAAAGGAAGTGTCGTTCCAAAAGCCCGTTTGGAAAAGCCCATCGCATATGGGCTGCCCACAACGGATAAAGGGGCAAAGCCCCATAAAATCGCCAATGTCCGGGTGGATCCAGGCATGGCGGGCACTTCTAAAAATTTTGAAAAATTAGAAAATAAGAGGGAACGCAATTTTCAAAAACCGGTTGAAAAACGGGAGTATACTCCGCTGGGGCAACCTGTGTCAGAGGTCCTAGACCTCCTCCTTGCCCAAGGCATGATAGAACTCCCTGAAATCCCAGAAGGAGTCACTTCCAAAGGGGGGTATTTAAACCGATTTTGCAAGTATCATCGGCTCAAAGGACATGATACCAAACGCTGCTTCTCTCTTTTAAATAAAATTGAGAACTTGATAGCAGAAGGCCGGCTCCAGGTCACTGCGGAACCTGAGCCACCTCAAGCTATCTTCAAGGAACCCTTTCCCAAACACGCCAGTGGCAGTGGGAAAGGAAAGGAGGTATGTACCCTCACCATTTCCAAGGAACTAGCGTAAAAACCAAAACCTGGTCGACCTACTTGTGCGCCCATCCTTGTACTATACAAGAAGCCCGCCCAAGTCGTCATTCGGGGACCACCAAAAGTGGAAACGCCAGTAAAACCAGTTTTGAAAATCCAAGATTCTCCTCAGCTCATCCTTAGAGCCAAGTTTAGCGCGAACCCTAGGCTGGTCGTGGGGGAAGTCACTAGATCCGGGAGGATCTATCAACCCCCGCACCTTCAAGGTGCTCAAAAGGTGATCAGTGTGCCTGGCCCCTCAAAAGCATGTATCCCTAGTGGTCTGCCAAAAGCAGATAAGGACAAAGTCATCCTAAATCCTTATGATTTCGAAAACCACCTTTCAAAGATTCCTATTCACATGTCTATCCTATAGCTTATCAAAACCTCTCCTAGGCATAGACTTGTCTTAGAGAAAATTCTAGAAAGGGCCAAGGTTGATTCGAACATAAGTCCGGAATCCTTGTCTGCCCAAGTGGCTTTATTAGGAGCAAAATCGCCCATCACCTTTTCGGAAGATGATGTAGATAGACCCTACGAAACCCATAACCAGGCCCTGCATATCGAGGTGGTTCTAAACAACCACTCTCTGGACAGGTGCCTAGTCGATGGTGGAGGAGGGCTCAACATCCTTCCACTTCATGTGGCGTACAAAATCGGAGTCACCTTGACTTCAGTGAACCCAAGCCCCATCGTTATCACTGGATACGATGGGAATGCGTCTAGACCTTTAGGATCCATCGAACTCCCAATGGAAACGGGAGGGATCGAACACACGGGGGTGTTCCATGTCTTGGACATCCACCCCCATTATAACCTGTTGCTGGGAAGACCCTGGATACACAGTTTGTGCGCTGTGCCATCCACCTTCCACAGGTGTGTCAAGATCCCTTTTAGGGACCAGGTTGTAGTGATCCTAGGTGAGAGTCACCCATAGCTTCAGGGGATCATAAACTCCCCTTGTTTATCAAGCTCCCAGGCCCATGAGGCTAACCTGGGGCAAATTATGGTTGAGCCACCTCAGCTCGTGTTGAACAACCCTAGGAAGGTTGTATGTGTGAAGGGGCCGCCCAAAGCAGGCCCCCTCCCGACTCTAATCCTCCTAGGAAAATCCAAGCGTTCCCTATTTCCAAAACCCTCGGACAAAAGGCCATACGAGCCTAATATGGACGATAGCATGTTCCAGGACCACGACTTATATCCCATCTTTTCAAAAAACAAAAGGTCGTGGAACATGTTATTGAACATGGGCTACACGCCCTACAAGAGTCTAGGGGCACAAAACCAGGGTCTCCTAGAGCCCATCCTGCCTAGGGCCAACCCAAGCCGATATGGGATCGGCTATACTCCCCGAATACCGGCGGAGCCACCCCCTGTGACCACCTGGGTCAAGGGTGCCCCGGAGCCTGTCTTAGAAGAAACCTATGGTTTAGACCTCCTATTCCGAGTCTAACCCGTAGTGTTTTCCCTTTGTAGGTATGACGGAAGATCCCTTTTTCTAAAAATACCAAAAACATTTGAAAACTTAAAATCGAAAAAAAATCGAAAAACAAGAAAAACCAAAAACAATGGAAAAACAAAAACTCGAAAAAAGAGTGCTTTGTATAGTTCCCAAAGTTCTTGTTTTACAAAAGCCCAAAAAAATCGAAAATTTGGAAAATACCAAAAAGATTTTGTACATAGCTGCTCCTGGTAGGACTTTGGCAAAAGAAAAGGATTTCGAAAGAAACGTCGTCTGCATAGCCAGACCAAAAATTTCGAAATCACTTGAAAATCCAAGTATAAAACCAGGTTATTTTGAAAACCACGCATCAAGTTCCCTCGGGTCTATAGCCCACGAGAATGATCAAAGCCCAGAAGTGGATCCCCTTGAGGAAGATCCCACTTCTGAGCTCCCAGAATTTCATAGAATTCTCGATTTTGAAAGACCTTCCCAATCAGTAGGAGGAGATTTCGTAGAGGTGAACCTAGGGGATAATTCCAATCCCAAAACCATCAAAATAGGCGCATGCTTGCATGAAACTGAAAAGTTAGCATTCATTGCATTTCTACAAACCTATTTAGATGTGTTTGCATGGACGTATGAAGACATGCCGGGCATAGATCCCAGCATTGTCGAGCATCGTCTTCCCTTAGATACCGGTGTAAAACCCATAAAGCAGAAGCTTAGGAAAATACACCCGAATGTACACACGCAAGTCAAAGAGGGTTTTGAAGATCTCCTAAAAGCCGGATTTATAAAACCCATTGCGTATTCTGATTGGTTGTCAAATATCGTTGTGGTTCGAAAAACCAATGGGAAAATTCGAATATGCATCGATTTCAGAAACCTGAATAAAGCCACTCCAAAGGATAATTATCCTTTACCAAACATAGATTTGATAGTCGATAGTACTGCAAATCATGAAATGTTTTCATTCATGGATGGCTATTCAGGCTATAATCAAATCAAACTAAGTCCACGAGATCAGGGTAAGACCGCCTTCACAACCCCATGGGGCACGTACTGCTATACAGTCATGACCTTTGGTTTGAAAAATGCCGGCGTGACATACCAACGAGCCATGAACACGATCTTCCATGATCAAATTCATGAGCTTGTAGAAGTGTATGTAGATGATCTCTTGGCAAAATCCAAAACCCGATGCACCCATATCGAATGTTTACAAAAGATTTTCGAAAGGCTTAGGCTTTACAAAGTAAAGCTAAACCCTCAAAAATGTGTGTTCGGGGTAGAATCAGGGAAGCTTCTAGGCTTTATGGTGAGCCAAAGGGGAATAGAAGTCGACCCCTCTAAGTGTCGAGCCATCATAGACATGGCTCCACCCTCCAATCTCACCCAAATCCGTAGCCTCCAGGGTCGATTACAATCTGTGCGCCGATTCATATCGAATCTGGCAACTAGATGCGAACCCTTCAACAAACTGTTGAGGAAGGGTACAAAATTCTTATGGGATGACGAATGCCAAAAGTCCTTCGAGAGACTAAAGGCATACTTGGTTAATCCCCCCGTTTTGAATCCTCCAAAACAAGGAAAACCGCTTTTATTATACATCTCCGTGCACGTAAACGCTTTAGGAGCCCTGTTGGCTCAATACGAGGATGATACCCATAAGGAGTATGCCATCTACTATATTTTGAAAACTCTCTTGGCTTATGAACGAAATTATCAAGCCATGGAGAAGACGTGCTTGGCCCTAGTCTGGGCCTGCCAGAAGTTCAGACACTATTTCCTAGATCATGAGATCTGGATAGTGTCCAAGCTTGATCCAATCAAGCACTTGTTCGAAAAACCCATTCTCACGAGTAGATTGGGCAAATGGCAGCTCCTTCTAATGGAGTATGATCTGAAATACCATCACCAGATCTCCATTAAGGGGCAAGCCCTAGCAGATTACGTGGCTGAATTCCCCTTAGAGGACACATATCCCACTCTTGTCGAAATGCCTGATGAAGGCATATTGCAAAACCATTTTCGAAACCACATTTTGTCAAATTCTTTCGAAAACCAAGTGTGGAAGATGCACTTCGACGGGGCACAAAACCAACGAGGGGCTGGTGCCGGGATCATCCTAATCTCCCCTGAAAAGGGCGAGATTCCCATAGCAGTCCGCTTAGATTTCAAATGTTCCAACAACGTAGCTGAGTATGAAGCACTCATACAAGGCTTAAGGATTTCGAAAACTCTAGGGGCATCGTGCATTGAGGTCTTTGGAGATTCGCTCCATGTCATAAACCAGGTTTTAAAAATTTGGCAAGTACGTAATGAGAAACTACTTCCATATCACGAGTTGCCACTCGATTGGTCCAATCCTTCCAGTCGTGTAAGCTCACACACGTAGGAAGAGAGGACAATGGCATCGCCGATGCCCTCTCCTCCTTGGGTTCAGCCCTGAAGGTCGATCCCATTTCAGGGACCAGATCTTTGGAAATATGGCATGCGCCCCATCCATCCACACACGACTTGGATATTTGCCAAAACAACCCAGAGTCTATTGAAAAACCCTGGTTCTATGACATAAAACAATTTTTAGAAAATGGGGGATTCACCGAGGATGCCACGTCCAAAGATAAGGCATTCATTCGTAAGATTTCGACCCGATACACCATTCTGGGTGGGGTCTTATACAAAAAGAGTTTTACCGGCATTCTACTTAGGTGTATCGACCTAGAGGAGGCTAGGATAGTGATGCATGAGTTCCACGATGGAGAATGTGGAGGTCATGTTAATGCCAACATGATGGCGATGAAAATACTTAGAGGGGGCTACTTTTGGTCCACCCTGAAAAAGGATTGTCACGATCATGTTAGGAAGTGTCATCCGTGTCAAGTGCATGGGCACGCCATTCATATCCCTTCATCTGCATTGCATTCCGTGGTCAGCCCCTGGCCATTTACCATGTGGGCGTTTGACATTGTAGGCCCAATATTTCCAAGGGCCTCGAATGGGCATCATTTTATTTTAGCAGCCACGGAGTATTTCTCCAAGTGGGTGGAAGCCATTTCCCTAACAAATGTAATGGGGCAACATGTGGTGGCTTTCATCCGGAGGAATATCTTGGCTCGATTTGGGGTTCCACGAGACCTTGTGTCTGATAATGGTACCCCATTCAAGAATGAGCGGATGGTTAAGTTGTGCAACACGTATGGCATAACTCACCACTTCTCCTCGCCCTACTACCCTCAAGGCAACGGCCAAGCCGAAGCCACAAACAAGACTCTCATTAGTATTATTGAGAAAACTTTAGAGAAGGGTAGGACGTGGCACGAGAAGCTGGATGAAGCCTTATGGGCTTATAGGACTTCCATCCGGACTCCCACGAATGCCACACCATTCGAATTGGTCTATGGCACAAACGCCATTCATACTCAACTGCATTCATTTCATACATCCATAGCACTCGACCTCCCCCTAGAGACGCTTCAACATGCTAGGATGGCCGAACTAGATTTGCTAGATGAGAGGCGACTCCTTGCCATGGATCATGCTCGTGCATACCGGCAAAGGATAGCCCGACATTATAGAAAACACATGAGACCTCGCCACTTTGAAGTGTGAGATCTGGTCTTGAAAACCATCCACCATCGTGGCCCACACCCCCTAGGCAAGTGGCGCCCCAACTGGGATGGACCCTATGTTGTTCGAGCAACCACTACGAACAATTCGTATTTGTTGATCGATGTAGAAGGTAGGAATTTAGCAGATCCTATCAATATTCAATACTTAAAGAAATATCATGTATAGGATCTGGATTAAATTCCAGTTTTCGAAAATTCTATAGGGATAGCTGCCCTGAGACATGTGAATAAGGTGCAAAGGCAAACTCGTGTGAACCCAAGTGAGAGAATTTGCACTTGTGAAAGAGTGGAGTTTTCAAAATCGTGGTTGCATTTCAAAATCCTTCTTCTTACAAAGAAAGGCCTAGTTCAACATAGCAAGATACTTGCAAGTGGTACGTGCTATTTCTAAATAGGCTGATCTGGAATGGATCGAGTGTAGGCTTGGGATAAGTCCTCCCCCCTTCTCTTCTCCATCCAAAAGGAAAACAAAGGCCCAAATCAAAAGGGAATTTCCCATTTAAAGTCTCTTCCCAAAAGAAAGAAACCAGACTTCAAAAAGAAAAATCGATTCTCTTATGAAAAAGAGGGATTAAAGAAAAAATACTCCCAAAGGGAGACCCTCTCTGAAAAAAAGGAAAAAGAGGCCAAAAAGCTCAAAAAGAGCAGTTTTCCGCCTTCTATGCCTTAAACCACGGGACGCTTCAGAAGGGACCGTGGTATCTCTTTCCCATCCCTGGCTTATCCCAAGCTAAAGCATGGTTCATTTCGAGGAATCCTAAAGTAAAAATAGGATTTACTTACTTGAATTTCATCTTCTTTGAGAATTCGACGTTTCGAGTAAGGTGTAGGAATTTGAAATGAAACTTGTTTTCTTATAAAATCTCCGCTAGATAAGCGAGTGTTAAGACTCAAACAAGGGCAAGCATGAAGAGCTCGAGATCCTTAGGATCGAGGCTCAAGACAGTTGTCCCTTTTGTAAATAATTTTTGTAAATAGGTTTTGAAAACCGAACATCGAACAGCATAGGATTTGCTCACTTGGAGCAATAGACCTTGTAAGTCTCTAGAGTTCGACCACATCTGGTCTCTGGGAGGTCGCCACTCTTGGCACCACACCCATGTCATCTGCATTCCACGCATGATACTTGCATGAACATGATCCCATTTTAGGACCAGATTCCATAGTATAACCCTTTGGCGTGATATCTCCTCCTACCAGAATTTGTAAATTGAGATTTTACTAAAAATGGGACGATCCCATATTCTTCGTGGGTAGATCTGGGGAGACATTAAAAGGGGTGTTTGTCATCTTTGCCCTTATCCAAATCATTTTGGACAAGGCCAAAGAGGGGCATCTGTAAACACCCCGAAATCCCACGAACTTCTCAAAATTCATCTGGTTTTATACAAGCAGCCCCAAAGGGCCATTTTTGAGTCTGGAAACCCAAGAGCCTTCCAGACAACCCTGTATATATGTTTTAAACTTTATATTTCAAAAACATATACTATGGCTTTTGAAAACCTTTTAAAACACGTTTTTGAAACCCCGAAGTGGCTTGGCCAGATCAAGACAGGACCAGGAGAGCTAAGAAGAGCCCGGAACCGGAGCACCCGTCGAGCCCGGCACAGCAACTCTTGTATCTGATTCACACCCCCAGGATCTCGAACGTCCAAGACCCTGTTCTTATCAAAATAGCATTTGAAGTCATCTCCGGAAGGCAGAAACGGAGGCGGACGACTATGTTGGCGAAGACCCAACGCAGACGGAGTGCTGATGCTGTCAGGCCCCGCACGAATCGTCCGTTTCGAACCCAGCTCGAAGAAGTCAGAGTTCAGTTTGGATTGGATCTGGACCATATATATCCAGATTCCAATCCAAACCCATGTGTAGACTTGGATTTGGATTTGGATCCAAAGATCCAATCCAATATCCATATCCATGGCCCACATCACCTTCTCATAAATGGAGGTGGGGCCCACTTGAAATTCACGTGGGATATTGGGCATGAGAGAGAGTGGGGATGAAAAATATCAAGAGTGTTGTATTAAGCTTGACTTGTGTGTCAAGTTTGGGTTTAATCATGTGGGTTAGCCTAATTGAGTGGGTTTAAGCTTGTAATTAGCTAAAACCTAACCTAGGGCTGCACCAACACGGGGTGATCAAGGTCTATGGGCCATGCTAAGGGAGCTCCCTCACCTAAACCTAACCCAAAACACCTAATCCAAGCCCATTCCCCTAATCCACCCCTAATCTGAGCCTAATCACCTAACCCACTTCCCTAATCCCGGCCTAATCCCAACCTAATCACCTAACCCACTTCCCTAATCACCTAACCTAGCTCACTAAACCTCACCCTAAAACCCAACCACCTAACCTAGCCCTAAACCCCTAAACCACCCTTAGCCCACAATCTACCCAAACCCCTAGTTTTAAAATATCTAGCCCAACCCTTTCCAGCCCACCTTATCTACATACCACCCTACCTAAACCACCTAACCACTACCCTCAGCCCAGCACTAACCGACCTACCCATCCCCTATTTAAACCCCTCCCCTTTGGGGGCGGGTTTTGGAAGGAAGAAGGCCCTCACTTCAGCCCAGCCGGCTCCACTCTCCACTCTCCACCTGCCCGCCTGCTCCACTCTCCACTCTCCGCCTGCTCCACTCTCCATCTGCTCCACTAGCTCTACCTGCCCCGCCACCTTCCCTCTTCCACTCTCCACCAACATTCCCCAGCCGGACGCCACCACCTTCACCCAACCGAACCAGCCAAGAGTCCCATCCACTCCCGGCTTCCCACTTCATCCGCCACCTCTCCCCATTCGGTAAGTACCCTAACTCCATCAAAGCCCTTCTCTTCCACCTCTCCACTCCTAGCCACCCACCCTATCATCATCTTAACCCTTTTGCCACCACCCTTTTTACTTAGCCGAACCTAGCCAAACCCAAACTGCCGGCCACTACCTAGCCATCATATCCCATTCGGCCTTCCCCTAGGTGTCCCATTCGGCCTTCCCACAAACTCCCCTTTAGGTCCAGTTTCCCTAAACACTCAACTCCCCTAGTGACCCTAAAAACCCACTTGTTCAGCCCCTTTAAACCCCCACCTCGAGGCGACATCTACTTGCCACCGGCCACCTTCGAGGCGCCTATCCCATGCCCCACTTGCAGCCGGCCAGCACCGTTGGTCACCTATCCTCGCGGAGCTCCCGTTTGCAGCCCAAGGCGAAGGTCAAGCCCACGCTCAAGCAAGGCCTCTACGGACCAGCTACTCGTAAGTGCCTAAACTCGGTCCTTAGTTGTATACTTGCTTGAGATTCAATTTGATACGGGGTTGTAATAACGGAGCATAGTCTCCCCCCGCTTGTAATAACGTGGCTTGGCACAACCACACCCGTGCACTCTCTTAGTCGTGCACGATTTTGAACACACACGGGCCTAATCAGCCCCTAATACATAAGTGTACATATATACTTTCATTTTCGAAGGGTTTTGTTTAAGTTGGGTGCGTTGTCTTTCAATTCAAGCACTCTCACACACATTGAGCTTTCGCTCTTATTTGAAAGACCCAAGTAAGGGCCGACCTATACTATTTGGGTTTCATTTCATGTCGTGTGAGTAAGTCTTTTAATTCAAGCACTTTCACACACATTGAGCCTTCGCTCTTACTCCCAAGACCTTAGTAAAGGCCTTATTGCAGTTATATTTGGGTTTCATTTATGTCGTGTGGGTAGTCTTTCAATTCAAGCACTCTCACACACATTGAGCCTTCGCTCTTATTCCCAAGACCTTAGTCAAGGCCATACTGCAATTTATATTTGGGTTTAATTTCATGTCGTGTGAGTAAGTCTTTTAATTCAAGCACTTTCACACACATTGAGCCTTCACACTTACTCCCAAGACCTTAGTAAAGGCCTTATTGCAGTTATATTTGGGTTTCATTTATGTCGTGTGTGTAGTACTTCAATTCAAGCACTCTCACACACATTGAGCCTTCGCTCTTATTCCCAAGACCTTAGTCAAGGCCATACTGCAATTTATATTTGGGTTTAATTTCATGTCGTGTGTGTAAGTCTTTCAATTCAAGCACGCACCCACATTGAGCCTTCGCTCTTATTTGCAAGACCCGAGTAAGGGCTCATATACATAAGCTATATACATATCTCCCTTCGGTTATTTCCCTTCGGTTATTTCCCTTCTGTTATTTCCCTTCAGTATTGTCTTTACATTTCGGGTTTTCCCTTTGGAGTAGCGTGAGTTTGCATTGCATCTACGCCATACAAAGAGGTAGGACGCATATTGCATCAAAGCAAGCCCCGCTCGAATTCGCCCATGTAGTGGAGTGTTCATAACACACAAACTAGGTGGCCCGAAAAGGGATAAAAGAAAAGACTTAGGCACATGCAAATCCACGTGATCTAAAATATGCAACCGCATCCTAAAGACCCGAAATAGACACCTCGAACCGCTTCGTAGACTTTCTCTCCAAAAACTCGATTTTTGCAAAGCGTACAGACTAACCCTTGCGCATCGGTGCAAGAAGGTCTGCGACTACAAGAGCTTACTTGCTCACAGTCGCCACGTTTAGAAGTCAGTGTTAAAAATATCTTCGCTAGCTTAAGTAAGCTAGCTGGCACACCCTATTTGTATACATAGGCCTTAGACACACGAGAAGATCCACTCCAAGCCCCGAAAGAGGCAAAGAGGCGGGGATTTTCGCGCGTCTACAATTGGTCAGGGAGGTGGCTTCGACCCATTTGGAAAAATACTCAGTGGCTGCTAAAATGAACCTGTGTCCATTCGAGGCCTTTGGAAAAATTGGTCCTACGATATCAAACGCCCACATGGTGAATGGCCAGGGGCTGACCACGGAATGCAGTGATGTTGAGGGGATATGAATGGCGTGACCATGCACTTGACACGGGTGACACTTCCTAACATGATCGTGGCAATCCCTTTGTAGACGCGCGAAAATCCCCGCCCCTTCTGCCTTTTTCAGGGCTCGGAGCGGATCCTCTCTTGTGTCTAAGGCCTATGTATGCAAACAGGGCGTGCCAGCTAGCTTACCTAAGCTAGCGAAGATATTTTTAACACTGACTTCTAAACGTGGCGACTGTGAGCAAGTAAGCTCTTGTCGTCGTAGACCTTCTTGCACCGATGCGCAAGGGTCAGTCTATACGCTTTGCAAAAATCGAGTTTTGGAGAGAAAGTCTATGAAGCGGTTCGAGGTGTCTATTTTGGGTCTTTAAAATGCGATTGCATGTTTTTAGATCACGTGGATTTGCACGTGCCTAAGTCTTTTCTTTTATCCCTCTTCGGGCCACCTAGTTTGTGTGTTATGAACACTCCACTACATGGGCGAATTCGAGCGGGGCTTGCTTTGATGCAAATATGCGTCCTACCTCGTGGTATGGCGTAGATGCAATGCAAACTCACGCTACTCCAAAGGGAAAACCCGAAATGTAAAGACAATACTGAAGGGAAATAACTGAAGGGAAATAACCGAAGGGAAATTACCGAAGGGAAATAACCGAAGGGAGATATGTATATAGATTATGTATATGAGCCCTTACTCGGGTCTTACAAATAAGAGCGAAGGCTCAATGTGGGTGCGTGCTTGAATTGAAAGACTTACTCACACGACATGAAATTAAACCCAAATATAAATTGCAGTATAGCCTTGACTAAGGTCTTGGGAGTAAGAGCGAAGGCTCAATGTGTGTGAGAGTGCTTGAATTGAAGTACTACACACACAACATAAATGAAACCCAAATATAACTGCAATAAGGCCTTTACTAAGGTCTTGGGAATAAGAGCGAAGGCTCAATGTGTGTGAGAGTGCTTGAATTGAAAGACTTACACACACGACATGAAATGAAACCCAAATAGTATAGGGCGGCCCTTACTTGGGTCTTTCAAATAAGAGCGAAAGCTCAATGTGTGTGAGAGTGCTTGAATTGAAAGACTTACTCACACGACATGAAATGAAACCCAAATAGTATAGGTCGGCCCTTACTTGGGTCTTTCAAATAAGAGCGAAAGCTCAATGTGTGTGAGAGTGCTTGAATTGAAAGACAACGCACCCAACTTAAGCAAAACCCTTCGAAAATGAAAGTATATATACACTTATGTATTAGGGGCTGATTAGGCCCGTGTGTGTTCAAAATCGTGCACAACTAAGAGAGTGCACGTGTGTGGGTGTGCCAAGCCACGTTATTACAAGTGGGGGGAGACTATGCTCCGTTATTACAACCCCGTATCAAATTGAATCTCAAGCAAGTATACAACTAAAGACCGAGTTTAGGCACTTACGAGTAGCTGGTCCGTAGAGGCCTTGCTTGAGCGTGGGCTTGGCCTTCGCCTTGGGCTACAAACGGGAGCTCCACGAGGGTGGATGACAAAGGGTGCTGGCCGTCTGCAAGTGGGGCGCGGGATAGGCGCCTCGAAGGTGGCCGGCTGCAAATGGGTGTCGCCTTGATGTGGGCGATTAAAGGGCTGGGCCAAGTAAGTGTGTAGGGTCACTAGGAGAGTCTAGAGTATTAGGGAGTATGGACCTAAAAAGAAAGGGTTTAAGGGAAGGCCGAATGGGAGTCTTATAGGGTAGCCGGATGTAGATGGGATGGTTAGGTAGTGGCCGGTAGTTTAGGTTGTGCTAGGTTCGGCTAAGGGATAATGGTGGCAGCAAAGGGCTGCTGTGTAGGGGAGATGATGGTATGGTGGGTGGCTAGGAATGGAGAGGGAGTAGAGAAGGAGTTAGGTAACGTTGGGGGGTACTTACCGAATGGGGAGAGTCGGTGGATGGAAGAGAGAAGCCGGGTGGTTGGGATGGAGAGCAAGTGGTGGCGTCCGGCTGGGAGATGGTGGTGGCATGGAGAGCAGGTGGCGGTGTAGGTGGAGCAGGTGGGAGATGGTGGGACTTGGGGAAGGAAGGGACCCGGCTGGGATTGGTGAAGCCACTCGCTAGGAAAACCCGCCCCCAAGGGGGGGGGTTTAAATAGGGATGGGTAGGTCGGTTAGGGCTGGGTTTGGGGTAGTGGTTAGGTGGTTTAGGTAGGGTGGTATGTAGATAAGGTGGGCTGGAAAGGGTTGGGCCAGATATTTTGAAAACTAGTGGTTTGGGTAGATTGTGGGCTAGGGGTGGTTTAGGGGTTTAGGGCTAGGTTAGGTGGTTGGGTTTTAGGGTGAGGTTTAGTGAGCTAGGTTAGGTGATTAGGCTAGGTTTAGGCTAGGATTAGGGAAATTAACCTAGGTTTAGGGAAGGATTAGGGAAGTGGGTTAGGTGATTAGGTTGGGATTAGGCCGGGATTAGGGAAGTGGGTTAGGTGGTTAGGCTCAGATTAGGGGTGGATTAGGGGGGTAGGCTTGGATTAGGTGTTTTGGGTTAGGTTTAGGTGAAGGAGCTCCCTTTGCATGGCCCATAGACTTTAACCATATCATGTTGGTGCAACCCTAGGTTAGGTATTGGCTAATTACAAGCTTAAACCCACTCAATTAGGCTAACCCACATGATTAACCCCAAACTTGACACACAAGTCAAGCTTAATTACAACCCTCTTGATATTATCCATCCCCACTCTCTCCCATGCCCATGATCCCACGTGAATTTCAAGTGGGCCCCACCTCCATTTATGAGAAGGTGATGTGGGCCATGGATATGGATATTGGATTGGATCTCTGGATCCAAATCCAAATCCAAGTCCACACATGGGTTTGGATTGGGATCTGGATATATATGGTCCAGATCCAATCCAAACTGAACTCTGACTCCTTCGAGCTGGGTTCGAAACGGACGATTTGTGCGGGGCCTGACAGCATCAGTACTCCATCTGCGTTGGGTCTTCGCCAACATGGTCGTCCGCCTCCGTTTCTACCTTTCGGAGATGATTTCAAATGATATTTTGATAAGAACAGGGTCTTGGACGTTCGAGATCCTGGGGGTGTGAATCAGATACAAGAGTTGCTGTGCCGGGCTCGACATGTGCTTCGGTTCCGGGCTCTTTTTAGCTCTCCTGGTCCTGTCTTGATCGGGCCAAGCCACTTCGGGGTTTCAAAACATGTTTTAAAAAGGTTTTCAAAAGCTATATTATATATTTTTGAAATACAGAGTTTAAAACATATGTACAGGGTTGTCTGGAAGGCTCCTGGGTTTCCAGACTCAAAAATGGCCCTTTGGGGCTGCTTTTACAAAACCAGGTTTGTTTAAGAAATTCGTGGGATTTCGGGGTGTTTACAACGATGAAATACCGAACTTCCATCGGTATGATGGCATGGGAGACCCTAGGTCTCACTTGCAGCTTTTCTCGCGTCGAGCCCATAAGAATAAAAAGGACTCGATGAAATGGGTGTATTGGTTCCCTTTATCCCTTAAAGGCACAGCTGCCAAATGGCTGGCTTCCTACGACTTAAGCCAGTTCGCTACTTTTGAAGAGTTAGCGAACTGCTTCATGCAAAGATTTGCACACAACGTAAAAGTCACGCCAACCCTGAATACCTTAAGGGATACAAAGCAAGGCATGAACGAAGACGTACATGCCTTCATTATAAGATGGAGGTCGCTTTTGGGCCAAGTGCGAGAGCCCATATCCGAAGGATGCGCAGTAATGCTCATCCTAGATAATTTTAAAAGCGAGTTAAAAACCCTTCTCTCGCTCCATGAGATTTCAACTTTCCATAAGTTGATCAAAAAGGCCTTCCTTTTCGAAACCAACTTGCGAAAAGGGACATACGATCACTTGTGGAAAGGAAGTGTCGTTCCAAAAGCCCGTTTGGAAAAGCCCATCGCATATGGGCTGCCCACAACGGACAAAGGGGCAAAGCCCCATAAAATCGCCAATGTCCGGGTGGATCCAAGCATGGCGGGCACTTCTAAAAATTTTGAAAAATTAGAAAATAAGAGGGAACGCAATTTTCAAAAACCGGTTGAAAAACGGGAGTATACTCCGCTGGGGCAACCTGTGTCAGAGGTCCTAGACCTCCTCCTTGCCCAAGGCATGATAGAACTCCCTGAAATCCCAGAAGGAGTCACTTCCAAAGGGGGGTATTTAAACCGATTTTGCAAGTATCATCGGCTCAAAGGCCATGATACCAAACGCTGCTTCTCTCTTTGAAATAAAATTGAGAACTTGATAGCAGAAGGCCGGCTCCAGGTCACTGTGGAACCTGAGCCACCTCAAGCTATCTTCAAGGAACCCTTTCCCAAACACGCCAGTGGTAGTGGGAAAGGAAAGGAGGTATGTACCCTCACCATTTCCAAGGAACTAGCGCGAAAGCCAGAACCTGGTCGACCTACTTGTGCGCCCATCCTTGTACTATACAAGAGGCCCGCCCAAGTCGTCATTCGGGGACCACCAAAAGTGGAAACCCCGATAAAACCAGTTTTAAAAATCCAAGGTTCTCCTCAGCTCATCCTTTGAGCCAAGTTTAGCGCGAACCCTAGGCTGGTCGTGGGGGAAGTCACTATATCCAGGAGGATCTATCAACCCCCACACCTTCAAGGTGCTCAAAAGGTGGTCAGTGTGCCTGGCCCCTCAAAAGCATGTATCCCTAGTGGTCTGCCAAAAGCAGATAAGGACAAAGTCATCCTAAATCCTTATGACTTCGAAAACCACCTTTCAAAGATTCCTATCCACATGTCTATCCTAGAGCTTATAAAAACCTCACCTACGCATAGACTTGTATTAGAGAAAATTCTAGAAAGGGCCAAGGTTGATTCGAACATAAGTCCGGAATCCTTGTCTGCCCAAGTGGCTTTATTAGGAGCAAAATCGCCCATCACCTTTTCGGAAGATGATGTAGATAGACCCTACGAAACCCATAACCAGGCCCTACATATCGAGGTGGTTCTAAACAACCACTCTCTGGACAGGTGCCTAGTCGATGGTGGAGGAGGGCTCAACATCCTTCCACTTCATGTGGCGTACAAAATCGGAGTCACCTTGACTTCAGTGAACCCAAGCCCCATCGTTATCACTGGATACGATGGGAATGCGTCTAGACCTTTAGGATCCATCGAACTCCCAATGGAAACGGGAGGGATCGAACACACGGGGGTGTTCCATGTCTTGGACATCCACCCCCATTATAACCTGTTGCTGGGAAGGCCCTGGATACACAATTTGTGCGCTGTGCCATCCACCTTCCACAGGTGTGTCAAGATCCCTTTTAGGGACCAGGTCGTAGTGATCCTAGGTGAGAGTCACCCACAGCTTCAGGGGATGATAAACTCCCCTTGTTTATCAAGCTCCCAGGCCCATGAGGCTAACCTGGGGCAAATTATGGTTGAGCCACCTCGGCTCGTGTTGAACAACCCTAGGAAGGTTGTATGTGTGAAGGGGTCGCCCAAAACTGGCCCCCTCCCGACTTTAATCCTCCTAGGAAAACCCAAGCGTTCCCTATTTCCAAAGCCCCTGGACAAGAGGCCATACGAGCCTAATATGAACGATAGCATGTTCCAGGACCACGACTTGTATCCAACTTTTTCAAAAAACAAAAAGTCGTGGAACATGTTATTGAACATGGGCTACACGCCCTACAAGAGTCTAGGGGCACAAAACCAGGGTCTCCTAGAGCCCATCCTTCCTAGGGCCAATTCAAGCCGATATGGGATCGGCTACACTCCCCGAATACCGCCGGAGCCACCCCCTGTGACCACCTGGGTCAAGGGTGCCCCGGAGCCTGTCTTAGAAGAGACCTATGGTTTAGATCTCCTATTCCGAATCTAACCCGTAGTGTTTTCCCTTTGTAGGTATGACGGAAGATCCCTTTTCTAAAAATACCAAAAACATTTGAAAAACTTAAAATCAAAAATATCAAAAAACAAGAAAAACCAAAAACAATGGAAAAACAAAAACTCGAAAAAAGAGTGCTTTGTATAGTTCCCAAAGTTCTTGTTTTACAAAAACCCAAAAAAATCGAAAATTTGGAAAATACCAAAAAGATTTTGTACATAGCTGCTCCTGGTAGGACTTTGGCAAAAGGAAAGGATTTCGAAAGAAACATCGTCTGCATAGCCAGACCAAAAATTTCGAAATCACATGAAAATCCAAGTACAAAACCAGGTCATTTTGAAAACCATGCATCAAGTTCCCTCGGGTCTATAGCCCACGAGAATGATCAAAGCCCAGAAGTGGATCCCCTTGAGGAAGATCCCACTTCTGAGCTCCCAGAATTTCATAGAATTCTCGATTTTGAAAGACCTTCCCAATCAGTAGGAGGAGATTTCATAGAGGTGAACCTAGGGGATGATTCAAATCTCAAAACCATCAAAATAGGTGCATGCTTGCAAGAAACTGAAAAGTTAGCATTCATTGCATTTCTACGAACCTATTTAGATGTGTTTGCATGGACGTATGAAGACATGCCGGGCATAGATCCCAGCATTGTCGAGCATCGTCTTCCCTTAGATGCAGGTGTAAAACCCATAAAGCAGAAGCTTAGGAAAATACACCCGAATGTACACACGTAAGTCAAAGAGGGTTTAGAAGATCTGCTAAAAGCCGGATTTATAAAACCCATTGTGTATTCTGATTGGTTGTCAAATATCGTTGTGGTTCGAAAAACCAATGGGAAAATTTGAATATGCATCGATTTCAGAAACCTGAATAAAGCCACTCCAAAGGATAATTATCCTTTACCAAACATAGATTTGATAGTCGATAGTACTGCAAATCATGAAATGTTTTCATTCATGGATGGCTATTCAGGCTATAATCAAATCAAACTAAGTCCACGAGATCAGGGTAAGACCGCCTTCACAACCCCATGGGGCACGTACTGCTATACAGTCATGCCCTTTGGTTTGAAAAATGCCGGCGCAACATACCAACGAGCCATGAACACGATCTTCCGTGATCAAATTCATGAGCTTGTAGAAGTGTATGTAGATGATCTCTTGGCAAAATCCAAAACCCGATGCACCCATATCGAATGTTTACAAAAGATTTTCGAAAGGCTTAGGCTTTACAAAGTAAAGCTAAACCCTCAAAAATGTGTGTTCCGGGTAGAATCAGGGAAGCTTCTAGGCTTTATGGTAAGCCAAAGGAGAATAGAAGTCGACCCCTCTAAGTGTCGAGCCATCATAGACATGGCTCCACCCTCCAATCTCACCCAAATCCGTAGCCATTTTAGGGAAACTGGACCTAAAAGGTGAGCTGGTGGGAAGGCCGAATAGGACACCTAGGGGAAGGCCGAATGGGAAATGATGGCTAGGTAGTGGCCGACCGTTTGGGTTATACTAGGTTCGGCTAGGTTAAAGTGGTGGTGGCAAAGGGGCTGAGATGAAGATAGGATGGGTGGCTAGGAGTGGAGAGGTAGTAGAGAAGGGGGCTAGGTAAGGTGCAGGGTACTTACCGAATGGGGAGAGGTGGCGGATGAAGTGGGAAGCAGGCGGGCAGGTTGGAGAGTGGAGTCGACTGGGCTGTTGGCTGGTTCGGTTGGGTGGAGGTGGTGGCGTCCAGCTGAGGGATGGTGGTGGTGGATGGAAGAGGGAAGGTGGCGGTGTAGGTGGAGCTGATGGAGCAGGTGGACAGGTTGGGGAGTGGAGTCGGTTGGGCTGAGGTGAGGGCTCCCCTCTTTTGAAAACCCGCCCCCAAGGAGGGGGGTTTAAATAGGGGATGGGTAGGTCGGTTAGGGCTGGGCTAAGGGTAGTGGTTAGGTGGTTTAGGTAGGGTGGTATGTAGATAAGGTGGGCTGGAAAGGGTTGGGCCAGATATTTTAAAACTAGGGGTTTGGGTAAATCGTGGGCTAAGGGTGGTTTAGGGGTTTAGGGCTAGGTTAGGTGGTTGGGTTTTAGGGTGAGGTTTAGTGAGCTAGGTTAGGTGATTAGGCTAGGTTTAGGCTAGGATTAGGGAAATTAATCTAGGTTTAGGGAAGGATTAGGGAAGTGGGTTAGGTGATTAGGTTGGGATTAGGACGGGATTAGGGAAGTGGGTTAGGTGATCAGGTTCAGATTAGGGTTGGATTAGGGGTTTAGGCTAGGTTTAAGCATTTTGGGCTAGGTTTAGGTGAGGGAGCTCCCTTAGCATGGCCCATAGACCTTGATCACCCCATGTTGGTGCAGCCCTAGGTTAGGTTTTAGCTAATTACAAGCTTAAACCCACTCAATTAGGCTAACCCACATGATTAAACCCAAACTTGACACACAAGTCAAGCTTAATACAACACTCTTGATATTTTTCACCCCCACTCTCTCTCATGCCCAATATCCCACGTGAATTTCAAGTGGGCCCCACCTCCATTTATGAGAAGGTGATGTGGGCCATGGATATGGATATTGGATTGGATCTCTGGATCGAAATCCAAATCCAATTCCACATATGGGTTTGGATTGGAATCTGGATATATATGGTCCAAATCCAATCCAAACTGAACTCTAACTCCTACGAGCTGGGTTCGAAACGGACGATTCGTGCGGGGCCTGACAGCATCAGTACTCCGTCTGCGTTGGGTCTTCGCCAACATAGTCGTCTGCCTCCGTTTCTGCCTTCCGGAGATGACTTCAAATGCTATTTTGATAAAAACAGGGTCTTGGACGTTCGAGATCCTGGGGTGTGAATCAGATACAAGAGTTGCTGCGCCGGGCTTGACATGTGCTCCGGTTCCGGGCTCTTGTTAGCTCTCCTGGTCCTGTCTTGATCGGGCCAAGCCACTTCGGGGTTTCAAAAACATGTTTTAAAAGGTTTTCAAAAGCCATATGTTTTTGAAATATAAAGTTTAAAACATATATACAGGGTTGTCTGGAAGGCTCCTGGGTTTCCAGACTCAAAATAGCCCTTTGGGGCTGCTTTTACAAAACCAGATGAATTTGAGAAATTCGTGGGATTTCGGGGTGTTTACAGATGCCCCTCTTTGGCCTTGTCCAAATCGATTTGGATAAGGGCAAAGATGACAAACACCCCTTTTAATGTCTTCCTAGATCTAGCCACGAAGGATATGGGATCATCCCATTTTTAACAAAATCTCAATTTACAAACTCTGGTAGGAGGAGATATCACGCCAAAGGGTTTACTTATGGAATCTGGTCCTAAATGGGATCATGTTTATGCAAGTACCATGCGTGGGATGCAAATGACATGGGTGTGGTGCCAAGAGTGGCGACCTCCCAGAGACCAGATGTGGTCGAACTCTAGAGACTTACAAGGTCTATTGCTCCAAGTGAGCAAATCCTATGTTGTTCGATGTTCAGTTTTCAAAACTTATTTACAAAAGGGACAACTGTCTTGAGCCTCGATCCTAAGGATCTCGAGCTCTTCGTGCTTGCCCTTGTTTGAGTCTTAACACTTGCTTATCTAGCGGAGATTTTATAAGAAAACAAGCTTCATTTCAAATTCCTACGTCTTACTCGAAACGTCGAATTCTCAAACAAGATGAATTTCAAGTAAGTAAATCCTATTTTTACTTTAGGATTCCTCGAAATGAACCATGTTTTAGCTTGGGAAAAGCCAGGGATGGGAAAGAGATACCACGGTCCCTTCTGAAGTGTCCCGTGTTTTAAGGCATAGAAGGCGGAAAACTGCTCTTTTTTGAGCTTTTTGGCCTCTTTTTCCTTTTTTTTTCATAGAGGGTCTCCCTTTGGGAGTATTTTTTCTTTAATCCCCCTTTTTCATAAGAGAATCGATTTTTCTTTTTGAAGTCTGGTTTCTTTCTTTTGGAAAGAGACTTTAAATGGGAAATTCCCTTTTGATTTGGGCCTTTGTTTTCCTTTTGAATGGAGAGGAGAAGGGGGAGGACTTATCCCAAGCCTACACTCGATCCACTCCAGATCAGCCTATTTAGAAATAGCACGTACTACTTGCAAGTATCTTGCTATATTGAACTAGGCCTTTCTTTGTAAGATGAAGGATTTTGAAATGCAACCATGATTTTGAAAACTCCACTCTTTCACAAGTGTGAATTCTCTCACTTAGGGTCACACGAGTTCGCCTTTGCACCTTATTCACATGTCTCAGGGCAGCTATCCCTTTTAAAATTTTCGAAAACTGGAATTTAATCCAGATCCTACACATGATACTTCTTTAAGTATTGAATATTGATAGGATCTGCTAAATTCCTACCTTCTACATCGATCCACCAATACGAATTGTTCGTAGTGGTTGCTCGTACAACATAGGGTCCATCCCAGTTGGGGCGCCACTTGCCTAGGGGGTGTGGGCCACGATGGTGGATGGTTTTTAAGACCAGATCTCCCACTTCAAAGTGGCGAGGTCTCATGTGTTTGCTATAATGTCGGGCTATCCTTTGCCGGTATGCGCGAGCATGATCCATGGCAAGGAGTCACCACTCATCTAGCAAATCTAGTTCGGCCATCCTAGCATGCTGAAGCGTCTCTAGGGGGAGGTCGAGTGCAATGGATGTATGGAATGAATGCAGTTGGGTATGAATGGGAAGAATGGCGTTTGTGCCATAGACCAACTCGAATGGTGTGGCATTCGTGGGGGTCCGGATGGAAGTCCTATAAGCCCATAAGGCTTCATCCAGCTTCTCGTGCCACATCCTACCCTTCTCTAATGTTTTCTCAATGATACCAATGAGAGTCTTGTTCGTGGCTTCGGCTTGGCCGTTGCCTTGAGGGTAGTAGGGCGAGGAGAAGTGGTGAGTTATGCCATACGTGTTGCACAACTTAACCATCCGCTCATTCTTGAATGGTGTACCATTATCAGACACAAGGTCTCGTGGAACCCCAAATCGAGCCAAGATATTCCTCCGGATGAAAGCCACCACATGTTGCCCCATTACATTCGTTAGGGAAATGGCTTCCACCCACTTGGAGAAATACTCCGTGGCTGCTAAAATAAAACGATGCCCATTCGAGGCCTTTGGAAATATTGGGCCTACTATGTCAAACGCCCACATGGTAAATGGCCAGGGGCTGACCACGGAATGCAATGTAGATGAAGGGATATGAATGGCGTGCCCATGCACTTGACACGGATGACACTTCCTAACATGATCGTGACAATCCCTTTTCAAGGTGCACCAAAAATAACCCCCTCTAAGTATTTTCATTGCCATCATGTTGGCATTAACATGACCTCCACATTCTCCATCGTGGAACTCGTGCATCACTATCCTAGCCTCCTCTAGGTCGATACACCTAAGCAGAATGCCGGTAAAACTCTTTTTGTATAAGACCCCACCCAGAATGGTGTATCGGGTCGAAATCTTACGAATGAATGCCTTATCTTTGGATGTGGCATCCTCGGTGAATCCCCCATTTTCTAAAAATTGTTTTATGTCATAGAACCAGGGTTTTTCAATAGACTCTGGGTTGTTCTGGCAAATATCCAAGTCGTGTGTGGATGGATGGGGCGCATGCCATATTTCCAAAGATCTGGTCCCTGAAATGGGATCGACCTTCAGGGCTGAGCCCAAAGAGGAGAGGGCATCGGCGATGCCATTGTCCTCTCTTCCCACGTGTGTGAGCTTACACGACTGGAAGGATTGGACCAATCGAGTGGCCAACTCGTGATATGTGTAAACACCCCGAAATCCCACGAATTTCTTAAACAAATCTGGTTTTATACAAGCAGCCCCAAAGGGCCATTTTGAGTTTGGAAACCCAGGAGCCTTCCAAACAACCCTGTATATATGTTTTAAACTTTATCTTTCAAAAACATATGATATAGCTTTTGAAAACCCTTTTAAAACATGTTTTGAAACCCCGAAGTGGCTTGGCCTGATCAAGACAGGACCAGGAGAGCCAAGAAGAGCCCGGAACCGGAGCACCTGTCGAGCCCGGCACAGCATCTCTTGTATCTGATTCACACCCCAGGATCTCGAACGTCCAAGACCCTGTTCTTATCAAAAAAGCATTTGAAGTCATCTCCAGAAGGCAGAAACGGAGGCGGACGACTATGTTGGCGAAGACCCAACGCAGACGGAGTACTGATGCTGTCAGGCCCCGCACGAATCGTCCGTTTCGAACCCAGCTCGAAGGAGTCAGAGTTCAGTTTGGATTGGATCTGGACCGTATATATCCAGATTCCAATCCAAACCCATATGTGGATTTGGATTTGGATTTGGATCCAAAAATCCAATCCAATATCCATATCCATGGCCCACATCACCTTCTCATAAATGGAGGTGGGGCCCACTTGAAATTCACGTGGGATATTGGGCATGAGAGAGAGTGGGGGTGATAAATATCAAGAGTGTTGTATTAAGCTTGACTTGTGTGTCAAGTTTGGGTTTAATCTTGTGGTTTAGCCTAATTGAGTGGGTTTAAGCTTGTAATTAGCTAAAACCTAACCTAGGGCTGCACCAACATGGGGTGATCAAGGTCTATGGGCCATGCTAAGGGAGCTCCATCACCTAAACCTAGCCAAAAATGCCTAAACCTAGCCTAAACCCCTAATCCACTCCTAATCTGAACCTAATCACCTAACCCACTTCCCTAATCCTGGCCTAATCCCAACCTAATCACCTAACCCACTCCCCTAATCCTTCCCTAAACCTAGATTAATTTCCCTAAACCTAGCCTAAACCTAGCCTAAACCACCTAACCTAGCTCACTAAACCTCACCCTAAAACCCAACCACCTAACCTACCCCTAAACCACCCTTAGCCCACGATTTTCCCAAACACCTAGTTTTAAAATATCTGGCCCAATCCCATCCAGCCCACCTTATCTACATACTACCCTACCTAAACCACCTAACCACTACCCACAACCCAGCCCTAACCGACCTACCCATCCCCTATTTAAACCCCCCCCATTGTGGGCGGGTTTTCCAAGTGGGAACCACTCCACCACCCAGCCGGGCCCTCTCCTCCTCCCATCTCTCACCCGTCTTCCCAGCAGTTCCAGCTCCACCAGCCGCCACCTGCTCCGCCACTCTCCCTCTTCCTTCCACCATCACTGCCCCACCAGCCGGACACCGCCACCTCACTCAGCCGGGCCCTCTCTTTTTCCCATCTTCCACCAGCCGACAGCCACCTTTGCCGCCACTCCTTCCCATTCGGTAAGTCCCCCTAACTCCCTCAAAACCACTCTCTACCACCTCTCCACTCTTAGCCACCTATCTTCCCCTTAGCTCAGCCTCTTTGCCGCCACCATCTAAGCCTAGCCGAACCTAGGATAACCCAAGTGGCTGGCCACTGCTCAGCCACCATCTCCCATTCGGCCGAACCCTCCTAGGTGTCCTATTTGGCCTTCCCACTAGCTCACCTTCTAGGTCCAGTTTCCCTAAGTCCCTAACTTCACTAGTGACCCTAAGACCCACTTAGTCAGCCACTCTAAACTCCTTACTTGGAGGCGCCGCCCACTTCCCACCGGTCCCCTTCGAGGCGTCCATCCCACGCCCATTTGCAGCCGGCCAGCACTTTTGGTCACATACCTTAGCGGAGCTCCCGTTTGCAGCCCAAAGCCAAGGCCACGCTCAAGCAAGACCTCTACGGACCAACTACTTGTAAGTTTCTAAACTCGGTCTTTAGTCATACGCTTGCTTGAAATTCAATTTGATACGGGGTTGTAATAACGGAGCCTAGTCTCCCCCCGCTTGTAATAACGTGGCTTGGCACAACCACACACGTGCACTCTCTTAGTCGTGCACAACTTTGAACACACACGGGCCTAATCAGCCCCTAATATATAAGTATACGTATATATTTCATTTCCGAAGGGTTTTGTTTAAGTTGGGTGTGTTGTCTTTCAATTTAAACACTCTCACACACATTGAGCTTTCGCTCTTATTTGAAAGACCCAAGTAAGGGCCGACCTATACTATTTGGGTTTCATTTCATGTCGTGTGAGTAAGTCTTTCAATTTAAACACTCTCACACACATTGAGCTTTCGCTCTTATTTGAAAGACCCAAGTAAGGGCCGACCTATACTATTTGGGTTTCATTTATTGTCGTGTGAGTAGTCTTTCAATTCAAGCACTTTCACACACATTGAGCCTTCGCTCTTACTCCCAAGACCTTAGTAAAGGCCTTATTGCAGTTATATTTGGGTTTCATTTATGTCGTGTGTGTAGTACTTCAATTCAAGCACTCTCACACACATTGAGCCTTCGCTCTTACTCCCAAGACCTTAGTCAAGGCCATACTGCAATTTATATTTGGGTTTAATTTCATGTCGTGTGTGTAAGTCTTTCAATTCAAGCACGCACCCACATTGAGCCTTCGCTCTTATTTGCAAGACCCGAGTAAGGGCTCATATACATAAGATATATACGTATCTCCCTTCGGTTATTTCCCTTCGGCAATTTCCCTTCGGTTATTTCCCTTCGGCAATTTCCCTTCGGTTATTTCCCTTCGGTTATTTCCCTTCTGTTATTTCCCTTCCGTATTGTCTTTACATTTCGGGTTTTCCCTTTGGAGTAGCGTGAGTTTGCATTGCATCTACGCCATACCACGAGGTAGGACGCATATTGCATCAAAGCAACCCCCGCTCGAATTCGCCCATGTAGTGGAGTGTTCATAACACACAAACTAGGCGACCCAAAAAGGGATAAAAGAAAAGACTTAGGCACGTGCAAATCCACGTGATCTAAAACATGCAATCACATCTTAAAGACCCGAACTAGACACCTCGAACCGTTTCGTAGACTTTCTCCCAAAAACTCGATTTTTGCAAAAGCGTACAGACTGACCCTTGCGCATCGGTGCAAGAAGGTCTGCGACGACAAGAGCTCACTTGCTCACAGTCGCCACGTTTAGAAGTCAGTATTGATATATCTTCGCTAGCTTAAGTAAGCTAGCTGGCACGCCCTTTTTTTTTTTACATAGGCCTTAGACGCACGATAAGATCCACTCCAAGCCACGAAAGGGGCGAAGAGGCGGGGATTTTTCGCGCGTCAACAATATGGAAGTAGTTTCTCATTACGTACTTGCCAAATTTTTAAAACCTGGTTTATGACAAGGAGCGAATCTCCAAAGACCTCGATGCATGATGCCCCTAGAGTTTTCGAAATCCTTAAGCCTTGTATGAGTGCTTCATACTCAGCTACGTTGTTGGAACATTCGAAATCTAAGCGGACTGCTATGGGAATCTCGCCCTTTTCAGGGGAGATTAGGATGATCCCGGCACCAACCCCTCGTTGGTTTCGTGCCCCGTCGAAGTGCATCTTCCACACTTGGTTTTCGAAAGAATTTGCCAAAATGTGGTTTTGAAAATGGTTTTGCAATATGCCTTCATCAGGCATTTCGACAAGAGTGGGATATGCGTCCTCTAAGGGAATTCAGCCACGTAATCTGCTAGGGCTTGCCCCTTAATGGAGATCTGGTGATGGTATTTTAGGTCATACTCCATTAGGAGGAGTTGCCATTTACCCAATCTACCCGTGAGAATGGGTTTTTCGAACAAGTGCTTGATTGGATCAAGCTTGGACACTATCCAGATCTCATGATCTAGGAAATAGTTTCTGAACTTCTGGCAGGCCCAGACTAGGGCCAAGCACGTCTTTTCCATGGCTTGATAATTTCGTTCATAAGCCAAGAGAGTTTTCGAAATATAGTAGATGG
Organism: Brasenia schreberi; assembly: GCA_036023115.1. Classification (NCBI taxonomy): domain Eukaryota; kingdom Viridiplantae; phylum Streptophyta; class Magnoliopsida; order Nymphaeales; family Cabombaceae; genus Brasenia; species Brasenia schreberi. The sequence goes on along the minus strand of JAYKKT010000045.1, from coordinate 7,630,119 downwards.
CATACTCCTTATGGGTGTCATCCTCGTATTGAGCCAACAGGGCTCCTAAAGCGTTTACATGCACGGAGATGTATAATAAAAGCGGTTTTCCTTGTTTTGGAGGATTCAAAACGGGGGGATTAACCAAGTATGCCTTCAGTCTCTCGAAGGACTTTTGGCATTCGTCATCCCATAAGAATTTCGTACCCTTCCTCAACAGTTTGTTGAAGGGTTCGCATCTAGTTGCCAGATTCGATATGAATCGGCGCACAGATTGTAATCGACCCTGGAGGCTGCGGACTTGGGTGAGATTGGAGGGTGGAGCCATGTCTATGATGGCTCGACACTTAGAGGGGTCGACTTCTATTCCCCTTTGGCTTACCATAAAGCCTAGAAGCTTCCCTGATTCTACCCCGAACACACATTTTTGAGGGTTTAGCTTTACTTGGTAAAGCCTAAGCCTTTCGAAAATCTTTTGTAAACATTCAATATGAGTGCATCGGGTTTTGGATTTCGCCAAGAGATCATCTACATACACTTCTACAAGCTCGTGAATTTGATCATGGAAGATCGTGTTCATGGCTCGTTGGTATGTTGCGCCGGCATTTTTCAAACCAAAGGGTATGACTGTATAGCAGTACGTGCCCCATGGGGTTGTGAAGGCGGTCTTACCCTGATCTCGTGGGCTTAGTTTGATTTGATTATAGCCTGAATAGCCATCCATGAATGAAAACATTTCATGATTTGCAGTACTATCGACTATCAAATCTATGTTTGGTAAAGGATAATTATCCTTTGGAGTGGCTTTATTTAGGTTTCTGAAATCGATGCATATTCGAATTTTCCCATTGGTTTTTCGAACCACAACGATATTTGACAACCAATCAGAATACGCAATGGGTTTTATAAATCCGGCTTTTAGCAGATCTTCTAAACCCTCTTTGACTTGCGTGTGTACATTCGGGTGTATTTTCCTAAGCTTCTGCTTTATTGGTTTTATACCAACATCTAAGGGAAGACGATGCTCGACAATGCTGGGATCTATGCCCGGCATGTCTTCATACGTCCATGCAAACACATCTAAATAGGTTCGTAGAAATGCAATGAATGCTAACTTTTCAGTTTCATGCAAGCATGCGCCTATTTTTGATGTTTTTGGGATTGGAATCATCCCCTAGGTTCACCTCTACGAAATCTCCTCCTACTGATTGGGAAGGTCTTTCAAAATCGAGAATTCTATGAAATTCTGGGAGCTCAGAAGTGGGATCTTCCTCAAGGGGATCCACTTCTGGGCTTTGATCATTCTCGTGGGCTATAGACCCGAGGGAACTTGATGTGTGGTTTTTGTAAACACCCCGAAATCCCACGAATTTCTCAAAATCCATCTGGTTTTATACAAAGCAGCCCCAAAGGGCCATTTTTGAGTTTGGAAACCCAGGAGCCTTCCAGACAACCCTGTACATATGTTTTAAACTATATCTTTCAAAAACATACGATATGGCTTTTGAAAACCCTTTTAAAACATGTTTTGAAACCCCGAATTGGCTTGGCCCGATCAAGACAGGACTAGGAGAGCCAAGAAGAGCCCGGAACCGGAGCACCTGTCGAGCCCGGCGCAGCAACTCTTGTATCTGATTCACACCCCAGGATCTCGAACGTCCAAGACCCTGTTCTTATCAAAATAGCATTTGAAGTCATCTCCGGAAGGTAGAAACGGAGGCGGACGACTATGTTGGCGAAGACCCAACGCAGACGGAGTACTGATGCTATCAGGCCCCGCACGAATCGTCCGTTTCGAACCCAGCTCGAAGGAGTCAGAGTTCAGTTTGGATTGGATCTGGACCATATATATCCAGATTCCAATCCAAACCCATATATGGACTTGGATTTGGATTTGGATCCAGAGATCCAATCCAATATCCATATCCATGGCCCACATCACCTTCTCATAAATGGAGGTGGGGCCCACTTGAAATTCACGTGGGATATTGGGCATGAGAGAGAGTGGGGTTGAAAAATATCAAGAGTGTTGTATTAAGCTTGACTTGTGTGTCAAGTTTGGGTTTAATCATGTGGGTTAGCCTAATTGAGTGGGTTTAAGCTTGTAATTAGCTAAAACCTAACCTAGGGCTGCACCAACATGGGGTGATCAAGGTCTATGGGCCATGCTAAGGGAGCTCCTTCACCTAAACCTAGCCCAAAATGCCTAAACCTAGCCTAAACCCCTAATCCACCCCTAATCTGAACCTAATCACCTAACCCACTTCCCTAATCCCGTCCTAATCCCGACCTAATCACCTAACCCACTTCCCTAAACCTAGATTAATTTCCCTAATCCTAGCCTAAACCTAGCCTAATCACCTAACCTAGCTCACTAAACCTCACCCTAAAACCCAACCACCTAACCTAGCCCTAAACCCCTAAACCACCCTTAGCCCACGATTTACCCAAACCCCTAGTTTTAAAATATCTGGCCCAACCCCTTCCAGCCCACCTTATCTACATACCACCCTACCAAAACCACCTAACCACTACCCACAGCCCAGCCCTAACCGACCTACCCATCCCCTATTTAAACCCCCCTCCTTGTGGGCGGGTTTTCCAAGTGGGAGCCCTCACCTCAGCCCAGCCGATTCCACTCTCCAATCCGCCCGCCTGCTCCACTCTCCACCTGCTCCACTCCCCAACTGCTCCACCTGCTCCACCAGCCACCACCTGCACCGCCACCTTCCCTCTTCCATCCACCACCACCATCCCTCAGCCGGACGCCACCACCTCCACCCAACCGAACCAGCCAACAGTCACCTGCCCGCCTGCTTCCCATTTCATCCGCCACCTCTCCCCATTCGGTAAGTGCCCCAAACTCCCTCAAAGCCCCTCTCTTCCACCTCTCCACTCTTGGCCACCCATCCTACCTTCATCTCAGCCCCCTTGCCATCACCACTTTAACCTAGCCGAACCTAGTATAACCCAAGCTGTCGGCCACTACCTAGCCATCATCTCCCATTCGGCCTTCCCCTAGGTGTCCCATTCGGCCTTTCCCACCAGCTCACCTTTTAGGTCCAGCTTCCCTAAACTCTCAACTCCCCTAGTGACCCTAAGAACCCACTCATTCAGCCACTTTAAACCCCCTACTTGGAGCCGCCATCTACTTGCCACCGGCCACCTTCGAGGCGCCTATCCCGCGCCCCGCTTGCAGCCAGCCAGCACTTTTAATCACCTACCTTCGCGGAGCTCCCGTTTGCAGCCCAAGGCCAAGTCCACGCTCAAGCAAGACCTCTACGGACCAGCTACTCGTAAGTGCCTAAACTCGGTCCTTAGTTGTATACTTGCTTGAGATTCAATTTGATACGGGGTTGTAATAACGGAGCATAGTCTCCCCCCGCTTGTAATAACGTGGCTTGGCACAACCACACACGTGCACTCTCTTAGTCGTGCACGATTTTTAACACACACGGGCCTAATCAGTCCCTAATATATAAGTGTACATATATACTTTCATTTTCGAAGGGTTTTCTTTAAGTTGGGTGCGTTGTCTTTCAATTCAAGCACTCTCACACACATTGAGCTTTCGCTCTTATTTGAAAGACCCAAGTAAGGGCCGACCTATACTATTTGGGTTTCATTTCTTGTCGTGTGAGTAAGTCTTTCAATTCAAGCACTCTCACACACATTGAGCTTTCTTTCTTATTTGAAAGACCCAAGTAAGGGCCGACCTATACAATTTGGGTTTCGTTTCATGTCGTGTGAGTAAGTCTTTCAATTCAAGCACTTTCACACACATTGAGCCTTCGCTCTTACTCCCAAGACCTTAGTAAAGGCCTTATTGCAGTTATATTTGGGTTTCATTTATGTCGTGTGGGTAGTCTTTCAATTCAAGCACTCTCACACACATTGAGCCTTCGCTCTTACTCCCAAGACCTTAGTCAAGGCCATACTGCAATTTATATTTGGGTTTAATTTCATGTCGTGTGTGTAAGTCTTTCAATTCAAGCACGCACCCACATTGAGCCTTCGCTCTTATTTGCAAGACCCGAGTAAGGGCTCATATACATAAGATATATACATATCTCCCTTCGGTTATTTCCCTTCGGTTATTTCCCTTCAGTATTGTCTTTACATTTCGGGTTTTCCCTTTGGAGTAGCGTGAGTTTGCATTGCATCTACGCCATACCACGAGGTAGGACGCATATTGCATCAAAGCAAGCCCCGCTCGAATTCGCCCATGTAGTGGAGTGTTCATAACACACAAACTAGGTGGCCTGAAAAGGGATAAAAGAAAAGACTTAGGCACGTGCAAATCCACGTGATCTAAAACATGCAATCGCATCTTAAAGACCCGAAATAGACACCTCGAACTGCTTCGTAGACTTTCTCTCCAAAACTCGATTTTTGCAAAAGCGTACAAACTGACCCTTGCGCATCGGTGCAAGAAGGTCTGCGACGACAAGAGCTTACTTGCTCACAGTCGCCACGTTTAGAAGTCAGTGTTAAAAATATCTTCGCTAGCTTAAGTAAGCTAGCTGGCACGCCCTATTTGTATACATAGGCCTTAGACGCACGAGAAGATCCACTCCAAGCCCCCGGAAGGGACGAAGAGGCGGGGATTTTCGCGCGTCTACAGAGATTGGCACGCTCGGTGGGACGTGAGCCTTTTCAGAAATCGAGTTTACTTGTAGAAGTCTTGCGAAAATTTTGTAAAAAGGTGTCATTTTAACTTGTTTTCTTTGCTTGTACTTAGGAAATTTTGAAAAAGCTTGAAAAGCATGTCAAAATCCAATCCAAGTGAAGTGTCGAGCCAAGGCTCATGCGCATCAAGTTCTCACTCTAGGAGGATTTTCAAAAACAAAATAAAACTAGATGAAATCGAGGACTTGAGAAGGGAGTTTGAGGCCAAAATCGATGCTCTCAGCCAAGAGGCTGAAGTAGGCGATTCATGTTCATCGAACGGTGAACAAAGGCCTAAAAAGAAATTTGAAAAACCTCGCAAGCAAAAAGAGCCCTCCGTAATGGAAGGCAACCAATACCACGAGTCCTTCACACAAAAGGACCGTAAAGCCCTACAGCAGCTGCTGAAAGGGCAGAATAAAGAGAAAAGAAGCTACGCCCTGTCTGATTTCCTTCCTATGGTATGGGAGACCCTAGGTCTCACTTGCAGCTTTTCTCGCGTCGAGCCCATAAGAAGAAAAAGGACTCGATGAAATGGGTGTATTGGTTCCCTCTATCCCTTAAAGGCACGGCTGCCAAATGGCTGGCTTCCTACGACTTAAGCCAGTTCGCTACTTTTGAAGAGTTAGCGAACTGCTTCATGCAAAGATTTGCATACAACGTGGAAGTCACGCCAACCCTGAATACCCTAAGGGATACAAAGCAAGGCATGAACGAGGACGTGCATGCCTTCATTATAAGATGGAGGTCTCTTTTGGGCCAAGTGCGAGAGCCCATATCCGAAGGATGCGCAGTAATGCTCATCCTGGATAATTTTAAAAGCTAGTTAAAAACCCTTCTCTCGCTCCATGAGATTTCAACTTTCCATAAGTTGATCAAAAAGGCCTCCCTTTTTGAAACTGTAGACGCGCGAAAATCCCCGCCTCCTCGCCTCTTTCGTGGCTTGGAGTGGATCTTATCGTGCGTCTAAGGCCTATGTATACAAACAGGGCGTGCCAGCTAGCTTACTTAAGCTAGCGAAGATATATTAACACTGACTTCTAAACGTGGCGACTGTGAGCAAGTGAGCTCTTGTTGTCGCAGACCTTCTTGCACCGATGCGCAAGGGTCAGTCTGTACGCTTTTGCAAAAATCGAGTTTTGGGGAGAAAGTCTACGAAACGGTTCGAGGTGTCTATTTCGGGTCTTTAAGATGCGATTGCATGTTTTAGATCACGTGGATTTGCACGTGCCTAAGTCTTTTCTTTTATCCCTTTTTGGGTCGCCTAGTTTGTGTGTTATGAACACTCCACTACATGGGCGAATTCGAGCGGGGGTTGCTTCGATGCAATATGCGTCCTACCTCGTGGTATGGCGTAGATGCAATGCAAACTCACGCTACTCCAAAGGGAAAACCCGAAATGTAAAGACAATACTGAAGGGAAATAACAGAAGGGAAAATAACCGAAGGGAAATAACCAAAGGGAAATAACCGAAGGGAAATAACCGAAGGGAAATATGTATATATCTTATGTATATGAGCCCTTACTCGGGTCTTGCAAATAAGAGCGAAGGCTCAATGTGGGTGCGTGCTTGAATCAAAAGACTTACACACACGACATGAAATTAAACCCAAATATAAATTGCAGTAGGGCCTTGACTAAGGTCTTGGGAGTAAGAGCGAAGGCTCAATGTGTGTGAAAGTGCTTGAATTGAAAGACTTACTCACACGACAAGAAATGAAACCCAAATAGTATAGGTCGGCCCTTACTTGGGTCTTTCAAATAAGAGCGAAAGCTCAATGTGTGTGAGAGTGTTTAAATTGAAAGACTTACTCACACGACATGAAATGAAACCCAAATAGTATAGGTCGGCCCTTACTTGGGTCTTTCAAATAAGAGCGAAAGCTCAATGTGTGTGAGAGTGTTTAAATTGAAAGACTTACTCACACGACATGAAATGAAACCCAAATAGTATAGGTCGGCCCTTACTTGGGTCTTTCAAATAAGAGCGAAAGCTCAATGTGTGTGAGAGTGTTCAAATTGAAAGACAACGCACCCAACTTAAACAAAACCCTTCGGAAATGAAATATATACGTACACTTATATATTAGGGGCTGATTAGGCCCGTGTGTGTTCAAAATTGTGCACGACTAAGAGAGTGCACGTGTGTGGTTGTGCCAAGCCACGTTATTACAAGCGGGGGGAGACTATGCTCCGTTATTACAACCCCGTATCAAATTGAATTTCAAGCAAGTGTACGACTAAAGACCGAGTTTAGACACTTACGAGTAGCTGGTCCGTAGAGGTCTTGCTTGAGCGTGGCCTTGGCTTTGGGCTGCAAACGGGAGCTCCGCGAAGGTATGTGACCAAGGGTGCTGGCCGGCTGCAAATGGGGCGCGGGATGGACGCCTCGAAGGGGGCCGGTGGCAAGTAGGCGGTGCCTCCAAGTAGGGAGTTTAGAGAGGCTGAATAAGTGGGTCTTAGGGTCACTAGGGAAGTTAGGTACTTAGGGAAATTGGACCTAAAAGGTGAGCTAGTGGGAAGGCCAAAGAGGACACCTAGGGGGGGTTGGCCGAATGGAAAATGGTGGCTAAGTAGTGGCCAGCCACTTGGGTTATCCTAGGTTCGGCTAGGCTTAGATGGTGGCGGCAAAGGGACTGAGCTAAAGGGAGGATGGGTGGCTAAGAGTGGAGAGGTGGTAGAGAATGGCTTTGAGGGAGTTAGGGGGACTTACCGAATGGGGAGGAGTGGCGAGTGGATGAAGAGGGAAGCTGAGTGCAATGGGAGTTCGGCTGAGTGAGGTGGTGGTGTCCGGCTGGGGGGGCAGTGATGGTGGACGGAAGAGGGAAGGTGGCGGCTGGTGGAGCAGGTGGCGGCTGGTGGAGCAGATGGAGTTGCTGGGGAGTGGTCACGGCTGGATGGAAGATGGGAGAAGGAGAGGGCCCGGCTGGTGGTAGAGTGGTTCCCACTTGGAAAACCCGCCCACAATGAGGGGGGTTTAAATAGGGGATGGGTAGGTCGGTTAGGGCTGGGTTGTGGGTAGTGGTTAGGTGGTTTAGGTAGGGTAGTATGTAGATAAGGTGGGCTGGATGGGGTTGGGCCAGATATTTTAAAACTAGGGGTTTGGGAAAATCGTGGGCTAAGGGTGGTTTAGGGGTTTAGGGCTAGGTTAGGTGGTTGGGTTTTAGGGTGAGGTTTAGTGAGCTAGGTTAGGTGGTTTAGGCTAGGTTTAGGCTAGGATTAGGGAAATTAATCTAGGTTTAGGGAAGGATTAGGGGAGTGGGTTAGGTGATTAGGTTGGGATTAGGCCGGGATTAGGGAAGTGGGTTAGGTGATTAGGTTCAGATTAGGGGTGGATTAGGGGTTTAGGCTAGGTTTAGGCATTTTTGGCTAGGTTTAGGTGAAGGAGCTCCCTTAGCATGGCCCATAGACCTTGATCACCCCATGTTGGTGCAGCCCTAGGTTAGGTTTTAGCTAATTACAAGCTTAAACCCACTCAACTAGGCTAACCCACAAGATTAAACCCAAACTTGACACACAAGTCAAGCTTAATACAACACTCTTTGATATTTTTCACCCCCACTCTCTCTCTCATGCCCAATATCCCACGTGAATTTCAAGTGGGCCCCACCTCCATTTATGAGAAGGTGATGTGGGCCATGGATACGGATATTGGATTGGAATCTGGATATATATGGTCCAGATCCAATCCATACTGAACTCTGACTCCTTCGAGCTGGGTTCGAAACGGACGATTCGTGCGGGGCCTGACAGCATCAGTACTCCGTCTGCGTTGGGTCTTCGCCAACATAGTCGTCCGCCTCCGTTTCTGCCTTCCGGAGATGACTTCAAAGGATATTTTGATAAGAACAGGGTCTTGGACGTTCGAGATCCTGGGGTGTGAATCAGCTACAAGAGTTGCTGTGTCGGGCTTGACGTGTGCTCCGGTTCCGGGCTCTTTTTAGCTCTCCTGGTCCTGTTTTGATCGGGCCAAGCCGCTTCGGGGTTTCAAAACATGTTTTAAAAGGGTTTTAAAAGCTATATTATATGTTTTCAAAATATAGAGTTTAAAACATATATACAGGGTTGTTTGGAAGGCTCCTGGGTTTCCAAACTCAAAATGGCCCTTTGGGGCTGCTTGTATAAAACCAGATTCGTTTAAGAAATTCGTGGGATTTCGGGGTGTTTACAGAAACCAACTTGCGAAAAGGGACATACGACCACTTATGGAAAGGAAGTGCCGTTCCAAAAACCCGTTTGGAAAAGCCCATCGCATATGGGCTGCCCACGACGGACAAAGGGGCAAAGCCCCACAAAATCGCCAATGTCCGGGTGGATCCAGGCATGGCAGGCACTTCTAAAAATTTTGAAAAAATAGAAAATAAGAGAGAACGCAATTTTTCAAAACCGATTGAAAAACGGGAGTACACTCCGCTGGGGCAACCTGTGTCGGAAGTCCTAGACCTCTTACTTGCCCAGGGCATGATCGAACTCCCTGAAATCCCCGAAGGAGTCACGTCCAAAGGGGGGTATTTAAACCGATTTTGCAAGTATCATCGGCTCAAAGGCCATGATACCAAACGTTGCTTCTCTCTTCTAAATAAAATTGAGAACTTGATAGCGGAAGGCCGGCTCCAGGTCACTGCGGAACCTGAGCCACCTCAAGCTATCTTCAAGGAACCCTTTCCCAAACACGCCAGTGGCAGTGGGAAAGGAAAGGAGGTATGTACCCTCACCATTTCCAAGGAACTAGCGCAAAAGGCAGAACCTGGTCGACCTGCTTGTGCGCCCATCCTTGTCCTATACAAGAGGCCCGCCCAAGTCGTCATTCGGGGACCACCAAAAGTGGAAACCCCGGCAAAACCAGTTTTGAAAATCCAAGGTTCTCCTCAGCTCATCCTTAGAGCCAAGTTTAGCGCGAACCCTAGGCTGGTCGTGGAGGAAGTCACTAGATCCGGGAGGATCTACCAACCCCCGCACCTTCAAGGTGCTCAAAAGGTGGTCAGTGTGCCTGGCCCCTCAAAAGCATGTATCCCTAGTGGTCTGCCAAAAGCAGATAAGGACAAAGTCATCCTAAATCCTTATGATTTCGAAAACCACCTTTCAAAGATTCCTATTCACATGTCTATCCTAGAGCTTATCAAAACCTCGCCTAGGCATAGACTTGTCTTAGAGAAAATTCTAGAAAGGGCCAAGGTTGATTCGAACATAAGTCCGGAATCCTTGTCTGCCCAAGTGGCTTTGTTAGGAGCAAAATCGCCCATCACCTTTTCGGAAGATGATGTAAATAGACCCTACGAAACCCATAACCAGGCCCTACATATCGAGGTGGTTCTAAACAACCACTCTCTGGACAGGTGCCTAGTCGATGGTGGAGGAGGGCTCAACATCCTTCCACTTCATGTGGCGTACAAAATCGGAGTCACCTTGACTTCAGTAAAACCAAGCCCCATCGTTATCACTGGATACGATGGGAATGCGTCTAGACCTTTAGGATCCATCGAACTCCCAATGGAAACGGGAGGGATCGAACACACGGGGGTGTTCCATGTCTTGGACATCCACCCCCATTATAACCTGTTGCTGGGAAGACCCTGGATACACAGTTTGTGCGCTGTGCCATCCACCTTCCACAGGTGTGTCAAGATCCCTTTTAGGGACCAGGTCGTAGTGATCCTAGGTGAGAGTCACCCACAGCTTCAGGGGATCATAAACTCCCCTTGTTTATCAAGCTCCCAGGCCCATGAGGCTAACCTGGGGCAAATTATGGTTGAGCCACCTCGGCTCGTGTTGAACAACCCTAGGAAGGTTGTATGTGTGAAGGGGCCGCCCAAAGCAGGCCCCCTCCCGACTCTAATCCTCCTAGGAAAACCCAAACGTTCCCTATTTCCAAAACCCCTGGACAAAAGGCCATACGAGCCTAATATGGACGATAGCATGTTCCAGGACCACGACTTGTATCCCATCTTTTCAAAAAACAAAAGGTCGTGGAACATGTTGTTGAACATGGGCTACACGCCCTACAAGAGTCTAGGGGCACAAAACCAGGGTCTCCTAGAGCCCATCCTTCCTAGGGCCAACCCAAGCCGATATGGGATCGGCTATACTCCCCGAATACCGCCAGAGCCACCCCCTGTGACCACCTGGGTCAAGGGTGCCCCGGAGCCTGTCTTAGAAGAAACCTATGGTTTAGACCTCCTATTCCGAGTCTAACCCGTAGTGTTTTCCCTTTGTAGGTATGACGGAAGATCCCTTTTTCTAAAAATACCAAAATCATTTGAAAAACTTAAAATCAAAAAAATCGAAAAACAAAAAAAACCAAAAACAATGGAAAAACAAAAACTCGAAAAAAGAGTGCTTTGTATAGTTCCCAAAGTTCTTGTTTTACAAAAACCCAAAAAAATCGAAAATTTGGAAAATACCAAAAAGATTTTGTACATAGCTGCTCCTGGGAAGACTTTGGCAAAAGAAAAGGATTTCGAAAAAAGCATCGTCTGCATAGCCAGACCAAAAATTTCGAAATCACTCGAAAATCCCAGTACAAAACCAGGTTATTTTGAAAACCACGCATCAAGTTCCCTCAGGTCTATAGCCCACGAGAATGATCAAAGCCCAGAAGTGGATCCCCTTGAGGAAGATCCCACTTCTGAGCTCCCAGAATTTCATAGAATTCTCGATTTTGAAAGACCTTCCCAATCAGTAGGAGGAGATTTCGTAGAGGTGAACCTAGGGGATGAGTCCAATCCCAAAACCATCAAAATAGGTGCATGCTTGCATGAAACTGAAAAGTTAGCATTCATTGCATTTCTACGAACCTATTTAGATGTGTTTGCATGGACGTATGAAGACATGCCCGGCATAGATCCCAACATAGTCGAGCATCGTCTTCCCTTAGATGCAGGTGTAAAACCATAAAGCAGAAGCTTAGGAAAATACACCCGAATGTGCACACGCCAGTCAAAGAGGGTTTAGAAGATCTGCTAAAAGCCGGATTTATAAAACCCATTGCGTATTTTGATTGGTTGTCAAATATCGTTGTAGTTCGAAAAACCAATGGCAAGATTCGAATATGCATCGATTTCAGAAACCTGAATAAAGCCACTCCAAAGGATAATTATCCTTTACCAAACATGGATTTGATAGTCGATAGTACTGCAAATCATGAAATGTTTTCATTCATGGATGGCTATTCAGGCTATAATCAAATCAAACTAAGTCCACGAGATCAGGGTAAGACCGCCTTCACAACCCCATGGGGCACGTACTGCTATACAGTCATGCCCTTTGGTTTGAAAAATGCCGGCGCAACATACCAACGAGCCATGAACACGATCTTCCATGATCAAATTCATGAGCTTGTAGAAGTGTATGTAGATGATCTCTTGGCGAAATCCAAAACCCGATGCACCCATATCGAATGTTTACAAAAGATTTTCGAAAGGCTTAGGCTTTACAAAGTAAAGCTAAACCCTCAAAAATGTGTGTTCGGGGTAGAATCAGGGAAGCTTCTAGGCTTTATGGTGAGCCAAAGGGGAATAGAAGTCGACCCCTCTAAGTGTCGAGCCATCATAGACATGGCTCCACCCTCCAATCTCACCCAAGTCCGTAGCCTCCAGGGTCGATTACAATCTGTGCGCCGATTCATATCGAATCTGGCAACTAGATGCGAACCCTTCAACAAACTGTTAAGGAAGGGTACGAAATTCTTATGGGATGACGAATGCCAAAAGTCCTTCGAGAGACTGAAGGCATACTTGGTTAATCCCCCCGTTTTGAATCCTCCAAAACAAGGAAAACCGCTTTTATTATACATCTCCGTGCATGTAAATGCTTTAGGAGCCCTGTTGGCTCAATACGAGGATGACACCCATAAGGAGTATGCCATCTACTATATTTCGAAAACTCTCTTGGCCTATGAACGAAATTATCAAGCCATGGAGAAGACGTGCTTGGCCCTAGTCTGGGCCTGCCAGAAATTCAGACACTATTTCCTAGATCATGAGATCTGGATAGTGTCTAAGCTTGATCCAATCAAGCACCTATTCGAAAAACCCATTCTCACGGGTAGATTGGGCAAATGGCAACTCCTTCTAATGGAGTATGATCTGAAATACCGTCACCAGATCTCCATTAAGGGGCAAGCCCTAGCAGATTACGTGGCTGAATTCCCCTTAGAGGACGCATATCCCACTCTTGTCGAAATGCCTGATGAAGGCATATTGCAAAACCATTTTCAAAACCACATTTTGGCAAATTCTTTCGAAAACCAAATGTGGAAGATGCACTTCGACGGGGCACGAAACCAACGAGGGGCTGGTGCCGGGATCATCCTAATCTCCCCTGAGAAGGGCGAGATTCCCATAGCAGTCCGCTTAGATTTCGAATGTTCCAACAACGTAGCTGAGTATGAAGCACTCATACAAGGCTTAAGGATTTCGAAAACTCTAGGGGCATCATGCATCGAGGTCTTTGGAGATTCGCTCCTTGTCATAAACCAGGTTTTAAAAATTTGGCAAGTACGTAATGAGAAACTACTTCCATATCACGAGTTGGCCACTCGATTGGTCCAATCCTTCCAGCCATGTAAGCTCACACATGTGGGGAGAGAGGACAATGGCATCGCCGATGCCCTCTCCTCCTTGGGCTCAGCCCTGAAGGTCGATCCCATTTCAGGGACCAGATCTTTGGAAATATGGCATGCACCCCATCCATCCACGCATGACTTGGATATTTGCCAAAACAACCCAGAGTCTATTGAAAAACCCTGGTTCTATGACATAAAACAATTTTTAGAAAATGGGGGATTCACCGAGGATGCCACGTCCAAAGATAAGGCATTCATTCGTAAGATTTTGACCCGATACACCATTCTGGGTGGGGTCTTATACAAAAAGGGTTTTACCGGCATTCTGCTTAGGTGTATCGACCTAGAGGAGGCTAGGATAGTAATGCATGAGTTCCACGATGGAGAATGTGGAGGTCATGTTAATGCCAACATGATGGCAATGAAAATACTTAGAGGGGGTTATTTTTGGTCCACCCTGAAAAAGGATTGTCACGATCATGTTAGGAAGTGTCATCCATGTCAAGTGCATGGGCACGCCATTCATATCCCTTCATCTGCATTGCATTCCGTGGTCAGCCCTTGGCCATTTACCATGTGGGCGTTTGACATTGTAGGCCCAATATTTCCAAAGGCCTCGAATGGGCATCGTTTTATTTTAGCAGCCACGGAGTATTTCTCCAAGTGGGTGGAAGCCATTTCCCTAACAAATGTAATGGGGCAACATGTGGTGGCTTTCATCCGAAGGAACATCTTGGCTCGATTTGGGGTTCCACGAGACCTTGTGTGTGATAATGGTACCCCATTCAAGAATGAGCGGATGGTCAAGTTGTGCAACACGTATGGCATAACTCACCACTTCTCCTCGCCCTACTACCCTCAAGGCAACGGCCAAGCCGAAGCCACAAACAAGACTCTCATTGGTATCATTGAGAAAACCTTAGAGAAGGGTAGGATGTGGCACGAGAAGCTGGATGAAGCCTTATGGGCTTATAGGACTTCCATCCGGACTCCCACGAATGCCACACCATTCGAATTGGTCTATGGCACAAACGCCATTCTTCCCATTCATACCCAACTGCATTCATTCCATACATCCATTGCACTCGACCTCCCCCTAGAGACGCTTCAGCATGCTAGGATGGCCGAACTAGATTTGCTAGATGAGAGACGACTCCTTGCCATGGATCATGCTCGTGTATACCGGCAAAGGATAGCCCGACATTATAGCAAACACATAAGACCTCGCCACTTTGAAGTGGGAGATCTGGTCTTAAAAACCATCCACCATCGTGGCCCACACCCCTTAGGCAAGTGGCGCCCCAACTGGGATGGACCCTATGTTGTACGAGCAACCACTACGAACAATTCGTATTGGTTGATCGATGTAGAAGGTAGGAATTTAGCAGATCCTATCAATATTCAATACTTAAAGAAGTATCATGTGTAGGATCTGGATTAAATTCCAGTTTTTTGAAAATTTCAAGGGATAGCTGCCCTGAGACATGTGAATAAGGTGCAAAGGCAAACTCGTGTGACCCTAAGTGAGAGAATTTGCACTTGTGAAAGAGTGGAGTTTTCAAAATCGTGGTTGCATTTCAAAATCCTTCTTCTTACAAAGAAAGGCCTAGTTCAACATAGCAAGATACTTGCAAGTGGTACGCGCTATTTCTAAATAGCCTGATCTGGAATGGATCGAGTGTAGGCTTGGGATAAGTCCTCCCCTCTTCTCTTCTATTTCCAAAAGGAAAACAAAGGCCCAAAACAAAAGGGAATTTCCCATTTAAAGTCTCTTTCCAAAAGAAAGAAACCAGACTTCAAAAAGAAAAATCGATTCTCTTATGAAAAAGAGGGATTAAAGAAAAAATACTCCCAAAGGGAGACCCTCTATGAAAAAAAAGGAAAAAGAGGCCAAAAAGCTCAAAAAGAGCAGTTTTCCGCCTTCTATGCCTTAAAACATGGGACACTTCAGAAGGGATCGTGGTATCTCTTTCCCATCCCTGGCTTATCCCAAGCTAAAGCATGGTTCATTTCGAGGAATCCTAAAGTAGAAATAGGATTTACTTACTTGAATTTCATCTTGTTTGAGAATTCGACGTTTCGAGTAAGGCGTAGGGATTTGAAATGAAGCTTGCTTTCTTATAAAACCTCCGCTAGATAAGCGAGTGTTAAGACTCAAACAAGGGCAAGCATGAAGAGCTCGAGATCCTTAGGATCGAGGCTCAAGACAGTTGTCCCTTTTGTAAATAGTTTTGTAAATAAGTTTTGAAAACCGAACATCGAACAACATAGGATTTTGCTCACTTGGAGCAGTAGGCCTTGTAAATCTCTAGAGTTCGACCACACCTGGTCTCTGGGAGGTCGCCACTCTTGGCACCACACCCATGTCATTTGCATTCCACGCATGGTACTTGCATGAACATGATCCCATTTAGGACCAGATTCCATAAGTAAACCCTTTGGCATGATATCTCCTCCTACCAGAGTTTGTAAAATTGAGATTTTGCTAAAATGGGACGATCCCATATTCTTCGTGGCTAGTTCTAGGAAGACATCAAAAGGGGTGTTTGTCATCTTTGCCCTTATCCAAATCTATTTGGACAAGGCCAAAGAGGGGCATCTGTAAACACCCCGAAATCCCACGAATTTCTCAAAATACATCTGGTTTTATACAAAGCAGCCCCAAAGGGCCATTTTTGAGTCTGGAAACCCAGGAGCCTTCCAGACAACCCTGTACATATGTTTTAAACTATATCTTTCAAAAACATACGATATGGCTTTTGAAAACCCTTTTAAAACATGTTTTGAAACCCCGAAGTGGCTTGGCCCGATCAAGACAGGACCAGGAGAGCCAAGAAGAGCCCGAAACCGGAGCACCTGTCGAGCCCGGCGCAGCAACTCTTGTATCTGATTCACACCCCAGGATCTCGAACGTTCAAGACCCTGTTCTTATCAAAATAGCATTTGAAGTCATCTCCGGAAGGCAGAAACGGAGGCAGACGACTATGTTGGCGAAGACCCAACGCAGACGGAGTACTGATGCTGTCAGGCCCCGCACAAATCGTCCATTTCGAACCCAGCTCGAAGGAGTCAGAGTTCAGTTTGGATTGGATCTGGACCATATATATCCAGATTCCAATCCAAACCCATATGTGGACTTGGATTTGGATTTGGATCCAGAGATCCAATCCAATATCCATATCCATGGCCCACATCACCTTCTCATAAATGGAGGTGGGGCCCACTTGAAATTCACGTGGGATATTGGGCATGAGAGAGAGTGGGGTTGAAAAATATCAAGAGTGTTGTATTAAGCTTGACTTGTGTGTCAAGTTTGGGTTTAATCATGTGGGTTAGCCTAATTGAGTGGGTTTAAGCTTGTAATTAGCTAAAACCTAACCTAGGGCTGCACCAACATGGGGTGATCAAGGTCTATGGGCCATGCTAAGGGAGCTCCTTCACCTAAACCTAGCCCAAAATGCCTAAACCTAGCCTAAACCCCTAATCCACCCCTAATCTGAACCTAATCACCTAACCCACTTCCCTAATCCCGTCCTAATCCCAACCTAATCACCTAACCCACTTCCCTAATCCTTCCCTAAACCTAGATTAATTTCCCTAATCCTAGCCTAAACCTAGCCTAATCACCTAACCTAGCTCACTAAACCTCACCCTAAAACCCAACCACCTAACCTAGCCCTAAACCCCTAAGCCACCCTTAGCCCACGATTTACCCAAACCCCTAGTTTTAAAATATCTGGCCCAACCCCTTCCAGCCCACCTTATCTACATACCACCCTACCTAAACCACCTAACCACTACCCACAGCCCAGCCCTAACCGACCTACCCATCCCCTATTTAAACCCCCCTCCTTGTGGGCAGGTTTTCCAAGTGGGAGCCCTCACCTCAGCCCAGCCGATTCCACTCTCCAATCCGCCCGCCTGCTCCACTCTCCACCTGCTCCACTCCCCAACTGCTCCACCTGCTCCACCAGCCACCACCTGCACCGCCACCTTCCCTCTTCCATCCACCACCACCATCCCTCAGCCGGACGCCACCACCTCCACCCAACCGAACCAGCCAACAGTCACCTGCCCGCCTGCTTCCCATTTCATCCGCCACCTCTCCCCATTCGGTAAGTGCCCCAAACTCCCTCAAAGCCCCTCTCTTCCACCTCTCCACTCTTGGCCACCGATCCTACCTTCATCTCAGCCCCCTTGCCACCACCACTTTAACCTAGCCGAACCCCCTACTTTAAACCCACTCTTGGCCACCCATCCACTCTTGGCCACCCATCCCACTCATTCAGCCACTTTAAACCCCCTACTTGGAGCCGCCATCTACTTGCCACCGGCCACCTTCGAGGCGCCTATCCCGCGCCCCACTTGCAGCCGGCCAGCACTTTTAATCACCTACCTTCGCGGAGCTCCCGTTTGCAGCCCAAGGCCAAGTCCACGCTCAAGCAAGACCTCTACGGACCAGCTACTCGTAAGTGCCTAAACTCGGTCCTTAGTTGTATACTTGCTTGAGATTCAATTTGATACGGGGTTGTAATAACGGAGCATAGTCTCCCCCCGCTTGTAATAACGTGGCTTGGCACAACCACACACGTGCACTCTCTTAGTCGTGCACGATTTTTAACACACACGGGCCTAATCAGTCCCTAATATATAAGTGTACATATATACTTTCATTTTCGAAGGGTTTTCTTTAAGTTGGGTGCGTTGTCTTTCAATTCAAGCACTCTCACACACATTGAGCTTTCGCTCTTATTTGAAAGACCCAAGTAAGGGCCGACCTATACTATTTGGGTTTCATTTCTTGTCGTGTGAGTAAGTCTTTCAATTCAAGCACTCTCACACACATTGAGCTTTCGCTCTTATTTGAAAGACCCAAGTAAGGGCCGACCTATACTATTTGGGTTTCGTTTCATGTCGTGTGAGTAAGTCTTTCAATTCAAGCACTTTCACACACATTGAGCCTTCGCTCTTACTCCCAAGACCTTAGTAAAGGCCTTATTGCAGTTATATTTGGGTTTCATTTATGTCGTGTGGGTAGTCTTTCAATTCAAGCACTCTCACACACATTGAGCCTTCGCTCTTACTCCCAAGACCTTAGTCAAGGCCATACTGCAATTTATATTTGGGTTTAATTTCATGTCGTGTGTGTAAGTCTTTCAATTCAAGCACGCACCCACATTGAGCCTTCGCTCTTATTTGCAAGACCCGAGTAAGGGCTCATATACATAAGATATATACATATCTCCCTTCGGTTATTTCCCTTCGGTTATTTCCCTTCAGTATTGTCTTTACATTTCGGGTTTTCCCTTTGGAGTAGCGTGAGTTTGCATTGCATCTACGCCATACCACGAGGTAGGACGCATATTGCATCAAAGCAAGCCCCGCTCGAATTCGCCCATGTAGTGGAGTGTTCATAACACACAAACTAGGTGGCCCGAAAAGGGATAAAAGAAAAGACTTAGGCACGTGCAAATCCACGTGATCTAAAACATGCAATCGCATCTTAAAGACCCGAAATAGACACCTCGAACCGCTTCGTAGACTTTCTCTCCAAAACTCGATTTTTGCAAAAGCGTACAGACTGACCCTTGCGCATCGGTGCAAGAAGGTCTGCGACGACAAGAGCTTACTTGCTCACAGTCGCCACGTTTAGAAGTCAGTGTTAAAAATATCTTCGCTAGCTTAAGTAAGCTAGCTGGCACGCCCTATTTGTATACATAGGCCTTAGACGCACGAGAAGATCCACTCCAAGCCCCCGGAAGGGACGAAGAGGCGGGGATTTTCGCGCGTCTACAGTTTTCAAAATAACCTGGTTTTGTACTTGGATTTTCAAGTGACTTCGAAATTTTTGGTCTGGCTATGCAGACGACGCTTCTTTCGAAATCCTTTTCTTTTGCCAAAGTCTTACCAGGAGCAGCTATGTACAAAATCTTTTTGGTATTTTCCAAATTTTCGATTTTTTTGGGTTTTTGTAAAACAAGAACTTTGGGAACTATACAAAGCACTCTTTTTTCGAGTTTTTGTTTTTCCATTGTTTTTGGTTTTTCTTGTTTTTCGATTTTTTTTTTCGATTTTAAGTTTTCAAATGTTTTTGGTATTTTTAGAAAAAGGGATCTTCCGTCATACCTACAAAGGGAAAACACTACGGGTTAGACTCGGAATAGGAGGTCTAAATCGTAGGTCTCTTCTAAGACAGGCTCCGGGGCACCCTTGACCCAGGTGGGTGGCTCCGGCGGTATTCGGGGAGTATAGCCGATCCCATATCGGCTTGGGTTGGCCCTAGGAAGGATGGGTTCTAGGAGACCCTGGTTTTGTGCCCCTAGACTTTTGTAGGGCGTGTAGCCCATGTTCAATAACATGTTCCACGACCTTTTGGAACATGCTATCGTCCATATTAGGCTCGTATGGCCTTTTGTCCAGGGGTTTTGGAAATAGGGAGCGCTTGGGTTTTCCTAGGAGGATTAGAGTCGGGAGGGGGCCTGTTTTGGGCGGCCCCTTCACATATACAACCTTCTTAGGATTGTTTAACACGAGCCGAGGTGGCTCAACCATGACTTGCCCCAGGTTAGCCTCAAGGGCCTGGGAGCTTGATAAACAAGGGGAGTTTATGATCTCCTGAAGTTGTGGGTGACTCTCACCTAAGATCACTACGACCTGGTCCCTAAAAGGGATCTTCACACACCTGTGGAAGGTGGATGGCACAGCGCACAAACTATGTATCCAGGGTCTTCCCAGCAACAGGTTATAATGGGGGTGGATGTCCAAGACATGGAACACCCCCGTGTGTTCGATCCCTCCCGTTTCCATTGGGAGTTCGATGGATCCTAAAGGTCTAGACGCATTCCCATCATATCCAGTGATAACGATGGGGCTTGGGTTCACTGAAGTCAAGGTGACTCCGATTTTGTACACCACATGAAGTGGAAGGATATTGAGCCCTCCTCCACCATCGACTAGGCACCTGTCCAGAGAGTGTTTGTTTAGAACCACCTCGATATGCAGGGCCTGGTTATGGGTTTCGTAGGGTCTATCTACATCATCTTCCGTAAAGGTGATGGGTGATTTTGCTCCTAATAAAGCCACTTGGGCAGACAAGGATTCCGGACTTATGTTCGAATCAACCTTGGCCCTTTCTAGAATTTTCTCTAATACAAGTCTATGCCTAGGCGAGGTTTTGATAAGCTCTAGGATAGACATGTGAATAGGAATCTTTGAAAGGTGGTTTTCGAAATCATAAGGCTTTAGGATGACTTTGTCCTTATCTGCTTTTGGCAGACCACTAGGGATACATGCTTTTGAGGGGCCAGGCACACTGACCACCTTTTGAGCACCTTGAAGGTGCGGGGGTTGGTAGATCCTCCCGGATCTAGTGACTTCCCCCACGACCAGCCTAGGGTTCGCGCTAAACTTGGCTCTAAGGATGAGCTGAGGAGAACCTTGGATTTTCAAAACTGGTCTTACCGGGGTTTCCACTTTTGATGGTCCCCGAATGACGACTTGGGCGGGCCTCTTGTATAGTACAAGGATGGGCGCACAAGCAGGTCGACCAGGTTCTGGTTTTTGCGCTAGTTCCTTGGAAATGGTGAGGGTACATACCTCCTTTCCTTTCTCACTGCCACTGGCGTGTTTGGGAAAGGGTTCTTTGAAGATAGCTTTAGGTGGCTCAGGTTCCGCAGTGACCTGGAGCCGGCCTTCTACTATCAAGTTCTCAATTTTATTTAGAAGAGAGAAGCAGTGTTTCGTATCATGGCCTTTGAGCCGATGATACTTGCAAAATCGGTTTAAATACCCCCCCTAGACGTGACTCCTTCGGGGATCTCAGGGAGTTCGATCATGCCCTGGGCAAGTAAGAGGTCTAGGACCTCTGACACAGGTTGCCCCAGCGGAGTATATTCCCGTTTTTCAACCGGTTTTTGAAAATTACGTTCTCTCTTATTTTCTATTTTTTCAAAATTCTTGGAAGTGCCCGCCATGCCTGGATCCACCCTGACATTGGCGATTTTATGGGGCTTTGCCCCTTTGTCCGTCGTGGGCAGCCCATATGCGATGGGCTTTTCCAAACGGGTTTTTGGAACGGCACTTCCTTTCCATAAGTTATCGTATGTCCCTTTTCGCAAGTTGGTTTCGAAAAGGGAGGCCTTTTTGATCAACTTATGGAAAGTTGAAATCTCATGGAGCGAGAGAAGGGTTTTTAACTCGCTTTTGAAATTATCCAGGATGAGCATTACTGCGCATCCTTCGGATATAGGCTCTCGCACTTGGCCTAAAAGCAACCTCCATCTTATAATGAAGGCATGCACGTCTTCGTTCATGCCTTGCTTTGTATCCCTTAAGGTATTCAGGGTTGGCGTGACTTCCACGTTGTGTGCAAATCTTTGCATGAAGCAGTTCGCTAACTCTTCAAAAGTAGCGAACTGGCTTAAGTCGTAGGAAGCCAGCCATTTGGCAGCTGTGCCTTTAAGGGATAGAGGGAACCAATACACCCATTTCATCGAGTCCTTTTTCTTCTTATGGGCTCGACGTGAGAAAAGTTGCAAGTGAGACCTAGGGTCTCCCATGCCATCATACCGATGGAAGTTCGGTATTTCATCGTCACTGTCTGTTTCGTAATCCATAGGAAGGAAATCAGACAGGGCGTAGCTTCTTTTCTCTTTATTCTGCCCTTTCAGCAGCTGCTGTAGGGCTTTACAGTCCTTTTGTGTGAAGGACTCATGGTATTGGTTACCTTCCATTACGGAGGCCTCTTTTTGCTTGCGAGGTTTTTCAGATTTCTTTTTAGGCCTTTGTTCACCGTTCGATGAACATGAATCGCCTACTTCAGCCTCTTGGCTGAGAGCATCGATTTTGGCCTCAAACTCCCTTCTCAAGTCCTCGATTTCATCTAGTTTTATTTTGTTTTTGAAAATCCTCCTAGAGTGAGAACTTGATGCGCATGAGCCTTGGCTTGACACATCACTTGGATTGGATTTCGACATGCTTTTCAAGCTTTTTCAAAATTTCCTAAGTAAAAGCAAAGAAAACAAGTTAAAACGACACCTTTTTACAAAATTTTCGCAAGACTTCTACAAGTAAACTCGATTTCTGAAAAGGCTCACGTCCCACCGGGCGTGCCAATCTCTATAGACACGCGAAAATCCCCGCCTCTTCACCTCTTTCGGGGGCTTGGAGTGGATCTTCTCGTGTGTCTAAGGCCTATGTATACAAATAGGGCGTGCCAACTAGCTTACTTAAGCTAGCGAAGATATATTTAACACTGACTTCTAAACGTGGCGACTGTGAGCAAGTAAGCTCTTGTCGTCGCAGACCTTCTTGCACCGATGCGCAAGGGTCAGTCTATACGCTTTTGCAAAAATCGAGTTTTGGAGAGAAAGTCTACGAAGCGGTTCGAGGTGTCTATTTCAGGTCTTTAGGATGCGATTGCATATTTTAGATCACGTGGATTTGCACGTGCCTAAGTCTTTTCTTTTATCCCTTTTCGGGCCACCTAGTTTGTGTGTTATGAACACTCCACTACATGGGCGAATTCGAGCGGGGCTTGCTTTGATGCAATATGCGTCCTACCTCGTGGTATGGCGTAGATGCAATGCAAACTCATGCTACTCCAAAGGGAAAACCCGAAATGTAAAGACAATACTGAAGGGGAAATGATAGAAGGGAAATAACCGAAGGGAAATAACCGAAGGGAAATAACCGAAGGGAGATATGTATATATCTTATGTATATGAGCCCTTACTCGGGTCTTGCAAATAAGAGCGAAGGCTCAATGTGGGTGCGTGCTTGAATTGAAAGACTTACACACACGACATGAAATTAAACCCAAATATAAATTGCAGTATGGCCTTGACTAAGGTCTTGGGAGTAAGAGCGAAAGCTCAATGTGTGTGAGAGTGCTTGAATTGAAGTACTACACACACGACATGAAATGAAACCCAAATATAACTGCAATAAGGCCTTTACTAAGGTCTTGGGAGTAAGAGCGAAGGCTCAATGTGTGTGAAAGTGCTTGAATTGAAAGACTTACTCACACGACATGAAATGAAACCCAAATAGTATAGGTCGGCCCTTACTTGGGTCTTTCAAATAAGAGCGAAAGCTCAATGTGTGTGAGAGTGCTTGAATTGAAAGACTTACTCACACGACATGAAATGAAACCCAAATAGTATAAGTCGGCCCTTACTTGGGTCTTTCAAATAAGAGCGAAAGCTCAATGTGTGTGAGAGTGCTTGAATTGAAAGACTTACTCACATGACATGAAATGAAACCCAAATAGTATAGATCGGCCCTTACTTGGTTCTTTCAAATAAGAGCGAAAGCTCAATGTGTGTGAGTGCTTGAATTGAAAGACAACGCACCCAACTTAAACAAAAACCCTTCGAAAATGAAAGTATATGTACACTTATATATTAGGGGTTGATTAGGCCCGTGTGTGTTCAAAATCGTGCACGACTAAGAGAGTGCACGTGTGTGGTTGTGCCAAGCCACGTTATTACAAGCGGGGGGAGACTATGCTCCGTTATTACAACCCCGTATCAAATTGAATCTCAAGCAAGTGTACAACTAAAGACCGAGTTTAGACACTTACGAGTAGCTGGTCCGTAGAGGTCTTGCTTGGGCGTGGACTTGGCCTTGGGCTGCAAACGGGAGCTCCTCAAAGATGGATGATCAAAGGTGCTGGCCAGCTGCAAGTGGGGCGCGGGATAGGCGCCTCGAAGGTGGCCGGTGGCAAGTAGATGTCGCCTCAAAGTAGGGGGTTTAAAGGGGCTGAATGAGTGGGTTCTTAGGGTCACTAGGGGAGTTGAGAGTTTAGGAAGACTGGACCTAAAAGGTGAGCTGGTGGGAAGGCCGAATGGGAAATGATGGCTAGGTAGTGGCCGGCCGTTTGGGTTATACTAGGTTCGGCTAGGTTAAAGTGGTGGTGGCAAAGGGGCTGAGATGAAGATATGATGGGTGGCTAGGAGTGGAGAGGTAGTAGAGAAGGGGGCTAGGTAAGGTGCAGGGTACTTACCGAATGGGGAGAGGTGGCGGATGAAGTGGGAAGCAGGCGGGCAGGTTGGAGAGTGGAGTCGGCTGGGCTGTTGGCTGGTTCGGTTGGGTGGAGGTGGTGGCGTCCAGCTGAGGGGTGGTGGTGGTGGATGGAAGAGGGAAGGTGGCGAAGCAGGTGGAGCTGATGGAGCAGGTGGACAGGTTGGAGAGTGTGGAGTCGGCTGGGCTGAGGTGAGGGCTCCCCTCTTTGAAAGCCCGCCCCCAAGGAGGGGGGTTTAAATAGGGGATGGGTAGGTCGGTTAGGGCTGGGCTGAGGGTAGTGGTTAGGTGGTTTAGGTAGGGTGGTATGTAGATAAGGTGGGCTGGAAAGGGTTGGGCCAGATATTTTAAAACTAGGGGTTTGGGTAAATCGTGGGCTAAGGGTGGTTTAGGGGTTTAGGGCTAGGTTAGGTGGTTGGGTTTTAGGGTGAGGTTTAGTGAGCTAGGTTAGGTGATTAGGCTAGGATTAGGGAAATTAATCTAGGTTTAGGGAAGGATTAGGGAAGTGGGTTAGGTGATTAGGTTGGGATTAGGACGGGATTAGGGAAGTGGGTTAGGTGATTAGGTTCAGATTAGGGGTGGATTAGGGGTTTAGGCTAGGTTTAGGCATTTTGGGCTAGGTTTAGTTGAGGGAGCTCCCTTAGCATGGCCCATAGACCTTGATCACCCCATGTTGGTGCAGCCCTAGGTTAGGTTTTAGCTAATTACAAGCTTAAACCCACTCAATTAGGATAACCCACATGATTAAACCCAAACTTGACACACAAGTCAAGCTTAATACAACACTCTTGATATTTTTCACCCCCACTCTCTCTCATGCCCAATATCCCACGTGAATTTCAAGTGGGCCCCACCTCCATTTATGAGAAGGTGATGTGGGCCATGGATATGGATATTGGATTGGATCTCTAGATCGAAATCCAAATCCAAGTCCACATATGGGTTTGGATTGGAATCTGGATATATATGGTCCAGATCCAATCCAAACTGAACTCTGACTCCTTCGAGCTGGGTTCGAAACGGACGATTCGTGCGGGGCCTGACAGCATCAGTACTCCGTCTGCGTTGGGTCTTCGCCAACATAGTCGTCCGCCTCCGTTTCTGCCTTCCGGAGATGACTTCAAATGCTATTTTGATAAAAATAGGGTCTTGGACGTTCGAGATCCTGGGGTGTGAATCAGATACAAGAGTTGCTGCGCCGGGCTTGACATGTGCTCCGGTTCCGGGCTCTTCTTAGCTCTCCTGGTCCTGTCTTGATCGGGCCAAGCCACTTCGGGGTTTCAAAAACGTGTTTTAAAAGGTTTTCAAAAGCCATATGTTTTTGAAATATAAAGTTTAAAACATATATACAGGGTTGTCTGGAAGGCTCCTGGGTTTCCAGACTCAAAATAGCCCTTTGGGGCTGCTTTTACAAAACCAGATGAATTTGAGAAATTCGTGGGATTTCGGGGTGTTTACAAAGTCTCTTTTCGAAAGAAAGAAACCAGAATTTAAAAGAAAAATCAATTCTCTTATAAAAGAAGAGGGATTAAAGAAAAAATACTCCCAAAGGGAGACCCTCTATGAAAAAAAAAAAAGGAAAAAGAGGCCAAAAAGCTCAAAAAGAGCAGTTTTCCGCCTTCTATGCCTCAAACCATGGGACGCTTCAGAAGGGACCGTGGTATCTCTTTCCCATCCCTGGCTTATCCCAAGCTAAAGCATGGTTCATTTCGAGGAATCCTAAAGTAAAAATAGGATTTACTTACTTGAATTTCATCTTGTTTGAGAATTCGACATTTCGAGTAAGGCGTAGGAATTTGAAATGAAGCTTGTTTTCTTATAAAATCTCCGCTAGATAAGCGAGTGTTAAGACTCAAACAAGGGCAAGCACGAAGAGCTCGAGATCCTTAGGATCGAGGCTCAAGACAGTTGTCCCTTTTGTAAATAGTTTTGTAAATAAGTTTTGAAAACCAAACATCGAACAGCATAGGATTTGCTCACTTGGAGCAATAGGCCTTGTAAGTCTCTAGAGTTCGACCACATCTGGTCTCTGGGAGGTCGCCACTCTTGGCACCACACCCATGTCATTTGCATGCCACGCATGGTACTTGCATGAACATGATTCCATTTAGGACCAGATTCCATAGTAAAACCCTTTGGCATGATATCTCCTCCTACCAGAGTTTGTAAATTGAGATTTTTGCTAAAAATGGGACGATCCCATACTCTTCGTGGCTAGATCTAGGGAGACACTAAAAGGGGTGTTTGTCATCTTTGCCCTTATCCAAATCGATTTGGACAAGGCCAAAGAGGGGCATCTGTAAACACCCCGAAATCCCACGAATTTCTCAAAATCCATCTGGTTTTATACAAGCAGCCCCAAAGGGCCATTTTGAGTCTGGAAACCCAGGAGCCTTCCAGACAACCCTGTACATATGTTTTAAACTTCATATTTCAAAAAAATATATAATATAGCTTTTGAAAACCTTTTAAAACATGTTTTGAAACCCCGAAGTGGCTTCACCCATTCCAGTCGGGTCCCCTCCTTCCCCAAGTCCAGCCGAGTCCCACCATCTCCCACCTGCCCCAGCTGCTCCACCTGCGCCGCCTGCACCACCACCATCCTTCCATCCCCCCACAGCTTGCACCGCCACCTCCACCACCTCCCGGCCGAGCTTCACAGCCTGCCCATCTTCCTCCCAGCCGGGTACCACCTTCTCCCCATTCGGTAAGTACCACCCCCCACTCTACCTAGCTCCTTCTCTACTCCCTCTCCACTCCTAGCCACCCACCACACCAACATCTCACCTACACATCAGCTCTTTGCTGCCACCATTCTCCCTTAGCCGAACCTAGCACAACCTAAACCATCGGCCAATACCTAACTACACCCGGCCAGCCATCTCTTTTCCCCTTAGACTCCCATTCGGCCTTCCCTTAAACCCCCTTTAGGTCCATACTCCCCAATACTCTAGACTCTCCTAGTGACCCTACACACTCACTTGGCCCAGCCCCTTTAATCGCCCACATCAAGGCGACACCCATTTGCAGCCGACCACCTTCGAGGCGCCTATCCCACGCCCCACTTGCAGCCGGCCAGCACCCTTTGTCATCCACCCTCGTGGAGCTCCCGTTTGCAGCCCAAGGCGAAGGCCAAGCCCACGCTCAAGCAAGGCCTCTACGGACCAGCTACTCGTAAGTGCCTAAACTCGGTCTTTAGTTGTATACTTGCTTGAGATTCAATTTGATACGGGGTTGTAATAACGGAGCATAGTCTCCCCCCGCTTGTAATAACGTGGCTTGGCACACTCACACACGTGCACTCTCTTAGTTGTGCACGATTTTGAACACACACGGGCCTAATCAGCCCCTAATACATAAGTGTATATATATACTTTCATTTTCGAAGGGTTTTGCTTAAGTTGGGTGCGTTGTCTTTCAATTCAAGCACTCTCACACACATTGAGCTTTCGCTCTTATTTGAAAGACCCAAGTAAGGGCCGACCTATACTATTTGGGTTTCATTTCATGTCGTGTGAGTAAGTCTTTCAATTCAAGCACTCTCACACACATTGAGCTTTCGCTCTTATTTGAAAGACCCAAGTAAGGGCCGACCTATACTATTTGGGTTTCATTTCATGTCGTGTGTGTAAGTCTTTCAATTCAAGCACTCTCACACACATTGAGCCTTCGCTCTTATTCCCAAGACCTTAGTAAAGGCCTTATTGCGGTTATATTTGGGTTTCATTTATGTCGTGTGTGTAGTACTTCAATTCAAGCACTCTCTCACACATTGATCCTTCGCTCTTACTCCCAAGACCTTAGTCAAGGCCATACTGCAATTTATATTTGGGTTTAATTTCATGTCGTGTGAGTAAGTCTTTCAATTCAAGCACGCACCCACATTGAGCCTTCGCTCTTATTTGTAAGACCCGAGTAAGGGCTCATATACATAATCTATATACATATCTCCCTTCGGTTATTTCCCTTCGGTTATTTCCCTTCAGTTATTTCCCTTCAGTATTGTCTTTACATTTCGGGTTTTCCCTTTGGAGTAGCGTGAGTTTGCATTGCATCTACGCCATACCACGAGGTAGGACGCATATTGCATCAAAGCAAGCCCCGCTCGAATTCGCCCACGTAGTGGAGTGTTCATAACACACAAACTAGGTGGCCCAAAAAGGGATAAAAGAAAAGACTTAGGCACGTGCAAATCCACGTGATCTAAAACATGCAATCGCATTTTAAAGACCCGAAATAGACACCTCAAACCGCTTCGTAGACTTTCTCTCCAAAACTCGATTTTTGCAAAGCGTACAGACTGACCCTTGCGCATCGGTGCAAGAAGGTTTGCGATGACAAGAGCTTACTTGCTCATAGTCGCCACATTTAGAAGTCAGTGTTAAATATCTTCGCTAGCTTAGGTAAGCTAGCTGGCACGCCCTGTTTGCATACATAGGCCTTAGACACACAAGAGGATCCGCTCCGAGCCCTGAGAAAGGCAAAAGGGGCGGGGATTTTTGCGCGTCTACAGTATTGTAGACGCGCGAAAATCCCCGCCTCTTCGCCTCTTTCGTGGCTTGGAGTGGATCTTATCGTGCGTCTAAGGCCTATGTATACAAACAGGGCGTGCCAGCTAGCTTACTTAAGCTAGCGAAGATATATTTAACACTGACTTCTAAACGTGGCGACTGTGAGCAAGTGAGCTCTTGTCGTCGCAGACCTTCTTGCACCGATGCGCAAGGGTCAGTCTGTACGCTTTTGCAAAAATCGAGTTTTGGGGAGAAAGTCTACGAAACGGTTCGAGGTGTCTATTTCGGGTCTTTAAGATGCGATTGCATGTTTTAGATCACGTGGATTTGCACGTGCCTAAGTCTTTTCTTTTATCCCTTTTGGGTCGCCTAGTTTGTGTGTTATGAACACTCCACTACATGGGCGAATTCGAGCGGGGGTTGCTTCGATGCAATATGCGTCCTACCTCGTGGTATGGCGTAGATGCAATGCAAACTCACGCTACTCCAAAGGGAAAACCCGAAATGTAAAGACAATGCTGAAGGGAAATAACAGAAGGGAAATAACCGAAGGGAAATAACCGAAGGGAAATAACCGAAGGGAAATAACCGAAGGGAGATACGTATATATCTTATGTATATGAGCCCTTACTCGGGTCTTGCAAATAAGAGCGAAGGCTCAATGTGGGTGCGTGCTTGAATTGAAAGACTTACACACACGACATGAAATTAAACCCAAATATAAATTGCAGTATGGCCTTGACTAAGGTCTTGGGAGTAAGAGCGAAGGCTCAATGTGTGTGAAAGTGCTTGAATTGAAAGACTTACACACACGACAAGAAATGAAACCCAAATATAACTGCAATAAGGCCTTTACTAAGGTCTTGGGAGTAAGAGCGAAGGCTCAATGTGTGTGAGAGTGCTTGAATTGAAAGACAACTCACACGACAAGAAATGAAACCCAAATAGTATAGGTCGGCCCTTACTTGGGTCTTTCAAATAAGAGCGAAAGCTCAATGTGTGTGAGAGTGCTTGAATTGAAAGACTTACTCACACGACAAGAAATGAAACCCAAATAGTATAGGTCGGCCCTTACTTGGGTCTTTCAACTAAGAGCGAAAGCTCAATGTGTGTGAGAGTGCTTGAATTGAAAGACTTACTCACACGACAAGAAATGAAACCCAAATAGTATAGGTCGGCCCTTACTTGGGTCTTTCAAATAAGAGCGAAAGCTCAATGTGTGTGAGAGTGATTGAATTGAAAGACAACGCACCCAACTTAAACAAAACCCTTCGGAAATGAAATATATACGTACACTTATATATATTAGGGGCTGATTAGGCCCGTGTGTGTTCAAAATTGTGCACGACTAAGAGAGTGCACGTGTGTGGTTGTGCCAAGCCACGTTATTACAAGCGGGGGGAGACTATGCTCCGTTATTACAACCCCGTATCAAATTGAATTTCAAGCAAGTGTACGACTAAAGACCGAGTTTAGACACTTACGAGTAGCTGGTCCGTAGAGGTCTTGCTTGAGCGTAGGCTTGGCCTTGGGCTGCAAGTGGGAGCTCCGCGAAGGTAGGTGGTCAAGGGTGCTGGCCGGCTGTAAGTGGGGCGTGGGATAGACGCCTCGAAGGGGGCCGGTGGCAAGTAGGCGGCGCCTCCAAGTAGGGAGTTTAGAGTGGCTGAATAAGTGGGTCTTAGGGTCACTAGGGAAGTTAGGTACTTAGGGAAACTGGACCTAAAAGGTGAGCTAGTGGGAAGGCCAAAGAGGACACCTAGGGGGGTTGGCCGAATGGGAGATGGTGGCTAAGTAGTGGCCAACCACTTGGGTTATCCTAGGTTCGGCTAGGCTTAGGTGGTGGCGGCAAAGGGGCTGAGCTGAAGGGAAGATGGGTGGCTAAGAGTGGAGAGGTGGTAGAGAGTGGCTTTGAGGGAGTTAGGGGGACTTACCGAATGGGGAGGAGTGGCGGATGGAGTGGGAGAGTGGCGGGCAGGTGGCTGTCGGCTGGTGGAGTTGGGAAGAGATGGTGGCGTCCGGCTGGGGGGCAGTGGTGGTGGACGGAAGAGGGAAGGTGGCGGAGCAGGTGGCGGCTGGTGGAGGAGCTGGAGCTGTTGGGGAGTGGTCTCGGCTGGATGGGAAATGGGAGAAGGAGAGGACCCGGCTGGATGGAAGGGGTGGTTCCCACTTAGAAAACCCGCCCACAATGAGGGGGGTTTAAATAGGGGATGGGTAGGTCGGTTAGGGCTGGGTTGTGGGTAGTGGTTAGGTGGTTTAGGTAGGGTAGTATGTAGATAAGGTGGGCTGGATGGGTTTGGGCCAGATATTTTAAAACTAGGTGTTTTGATAAATCGTGGGCTAAGGGTGGTTTAGGGGTTTAGGGCTAGGTTAGGTGGTTGGGTTTTAGGGTGAGGTTTAGTGAGCTAGGTTAGGTGATTAGGCTAGGTTTAGGCTAGGATTAGGGAAATTAATCTAGGTTTAGGGAAGGATTAGGGAAGTGGGTTAGGTGATTAGGTTGGGATTAGGCCGGGATTAGGGAAGTGGGTTAGGTGATTAGGTTCAGATTAGGGGTGGATTAGGGGTTTAGGCTAGGTTTAGGCATTTTGGGTTAGGTTTAGGTGAAGGAGCTCCCTTAGCATGGCCCATAGACCTTGATCACCCCATGTTGGTGCAGCCCTAGGTTAGGTTTTAGCTAATTACAAGCTTAAACCCACTCAATTAGGCTAACCCACAAGATTAAACCCAAACTTGACACACAAGTCAAGCTTAATACAACACTCTTGATATTTTTCACCCCCACTCTCTCTCATGCCCAATATCCCACGTGAATTTCAAGTGGGCCCCACCTCCATTTATGAGAAGGTGATGTGGGCCATGGATATGGATATTGGATTGGATCTCTGGATCCAAATCCAAATCCAAGTCCACATATGGGTTTGGATTGGAATCTGGATATATATGGTCCAGATCCAATCCAAACTGAACTCTGACTCCTTCGAGCTGGGTTCGAGACGGACGATTCGTGCGGGGCCTGACAGCATCAGTACTCCGTCTGCGTTGGGTCTTCGCCAACATAGTCGTCCGCCTCCGTTTCTGCCTTCCGGAGATAACTTCAAATGCTATTTTGATAAGAACAGGGTCTTGGACGTTCGAGATCCTGGGGTGTGAATCAGATACGAGAGTTGCTGTGCCGGGCTTGACATGTGCTCCGGTTCCGGGTTCTTCTGGGCTCTCCTGGTCTTGTCTTGATCGGGCCAAGCCACTTCGGGGTTTCAAAACGTGTTTTAAAAGGGTTTTCAAAAGCTATATCATATGTTTTTGAAAGATAAAGTTCAAAACATATATACAGGGTTGTTTGGAAGGCTCCTGGGTTTCCAAACTCAAAATGGCCCTTTGGGGCTGCTTGTATAAAACCAGATTCGTTTAAGAAATTCGTGGGATTTCGGGGTGTTTACAGATGCCCCTCTTTGGCCTTGTCCAAATAGATTTGGATAAGGGCAAAGATGACAAACACCCCTTTTAATGTCTCCCTAGATCTAGCCACGAAGAATATGGGATCGTCCCATTTTAGCAAAAATCTCAATTTTACAAACTCTGGTAGGAGGAGATATCACGCCAAAGGGTTCACTTATGAAATCTGGTCCTAAATGGGATCATGTTCATGCAAGTACCATGCGTGGAATGCAGATGACATGGGTGTGGTGCCAAAAGTGGCGACCTCCCAGAGACCAGGTGTGGTCGAACTCTAGAGACTTACAAGGCCTACTGCTCCAAGTGAGCAAAAACCCTATGCTGATCGATGTTCGGTTTTTAAAACTTATTTACAAAAGCTATTTACAAAAGGGACAACTGTCTTGAGCCTCGATCCTAAGGATCTTGAGCTCTCCGTGCTTGCCCTTGTTTGAGTCTTAACACTCGCTTATCTAGCGGAGGTTTTATAAGAAAACAAGCTTCATTTCAAATTCCTATGCCTTACTCGAAACGTCGAATTCTCAAACAAGATGAAATTCAAGTAAGTAAATCCTATTTTTACTTTAGGATTCCTTGAAATGAACCATGCTTTAGCTTGGGATAAGCCAGGGATGGGAAAGAGATACCACGGTCCCTTCTGAAGCGTCCCGTGGTTTAAGGCATAGGAGGCGGAAAACTGCTCTTTTTGAGCTTTTTGGCCTCTTTTTCCTTTTTTCATAGAGGGTCTCCCTTTGGGAGTATTTTTTCTTTAATCCCTCTTTTTCATAAGAGAATCGATTTTTCTTTTTCAAGTCTGGTTTCTTTCTTTTGGAAAGAGACTTTAAATGGGAAATTCTCTTTTGATTTGGGCCTTCGTTTTCCTTTTGGAAGGAGAAGAGAAGAGGGGAGGACTTATCCCAAGCCTACACTCGATCCATTCCAGATCAGCCTATTTAGAAATAGCACGTACTACTTGCAAGTATCTTGCTATGTTGAACTAGGCCTTTCTTTGTAAAACGAAGGATTTTGAAATGCAACCACGATTTTGAAAACTCCACTTCTTTCACAAGTGCGAATTCTCTCACTTAGGGTCACACGAGTTTGCCTTTGCACCTTATTCACATGTCTCAGGGCAGCTATCCCTATCAAATTTTCGAAAACTGGAATTTAATCCAGATCCTATACATGATACTTCTTTAAGTATTGAATATTGATAGGATCTGCTAAATTCCTACCTTCTACATCGATCAACCAATACGAATTGTTCGTAGTGGTTGCTCGTACAACATAGGGTCCATCCCAGTTGGGGCGCCACTTGCCTAGGGGGTGTGGGCCACGATGGTGGATGGTTTTCAAGACCAGATCTCCCACTTCAAAGTGGCGAGGTCTCATGTGTTTGCTATAATGTCGGGCTATCCTTTGCTGGTATGCACGAGCATGATCCATGGCAAGGAGTCGCCTCTCATCTAGCAAATCTAGCTCGGCCATCCTAGCATGCTGAAGCGTCTCTAGGGGGAGGTCGAGTGCAATGGATGTATGGAATGAATGCAGTTGGGTATGAATGGGAAGAATGGCGTTTGTGCCATAGACCAATTCGAATGGCGTGGCATTCGTGGGAGTCCGGATGGAAGTCCTATAAGCCCATAAGGCTTCATCCAGCTTCTCATGCCACCTCCTACCCTTCTCTAAGGTCTTCTCAATGATACCAATGAGAGTCTTGTTTGTGGCTTCGGCTTGGCCGTTGCCTTGAGGGTAGTAGGGCGAGGAGAAGTGGTGAGTTATGCCATACGTGTTGCACAACTTAACCATCCGCTCGTTCTTGAATGGGGTACCATTATCAGACACAAGGTCTCGTGGAACCCCAAATCGAGCCAAGATATTCCTCCGGATGAAAGCCACCACATGTTGCCCCATTACATTCGTTAGGGAAATGGCTTCCACCCACTTGGAGAAATACTCCGTGGCTGCTAAGATAAAACGATGCCCATTCGAGGCCTTTGGGAATATGGGGCCTACAATGTCAAACGGCCACATGGTAAATGGCCAGGGGCTGACCACGGAATGCAATGCAGATGAAGGGATATGAATGGCGTGCCCATGCACTTGACATGGATGACACTTCCTAACATGATCGTGACAATCCTTTTTCAGGGTGGACCAAAAATAACCCCCTCTAAGTATTTTCATTGCCATCATGTTGGCATTAACATGACCTCCACATTCTCCGTCGTGGAACTCGTGCATCACTATCCTAGCCTCCTCTAGGTCGATACACCTAAGCAGAATGCCGGTGAAACTCTTTTTGTATAAGACCCCACCCAGAATGGTGTATCGGGTCGAAATCTTACGAATGAATGCCCTATCTTTGGATGTGGCATCCTCGGTGAATCCCCCATTTTCTAAAAATTGTTTTGTCATAGAACCAGGGTTTTTCAATAGACTCTGGGTTGTTTTGGCAAATATCCAAGTCGTGTGTGGATGGATGGGGCGCATGCCATATTTCCAAAGATCTGGTCCCTGAAATGGGATCGACCTTCAGGGCTGAACCCAAGGAGGAGAGGGCATCGGCAATGCCATTGTCCTCCCTTCCCACGTGTGTGAGCTTACACGACTGGAAGGATTGGACCAATCGAGTGGCCAACTCGTGATATGGAAGCAGTTTCTCATTACGTACTTGCCAAATTTTTAAAACCTGGTTTATGACAAGGAGCGAATCTCCAAAGACCTCGATGCATGATGCCCCTAGAGTTTTCGAAATCCTTAAGCCTTGTATAAGTGCTTCATACTCAGCTACGTTGTTGGAACATTCGAAATCTAAGCGGACTGCTATGGGAATCTCGCCCTTTTCAGGGGAGATTAGGATGATCCCGGCACCAGCCCCTCGTTGGTTTCGTGCCCCGTCGAAGTGCATCTTCCACACTTGGTTTTCGAAAGAATTTGCCAAAATGTGGTTTTGAACATGGTTTTGCAATATGCCTTCGTCAGGCATTTCGACAAGAGTGGGATATGCGTCCTCCAAGGGGAAGTCAGCCACGTAATCTGCTAGGGCTTGCCCCTTAACGGAGATCTGGTGATGGTATTTCAGATCATACTCCATTAGAAGGAGTTGCCATTTGCCCAATCTACCCGTGAGAATGGGTTTTTCGAACAAGTGCTTGATTGGATCAAGCTTGGACACTATCCAGATCTCATGATCTAGGAAGTAGTGTCTGAATTTCTGGCAGGCCCAGACTAGGGCCAAGCAGGTCTTCTCCATGGCTTGATAATTTCGTTCATAAGCCAAGAGAGTTTTCGAAATATAGTAGATGGCATACTCCTTATGGGTGTCATCCTCGTATTGAGCCAACAGGGCTCCTAAAGCGTTTACATGCACGGAGATGTATAATAAAAGCGGTTTTCCTTGTTTTGGAGGATTCAAAACGGGGGGATTAACCAAGTATGCCTTTAGTCTCTCGAAGGACTTTTGGCATTCGTCATCCCATAAGAATTTCGTACCCTTCCTCAACAGTTTGTTGAAGGGTTTGCATCTAGTTGCCAGATTCGATATGAATCGGCGCACAGATTGTAATCGACCTTGAAGGCTGCGGACTTGGGTGAGATTGGAGGGTGGAGCCATGTCTATGATGGCTCGACACTTAGAGGGGTCGACTTCTATTCCCCTTTGGCTCACCATAAAGCCTAGAAGCTTTCCTGATTCTATCCCGAACACACATTTTTGAGGGTTTAGCTTTACTTTGTAAAGCCTAAGCCTTTCGAAAATCTTTTGTAAACATTCGATATGGGTGCATCGGGTTTTGGATTTCGCCAAGAGATCATCTACATACACTTCTACAAGCTCGTGAATTTGATCATGGAAGATCGTGTTCATGGCTCGTTGGTATGTTGCGCCGGCATTTTTCAAACCAAAGGGCATGACTGTATAGCAGTACGTGCCCCATGGGGTTGTGAAGGCGGTCTTACCCTGATCTCGTGGGCTTAGTTTGATTTGATTATAGCCTGAATAGCCATCCATAAATGAAAACATTTCATGATTTGCAGTACTATCGACTATCAAATCTATGTTTGGTAAAGGATAATTATCCTTTGGAGTGGCTTTATTCAGGTTTCTGAAATCGATGCATATTCGAATTTTCCCATTGGTTTTTCGAACTACAACGATATTTGACAACCAATCAGAATACGCAATGGGTTTTATAAATCCGGCTTTTAGCAGATCTTCTAAACCCTCTTTGACTTGCGTGTGTACATTCGGGTGTATTTTCCTAAGCTTCTGCTTTATTGGTTTTACACCTATATCTAAGGGAAGACGATGCTCGACTATGCCGGGATCTATGCCCGGCATGTCTTCGTACGTCCATGCAAACACATCTAAATAGGTTCGTAGAAATGCAATGAATGCTAACTTTTCAGTTTCATGCAAGCATGTGCCTATTTTGATGGTTTTGGGATTGGAATCATCCCCTAGGTTCACCTCTACGAAATCTCCTCCTACTGATTGGGAAGGTCTTTCAAAATCGAGAATTCTATGAAATTCCGGGAGCTCAGAAGTGGGATCTTCCTCAAGGGGATCCACTTCTGGGCTTTGATCATTCTCGTGGGCTTTAGACCCGAGGGAACTTGATGCGTGGTTTTCAAAATAACCTGGTTTTGTACTTGGATTTTCAAGTGATTTCAAAATTTTTGGTCTGGCTATGCAGACAACGTTTCTTTCGAAATCCTTTTCTTTCGCCAAAGTCATACCAGGAGCAGCTATGTACAAAATCTTTTTGGTATTTTCCAAATTTTCGATTTTTTTGGGTTTTTGTAAAACAAGAACTTTGGGAACTATACAAAGCACATTTTTTTCGAGTTTTTGTTTTTCCATTGTTTTTGGTTTTTCTTGTTTTTCGATTTTTTTTATTTTAAGTTTTCAAATGTTTTTGGTATTTTTAGAAAAAGGGATCTTCCGTCATACCTACAAAGGGAAAACACTATGGGTTAGACTCGGAATAGGAGGTCTAAACCATAGGTCTCTTCTAAGACAGGCTCCGGGGCACCCTTGACCCAGGTGGTCACAGGGGGTGGCTCCGGCGGTATTTGGGGAGTATAGCCGATCCCATATCGGCTTGGGTTGGCCCTAGGAAGGATAGGCTCTAGGAGACCCTGGTTTTGTGCCCCTAGACTTTTGTAGGGCGTGTAGCCCATGTTCAATAACATGTTCCACGACCTTTTGTTTTTTGAAAAGATGGGATACAAGTCGTGGTCCTGGAACATGCTATCGTCCATATTAGGCTCGTATGGCCTTTTGTCCAGGGGTTTTGGAAATAGGGAACGTTTGGGTTTTCCTAGGAGGATTAGAGTCGGGAGGGGGCCTGCCTTGGGCGGCCCCTTCACACATACAACCTTCCTAGGGTTGTTCAACACGAGCCGAGGTGGCTCAACCATAATTTGCCCCAGGTTAGCCTCATGGGCCTGGGAGCTCGATAAACCAGGGGAGTTTATGATCCCCTGAAGCTGTGGGTGACTCTCACCTAGGATCACTACGACTTGGTCCCTAAAAGGGATCTTGACACACTTGTGGAAGGTGGATGGCACAGCGCACAAACTGTGTATCCAGGGTCTTCCCAGCAACAGGTTATAATGGGGGTGGATGTCCAAGACATGGAACACCCCCGTGTGTTCGATCCCTCCCGTTTCCATTGGGAGTTCGATGGATCCTAAAGGCCTAGACGCATTTCCATCGTATCCAGTGATAACGATGGGGCTTGGGTTCACTGAAGTCAAGGTGACTCCGATTTTGTACGCCACGTGAAGTGGAAGGATGTTGAGCCCTCCTCCACCATCGACTAGGCACCTGTCCAGAGAGTGGTTGTTTAGAACCACCTCGATATGCAGGGCCTGGTTATGGGTTTCGTAGGGTCTGTCTACATCATCTTCCGAAAAGGTGATGGGCGATTTTGCTCCTAACAAAGCCACTTGGGCAGACAAGGATTCTGGACTTATGTTCGAATCAACCTTGGCCCTTTCCAGAATTTTCTCTAAGACAAGTCTATGCCTAGGCGAGGTTTTGATAAGCTCTAGGATAGACATATGAATAGGAATCTTTGAAAGGTGGTTTTCGAAATCATAAGGATTTAGGATGATTTTGTCCTTATCTGCTTTCGGCAGACCACTAGGGATACATGCTTTTGAAGGGCCAGGCACACTGACCACCTTTTGAGCACCTTGAAGGTGCGGGGGTTGGTAGATCCTCCCGGATCTAGTGACTTCCCCCACGACCAGCCTAGGGTTTGCGCTAGACTTGGCTCTAAGGATGAGCTGAGGAGAACCTTGGATTTTAAAAACTGGCTTTGCCGGGGTTTCCACTTTTGATGGTCCCCGAATGACGACTTGGGCGGGCCTCTTGTATAATACAAGGATGGGCGCACAAGCAGGTCGACCAGGTTCGGGTTTTCGCGCTAGTTCCTTGGAAATGGTGAGGGTACATACCTCCTTTCCTTTCCCACTGCCACTGGCGTGTTTGGGAAAGGGTTCCTTGAAGATAGCTTGAGGTGGCTCAGGTTCCGCAGTGACCTGGAGTCGGCCCTCCGCTATCAAGTTCTCAATTTTATTTAGAAGAGAGAAGCACCGTTTGGTATCATGGCCTTTGAGCCGATGATACTTGCAAAATCGGTTTAAATACCCCCCTTTGGACGTGACTCCTTCGGGGATTTCAGGGAGTTCGATCATGCCCTGGGCAAGTAGGAGGTCTAGGACCTCCGACACAGGTTGCCCCAGCGGAGTGTGCTCCCGTTTTTCAATTGGTTTTGAAAAGTTGCGTTCTCTCTTATTTTCTATTTTTTCAAAATTTTTAGAAGTGCCCGCCATGCCTGGATCCACCCGGACATTGGCGATTTTATGGGGCTTTGCCCCTTTGTCCGTTGTGGGCAGCCCATATGCGATGGGCTTTTCCACACGTGTTTTTGGAACGGCACTTCCTTTCCATAAGTGGTCGTATGTCCCTTTTCGCAAGTTGGTTTCGAAAAGGGAGGCCTTTTTGATCAACTTATGGAAAGTTGAAATCTCATGGAGCGAGAGAAGGGTTTTTAACTCGCTTTTGAAATTATCCAGGATGAGCATTACTGCGCATCCTTCGGATATAGGCTCTCGCACTTGGCCTAAAAGAGACCTCCACCTTATAATGAAGGCATGCACGTCTTCGTTCATGCCTTGCTTTGTATCCCTTAAGGTATTCAGGGTTGGCGTGACTTCCACGTTGTGTGCGAATCTTTGCATGAAGCAGTTCGCTAACTCTTCAAAAGTAGCGAACTGGCTTAAGTCGTAGGAAGCCAGCCATTTGGCAGCTGTGCCTTTAAGGGATAGGGGGAACCAATACACCCATTTCATCGAGTCCTTTTTCTTCTTATGGGCTCGACGTGAGAAAAGCTGCAAGTGAGACCTAGGGTCTCCCATGCCATCATACCGATGGAAGTTCGGTATTTCATCGTCACTGTCTGTTTCGTAATCCATAGGAAGGAAATCAGACAGGGCGTAGCTTCTTTTCTCTTTATTTTGCCCTTTCAGCAGTTGCTGTAGGGCTTTACGGTCCTTTTGTGTGAAGGACTCGTGGTATTGGTTGCCTTCCATTACGGAGGCCTCTTTTTGCTTGCGAGGTTTTTCAATTTTCTTTTTAGGCCTTTGTTCACCGTTTGATGAACACGAATCGCCTACTTCAGCCTCTTGGCTGAGAGCATCGATTTTGGCCTCAAATTCCCTTCTCAAGTCCTCGATTTCATCTAGTTTTATTTTGTTTTTGAAAATCCTCCTAGAGTGAGAACTTGATGCGCATGAGCCTTGGCTCGACACTTCACTTGGATTGGATTTTGACATTCTTTTCAAGCTTTTTCAAAATTTCCTAAGTAAAAGCAAAGAAAACAAGTTAAAACGACACCTTTATAAAATTTTCGCAAGACTTTTACAAGTAAACTCGATTTTTGAAAAGGCTCACGTCCCACCGGGCGTGCCAATCTCTGTAGACGCGCGAAAATCCCCGCCTCTTCGCCTCTTTCGTGGCTTGGAGTGGATCTTATCGTGCGTCTAAGGCCTATGTATACAAACAGGGCGTGCCAGCTAGCTTACTTAAGCTAGCGAAGATATATTTAACACTGACTTCTAAACGTGGCGACTGTGAGCAAGTGAGCTCTTGTCGTCGCAGACCTTCTTGCACCGATGCGCAAGGGTCAGTTTGTACGCTTTTGCAAAAATCGAGTTTTGGGGAGAAAGTCTACGAAACGGTTCGAGGTGTCTATTTCGGGTCTTTAAGATGCGATTGCATGTTTTAGATCACGTGGATTTGCACGTGCCTAAGTCTTTTCTTTTATCCCTTTTTGGGTCGCCTAGTTTGTGTGTTATGAACACTCCACTACATGGGCGAATTCGAGCGGGGGTTGCTTCGATGCAATATGCGTCCTACCTCGTGGTATGGCGTAGATGCAATGCAAACTCACGCTACTCCAAAGGGAAAACCCGAAATGTAAAGACAATGCTGAAGGGAAATAACAGAAGGGAAATAACCGAAGGGAAATAACCGAAGGGAAATAACCGAAGGGAGATACGTATATATCTTATGTATATGAGCCCTTACTCGGGTCTTGCAAATAAGAGCGAAGGCTCAATGTGGGTGCGTGCTTGAATTGAAAGACTTACACACACGACATGAAATTAAACCCAAATATAAATTGCAGTATGGCCTTGACTAAGGTCTTGGGAGTAAGAGCGAAGGCTCAATGTGTGTGAAAGTGCTTGAATTGAAAGACTTACTCACACGACAAGAAATGAAACCCAAATATAACTGCAATAAGGCCTTTACTATGGTCTTGGGAGTAAGAGCGAAGGCTCAATGTGTGTGAGAGTGCTTGAATTGAAAGACA
The DNA here is from genome assembly GCA_036023115.1 of Brasenia schreberi. NCBI lineage: Eukaryota > Viridiplantae > Streptophyta > Magnoliopsida > Nymphaeales > Cabombaceae > Brasenia > Brasenia schreberi. The sequence goes on along the minus strand of JAYKKT010000045.1, from coordinate 7,589,058 downwards.
ACTCACACGACAAGAAATGAAACCCAAATAGTATAGGTCGGCCCTTACTTGGGTCTTTCAAATAAGAGCGAAAGCTCAATGTGTGTGAGAGTGCTTGAATTGAAAGACTTACTCACACGACAAGAAATGAAACCCAAATAGTATAGGTCGGCCCTTACTTGGGTCTTTCAACTAAGAGCGAAAGCTCAATGTGTGTGAGAGTGCTTGAATTGAAAGACTTACTCACACGACAAGAAATGAAACCCAAATAGTATAGGTCGGCCCTTACTTGGGTCTTTCAAATAAGAGCGAAAGCTCAATGTGTGTGAGAGTGATTGAATTGAAAGACAACGCACCCAACTTAAACAAAACCCTTCGGAAATGAAATATATACGTACACTTATATATATTAGGGGCTGATTAGGCCCGTGTGTGTTCAAAATTGTGCACGACTAAGAGAGTGCACGTGTGTGGTTGTGCCAAGCCACGTTATTACAAGCGGGGGGAGACTATGCTCCGTTATTACAACCCCGTATCAAATTGAATTTCAAGCAAGTGTACGACTAAAGACCGAGTTTAGACACTTACGAGTAGCTGGTCCGTAGAGGTCTTGCTTGAGCGTAGGCTTGGCCTTGGGCTGCAAGTGGGAGCTCCGCGAAGGTAGGTGGTCAAGGGTGCTGGCCGGCTGCAAGTGGGGCGCGGGATAGACGCCTCGAAGGGGGCCGGTGGCAAGTAGGCGGCGCCTCCAAGTAGGGAGTTTAGAGTGGCTGAATAAGTGGGTCTTAGGGTCACTAGGGAAGTTAGGTACTTAGGGAAACTGGACCTAAAAGGTGAGCTAGTGGGAAGGCCAAAGAGGACACCTAGGGGGGTTGGCCGAATGGGAGATGGTGGCTAAGTAGTGGCCAGCCACTTGGGTTATCCTAGGTTCGGCTAGGCTTAGGTGGTGGCGGCAAAGGGGCTGAGCTGAAGGGAAGATGGGTGGCTAAGAGTGGAGAGGTGGTAGAGAGTGGCTTTGAGGGAGTTAGGGGGACTTACCGAATGGGGAGGAGTGGCGGATGGAGTGGGAGAGTGGCGGGCAGGTGGCTGTCGGCTGGTGGAGTTGGGAAGAGATGGTGGCGTCCGGCTGGGGGGCAGTGGTGGTGGACGGAAGAGGGAAGGTGGCGGAGCAGGTGGCGGCTGGTGGAGGAGCTGGAGCTGTTGGGGAGTGGTCTCGGCTGGATGGGAAATGGGAGAAGGAGAGGACCCGGCTAGATGGAAGGGGTGGTTCCCACTTAGAAAACCCGCCCACAATGAGGGGGGTTTAAATAGGGGATGGGTAGGTTGGTTAGGGCTGGGTTGTGGGTAGTGGTTAGGTGGTTTAGGTAGGGTAGTATATATGTAGATAAGGTGGGCTGGATGGGTTTGGGCCAGATATTTTAAAACTAGGTGTTTTGATAAATCGTGGGCTAAGGGTGGTTTAGGGGTTTAGGGCTAGGTTAGGTGGTTGGGTTTTAGGGTGAGGTTTAGTGAGCTAGGTTAGGTGATTAGGCTAGGTTTAGGCTAGGATTAGGGAAATTAATCTAGGTTTAGGGAAGGATTAGGGAAGTGGGTTAGGTGATTAGGTTGGGATTAGGCCGGGATTAGGGAAGTGGGTTAGGTGATTAGGTTCAGATTAGGGGTGGATTAGGGGTTTAGGCTAGGTTTAGGCATTTTGGGTTAGGTTTAGGTGAAGGAGCTCCCTTAGCATGGCCCATAGACCTTGATCACCCCATGTTGGTGCAGCCCTAGGTTAGGTTTTAGCTAATTACAAGCTTAAACCCACTCAATTAGGCTAACCCACAAGATTAAACCCAAACTTGACACACAAGTCAAGCTTAATACAACACTCTTGATTTTTTCACCCCCACTCTCTCTCATGCCCAATATCCCACGTGAATTTCAAGTGGGCCCCACCTCCATTTATGAGAAGGTGATGTGGGCCATGGATATGGATATTGGATTGGATCTCTGGATCCAAATCCAAATCCAAGTCCACATATGGGTTTGGATTGGAATCTGGATATATATGGTCCAGATCCAATCCAAACTGAACTCTGACTCCTTCGAGCTGGGTTCGAGACGGACGATTCGTGCGGGGCCTGACAGCATCAGTACTCCGTCTGCGTTGGGTCTTCGCCAACATAGTCGTCCGCCTCCGTTTCTGCCTTCCGGAGATAACTTCAAATGCTATTTTGATAAGAACAAGGTCTTGGACGTTCGAGATCTTGGGGTGTGAATCAGATACGAGAGTTGCTGTGCCGGGCTTGACATGTGCTCCGGTTCCGGGCTCTTTTGGGCTCTCCTGGTCTTGTCTTGATCGGGCCAAGCCACTTCGGGGTTTCAAAACGTGTTTTAAAAGGGTTTTCAAAAGCTATATCATATGTTTTTGAAAGATAAAGTTCAAAACATATATACAGGGTTGTTTGGAAGGCTCCTGGGTTTCCAAACTCAAAATGGCCCTTTGGGGCTGCTTGTATAAAACCAGATTCGTTTAAGAAATTCGTGGGATTTCGGGGTGTTTACAAGTATGCAAACAGGGCGTGCCAGCTAGCTTACCTAAGCTAGCGAAGATATTTTTAACACTGACTTCTAAACGTGGCGACTGTGAGCAAGTAAGCTCTTGTCGTCGCAGACCTTCTTGCACCGATGCGCAAGGGTCAGTCTATACGCTTTGCAAAAATCGAGTTTTGGAGAGAAAGCCTACGAAGCGGTTCGAGGTGTCTATTTCGGGTCATTAAAATGCGATTGCACACGTGGATTTGCACGTGCCTAAGTCTTTTCTTTTATCCCTTTTCAGGCCACCTAGTTTGTGTGTTATGAACACTCCACTACATGGGCGAATTCGAGCGGGGCTTCCTTTGATGGAATATGCGTCCTACCTCGTGGTATGGCGTAGATGCAATGCAAACTCACGCTACTCCAAAGGGAAAACCCGAAATGTAAAGACAATACTGAAGGGGAAATGACAGAAGGGAAATAACCGAAGGGAAATAACCGAAGGGAAATAACCGAAGGGAGATATGTATATATCTTATGTATATGAGCCCTTACTCGGGTCTTGCAAATAAGAGTGAAGGCTCAATGTGGGTGCGTGCTTGAATTGAAAGACTTACACACACGACATGAAATTAAATCCAAATATAAATTGCAGTATGGCCTTGACTAAGGTCTTAGGAGTAAGAGCTAAAGCTCAATGTGTGTGAGAGTGCTTGAATTGAAGTACTACACACACGACATGAAATGAAACTCAAATATAACTGCAATAAGGCCTTTACTAAGGTCTTGGGAGTAAGAGCGAAGGCTCAATGTGTGTGAAAGTGCTTGAATTGAAAGACTTACTCACACGACATGAAATGAAACCCAAATAGTATAGGTCGGCCCTTACTTGGGTCTTTCAAATAAGAGCGAAAGCTCAATGTGTGTGAGAGTGCTTGAATTGAAAGACTTACTCACACGACATGAAATGAAACCCAAATAGTACAGGTCGGCCCTTACTTGGGTCTTTCAAATAAGTGCGAAAGCTCAATGTGTGTGAGAGTGCTTGAATTGAAAGACAACGCACCCAACTTAAGCAAAACCCTTCGAAAATGAAAGTATATATATACACTTATGTATTAGGGGCTGATTAGGCCCGTGTGTGTTCAAAATCGTGCACAACTAAGAGAGTGCACGTGTGTAGGTGTGCCAAGCCACGTTATTACAAGCGGGGGGAGACTATGCTCCGTTATTACAACCCCGTATCAAATTGAATCTCAAGCAAGTATACAACTAAAGACCGAGTTTAGGCACTTACGAGTAGCTGGTCCGTAGAGGCCTTGCTTGAGCGTGGGCTTGGCCTTCGCCTTGGGCTGCAAACGGGAGCTCCGCGAGGGTGGATGACAATGGGTGCTGGCTGGCTGCAAGTGGGGCGCGGGATAGGCGCCTCGAAGGTGGCCGGCTGCAAATGGGTGTCGCCTTGATGTGGGCGATTAAAGGGCTGGGCCAAGTAAGTGTGTAGGGTCACTAGGAGAGTCTAGAGTATTAGGGAGTATGGACCTAAAAAAGAAGGGTTTAAGGGAAGGCCGAATGGGAGTCTTATAGGGTAGCCGGATGTAGATGGGATGGTTAGGTAGTGACCGGTAGTTTAGGTTGTGCTAGGTTCGGCTAAGGGATAATGGTGGCAGCAAAGGGCTGCTGTGTAGGGGAGATGATGGTATGGTGGGTGGCTAGGAATGGAGAGGGAGTAGAGAAGGAGTTAGGTAACGTTGGGGGGTACTTACCGAATGGGGAGAGGCGGTGGATGGAAGAGAGAAGCCGGGTGGTTGGGATGGAGAGCAAGTGGTGGCGTCCGGCTGGGAGATGGTGGTGGCATCCGGCTGGGAGATGGTGGTGGCGTGGAGAGCAGGTGGCGGTGTAGGTGGAGCAAGTGGGAGATGGTGGGACTTGGGGAAGGAAGGGACCCGGCTGGGATTGGTGAAGCCACTCGCTAGGAAAACCCGCCCCCAAGGGGGGGGGGTTAAATAGGGATGGGTAGGTCGGTTAGGGCTGGGTTTGGGGTAGTGGTTAGGTGGTTTAGGTAGGGTGGTATGTAGATAAGGTGGGCTGGAAAGGGTTGGGCCAGATATTTTGAAAACTAGTGGTTTGGGTAGATTGTGGGCTAGGGGTGGTTTAGGGGTTTAGGGCTAGGTTAGGTGGTTGGGTTTTAGGGTGAGGTTTAGTGAGCTAGGTTAGGTGATTAGGCTAGGTTTAGGTTAGGATTAGGGAAATTAACCTAGGTTTAGGGAAGGATTAGGGAAGTGGGTTAGGTGATTAGGTTGGGATTAGGCTGGATTAGGGGGGTAGGCTTGGATTAGGTGTTTTGGGTTAGGTTTAGGTGAAGGAGCTCCCTTTGCATGGCCCATAGACTTTAACCATATCATGTTGGTGCAGCCCTAGGTTAGGTTTTGGCTAATTACAAGCTTAAACCTACTCAATTAGGCTAACCCACATGATTAACCCCAAACTTGACACACAAGTCAAGCTTAATTACAACCCTCTTGATATTATCCATCCCCACTCTCTCTCATGCCCATGATCCCACATGAATTTCAAGTGGGCCCCACCTCCATTTATGAGAAGGTGATGTGGGCCATGGATATGGATATTGGATTGGATCTTTGGATCCAAATCCAAATCCAAGTCCACACATGGGTTTGGATTGGGATCTGGATATATATGGTCCAGATCCAATCCAAACTGAACTCTGACTCCTTCGAGCTGGGTTCGAAACGGACGATTTGTGCGGGGCCTGACAGCATCAGTACTCCGTCTGCGTTGGGTCTTCGCCAACATGGTCGTCCGCCTCCGTTTCTGCCTTCCGGAGATGATTTCAAATGATATTTTGATAAGAACAGGGTCTTGGACGTTCGAGATCCTGGGGGTGTGAATCAGATACAAGAGTTGCTGTGCCGGGCTCGACATGTGCTCCGGTTCCGGGCTCTTTTTAGCTCTCCTGGTCCTGTCTTGATCGGGCCAAGCCACTTCGGGGTTTCAAAACATGTTTTAAAAAGGTTTTCAAAAGCTATATTATATATTTTTGAAATACAGAGTTTAAAACATATGTACAGGGTTGTTTGGAAGGCTCCTGGGTTTCCAGACTCAAAAATGGCCCTTTGGGGCTGCTTTTACAAAACCAGGTTTGTTTAAGAAATTCGTGGGATTTCGGGGTGTTTACACCCTTCTCAGGGTAGACCAAAAATAACCTTCTCTAAGTATTTTCATCGCCATCATGTTGGCATTGATATGACCTCCACATTCTCCATCATGGAATTCATGCATAACAGTCCTAGCCTCCTCTAGGTCGACGCATCTTAGTAAGATGCCAGTAAAACTCTTTTTGTATAGAACCCCACCCAAAATCGTGTATCGGGTAGAAATTTTTCGGATGAATGCCTTATCTTTAGATGTGGCATCCTCAGTGAATCCCCATTTTCTAAGAAATTCTTTATGTCATAAAACCAAGGTTTTTCATCAGAATCATGGTTATTTTGGCAAATTTGCAAATCGTGTATGGAAGCAGTGGGTGAGTGCCATATTTCAAGGGGTCTGGTTCCCAAAGTGGGATCGACCCTTAGGGCTGAACCCAAGGATGAGAGGGCATCAGCGACACCATTATCCTCTCTTCCTACGTGTGTAAGAGTACACGATTGGAACGACTCGACCAGTCGAGTGGCCAACTCGTGGTATGGAAGCAGTTTTTCATTTCGAACTTGCCAAATCTTTAAAACTTGGTTTATAACAAGGAGTGAATCTCCAAAGACCTCGATGCATGACGCCCCTAGAGTTTTCGAAACTTTTAAACCTTGTATGAGTGCTTCATACTCAGCTATATTGTTGGAACATTCAAAATCTAAACGAATTGCTATGGGGATCTCTCCCTTTTCAAGGGATACGAGGATCATCCCAGCACCAGCCCCTCGTTGGTTTCGTGCCCCGTCGAAGTGCATCTTCCACACTTGGTTTTCGAAAGAGTTTGCCAAAATGTGGTTTTGAAAATGGTTTTGCAATATGCCTTCATCAGGCATTTCATTGAGTGTGGGATACGCATCTTCTAGGGGGAACGCAGCCACGTAGTCTGCTAGGGCTTGCCCCTTAATGGAGACCTGGTGATGGTATTTCAAATCATACTCCATTAGAAGGAGTTGCCATTTGCCCAATCTACCCGTGAGAATGGGTTTTTCGAATAAGTGCTTGATTGGGTCAAGCTTGGACACTATCCAGATCTCATGATCTAGGAAATAGTGTCAAAATTTCTGGCATGCCCAAACTAGGGCCAAGTATGTCTTCTCCATGGCCTGATAATTTCTTTCGTAAGCCAGGAGAGTTTTCGAAAGATAGTATATGGCACATTCCTTGTGAGTGTCATCCTCATATTGAGCTAACAGAGCTCCCAAGGCATTTGCATGCACAGAAATGTAAAGTAGAAGAGGTTTTCCTTGCTTTGGAGGGTTTAAAACAGGGGGATTAACTAAGTATGCCTTTAACCTTTCAAACGATTTTTGGCACTCGTCATCCCATAAAAATTTTGTACCCTTTCTCAACAACTTGTTGAAGGGTTCGCATCTAGTTGCTAGGTTTGAAATAAACCTGCGAATGGACTATAGGCGACCCTGGAGGCTATGAATCTGCGTGAGATTGGAGGGTGGAGTCATGTCTATGATGGCTCTACACTTAGAGGGGTCGACTTCTATGCCCCTTTGGCTTACCATAAATCCTAAAAGCTTACCGGATTCTACACCGAATACACACTTTTGAGGGTTTAGCTTTACGTTGTAAAGTCTAAGCCTTTCGAAAATCTTTTGTAAGCATTCGAGATGAGTGCATCGAGTTTTTGACTTAGCCAAGAGATCATCTACATATACCTCTACGAGCTCATGAATCTGATCGTGAAAGATCGAGGTCATAGCTCTCTTATACGTGGCGCCCGCATTTTTCAAACCAAAGGGCATGACTGTATAGCAGTACGTGCCCCATGGGGTCGTGAAAGCGGTCTTAGCCTGATCTCGTGGGCTTAGTTTGATTTGGTTATATCCTGAATAGCCATCCATGAATGAAAACATTTCATGATTTGCAGTACTATCGACTATCAAATCAATGTTTGGTAAAGGGAAATTATCTTTTGGCGTGGCTTTATTCGGGTTTCTGAAATCGATGCATATCCGAATTTTCCCACTAGTTTTTTGAACAACTATATTGGATAACCAATCAAAATACGCAATGGGTTTTATAAATCCGGCTTTTAACATATCTTCTAAACCCTCTTTGACTTGTGAATGCACATTCGGATGTATCTTCCTAAGCTTTTATTTTACGGGTTTTGCATCTGAATCTAAGGGAAGACGATGCTCTACAATATTCGGGTCTATACCCGGCATGTTTTCATATGTCCATGCAAACACATCAACGTAGGTTTTCAAAAATGCAATGAATGATGCTCTTTCATGCTCATGCAAACATGCGCCTACCTTAATGAGTTTGGGCTTTAAATCACTCCCTAAGTTTATCTCTATGAAATCCCCTCCAACTGATTTCGAAGGTTTTTCAAAATCGAGAATTTTATGAAATTCTGGGGGCTCAGAAGTAGGATCTTCCTCGAGGGAATCCATTTCTGGGCTTTGATCATTCTCAAGACTTCTAAATCCTAGGGAATTTGGACTTGACGCACAGTTTTCGCAAACACCTGGTTTTTGTTTTGGATTTTCTGCAGGTTTTGAAGATTTTGGTCCCCTTATGAAGAGGACTTTCTTTTCGAAATTCTTTGCTTTTTCAAAACCTTTACCAGGAGCTGCTAAATACAGGATTTTGTTTTTGGTATTTTGCAAATTTTTTATTTTTTTGGATTTTTGTAAGGAAAGAACTTTAGGAATTATACAAACAACTCTTTTTTCGAGTTTTTGATATTTTTCAAATGTTTTTGGTTTTTGGGATTTTTCAATTTTTTGAATTTCAAGTTTTTCAAATATTTTTGGGTTTTTGATTGAGGGATCTTCCATCATACCTACAAAGAAAAAATGCCACTAGTTAGACTCCGAACAAGAGGTCTAAATCGTAGGTTTCTGCTTGGGTAGGCTCCAGGGCACCCTTGACCCAAGTGGTCACAGGGGGTGGTTCTGGTGGTATTCTGGGAGTATAGTCGATCCCGAGTCGGCCTTGGTTGGCTTTGGGCAAGATGGGTTCTACGAGACCCTGGTTTTGTGCCCCTAGACTCTTGTATGGCATATACCCCATGTTCAATAACATGTTCCATGATTTTTTGTTTTTGGAAAAGTTTTCATATAATTCGTGATCCTGGAACTTGCTATCGTCCATGTTATGCATATAAGGCTTTCTGTCCAGGGGTTTTGGAAACAGTTGACTCTTGGATTTTCCTGGGTTGGTTAATGTTTTGAGTGGGCCAGCCTTGGGCGGCCCCTGGATATATACGACCTTCCTAGGTATCTGAAGGGTGAGCTTTAGTGGCTCGACCATGATTTGCCCTGAGTTGGCCTCGTAGGCCTGGGAACTTGAAAAATATGGGGAATTCTAAATCCCCTGAAGCTATGGATGACTCTCACTTAGGATTACAATGACTTGATTTTCAAAAGGGATTTTGACACACCTATGGAAGGTGGACGACACAGCATGCAGGCTATGTATCCAAGGCCTTCCTCGTAATAGGTTGTAGTGGGGTGGATGTCCAAAACATGGAACACTCCTACGTAAGCTATCCCTCCCATTTCCATGGGAAGTTCAACGGATCCTAAAGGTCTAGATGCATTTCCATTGTATCCACTAATTACGATGGGACTTGGATTCATGGAAGTCAAGGTGACTCCAATTTGATATGCTATGTGGAGTGGAAGGATGTTGAGCCCTCCTCCTCCGTCAACTAGGCACCTATCCAGAGAGTGGTGATTCAATACCACCTCAATGTGTAGGGCCTGATTATGGGATTCATAGGGTCTTTCGAGATCCTCTTCCAAAAACATGATAGGTGTTTTTGCACCTATGGACGCCACTTGATTGGACAAGGATTCTGGGGTTATGTCCGAACTAACCTTTGCTCTTTCTAGAATTTTCTCTAACACGAGTCTATGCCTAGGCGAGGTTTGTATCAGCTCTAGGATGGACATGTTAATGGAAATCTTTGAAAGATGGTTTTTGAAATCATACAAGTTCAAAATGACTTTTCCTTTGTCCGTTTTGGGCAGAACTCCAAGAATACATGCTTTTGAAGGGTCAGGCACACTGACCATTTTTTTAGCATTTTGTAGATGTGGGAGTTGATAGATCCTCCCGGATCTTGTCACTTCCCCCACGATCAACCTAGGGTTTGCACTTAAGATGGCTCTAATCGAATGTTTTGGAGCACCTTGAATTTTCAAAACTGGTTTAATCGGGGACGGAACTCTTGATGGTCCCCGAATCACTACTTGGGCAGGTTTCCTATGCAGGATGAGTGTAGATGCACAAGTGGAAAAACCAGACTTATATGTATGCGCTAGACTCTTTGAAATTGTGAGAGCACATACCTCTTTGGCCTTCCCACTGGTACTTGCGTGATTGGGGAAGGGTTCTTTGAAAATAGCTTGGGCAGGCTCCGGTTCCTCAGTGACCTGAAGTCGGCCCTCTACTATCAAGTTCTCGATTTGGTTTAGGAGGGAAAAACAATGTTTCGTATCATGGCCTTTAAGCTGATGATACTTGTAGAATCAATTTAAAAACCTCCCTTTGGAAGTGATTCCCTCAGGGATTTTAGGGTGTTCGATCATGCCTTGGGCGAGTAGGAGGTCTAGGACCTCCGACACAGGTTACCCCAGCGGAGTGTACTCCCGTTTTTCAAATGGTTTTTGTATTTTTTTATCTTTTTTGTTTTCGAAACTCTCAAAATTCTTTGAAGTGCTTGCCAGTCTTGGATCTACCCAGACATTGGCGATCTTTTGGGGTTTTTCCCCTTTGTCCATGGTGGGTAGCCCGTAATTGACGGTTTTTTCCAAACGAGTTTTTGAAATCACGCTCCCTTTCCACAAATGGTCGTAAATCCCTTTTTTCAAATTTGTTTTAAAAAGAGATGCTTTTTTAATCAGTTTGTGGAAAGTAGAGATTTCATGTAAAGAAAGAAGAGTTTTCAATTCAGTTTTGAAATTATCCAGGATGAGCATTACTGCGCATCCTTCGGATATGGGTTCTCGCACCTGCCCAAGGAGCGACCTCCATCGAACGATAAATGTATGCACATCTTCATTCATACCTTGCTTTGTATCCCTTAAACTGTTCAATGTAGGCGTGACTTCTACGTTGTGTGAAAATCTTTGCATGAAGCAGTTTGCCAACTCTTCAAAAGTTGCGAACTGGCTCAAATCGTAGGAAGCCAGCCATTTAGAAGCTGTGCCTTTGAGGGATAAGGGAAACCAATACACCCATTTCATCGAGTCCTTCTTTTTCTTGTGGGCTCGACGAGAGAAAAGCTGCAGGTGAGACTTAGGGTCTCCCGTGCCATCATACCGATGGAAATTCGGTATTTCGTCATCACTGTCTATTTCATAATCTAAAGGGAGAAAATCAGATAGGACGTACGTTGTTTTCTCTTTATTTTGCCCCTTCAGCAACTGCTGTAGGGCTTTACGATCCTTGTGAGTGAAGGAATCGAGGTATTGGTTGCCTTCCATCTCGGAGGTCTCCTTGTGTTTACGAGTTTTTCCAAACTTCTTTTTGGCCTTTATTGGTTCGCCATGTGACGAACACGAATCAGCTGCTTCAGCCTCTTGGTTGAGAGCAGCGACTTTGGCCTCATACTCTCTTCTTAACTCTTCCTCTTTTTGTTTTTGATTTTTCAAAGATCTCCTAGAATGAGAACTTGAAGAGCATGAGAACCAGCTAGACACTTCATTGGAGTCTGAACTCGACATGACTCCGATGCTTTTAAATCCAACTATGAAATGCAAGAAGACAAAGAGTTAAAACACTTTTCTTTGAAAATGAAATTTTTAGAGACTGGTTTGTTTGTATCGATTTTTCCTTAAGACCCACGTCCCACCGGGTGTGCCAAATCTGTAGACACGGGAAATCCTCGACTCCGGGTTTCTTAGGCCTGGAGCGAATCTTTCCGTGCTTACATCGCTTTAAAAGGGCGTGCCAGCTAGCTTTCTCAAACTAGCGAAGTAAGTTTTAAAAATATCTGACTTTTGGGGCGACTGTGGACAAGTGGGTTCTTTTCGTCGCAGACTTTCTTGCACCGGCGTGCAAAGGTCTGTCTGTACGCTTAGGAAAACTCGATTTTAAACAAACACGACTCTTTCGAAAACTTGAAAGTGTTTTTATCGATTGGTTTTGTCAAAATTGCAACTTTTATACATGGGATCTATGCGTTCCTATGTCTCTCTTGTTTTAGCCAATTTTGGCGTGTAGTCGTGTGCATCCAGTGCTCGATTTCGGGCAAGTTCTACACGATTTGATTAATCTGGTTCGATGCAAATATGCTCCCTATCTCGAGTGTGGCAGATATGCAATGCAAACTCACACAACTTGAAGGGAAAACCCAGAATTTAAAGACGTAGCAGAAGGGAAATTGCAGAAGGAAAAATATGGCTATAACTTAGATGCGAAAAGAAAATATATAGCTATATCTTAAGAGCGAGAAGGCTCAATGTGAGTGAGTGCTTTGAGTGTATAAATTGAAAGGCAACTCACGCAACGTGAATTTAAAACCCAGCTGAAGGGGAAATACGTATATATATGTAAGAGCGGAAAGGCTCAATGTGAGTGAGTGCTTTGAGTATATAAAATGAAAGACAACTCACACGACTTGAACCTTAAAATCCAGCTGAATGTATATAAATAGAGCTATATCCTATGGGCTGTTAAGGCCCGTTTGTGTACAAAGGTGTGCAGATAAGAGCGGAAAGGCTCGAGTGTACATGTGTGATTCGTGTTTCAAGCCACAATATTACATCTCGGGGGGAGACTACGCTCCATTATTACAACCCCGTATCGAATTTAATCGAACTTGAAACAATGTAAAAGATCAGATTCGAACACTTACACGTCGCCTGCTCGGGCTTCCTTTATCAATGGGATCCGACCTTGGATATAACCGTTGGATGGGTCTCTCGCTGCGAACCGATCCGATGCATGGAGTTTTTGGTCCTAGTTCACTATCTAGGTTATGTCGACACGCAAAGGTTCTACGGTTTTGGGTGGGATTTTAGCAAACCTAAGGCAAGGTGTAGGGGATCTAAGGCCAGTTCTAAAGTGAGGGGCTTACATAGGTTTGAGTCCAAGTCCTAAGGCGATGGTCGACCAGCGAGGGTCCAAGTTAGGTGATGGTCCTAGTGCGGATTTGGGAAGGGTCCTAAAGGAATGCTCGGCCAAGTTGGTGCCGAGCTTGTTTGATGTTCTAGAGATAGTCCTAGGGTGAGTCCTAAAGGAATGGCTCGGCCAAGGGTGGCCGAGCTAGACAAGTCTTAGGGTTAGTCTAGGTTAGGCCTTGGGGTGAGGTTGCTAAAAGAAATGGTTCAGCCAAGGGTTGCCGAGCTGGGCGGCTTGGGTTTATTTTAGGTTGAGATTTTGGGATGAAATGGCTAAAGGGAATGGCTCGGCCAAAGGTGGCCGAGCTGGACAGCTTGGGATTTAGTTTCGGTTGGGATTTGGGGGACCCAATAGGACAGACCTAGGGTGAGCTCGGCCAGCTATTGGCCGAGCTTGGTATGGGCTTGGGGGGGGACAGTTTTGGGTAGAGTCTAGGTGCTATTTTTGCAAGGTTCGGCCAGCATATGTTTGGTAGAACTTGCTGGATTTTCTCAAGAAGGCTAGGTGGTTTAGAAAGTTAGGCTTTAGGTGCTAAATGGGGCAGATCTAGGGTGAACTCGGCCAGCCAATGGCCGAGCTTGGGATAGTCTTAGGTGGGGATGGACTTGGGTGAAACTAGATTAGTTTTTAGTGAAGTTTGGCCAGCTCCTTGGCTGGACTTTGCTGGGTTTTCAAAAGGTGGTATTGGGTGGTTTAGAGAGGCAAAGGGGAGAGCGGTTTAGGTGGGTTCTAGGGACTCACCTTGGCCACGGTTTTAGTGCTTTCCACGCATCCTTTCTTCACAACGAGTGGACCATCCATGGCTGCTGGATTCACTTGAGCAGCAAACAATACTTGGCGTGAAATGGAGAAGCTTCTTGGCTTACAAAACCAGCCCACCTATTACAAAAGGCAAAGGGGGAAACCAGCCCCCTTTGTTGACTTTTCCCTCTCTCTCTCTCTCTCTCCTACCCAAGCAAAGAGGCGTGAAAAAAATTTGCAGCCCTTATGAATCAGCCCCTCACGTCCTTTTATAGACTTCTTATTTGGATATGGATCCTAGGTTGATTCTGATATCCGGATCCAATCCAAGTCTTGTTTGGATCTGGATCTTGGGTCTGGATATGGATATTTAGATCCAGATTTGATCCAAATTTTCTCTTCTTCGGTCCTTCCTGGCGTTTCGAGCCGGACGTCTTGTGCGGGCCTTGAGTTCATCAACGCTCCGTCTTATGTTGGGTTTTTCCCAATTTCGTCGTCCAAGCTCCTTTTCACCTTTCTGGACTCTATTTCAACTGATTTTTGTTGTTTTTGACTTGGATTGTTCGTGATTTCAGGGGCACTGTTGGCTTGGCCTCCGATGCTTCCGTCTTGAAGTCCATTTGCGGCCTGGACTCCTCTTTTGTCTTTGAATTTGGCTTTTCATCGGGCTGGGCTTGCTCTTTGAATTTTTCGAATCTCTGTTGCAACTGCTTTGGGCCAGGTTTTACCTGTTCGTCTAGGCTTTTGCAAAAATAGGACTTTCGTCCATTTTCAAGAATGTATGTTCCAACAGGGTTGGAAAACGGAGGTTTGAAGTATTTGAGTTCCTGGGTTTTCGAAAATTTCCAATTTGGCTTTCTGAGCTTATTTCTGAACCAGGCATTTGGTTTTGCAAAATTTTTTGGTTTCGGGGTGTTTACAAAGATCTTTTATAATACCTCTACTGATTAGTGGGTATCAAAACCCTTGTGAGGAGAAATATAAGAAATTGGAAGTCCTTTTTCATAGAAACCAAAAGAAGTTTCCCTTTTTGAAAAGAAATTTTGAAAATTCTAAACATCGAAAGAAACAATATGGGAACCATCTTGCTTGGGGAAGCCGGCCTTCATAGGCTTCTTCTCAAGTTCACGAATTATAGGTGTGGGTCTCTAAACATCCACTTTATTCACCTCATATTCCATATGCATTCATAAAGTGGTTGTCCATGTATGATCATCCTAGAACCAGGTGTTTTCTTGTTAAGTCCTCTTTGGCTAAATTCTCTCCTTCTCCAAAACAAATCCAAGGAAATGGATGATATGGTATGAGGAAAACTGCATACTTTCAAGATAAATCTGGGAAGAAAATCAAATGGGTATTTTCTTCTTTGCTATTATCCAAATAAATTTAGATTAATGCCAATAAGGGACATCTGTAAACACCCAAAATTTTCTTAAAAATAAAAAAATTTCATCTTTTAGAAATTTTGCTTTTTTTGGCACATTTGGGTCTTTTAAGGGTTCTCAAATAAAGACACGTTAAACAAACTCATTTTTGCATCAAAAGTTTGTAGCAACCTCAAAATGATGGTATATTGCATCTCTCTTAAAAAAATCAAATTTGGACAAAATTAAACAAAATTGACTATTTTACCCTTAAGACCAAACTGACAGGATTCTGTCTTTTTAAATGATTGCCTTTAAAGAAATGATGATTTAAAACAATTTTTTTATAAACAAATGAAAATGGGACATTGGGAATCAAACCCAAAAATCTTTGCAAATTTATTTACAAAATTCCAAAACCCCTGAAATTTAAATTAAATTAAAATCAGACCTCAAAAATTCACCCGGTTGAGAATAGTCTCATTCTGAGACCTAAGACCCAAGAGTTAAAGTGGTTCGATAACAGACACACGTTGTAGTGGTTAAAGCGGTTCGATACTCTATACCCATTTAAAGTGGTTAAATGGTCAAGGTGGTTAAAGACGGACTCACAGAGCTACAGTAGGTCACCCTTGCAAAACAGAAATTGGGAATGAAACCCATTGCTTTTCTAAAATAATATTTGATTTCATAAAATTTGATGTTTTCAAATATAAAAATGTTTTTTTTTTATATAAAGTGTTTGAAACCATACTAGCCACATATAAAACTCGGACCAGAAGGAGGTAAATTCTCCGAAAAGAGGAGGTGATATGGACCAAAAAGGCAACGACTGAGTACCTACCAATTTTGGCACTATTGGGCAAGATATTCTATCATTTTTTTTAGGTGTTAGAAAGGAAGGTCAGTGTCAAAAAAAAGGAAAGTCAATGTTCAAGAAAGGAAAATCAATGTTCAAGAAGGAAAGTCGATGCCTAGAAAGGAAGGTCGGCATCCACAATGGAAAGTTAGCATCATCCACGAAAAAGGAAAGTGATGCTCAATTTAGAAAGCTATGATTTCTAATTTGGCAAGCTATGATACTCAATTTGGTAAGCTATGATGTTTAATTTGGTACGCCACCAAGAGGAAACTTACAGTTTCGGCATAAATGAATCATATGACCTACCCATAGGTGACCTTGATACACAACTGGCCGACATCATCAATACTTACCTGCCTAGTTCGGCATCAAAGGATTAAGCAACTTACCTTTCCTTGGTTTGATTTGGTAAGTCCTCAAAACAGCAGCTTGGCCAAAATCATCATGTCCACCTACCTTTCACAGCAGCTCAGCCATGAATTCACCATGTTGACTGGAGTTGCCATAAGGGAGAAGCTTACTAAGTCAAGTCTCACTCAACTCCAACATGGAAGGAAGAAGGGATAGCAACAAGGTTTAGTTAATGTCAGTCCCTTTTACCTTTCGAAGCCCAGCAAAGTGGGTGCCACCACCTTAACTCGATATGGTAAGTCAGCCCACAAGGTTGGAGCCGATCTTAACATGGTAGGTCAGCCAACAAGGCAACCCAACCAAATCCCCTGACCTTCCAAGTCTAGCCAGCTCCAGCATCCTAGCAAGGTTGCAGCCGGTGATCCAAATTGGTATGAAGAAGCTTGTCTATGTAGACACCCAAAATTTTCTTTTAATTCTTACCTTTTTAGGAAAGTGTCCATTTTTGGTAATTTTGGGTTTTCGAAGGAAAAAGGTACTAAACGAGTTTGTTTTGGTACCAAAATTTTATGAAAGCTTTAAAATGATGAAAGAATACTTTCCTTTCTGAAAAATTCGAATTTTGACAAAATTGGAAAAAAATGACGATTTTGCCCCCGGCATGGAAAAGCTGGATTTCGTTTTCTTAAAAGATCTATGACAAAAAAAATATGTTGAAAGCTTGCCTTTTGAAAAGATATAGGCATTTATAAGACAATTTGCCACCTGAAAAGGCAGGTGGGTTCCCAAAAAGGAGAGCGGGCATCAAAAAGGGAAAGTGAGCTTCCCAAAAAGAAAAGTTCATATTCGGAAAGAAATCAGTTGCCCGAGGGAAAAGTTGATGTTATCAAAGGAAAGGAAAGATGGAAGCAAGAACGATAGCTTCCGAGAACAAAGGTTTGGTATCGAACGCCTTTCGTAACGTGTCCATGTTATGTTTGGGTGTCGAGCAATGTGGGGATGGGAGCAAGAAGGAGGAGCCTTGCTGATATCGTGCAGGAAGAATTAGCTCAACCACCATCCTTATCTGGTCAGATTTCTCATCCTGTTAGTAGCAATGGCTTTTGATGATCTGGATCGTCCAATTTAGGCAGAAACTGTTTCGCATGCACATAATGTGTGGAACGTTGTTGATGGTCTGCATTCTGGAGCAATTAATTTAGGCCTGCCCAGAGGTCAGACCATGAGATCATCCCTTCCTCGTTCCTTTGCATCTGCTGTGTGATCTTCACTCTCAAGAAGCAGCACTCCTGATCCTAATTTGGCAGCAAGAGCTCCAAGCCCCGGTCTTCCTCCAGTAGATGAACAAGAAGACATTGCAGCAGCTTTCTCTGACCTAAATATACCAAAAGGTGGAGTTGATGATCAAATCAGTTTGCAACCTCAGTCAGAGCAGGAGCGTCGTGCTCTTTTTGTCTCTCTTCAGGATTTTCCAAATGGTCGTGATAGACTTCTGCATCAGCAACATATGAACAACTCAGATGCTGAAATGTTGCAAATGTCCTTTTTGTCTATGGCAATGTATGATAGTTTGCTTAAAACAAATGGTAGCACTGCAGACCTCAATCCTCTTAAGATGGTTCCTGATAAGTTACCATCATTAAGTTCTCCTGGAAGTTCTTAGTGGTCCAACATTCACTATCGAGATTCAAATTCACACCTTTTGGCATTGGATTTGAATGGGCACTCTATGAATCAATTGCTACCCTTGTTGGTTGACAATAATAACTTCAACACAGATAGCAAGGAAATAAAAGATTTTAGAGGCAGGAGCCAATTTGGAAATAGATTCTGAAGATCCTCTAGTTACAAGGCATCAGCATCTAAACGGGGTTTCGTATGGGTGGCAGGACATTGCGCCTATTCAGCCTGATATTCAACCAAGCGCATCTACAACTTCTTTCATACAACAGCATGCTAACGCTGGCTTGTTTCTCAGAAGTACCGGTGGTACCAATCCATGGAGTAGTGTGACCATCCCAGCGAGTGATTCTGCAGTATGTTGGCCTGGTAATGGCATCAATCTATATAGTTCATCAAATTCTGCCATTGCTGCTGCTGCTGCTGCCGCTTTGGCACCTTCACAACCACCTTTGTATCCTGTAACGGTTCCATCAATTCAACCTGATCAAGTAATGGGTCTCAAAGTAGGCCATATGATCCCATTGCGGACAGCATGGAGCCTCTTACTCCAGAAGAAACTGATCAACACATAGCCATGGGAAGCGTTGCTCCATATTCAGGAAAGAATCAGGTGGATGAACACGGATGAGGCAGCTCCACTTGCCACACACTGCGCCAATCAGTTTCAGCAAGCAACAGTAGCAAACGATGGCGGTGAAGGAAAGCCAACCTTGGCTGATCCACCAAGACAGCCCACAACTGCCAATTGCAGTTTCCACAGCCAACATCAATTACCATTTTGGTCGAATCCAGCAGCTCCACTTACCTTCAACAGCAAACAATCCACGTTTTGGAAGGCCTGCACAGCAACTCATTCCAAAAATCGATGTTTTACAGTAGCCACTTGCCAAAAGACTGCTCCGCTCAGTAAGGCAACTTGCCTTGTCCAAGCCTACAACAAAGAGGCATCCTTGAGCCTATAAAAAGGGTCTCCAAGGTGCTGCAAACGGGGGAATCCGAAAATCCTCTGGTCACCACAAAGCCTCAACCCGAGAAAACCAAGAAAACAGGAACAGTCAGTCTGAAAATTCAGAGAAATAGAGAGAGAGAGAGAGAAAGGAAGAAAAGAAGGAGAAGAAGGAAGTCCGGCCTGGTTCCGACGTCCAACGATCGTCCGGCGAAGTGCTCCTACGTCCCCTCTCACTCACAGAGGTTGGAATTCTTGCACAAATTGGTTTTAATCCATGAGAACCTGAAAAAGCACAGATTCTGGAAATTTGTACATGAATCAAGGCTTTGAGCCCATGTTCTTCATTTATATCGATACAAACATGCATGATTCCTTCATAAACGAAATTAAAATCCATGTTTAGATGATTTTCATGATTTATTAGGACTGATACAGGTTGAACTTTGTTCTAGAATCACGTTAGGAACCTTCTGAAATTTTCTGTAAAACTGGTTTCTGAAACTGTCTGTGCACATGCGTCTGATCACGGAATTTTTATAGACAAACGGATAAGCCAATTGCTTCGAAATTTTGCATGAATAATCTAGACATATCAGACGTTCTTAGATAAAATTTTTAGGAATTGTTATGAAATTTTGCCTAGCCAGTTATATCCATGAAGTTTATACAAAATCCAGATTGCGTTTTACAGAAACAGAATGTTCAGTAATAGACCTCTGTTCTTTTGCCCATATCTCTGCAACCACTGAGTGAAATTGGATAAAATTTGATTCTTTGAAAACCTAACATCCGTGTCTTTCTAACACAATAAATTTTATCGAAATTGGATGACTGAGCACTGAGATATTGCTATTTTTCTGAGCTTCTGATCCACAGAAACAGGGTTGTTCTGAATTTTATAACAGTTTCTGATTCTGTATTTAATTCTCAGAAAATGAAGAACAAAATTATAAAATAAAAATATATTCTGATTCTACAGACACGTGTCTCTATTCTGTAAAAGTTTTAGAATTTTTGGAGAATCAAAAATATTTTTAAAAATTCAGAGAACAGGCCTCTGAAACTGAACAGGTTCTGCAAATCTAAGAATCTGAAATTTTTCAGAAATCAAGAACTTAAACACAAATCTGAACTTTGGAAAATCTGGTTTTTCCTTTTTCGAATTAATGGATTCAAACAAATTTTAAGCGTCTAGGCTGACCCTTGAGCGCCGGTTCAAGAAGGCCTAAGTCGAAAAGATCTCACTTGTCCACAATCGTTCTAAGAAGTCAGAAAAACATAATTTGTTAGTTTTGGTAAACTAACTGGCACGCTCGCGTAACCCGACGTAGTTTGAGGGTTTGATTTCGAATCCCAAACGATTTGAAATAAAATCACGTCTACAGAATTGGCACGCCCGGTGGGACTTGAGTCTTAGAAACTTGTTTGAATCCGTGATACTAACTAAATTTTCAGGTTTGTGATAAGATTTCATTCACAGGTTGATCATGTCGAGCTCAGAAGGATCTTGCGAGGTATCCAGCCGGGTCTCCTCCTCTACCAGCCGCTGCTCGAACAAAATTTCAAAAAGCTTTTCAAAAGGAGACAGGTTCGCTGCCCTAAGGGAGGGAATAAAGGTACTAAGAGAAGAAATCGACGCTTTAAGCCAAGAAGCTGAAGTAGTCGAATCCTGCTCTTCCCATGATAGGAAAACCAAAACGAATAGGAAATCAAACCACTCTAGGAAGCCTAGAGTCGTTTCCAAAATTGGAGAAGAACTTGAGCCCGAATCCTTTACCATGAAAGATCGAAAGGCTCTACATCAACTTTTGAAAAACCAAAAACATGAAAAAAAGTCCTATGCCTTATCAGATTTCCTACCTTTCGACTACCAAACTGATAGTGATGATGAGATACCCAGCTTCCACCGTTATGATGGAAATGGAGACCCTAGGACTCATCTCCAACTTTTCTCCCGAAGTGCCTATAAAAAGAAAAAAGACTCCTCTAAGTGGGTCTATTGGTTCCCTCATTCTCTAAAAGGAAGTGCTGCAAAATGGTTGGCCTCTTATGACTTAAGCCAGTTTACCGATTTTGAAGAATTAGCCAACTGTTTTATGCAAAGATTTTCTCACAATGTTGAAGTTACTCCCACCTTAAATACATTGAGGGACACAAAACAAGGCCCTAACGAAGACTCCCACGCGTTCATCGTTAGATGGAGATCAATCCTGGGGCAAGTCAAAGAACCTATCTCCGAAGGGTGTGCAGTGATGCTCATCCTAGACAATTTCAAAACTGATTTGAAAATCCTCCTTTCCTTACATGAGATTTCTACTTTCCAAAAATTGATCAAGAAAGCTTCCCTCTTCGAGACTAATTTGAAAAAGGGAACTTATGAAGATTTATGGAAAGGAAAAAGTTTTCCAAAAAAGTTTGAAAAACCTGGGGCATATGGGCCACATGCACCAGAGGGAGGAATAAAAGTACCAAAAGTGGCTAATGTTCGAGTAGAGCAAGGTTCAGCAGGACCCTCAAAACCTTCAGGGCAAAAAGATTTCGAAAAAAACCAAAAAAATAAAAAGAGATTTGAAAGAAGGGAGTACACTAACCTAGGACAACCATTCACAGAGGTCCTAGACATCCTATTGGCACAAGGTCTCACAACACTCCTAGAGATTCCCGAAGGGGCACCACCCCAAGGAAGGTTTTTAAACAAGTTTTGTAAATATCATAGGCTCAAGGGCCATGATACCCAACACTGCTACGCCCTGAAGAATAGGATAGAGGATTTGATCGAGCAAGGTAAGTTGCACGTGTCTCAAGAGCCGGAGTCACCCTAGGCCATTTTTAAAGAACCCTTCCCTAACCACGCCAGTACAAGTGGGAAGGAAAAAGAGGTATGCTCCCTATCACACTCCAATCATGCAGTGCATATCGTGCATCCCACACCTCACACACCACACTTTCTCGAAATAAAAAATGCCCAAGCAATAGTGATCCGGGGAGCGCTTAGAAACCCGCCCCCAGCTAAAGCCTTGGTAGTGATTTGAGGTGTCCCGAGACACCAAGTTAGAGCCAAAGTAGGAATGAGCCCTAGGGATAGTGTAGAGGAAGTGACTAGATCGGGGAGGATCTATCAACCCCCACACTTAGCAAAACAAACAAGCAAGGGAGTGGTCGTTCTACCAGGCCCCCCACAACCATGCATACCAAACTCATCCCAGGGTGTTGATAAAAAGGGTGTGGTAATAAACCCCTATGACCTAGAAATGCATCTTTCTAAACTACCCATAAACATGTCTATCTTGGAATTGATAAAAATTTCTCCCAAGCATAGACGAGTCCTAGAGGAGATTTTAGAGAAGACTAGAGTCGACACTACCATATCCCCTGAATCCCTATCTATCTTGGTTTCTCCCGTCTTTGCAAAAACTTCCATTGTATTTACAGAGAATGATTTGGGAAAGTATGATGTGATCCATAACCAAGCACTCCATATAGAAGTTGTGTTAAACGGCTACCCTATTAGTAAATGCCTAGTCGATGGAGGAGGAGGCCTTAATATCCTCCCCCTCCATGTGGCTTTTCAAATAGGAATCTCTACCTCTATGCTTGAACCGAGTCCCATAACCATTACAGGATATGATGGGAACCCATCTAACCCCTTAGGCTCCATAAAGTTACCCATGAAAGTCGGACAAATACCTCACGAGGGATTATTCCATGTCTTGGATATAAATCCCCATTACAACCTATTATTGGGAAGACCATGGATACACTCTCTTAGAGCCGTCCCATTCACCTTCCATAGATGTTTCAAAATCCCATGGAAAAATCGAGTAGTGGTTGTTTTTGGAGAAGACCATCCCCAATTAAATGGAATACAAACCTTTCCTTGTATATCAGGAGAGTCAAATTAGGAAGTAAAAACCAATCGGGAAACTGCCAAAATAAACCTCCCTGAAATAGCCAAACCTTCCAAAATGAGAGTAGTCCGTATTTTAGGCAAGTCAAAACCTTTCAAATCCCTCCATCTTCCCAAAAGAACCGTTAGGATAAGTAAACCTGCCATAGATGATTCATCTTTTCAAAATGATCCTCTATATCAAAAATTTTCAAAATTCAAAAAACCTTGGAAGATGTTGCTAAATATGGGATATACTCCTTACCAAGGATTGGGGGTCCAAGGCCAAGGAAAACTAGAGCCTATTATACCTATGCCAAATATAGGACGCCATGGTTTAGGATATAGCCTATCCATACCACCCGAGCCACCACCCGAAACCAATTGGGTTAAGGGTGCCTTAGAACCTGCTAAAACCGAGACCTATGGTTTAGACATCTTATTTGGAGTCTAATTCATAGCGTTTTCTTTGCAGGTTTGATGGAAGATCCCTCTTTTGAGAAAAATACAAAAAAAGTATATATTTCCAAAAACCAAAAAAATCTATGTTTAGATGAGAACCTGAAAAAGCACAGATTCTTTGAAATTTGTACATGAATCAAGGCTTTGAGCCCATGTTCTTCATTTATATCGATACAAACATGCATGATTCCTTTATAAACGAAATTAAAATCCATGTTTAGATGATTTTCATGATTTATTAGGACTGATACAGGTTGAACTTTGTTCTAGAATCACGTTAGGAACCTTCTGAAATTTTCTGTAAAACTGGTTTTTGAAACTGTCTGTGCACATGCGTCTGATCACGGAATTTTTATAGACAAACGGATAAGCCAATTGCTTCAAAATTTTGCATGAATAATCTAGACATATCAGACGTTCTTAGATAAAATTTTTAGGAATTGTTATGAAATTTTGCCTAGCCAATTATATCCGTGAAGTTTATACAAAATCCAGATTGCGTTTTACAGAAACAGAATGTTCAGTAATAGACCTCTGTTCTTTTGCCCATATCTCTGCAACCACTGAGTGAAATTGGATAAAATTTGATTCTTTGAAAACCTAACATCCGTGTCTTTCTAACACAATAAATTTTATCGAAATTGGATGACTGAGCACTGAGATATTGCTGTTTTTCTGAGCTTCTGATCTACAGAAACAGGGTTGTTCTGAATTTTATAACAGTTTCTGATTCTGTATTTAATTCTCAGAAAATAAAGAACAAAATTATAAAATAAAAATATATTCTGATTCTACAGACACGTGTTTCTATTCTGTAAAAGTTTTAGAATTTTTGGAGAATCAGAAATATTTTTAAAAATTTAGAGAACAGGCCTCTGAAACTGAACAGGTTCTGCAAATCTAAGAATCTGAAATTTTTCAGAAATCAAGAACTTAAACACAAATCTGAACTTTGGAAAATCTGGTTTTTCCTTTTTCGAATTAATGGATTCAAACAAATTTCAAGCGTCTAGGCTGACCCTTGAGCGTCGGTTCAAGAAGGCCTAAGTCGAAAAGATCTCACTTGTCCACAATCGTTCTAAGAAGTTAGAAAAACATAATTTGTTAGTTTTGGTAAACTAACTAGCACGCTCGCGCAACCCGACGTAGTTCGAGGGTTTGATTTCGAATCCCAAACGATTTGAAATAAAATCACGTCTACAGTCTACATGAGCATATACAATGCGGTGATCGTCAATGGGAACAACTCACTAAATTATTTCCCAATTGATGGTCATGTTGATCCACATGGAAGAGAGTCAGCCATGGCCGAACCTAGCTATTGTCCCAAGTTCAATTAAAGTCAGCCTTGGCCATGATGTCAACCCAGCTGCACTTACATTGGCCAACCTCAGCAACCTTCTCAAGCTCAACTGAATTCAACAAATGGACAGCGTTATAAACACCCAAAATAAATTCAAAATAAAAAATTTCCATCTTTTAAAAATTTTACTTTTTTTGGCACCCTTGAGTTTTTAAATAAAAATACATGAAATGAACTCATTTTGGTGTCATAATTTTCTAGCAACCTAAAAATGATGATATATTGCATCCCTATTGAAAAAAATCAAATTTGGACAAAATTTTATAACAATAACTATTTTGCCCTCATGACCAAATTGGCAGGATTTTGTCTTTTTAAATAATTATTTTTAAAGAAAGGATGATTTCAAACAATTCTTTTTATATAAACAAATGAAAAAGAGAACATTGGGAATCAAACCCAAAAATGTTTGCAAATCTATAAATTTATGAAATTCCAAAACCCTTGATATTCAAAAATAAATTAAATCCAAATTAGACCTCAGAAATTCGCCCGATGAAGAATAGTCTTATTCCAAGACCTGATACCCAGGGTTAAAGTAGTTCGATGCCCTTTTAAACACCCTAAATAAATTTTGAAAACAAGCATACTCCTAATTTCGAAAAATAACTTGTTTTAAACATCTGCTTTAAATTGAGAATTTCAAAATCTTCAAAATAAAGATTTTGAAGTTAAATATTTTCAAATTAAAGCTGAAGGGATTAAGCACATATCAAATCAAAAATAGGAACAAATCAATATGGGAGCGACGATGAAGGTGACGGTTGAGCCAAGTCCTCATCAAACCAGGACCGAGATCGTGTGAACCAAGTGATGGATCAAGGATTCAAATAAAGGATTGGAGTTCAGCCTCAAGTTCGAATGGGCAAGTCAAGCAAGGTGGCGGGATAATTCATAGCATGGATCGCACCTAGGCAAGTCAAGTCCTAGCCAATTGCTCTAGCCAAGGCGCACATGGCTTGACCAAGGATGGATCAGGTGAACCATCACATGGGCCGCACCAAAGTCTAAAACCAGCCTATATGGGCTCAAGGGGGACCACTCCCCAGCCCCACACCCCATGTGGCCAGCCAAGAGTTGGGTCAAGACTTGGGTTCCAAAGTCCCATTCAAGCCCAATCCAAGACCCACCAAAAAGCCTATAAAAAGGCACCTTGGGGGGCTCATTTCCAACATTGAAGGGATTCACAAGCAAGAGGGGAGGACTTGTAGAGAGCCTAAAAAAGAGAGGGAGTGCTGCAAATAGAGAGAGAGTGAGAGAAAAGAGAGAGTGAGAGAGGAGAAGAAGAGGACGAGTCCCTCTTGAAACCGTGCATCCATTAGGGGGTCGGTGATTGTAAGTATTCTTCTCCCTTTTGATTTTAATTCTCTTTTCTTCCTATTCAATTTGAGAGGGGGTTGTATTAATGGATCTAGTCTCCCCCCATATTGTAATAAAGTAGGAGTACTGCCATTTCATTTCGGTTATACATGCGCCTTCTACTTGTTCGTTTTGATGTCTCTCCTACCTCTCTATATTCTATATACTCTCTATATCTCCAAATCCCCTCTCTACTTAAGCTAATATGTATTTACATTGATTTCCCTTCAGTTATGTGCTTAATGTTGTTGGTGGATTGACTTTAAATTCGGATAGATGCATGCACATATGTTTTAAAATTGAAATTGTGTTTTCCTACATCTGGCATACGTTCATTGTTGTAATTTTCATTTCTCGACTGCTGATCCGAATGATCTAAAATTTAAGACACCAAATCTACACACACAAGCACACTAGAAATAAAATTTTCAAGAATTTTAGGGTCGTGTAGCTGCATGGATAAAACTGGACAAGATCGGGCAAATTCAGATCTAGTTTCTACACAGTCTGTTTCTATAAATAAATTTCCAACAAGACTAAAATCATAGAATTTGGAGTTCTATATATAAGATATAGAGGTTTCTTTGGGCCTTTGTGTTTCTATAACAAAATATCCCGAAACTATTCAGTAGAGGTCGATTCCTGATTTAATTCTGTAAATCCACAGCGCTAGAAATAAAAATAGGCTTAGAATCTGCACATTCCATTTTATGTTCTGAAAATTTTTCATGAATTTTGGAGATCTCTAAGTTGCCAAAAATAATTCAGAAATAAGTTTTGAAAACAAAGTCAATTTCTGTTTTTCAGAACTTAAAGATTTTCACCTTCTTGAACAAAGTGCACGAGCTTGCTTTTATCACAACCATCTTTCAACGTGAATTTGGAATCTCACCTACACACATAAAATCCTCAAAGCGCTTAGGCTGACCCTTGAGCATCGGTTCAAGAAGGCCTAAAGCAAAAAGATTTTGCTTAGCCACAATCGCCCAAAGTGAGATTTTAAACTTTTACTAGTTTTGAAAACTACCTGGCACACTCGCACAAGCAAAGTAGATTTGATAAGTTTATTTCAAGTCTCTATATAGACTTGGAGTGAAATTTTCATATCTACAGAATTGGCATGTCCGATAGAACTCTAGACTTTGAGAATTTCAAACTTAGGTGATTCTTCCAAACTCCACTTCTTCAAAACTCTTGGTGTTTAATACCTCTCTTGTGCACAGGTCTACAATTTTTGTCCAAGCATGTCGAGTTCAGAGGGCTCCTATGAGGTGTCGAGCCGAGCTTCATGCTCCTCAAGTCGCCTTTACAAAAAGTTTTCAAAAACTTATTTCAAAAACCGAAAAGACTAGCTTGTTTCCCTAATAAGGGAGCTTAAGTTCATACGAGAGAAAGTTGTCGCTTTAAGCCAAGAGACCGAAGTGGTCGAATCATGCTCTTATCACGGGAAACAAAAAGGGCTCACAAGAAACCCTCGTACACAAGGAAAGCCAAAATGGCCTCTAGATTAGAAGAGGAATCGGAGCCAGAATCCTTCACTATCTAAAGGATAGAAAAGACTTGCAACAACTATTGAAAGGCCAAACCAAAGAGAAAAGTGCCTACGCATTATCGGATTTTCTACCATCGGATTATCAAACTGATAGTGACGTTGACATACCGAATTTCCACCGATATGATGGAATTGGGCATCCTAAATCCCACCTTCAGCTCTTTTCGCGAAGGGCATAAAGAAGAAAAAGGATTCTTCAAAATAGATCTACTAGTTCCCTCTCTCTCTCAAGGGAAATGCATCAAAGTGGTTGGCCTCATATGACTTGAGCCAATTTACCAACTTTGAAGACTTGGCGAATTGTTTCATGCAAAGATTTTCACACAATATTAAGGTTACGCCCACTTTGAATACCTTGAGAGACACTAAACAAGCTCCTAACGAGGATGCACACACATTCACCGTTAGATGGAGGTCACTTTTAGGCCAAGTAAGAGAGCCCATATCCGAAGGATGTGCCATAATGCTCATCCTTGAAAATTTCAAAACCGATTTAAAATCCCTCCTCTCACTCTATGAAATCTCAAATTTTCAAAAATTGATAAAGAAAGCTTCACTCTTTGAAGCAAATTTGAAAAAGGAAGTGTACGAGGATTTATGGAAGGGGAGAAGTTTTCAAAAACCCCGGTTTGAAAAACAAGGGGCATATGGGCCACACACAACTAAGAGTGGGGCCAAAGCCCAAAAAGTTGCAAGTGTCCAAGTAGAGTCGAGCTTGATAGGACCCTCCTGCACCTCTGAACAAAAACATGTCAAGAAAATTCCAAAAAAGTTTAAAAAGAAGAAGTTTACCAAGCTAGGACAATCACTCAAGGAAGTCCTAGACATTCTCTTGACGCAGGGTTTAATCCACCTCCTAGCTATTTCCTAAAGGGCACCCCTTAAGGGAAAGTTTTTAAACGATTTTTACAAGTATCATAGGCTCAAGGGCTATGATACCAACAAGTGTTTTGCCCTCCAACATAAAATCGAGGACTTGATAGAGCAGGGTAGGCTCTACATCTTGGAGGAACCGGAGCCCTCCCAAGTAATCTTAAAAGAGTCTTTTCCCAACCACGCAAGCACAAGCAGAAAAGGAAAAGAGGTATGTCTTCTTCCACTCAAAACTCATGGGATTGATCATGCATTTCATGGAGTTCACACTACTTACCATACACCACTATCCATCGTAATAAAAAAAACCAAGCAAGTAGTGATTCGGGGAGCGCTTAGAGTCCTACCCCGGCTAGAGCCTTAATAGAAATCTGTGGTGCTCCGAGGCATCCAATTAGAGCTAAGATAGGAACGAGCCTTAAGGAAGGTGTATGCGAGGTAACTAGGTCTGGAAGGATCTATCAACCCCCACACTTAGCCAAAAATGCTAGCAAGGAAGCAGTCATTTTGCCCGGCCCTTCAAAAGCATGCATCCCTAATGCATCTCATAACATGGACGAAGGTAAAGGTGTTGTGTTAACCCCATACAATTTGGAATTGCATCTTTCAAAACTTTCCATAAACATGTCTATCTTAGAGTTGATACAAACATCACCTAAACATAGACAAGTCTTAGAGGAAATCCTAGAAAGAGCCAAGGTTAACCTTTCCATAACTCCCAAGTCCCTATCCTTCTTGATCTCCCCAATCTGTGCCAAGGCCCCTATCGTGTTTACAGGGGATGAATTAGAGAGACTAAATATAGCCCATAACCAAGCCTTGCATATAGAGGTGGTATTGAATCACCACACTCTAAACAAGTGCTTGGTCAATGGGAGAGGTCTAAACATTCTTCCTCTTCACGTAGCCTTCCAAATAGGAGTTTTCATGTCTAGGCTAGAACCGAGTCTCATCATTATCACTAGATACGATGACAATTTATCCCATCCATTAGGAGCCATCGAGTTGCTCATGGAGGTAGAGAACATCCAACACACTGGGTTGTTTCATGTCTTAGACATAAACCCTCATTATAACTTGTTGTTAGGAAGGCCTTAGATTCAGTCTTCGAGCCATTCCTTTAACCTTTCACAAGTGTTTAAAAATCCCATGGGATAACTAAGTGGTGGTAGTCCTTGGAGAAGACCACACTCACCTTAAGGAAATTCAAAAATTCCCTTATCTATCAAGTCATCCATCAAGTGAGGAGGCTATGAAAATGCCTCACCCACCTCAAGTTGACCACCCCTTAGGAGACCCTCCCAATAGAGTCATCCATCTCCTAGGAACCCCCAAACATGTAGAGTTATCTCCCTCTAGAGTCATCCATCCTCTAGGGAAACCCAAGTTATCCCCAACTCCCAAACATGTAGAGTCGTCCATCTTCTAGGGAAGCTCAACCTATCTCTAAACCATACCTTCCAACTCCTACTCAAACCCACTCGTGTGTATGACCATGATATCAACGACACCGTATTCCAAGGCCATCATCTTTACAAAAAAAATTAAAACTCAAGAAGCCTTGGAATATAATGTTGAATATGGGATATACACCGTATCAAGGTCTAGGAGCCCAAAGCCAAGGTAGGTTAGAGCCCATCGTACCCTTGCCTAACCTGGGTCGACATGGATTGGGATACACACCATCCATACCCCTTGAGCCACCACCTAAGACCAATTGGGTCAAGGGTGCCCTAAAACCCACTAACACCAAAACCTATGAATAGACCTCTTGTTTAGAGTCTAATTCATGGTATTTTCTTTGTAGGTTTGATGGAAGACCCCTCTTTTGAAAAAAATCTTAAAAAGTATATATTTGGAAAAACCAAAAAAATTTGGAAAACTTTCAAAAACCAAAAAAATTGAAAAATGAGAAAATTTCAAAAAGAAAGTTGTTTGTGTTCATTCTCCTAGTCTTTGTTTGGAAAAAGCCAAAAAAATTGAAAAATCTAAAAATCTCAAAAAGAAAGTCCTTTACATTCATCCTTCTAGTTTGTGTTTAGAAAAAGACAAAAAAAAAATGGAAAACGTGAAAACTCTAAAAATCTTGGCCATGTAAAAAGCCCATTTTCAAACTTTTCAAAATCCATGTATATTCCAAAACCAAAGTTGTCTAAGTCCATTATGCACAACCACACTCTCATGCATGATCCTTTCCTAGAAATTAAAGCACTTGAGAGTAATCAAAGCAATGAGAAAGATCCCCTCATCCATGAGGAAGATCAACCTTTTGCCCGAGTTCCATAGAATCCTTGACCTGAAAAAACCTTCAAATTCCGTAAGAGGAGATTTTCTAGAAATCAATCTAGGGAGTGAGTCTAACCCAAAGTGTGTCAAAATAGGTGTATGTTTGCATGAGCATGAAAAAGCATCATTCATTGCACTTTTGAAATCCTATGTGGATGTATTTGCATGGACCTATGAAGACATGCTGGGTCTAGACACTAGGATTGTAGAACATCATCTCCCCTTAGAACCAAATACAAAACCCATGAAGCAGAAGCTTAGAAAAATCCATATCAATGTTCACTCCCAAGTGAAAGAGGGTTTAGAAGACCTTTTAAAAGCCGGATTTATAAAACCCATTGCTTATTCCGAATGGCTTTCAAATATTGTGGTGGTTCGAAAATCCAATGAAAAATTTTGGATTTGCATTGATTTTAGAAATTTGAATAAAGCCACTCCAAAAGATAATTTTCCTCTTTCAAACATTGATTTGATAGTGGATAGCACTGCAAATCATGAAATATTTTCTTTCATGGATGGCTATTTGGGTTACAACCAAATCAAGTTAGCACCAAAAGATCAGGCAAAAGCTATTTTTACTATACCTTGGGGTACATACTGCTACACAGTTATTCCATTTGGTTTGAAAAATGTCGGTGCCATATACCAAAGAGCCATGACTACCATTTTCCATTATCAAATCCATGAGCTCTTGGAAGTATATATGGATGATCTTTTGGTAAAATCAAAAACCCAATGCACACACATAGAATCTTTATAAAAAGTTTTTGAAAGACTTAGGCTTTATAAAGTGAAGCTAAACCCTCAAAAATGTGTTTTTGGAGTGGAATCAGGAAAACTCTTAGGGTTTATGATAAGCCAAAGGGGCACAGAAGTCAACCCCTCTAAGTGTCGAGCCATCATAGACATGCCTCCACCCTCCAACTTGACCCAAATCCGAAGCCTCTAAGGTCAACTCCAAGCAATGAGGAGATTTATCTCCAACCTAGCAACAAGATGTGAACCTTTCAATAGGCTTTTGAGAAAAGGGGTTAAATTTGAATGGGATGCCGATTGCCAAAAAACTTTTGAAAGATTGAAAACTTATTTAGTAAATCCTCCAATTTTAAAACCTCCAAAGCAAAGAAAACTTTTATTGTTTTATATTTTCATTCATGCGAATGCACTAGGTGCTTTACTTGCTCAATATGAGGATGATAGTCTTAAGGAGTATGTTATTTACTACATTTCGAAAACTCTATTAGCATATGAAAGAAATTATCAAGCCATGGAGAAAATGTGCTTGGTCTTGGTGTGGGCTTGCCAAAGGTTTAGACATTATTTCCTAGATCATGAAATTTGGATAGCATCTAAACTTGATTCAATCAAGCACTTATTGGAAAAACCTATCCTAACGGGTAGGATAGGT
The DNA here is from genome assembly GCA_036023115.1 of Brasenia schreberi. Classification (NCBI taxonomy): domain Eukaryota; kingdom Viridiplantae; phylum Streptophyta; class Magnoliopsida; order Nymphaeales; family Cabombaceae; genus Brasenia; species Brasenia schreberi. The sequence goes on along the minus strand of JAYKKT010000045.1, from coordinate 7,557,118 downwards.
AAATGGTGAAATGATAGCTAGGGATAACAAAAGATATTTTATTACATTCATTGATAATTATAGTAGATATTGTTATATTACTTGCTTACAAGTAAAGATGAAGTTTTACAAAAGTTTTAAATTTTTAGAAATAAGGCATAAACACACAAGCTAGTAGGGCCTCAAATATTTTTCAAGAATACTGTCAAACCAAGGGTATTGTTCATAAGGTTAGTGCTCCTTATTCACCTTAATCTAATGAGATATCTAAACAAAAAAATAGAATTTTGTGTGATATAGTTAATGTTTTATTATAAAAGTTTTGGATTATCTACTTATATGTTGGAGAAGCTTTGAATATAGCTTATCATATTTTAAATAAAGTTCTCCATATATATAACAAAAGTAGTCCATTTAAACTTTAGAATTGTTGAAAGATCAATCTCAAATATCTGAAATTGTGGGAGTGTCTTACAAAAGTATTTATCCTTGAACACAAAAATAATTGAGACCTAAAATTGTATATATCATATTTTTGAGTTATGTAGAGACAAGATATGCATATAGTTGTAGAAATATTTGATACTAAATTCTTTAAAAATATGTTTCTCATAAAAACGGATGTGTTCCAATGTGTCTTATGTGGATCCTAACCTTACTATTGGTTTTATTTCGAATAATATGGAAATGATATCTAATGTGGGGGGCTGACCTTAATTGTATTGTTTTTATATTAGAGGATTATGAGGAAATAACTAAACTAGAGAGAAGTAAACGACCCAAGATATCCAAAGATTTTGGAAGTGACTTTCTGACCTTCAACATTGAGGATAGTCTTATCACCTTCCAAGAGACTATGATCTCACCATGAGGTTATGTTTTAGAAAAAAACTATTAATGATGAAATCCAATTAATTCTTTTAAATAAAACTTGGGAATTGGTTGATTTGCCTTATTATTGTTTTACTATGGGTTGCAAATGAATTTTTAAGAAGAAACTAAATGTAGAGGTATAATCAATAACTATAAGGCCAAGCTAGCTGCCAAGTAGTACAAACAAAAGGAAGGATAGATTATTTTGATACATATTCCTTTGTTTTCTAAATATAGAGGTACAATCAAAGTTGGAGACCTTGTTTTGAAAACTATCCACCATCGTGGCCCACATCCACTTCGTAAGTGGCGGCCCAAGTGGGATGGTCCCTATATTGTAAGAGGGACAACCACAAATAATGCATATTGATTAATTGATGTTGAGGAAAGAAATTTAGCAGACCCTATAAATACCCAATACTTGAAAAAATATTATGTATAGGGTCTACTTTAAATTCTTTTGAAAAGATTTTAAAATGGATCTCCTTTGAATTTCTTAAAAGAAGAATAAAAATGGATTATGTGATCCTGAATTAGGGAATTGATACTTTATAAAAAGTGGAGTTTCAAAATCATTTGGTAACATTTCAAAAATCCTTGGCTTACAAAATGAGACCTAGTTCAAAATAACAAAATCAAATTGAATCAAGTATCTAAAGGGATGAGCTAAGAAATACAGTTGAAAGAAAATCAAGGATTTTAGATTTTGTTTACACTTATATTTATGAATTCAATTGAATAACTATAAGGGAGAACAAAAAGATATTTTATCATGTTTATTAGAGTTATATTTACTTGCTGAAAAGTAAAGATGAAACTTTAGAAAAATTTTAAATATTTAAAAACAAAGAACAAACTCAAACAAGGAAGTATTCCCCCACTTCATTTCTCCCCAAAAAGGAAAATTGGTAAAATCAAAAGGAAATGAAGAAAAACAAAAACCTCTAATATAAAGGTCTTCTAAAAAGAAAAATAAAAGCAAAAACTTCCAATATAGAGGTTTTCTTTGAAAGAAAAGAAAAAAAAAACAAAGCTCAAAAGAGTAATTTTCCATCAAAATTCTCTTGGCCTTATATCACGGGACGCTTCAGAAGGGACCGTGGTAAATTCTTTCTCAAATCCCCACAGCTTATCCCAATGGAGAAAGATTTACCATTAAAATCCCATAGTAGGAGTAAGACCTACTTATTTGAATTTCATTTTAATTGAGAGTTAGACTTTGTTGTGTGAGAAATTGAATCTTGAAATGTTATTCAAAATTTCCTACAAAATCTCTGCTAAGTAGTGGATATTAAAACCCGAGTGAGGGGAAATGTAAGAAATTGGAAGTCTTTTTTTATAGATACGAAAAGGAGTTCCCTTTTGAAAAGAAATTTTGAAAACCCAAAACATTAAAGGAAGCAATATAGAAACCATCTTACTTGGAGCAGCCAGCCTTCATAGGTTTTTTATCAAGCTCACGAATCTCATGTATGGATCTCTAAACACACACGACACTCACCTCACACACCATGCATACATTCATCCATCAAAGGGTCATCCATACATGATCATTTTAGGACTAAGTATTTTTTCTAAGTCAAGTCCCCTTTGGCTAAGATCCCCTCCTTCAAAAAAATAAATCCAAGGAAATAGATGTTATGAAACGAAGAAAAAATTCATACTCTCAAGATAAATCTGGAAAGAAAAATGGGTGTTTTCTTCTTTGCCATTATCCAAATAAATTTATATTAATGCCAAAGAAGGGCATATGTAAACACCCAAAAAATTTCACAAAAAATTTTGATATTTATAATTTTTATCTTTTCAAGAAAAAATACAGTTTTGGGTCTTTTAAGGATTTTCAAATAAAGACACCTTAAACAAACTCATTTCCGTGCCAAAATTTCGTTGCAACCTTAAAATAAGGATATATTGCATCCCTCTCAAAAAATTCTAATTTTGACAAAAACTCAAAAAATAATTGCTTTACCCTTAAGGCCAAATTACCAGGATTTTACTATTTCAAAATATTGCCTTCAAAGAAAGAATGGTTTCAAACAAATTTTCAAAGAAACAAACGAAAATGGGACATTGGGAACCAAACCCATAAAATGTTTGCAAAATACAATTTCATAAAGCCTCTCAAGTTCAAAAACAAAACCAAATCCAAACGAGACCTCAAAAACTCGCCTGATCGAAGATAGTCTTACTCGAAGACCCTACACCCAAGGGTTAAAGTAGTTCATAACTCTACACTTATCAAAAGAGTTAAAGTGGTCTAACACCCTATACCCAACAAAGGGTTAAAGTGGTTGAAACAGTAAAGACTAACTCACAGAGCGAAAGAAAGTCACACATGCACTCAAGACGGCTCATCCTAGCTGGTGATGATAAGACGTGCAAGATGAACTTAATTCAATTCAAAATCAATTCAAGCATCAAGTGCGAAGCCAAAGGACTAAGGAAGTCATCGAAGTAAAGTCATGGCTAAGACACATGGTTTGGTATCCAACAAAACACTTTGGTTCAAATCAAAACAAGCTAGCCAAGGATGAATTAATGAAGCCTACATCATGCCAGGATGGACCACAACTAGCCACTAAGCTAGACCAAGTGAGATCTGCCCCCTTGAACCAAGCCATGAGGGCGGGTTATGGCATAAATCAAGCAAAGACCACATCAAGATGATCAAGCCACGAGTTGGTCAAATGAAGAGTCAAGGCAAACACCAAGGCAAGGATTGGATGGCTAATCAAAGTCTCATCCATGTCAAAAAAAGAACGGGTTGCAAATTGACTAAGCCTTACCTTACCTTGTTCGACCAAGACAAGAAGGTGGGCTAGAGTGGCTCGACCACACCTAACTTGGATCAAGTGTAAGGCTGAACCATGTGGGCTCCACCAAGCCCACATGGACCAAGAGGGGACCACCCTCCCAACCCACATGCACCCATATGCAGCAATGGACCAGTCCTTGGATTGAAATGGGATGGAACCTTGGCCCAAAATCCAAAACCATGGAAGGCCCTAGAGGCCACCCTTAAAATCTATAAAAGGGGGCCTTGGAGGTTGGTTTTAGGCATTGAAGAGATTGAAGAGGGAGAGAAAATCCTGTAGCAAGAGAGGAAGAGAAAGAGAGAGAGAGAGAGAGAGGAAGGAGAAGGAAGAGAGTGGAGGTGCCGCTCTCAAGCCGCCTACATCAAACCACCGGTTCCACCAAAATCATCCACGTTTAAGGTCAATTCTTTCCTTCTTTTTCAAATTTCTCTCTTCTCGACTTTCATTAAATTCAATGGGGTTGTAATTAAGGATCAGATGACTCCATTTTTTGTGTAATAGTTAAGGGTTATGCTACCCAATTTCCTTTATGTTCATAGATACATGCTATGTATTTGATTTTCGGTTTCTCCCACTCCAATATACATTGTAAGATCTTATATATCCTAATCTCCTCTATGCTTAAGCTATAATTATAATTTCTTTCATTTTCTTTAGTCATTTACATTTTCATTGTTGTAGATTGTCTTTTAATTTGAACAAAATGCATTCACATATGTTGTAAAACTGAAAACCTGTTTTCTGCACTTTGCATACGTTTGATGTATGATTTTAATTCCTTACTACTTGTACTAAATGCGCTAAAATTTTGCACACCTAATCTACACACAAAAAACTATCAATAAAATTTTTAAGAATTTTAGGATCGTGCAACCTCGTAAATAAAATTGGAGAAGATTGGATAAAATCGGAACAGAATCTGTAAAACCTTTATTTCCTGCAATAGAGGTTGGGTCATAATCCCATAACTTTGTCTATATGAACCAATTTTATTGAAAATAATTTCATTAAAAAGATGAGATTTATAGCTTTCCGACAATACAAAGTTTATAGAAATCAGAGGTCTATGCGCCAAGATACAGCCATTTTTCTAAACCTCTATATTTCTATCACAGATCTGTCCCGAATACCTAAGTAAGGTATGTTCTCAGATTTAATTATACACATCCACAATACTTAAAATCTGAATAAAAATATTTTCTGAATCTCCATATCAACCTCTATTTCCTGTAAAAATTTTAATATTTTTGAAGATTCGAAAACTATAAAAAAAAAATTGAAAACAAGTCTTTGAAAATAGAACGAGTTTTTGTTTTTCAGGATTTTGAAAAAATTTCATTCAAAGAGATAAGTTCACGATTTTGTCAAGTTTTTTTTTAGAATTGAAATTGGATTTTGAAAACATACTGGATCTAAAACAATCTTCAAAGCATTTAGGCTAACCCTTGAACATCGGTTCAAGAAGGCCTACATCGAAAAGAATCCACTTACCCATAATCGCTATAGAAGTCAGAAATCATCTTTGCTAGTTTAAGCAAACTAGGTGGTACTCTTGCGCATACATCGTAGTTTGTGAATTTGATTTCAAGTCTCTACATAGACTTTGGAATAAAATTTCATATCTACAATACCTAATAGCCAAAGTTCGTATGGACGACTCGATCATATATGTCTATTGATTTTTGTTTTTCCCTTGTTTGTTCCATGCTTTGTTTGTGTATAGTTTTCCATGAATCTACGACTTTTTTTATGTTGCAATGTATATGATTGTTGCATATTACTTGTTTATACATGTAATCCTATAGTTTTTCCAAAACACAAATTTTTATCATGAAACATCTTAAGCTTCAGTGTTGACCTTGATAGATGATGCCAGTTTGTGCATGTTCCTAGGACAATCCTTCTATGTGTCATAAATGAGGTGCCCATGCCTCTATCCATCTTTAAGTGCAACAAAGCTACAAGCTTTGCCTTCTTGAAGCACTTTAGTGGTCCTTTAATGTTTCATCATAGGATTGTCAAACCCTACCAAGGCCATCAGAAGTAACTCTTTCTTTCTACTCATGAAGGTGAGGAAGGCTTTTCACCAAGAATTGATGCTCCTATAATGGTGGTAGGAAACACCTTGAACAAAGTGGCATCATCATAATTGTGCATGGCTACCATTGAATTGTAGTAATCGATGTAGTTGACTAAATCTAATGTCCCATCATAGTTATTGAAGGCATATAGCTTGAACTTGTGTAGTAGAGGAGCTTATTGGATTTCCTTATAAAATGACCTTATATCATCTTTCAACCAAGGATCCATCGCAGGATTCCTTTAAAGGCCTCTTCAAGCTTCTTTAGTTGTTCTTCAAAAGTTTATGGTCTGAGTTGTGTGAAGTGACCTCTGTTGAGTTATCCTATTAAGTTGCCCTCCTACCATCAAAAATCAGTTGTAGAGGCAGTTGGTATCAAGCTAGATGGATGAGTGGCAAACACCCTTTCAACTTACACCTTTCGTGGAGACTATCTTCAAGACAAGGAGCATCTTAATGATGCGGCTGTGATTTTCTCCCATGGTCATCTTGATGTAGGGGCTGTAGGGATTGATCCCCATCATGATACCGGGAAGAAGAGCCAAGCAATAGTCTAACCATGCCTCTTAGTTCCTCATTCTTACCCACTAGCTGCTCTTAAGTAGGGGACTTACGCGATCCAGATATGCCAACCATATAATGGTGCTCGACTTGTTCCTTGCGTAGCCGACGGTGAAAGCTTTTTTTTTTTTGACAAAGCATTATTCATTAATGCTATGAGTCGGTGATGAGCTTTGAGAACGAGCAATAGTATGCCAGTCTCATTGAAGCTAATTTATTTGATAGTAAACTTTACGTCAGGAACTCAAGTAGCTTATTCTACGCTTTGCGCTTTGCGAGTGTTGATTGCCCGCTATCTTTCTCGCAGTCAATGCAGCAGTTCTTCAGAGGAAAAAGGGCTAGAAGCTTCAAAGAGTACATTAAGATTAACATGTGCACGAACACAAGGGTCTATATAGATTATTCCTTGCTATTGACATATTTCGTATGAAAGATAACAGTAATGATGAAGATTTGGTTTACTTTCTCCGGTATTATTAGTTCAGCATATTATCACAGGAACCATGATTAACAAGTAAAGCAGCAAGCTCGGTTTCCACATAACCTTACATATAAAGCCTCCTTGGGTCACTTCTGATTGCCATGACTCGCAAGATCTGCTGCAGCCTTAGAAGCCCTGGCAAGAGCATCAGACACCAAAAGTGCACCAGCTGAGAAGTAGCTACTGTTAACAATAGCATTCGTGGCCGTGACAACACCCCTTCCAGTAGCTTCCACTGCGGCCCTGGTGGTTCCATACACATGGTACCTCTCATCCACAGACTTGAGTGCACCCACTCCTGCATTTATTCTGTCAGTGACCCCCATTCTCTTACTCAAGTCAAAAGCCTTGGCTGATAAAGCAGCAGAGACTCCATAGGATTCGTCAAATTCTTTTGCCTTGATCAATGCATCCTTGCTTAGAACATATCCCTTCGCTAACATGGTTTTAACTACTTCTTGGGCCATTGTTACAGCTTCTCTTGGGGTTGCCATGAAGTAGCTCTCTTGTGCAGCCTACTCAAGTGATAGAAAATATAAATGTCACGTGTAATTCAGAATGGAACTCCAAGGTTCTATTTGAATAAGTGAACAGTAAAATGGAATTTAGGCTATAGATGCCTCTCTAACAAAAACTTTTGTTATTTGAAAGGAGATGGATGACAGTGATTGTGGATCAAGATGACAATCATCAAGCATAAACATTTCTGATCAATGTACATCCAAATCCTTGTTTATGGAAAAGTCACTCCTTGATGATGTTGGAGACTGGATCTCCAACTAGCATCTCCATCACTGCAACCATCACCACAACCATCCCATGAACTAGCACCTCCAGCTAAGAGAACTTTCTCCTATTTATGACTGGTAAGTTATTTCCGTCTTCTCAAATAGGGCCTTAACAGCACAATGAATCAATGGAATATTGCGCAATCGTTGAATTAAAACTCCCCTTTGTGCGCTAATACAAGCCTAACAGATCAGTTCATTTAGATGATACGTGTGCAGCAAGATGACTCCACATTTACAAGCCATGGAGCAGCTACCCTCTCACTGGATATGGATTGAGCAGAAAGAGAGAGAACCGGGTGTGATTTTTATTTCTAGAAGCCAGGAGGGGTTAAATGACCCTTCCTGCACAAAATCAAGAGTTTTAACAACCCACTGGTTGCTACTTTCTAGTGAAAGGTAACTAGAAAGCAAATTAATAAACTTTTCTTATAAGCTCTGAATCAAAGGATATGCAGAATAGAGGAGTATATCCCCAAATATGGACTGATTAAATAGAGCTTCAGTACAAGGGTCTGCATGAAATTGAGTCAGGACCTGATACAAATGATTTCATGAATTTGACGGATTCATTTTGTCCGACAAAATTATACCCTTTCTGAGTGGAGAGGTAGATGTGTGGTGTGAATGCTTACTTTGGAGGGTTATTTCTTCGGACATTAATGAACTGCTGTGGACAGTATGATATCATGACACAAGCTGTGAAAACAACAGCTTCCTGAGAAAAACAGATCACTGTATCCAATTATGTCCTATATCTGAGAAGAAATCACTGTTTTATGGTTCTGAGTCTTTTGACTCGTGTTGGGCAGATCAACATATACAAAATAATGTCCACAGCAGAAATCAAGATGCTCATATGGATGTGTGGTCACACAAAGAAATACCATATATATAATTAGGTTGTTAGAAACAAATTAGGAGGGACACCAATAGATGATAACACAAGGAAAAGTCGTTTAAGATGGTTTGAACACGTAAAAAAAGATCAAAGGAGACTCCAGTAAGAAGGTATGAGAAACTAGACGATGAAAATGTTAAAATGAAACAGGAAGACCACAAAAATGTTGGAAAAACAATAAGAAATGATCTAGCTTATGTTGAGTTAATTGTTATGTAAGGAGGTATAAGAAACTGTTTGGTTAACTTCAGCATGGCACATGATCGAGCTCTCATCCATCTAGCCAACCCCATCTAGTATGGGAAAAGGCTTAGTTGTTGTTGTTGTTGTTGTATTGATGCAGATGGTCTTTAATCATGTAAGAGCAAATTGTCCTTTTGACAAGCTGCAATGATTTGGTTGATGGTATTGAAGACATTGGCTCATTTCCCTGACTGTAGTTCCTTGGTCAAGTTTAGGCTTGGACCTAGTGAACATTACACAAGGTGTACAATTTTTTGACATTTCAGTGGCTGGTTGTTTTGGGATTCTTGTTGGTTTATGCATCATCCCAGATGCCAACTCTGGCTTGCCAATTTGTTACTTGTGTTGCCAGGTAATTTGACTCAAAAGAAAATGTTTAATCCTAGCAGGTTCTTCCACAGTATATCACCATATTCAAGTTTTAGGACTGCTTCAATTTATGGTCACTAGCAGTTGCAGCAGAAAATTCCATTGCTCCTATTTGAATACCATAATGTTTTAATTAGCAGCAGCAACAAAAAGTTCTATCAGCATGCTTTCTGGACTTTCATGCATGAGGCAATTCTTGAGTGAAGTTCTATGTGAATCCTAATGGCTTCTTTTAAATATGCTAAAGCTTACCTGATAGAATTCAGAAGCAGAAATATAGTAACAGCCATTAAGTTCCAAGCGTGTAGAGCCTGGTGTCAGTCCATATAGGTATGACATATTCCAGTGTTCCCATATGCAGGATCACAAAACATAGGGGCTTGATACTCCTACAGATGCTCTTCATGAGTACAGACAGATATATACATATACAGACAACATATAGTCAAACTTGTTAAAAATGTCAAATACCCTATATACTTTATATGCAGGAGTTCAACTTGTTAAACTGTCTCAAATACCGCAAAAAGCAGGCATTTAACAAACACATGGTACATTTTAGGAGTTCTGTTTTGGACAGAAAGAAAGCCAAAACTACTTTTTCTTGGGGGGTAAGGAGGAGGGCTGAGGAACAAAAGGAGTACAGACTTTCTCAAACAAGCGGCTCCCAATTGGTTGCATAGCAACAGAGGAGAGACTCGTTGGGGACATAGACCATCTGTGTAATCCAGGCTGGAGTTCTAGTCCATATCGAGCGAGTTCATTGGCACATCCATTCCCTTCTCTGTATGTGTGACAATCTTACTGACCAGTCCCTCTAATCCAGAGTAGGACGTCTGATTTTGAAAAGTAAACTTTGCAAATTGTAGTTTATAAAGAAAAAGTGACTTTTTATCCTTAAAAGTGATGTATTTCAGAAAATAGCCTTTCCCTGAGGGTCACTGAGGCATGTTTTAAAGTTTGACTAATATTTAATATTATATAGCACATCATATGTTCGTGCCTGCATGTGTTTGTCTGTGTTTGAGGGCACATGTATTGGAGAAAATCTATTTTCTTCTTGAACAGATCATGACATGAGGAAAAAGAAAGAAGGAAGTGAAGAAGTGTAATACCGTTGACCTTGAACTTGCTTCTTGGTCATGATCCCATGAAGAGCCACCCCATAAACTAGGTGAGTCGTTATAATCACCCCAACGAGCAATAAACACTTGCTGATCCACAATAGCAGCACCCTGTAAATATCCATGTTTACTTCACGAGTAAACTGCAGAAATAAAATGGAAGGAAACTGTAATGAAGACGATGCTTCAATATGGCAACGGAAGATCATGAATAAATAGCACAACGTAGCTATCACAAAGCCTTAGAAAAGGCTATAGCCGAGTGCAACAAGGGCACACCTAAAAAAGTAATGAACACAAAGCCTTAGAAAATGCTCTAGCAAGTTCAATGAAGGCACATCAAACGAATAAAAATAATCTTTATTGATTAGCCACTAAGGGCATAAGAATATATTACACAATTGTCGTATTTATAGGAAAGGAAATGAGAGGGGCAAGAGAGAAAATGAAGACAAGGGTGAAGTGGGGCTGGTCACAGCCAACCCCCGAACGGCTAGTAGTCCTGGGAGCCCTGGCCCTAAAGGCCCGATGGGACACGGCTTGCCAGGGCCGGGCCCGATTGGCCCATTTTCTAACACCCTCCCTCAAACTGAGGGCTCCATGACCCAAAGTTTGCTAACGCCTTAGAAATAATTGGGAGGACAAGGTATATGATCAATCATGAACAATAACAGCTTCATGAGTTTGTAATATCATTTTAACCATGAAGACATCCTTATGTTTCTTTCTTTACATCTTTTCTTCAACCAATAACAATGCTTTACATCTTTTCTTAAAATATAAAAATCAAACATTAGTTCCACATTATGACAATATCATTCTTTTAATGAAAAATAAATCTTTTAATGAAAAATAAATCTTTAATGAAGTAAAATCTTTTTTCAAATAAATAACAACCTATTGATCATCTAAGTAAGATTATTTATAACAAATAATTTCATGAATCCATACAATATTACTAAAGGCCTTAGTAAACCACACAAGATTTAAGGCTAAGCATTAACCCGAGTTTTAAAGACGAAACTCGAACTCAAACAAATCAAACAAGACCCAAGGCCGATAGGCATGATTCCATTATTCCAAGAATAAGACAATCTTTCTATATGATCAAAAACAAGTTTGAAATATCATTCTTAAGGAATCTTTATCACATAAAGCAATAATTCTTGCAAGACTTTGAAATACATTTATCAAGATAGTAACGATTGCATTTTCAACATTGACTAACCTCTAACAAATAGCCAACAACATACAACAACAACTACTAAGCCTTTCCCATACTAGACGGGGTCGGCTACATGGATTCTTTGTTTCCACATATCCCTATCGTGTGCCATGTTAGCAGTTAACTCCCAATAAGCTAGATCATTCTTTATTGTTTCTTTCCAACACTTTTGTGGTCGTTCTCTACCTGTATTAATACTTTCCAAATTTAGTTTTTCTAACCTTAAAGGTTCTTCTTTTGATCTTCTTTCTATATGTCCAAACCATCTTAAACGATGTTCTCTCATTTTATCCTCTATTGGTGTCACTCCTAATTTATTTCTAATAACCTCATTATGTATACGGTCTTTTCTTGTATGACTACTCATCCATCTCAACATCTTCATTTCTGTCAGATACATCTTTTGTACATGATGATTAACTGCCCAACACTCATAACCATAAAACAGCTATAATATTTAACTTTTAACTTTAACGGTATCTTCTTATCACAAAGAATACCTTATGCTCCTCTCCATTTTAACCAACCAGCATTAATTCTATGTGTAACATCTCTATCAATTCTTCCATCACTTTGAAAAATTGACCCTAGGTATTTAAAACTTTCCTTTTGGAGAATGAAATGTGTGCCAATTTTAATTTCTATGTCCTCTGAAGTAGCCAAATGATCAAACTTACATTCCATATATTCTGTCTTTGTTCTACTAAGTCGGAGGCCTTTGCTTTCTAATGTTTCACTCCATAGTTCCAATTTTCTATTAACTTTTTCCTTAGACTCATACACTAACACAATGTCATCTGCAAATAACATACACCAAGGTACTTCATCTTGAATATGTTTTGTTAACTCATCCATCACCATTATAAATAAGTATGGACTTAAAGTTGATCCCTGATGTAACCCAATATTAACTTCAAAGAAGTCTGTCATTCCTTCATGATATTAACTTCATGTTTTTGCACCATCATACATGTCTCTTATAAGGTTAATATATATCAATGGGATACCTCTTTTTTCCAAAGTTCTCAAAAGAACCTCTCTCGATACCCTATCATAAGCTTTTTCTAGATCAATAAATATCATGTGAAGGTCTTTCTTTTTTGCTCTAAAATGTTCCATAAGACGTCTCAAAAGGTGAATCGCTTCAATAGTAGATATGCCTGGCATGAATCCAAATTGGTTCTCTATTGTACTTGATACTTATCTTAACCTACGTTTGATAATTCTTTCCGATAATTTCATAGTATGACTCATTAACTTGATACCTCGATAATTCACACAATTTTGAATGTCTCCCTTGTTCTTATATATGGGTATAAGTGTACTTGCTCTCTATTCCTCGGGCATCTTTTGGTTTTTCCATATTTCATTAAATAGTCTTGTGAGCCAAGTGATTTCTATTTCTCCTAGTATTTTCCAAACTTCTATAGGAATATTATCTGGTCCTACCGATTTACCACTCTTCATATGTTTAAGAGCCTCTTTGACTTCATTCTTTTAAATACGTCGGTAGAAATTATGGTTTATATACTTTTCTGACTTAGCTAAATCTCCTAAACTAATACTAACATCTTTATTTTCATTAAAAAGATTATAAAAATAGTTTTTCCATCTATTTCTTATATCATCATTTGCCACTAGAATGTTTTCATCCTCGTCTTTTATGCATCTAACATAATTAAGATCTTTAGTTTTCTTATCTCTAGCCCTAGCTATCCTAAAAATATCTCTTTCACCCTCTTTTGAGTTGAGTTTTTTATGTAAGTCCTCCCAAATCTTAGCTTTTGTTTCACTAACGGCCTTTTTCGCTTCCTTCTTTGCTTTCTTATAAGCTTCTAAAGTTTCACTAGTTTTCTTGGCATAATGTAATTTGTAACATGCCCTCTTTGCCTTGATTTTATTTTATACTACTTCACTCCACCACCAAGCTTCTTTTTGTGCCGGTACACCTCCCTTAGATACCCCTAACACATCTTTTGCCACTTTCCTAATATGTATAGTCATGTTGTTCCACATATCACAGGGTGTGCCAACATAATTCCAAACATCTCCTTGAAGGACTTTCTGTTTAAATATATCTTCTTTCTCGCTTTTGAGGTTCCACCATTTAGTCTGAATAGCTCGATGCACTCTTTTCTTCTTTGTCCATTTTTTTATTTGTAAATCAATAACTAAAAGTCGATGTTGGGTGGTTAAGCTTTCTCCGGAAATTACCTTACAATCTTTACAACAAGCTCTATCTTTTTTTCTACAAATAAAGTAATCAATTTGTGTTTGTGATAAGCCACTCTTATAAGTAATTAAATGTTCATCTCATTTTTTGAAGATTTGTATTGACTATAAAGAGATTAAATGCCATAGAAAAATTTAAAATCTCCCTACCTTCCTCGTTTATATCCCTAAAACCAAAGTTTCCATGAATCCCTTGATATCCTAATGCCTCTTTACTGACATGTCCATTTAAATCTCCTCCTAAACAAATCATCTCCCTTTGCAGAATCTTTTGAAATACCTTATCTAACTCTTCCCAAAAATCTGTCTTTATACTATCTTCTAGTCCTACTTCGGGTGCGTAAGCACAAACTATATTCAAAACCTCTGCTCCTAACACTAATTTCAACGTTATGATTCGGTCACCATATCGTTGTATGTCTACTACACTCTCCTTTAAATCTTTATTTATGATAATACCAACTCCGTTTCGAGCCTTTTTTTACCTGAGTACCATAATTTAAAACATGTATCCTCTATCTCCTTTGCTTTTTCTCCAACCCATTTTGTCTCTTGTAAACATAGAATATGAATCTTTCTCCGAATCATAGTATCTATCACCTCCATTAGCTTACCGGATAATGTTCCGATATTCCAAGAACCAATACGAATCTTATTATCTAGGACTAGCTTCCTTACCCCCCCCCCCCCGCATCCGTCCATAATCAAAATGCAGAGACCCTCTCTAAAAATTTTTCACTACATTTGGGTAGCAATGTAGCGGGACTAACTTCTTTAACCACACCCGTCCATGATGTGGGAACCCTCTCTGCAATTGATTCACTACATTCAAGCGAAAATGTAGTGGCCCTTGCTTACTTCTTACTGCATTCGGGCTCTGCAGTCGCTAGGCGGAGATGCCCCAAAGCAATGCTCATTATTTTTGTAATCCATGTTATAAAAATTCGACGAAGTTTTACGCTGGCTGTTGGAAGCCTAACACAACCCTCCTCCTTTATCCGGGCTTGGGACTGGCAATGCAAGGGTGATCCCTTACATGGGCGGAGTTGACAAATAGCCAACAACATAAAAAACCTTAATCACAAAGGTCTTCAACAAAAGGCCAACAATACAAAGGCATTAATCACATGAAAGTGTAACTTTCAAGATAATAAGTTATCAAACAACAATAAGTGCATCTTTAAACAATGACTAAGTTTCATCAAATGACCAAAGACATGAAGCACCTTAATCACAAAGGTCTTCAACAAACAACTAACAACATGAATCTTAATCATGCCAAGAGATGCAACTTAATATTTAAAACACACTTTTGATCCCATAAACAAGTTTAAAAAATATCCAAAAATTTCAATACATTTTTCTTATAAATGAACCGGTTGAAAAATCATTTAAATGTTACAACCTATCACACAATTTTCTTTATACCATAACATCAAACAATTGATATAATTAAAGTTGCACATAAGTTGGAAAGAACACACCTGAGTGAACTTGAATATGAATACCAAGTGAAGCCAACTTGGATCGAATGGTTGGATATGAATATTATGATATTATCTGAGCAATACACATATTATGCAAACACAATCTATACTTAGAATTCATAACATGAACAGAAATGCTAATATGGGTTTTAAGATATATGAAAGAAGTCTTTGGGAAAAAAAATATTTATATCGCTAAAATATAGAAAAAATAATTTCCAAAAGAAACTCTTCTTTTTGAAAAGAATCACATGATTTCTAGAAGATCATCTTTCTAACAACGCAAATTGGTTTAAAAAACTCAATGCGATTTATAAACATCAATCCTCGTCATAGGGTAAAAACGAAAACTTTCCAAAAAAAGTATGATGTCTTTCTATACAAAACTTCAAGTTTTGAAGCTTTAAGATAAAAACATAAAAAAACACCATAAAAAGGAGAAAGCTTAAAACTTCAAAATGTCTAATTGGAGGAGCATGTCTTACTTAGACATTTTAAGAGAAAACAAATCTTAAACATAACTAAAATTGTATATCACAAAGGACATATATTAAGCAATCACGCATGCTTATTTTGAAAAGGTTGATGTTGCTACAATAAATGATAGCAACTATCAACAATACAACAAACAACAACTAAGCCTTTTCTCGTACTAGACGAGGTCGGCTACATGGATTCTTTGTTTCCACGAAGCCCTATCATGTGCCATGTTAAAAGGTAACTCACAATAAGCTAGATCATTCTTTATTGTTTCTTTCCAACACTTTTGTGGTCATCCTCTACCTCTTTTAATACTTTCAAAATCTAGTTTTTCATACCTTCTTACATTCTTTTGATCTTCTTTCTATATGTCCAAACCACCTTAAATGATATTCTCTCATTTTTATCCTCTATTGGTGCCACACATAATTTATTTCTAATAACCTCATTACGTATACGGTCTTTTCTTGTATGACCACTCATCCATCTCAACATCTTCATTTCTGTCAGAGACATCTTTTGTACATGTTGATTAACTGCCTAACACTCAGAACCATAAAACATGGCATAATATTTACCTTTTAACTTTAATGGTATCTTCTTATCACAAAGAATATTTTATGCTCCTCTCCATTTTAACCAACCAGCATTAATTCTATACGTAACATCTCCATCAATTCTTCCATCACTCTTGAAAAATTGATCTTAGGTATTTAAAACTTACCCTTTAGAGAATGCAATGTGTGTCAATTTTAATTTCTATGTCCTCTAAAGTAACCAAATGTACATTCCATATATTCTATCTTTGTTCTACTAAGTCAAA
Source organism: Brasenia schreberi (assembly GCA_036023115.1). Taxonomy (NCBI): domain Eukaryota; kingdom Viridiplantae; phylum Streptophyta; class Magnoliopsida; order Nymphaeales; family Cabombaceae; genus Brasenia; species Brasenia schreberi. The sequence goes on along the minus strand of JAYKKT010000045.1, from coordinate 7,540,653 downwards.
AGCCTTTACTTTCTAATGTTTCTCTCCATAGTCCCAATTTTCTATTAACTTTTTCCTTAGACTCCTCCACTAACATAATGTCATCTGCAAATAACATACACCAAGGTACTTCATCTTAAATATGTTTTGTTAACTCATGGTATAAATAAGTATGGACTTAAAGTTCATCCTTGATGTAACCCAATATTAACTTCAAAGAAGTTTGTCATTCCTTCATGAGTCCTCACACATGTTTTTGCACCATTGTACATGTCTCTTATAAGGTTTATGTATGTCAATGGGATACCTCTTTTTTCCAAAGTTCTGCAAAGAACCTCTCTCGGTACCCTATCGTAAGCTTTTCTAAATCACTAAATATCATATAAAGGTCTTTCCTTTTTGTTCTAAAATGTTCATAAGACGTCTCAAAATGTGAATCACTTCAACAATAGATCTGCCTCGCATGAATCCAAATTGGTTCTTTGTTGTACTCGATACTTGTCTAAACCTACATTCGATAATTCTTTCCCACAATTTCATAGTATGACTCATTAACTTGATACCCTGATAATTCGCACAATTCTTAATGTGGTTTCTCCATATTTTATTAAATAGTCTTGTGAGCAAGTGATTCCTATTTCTCTTAGGTTTTTCCAAACTTCTATAAGAATGTTGTCTAGTCCTACCGATTTACCACCCTTCATATGTTTAAGTGCCTCTTTGACTTCATTCTTTTAAATACGTCGATAAAAATTATGGTTTATATACTTTTCTGATTTGGCTAACTCTCCTAAGCTAATACTAACATCTTTATTTTCATTAAAAAGCTTATAAAAATAGTTTTTCCATCTATTTCTTATATTATCATTTGCCACTAGAATTTTTTTTATCCTCATCTTTGATGTATCTAACAGAATTAAGATCTTTAGTTTTCGTATCTCTAGCCCTAGTTATCCTAAAAATTTCTCTTTCACCCTATTTTGAGTTGAGTTTTTTATATAAATACTCCCAAATTTTAGCTTTTGCTTTCACTGGCGACCTTTTTCGCTTCCTTCTTTGCTTTCTTATAAGCCTCTAAAGTTTCACTAGTTTTCTTAATATAATGTAATTTGTAACCTGCCCTCTTTGCCTTGATTTTATTTTGCACTACTTCACTCCACCACCAAGCTTCTTTTTGTGCCGGTACACCTCCCTTAGATTCACCTAACACATCTTTCACCACTTTCTTAATATGTATAAACATATTGTTCCACATATCACAAGGTGTACCAACATAATTCCAAGCATCTTCTTGAAGGACTTTCTATTTAAATATCTTCTTTCTTGCTTTTGAGGTTCCACCATTTAGTTTGAATAACTCAATGCACTCTTTTCTTCTTTGTCTATTTTTTTATTTGTAAATCCATAACTAAAAGTCGATGTTGGGTGGTTGAGCTTTCTCCTGAAATTACCTTGCAATCTTTACAACATGCTCTATCTTTTTTCTTACAAATAAAATAATCAATTTGTGTTTCTGATAAGCCACTCTTATAGGTAATTAAATATTCATCTCGTTTTTTGAAGATTATATTGACTATAAAGAGGTTAAATGCCATAGCAACTATCAACAATAACCAAGATTAATTGGAATGAGAGGATTTTTAGAAATAATGCATCGAAGATAACATGATTACCATCAAGAATATTCAAAGAAACTTATCTTACTTCAAAACTTCATTATTTTCCTTCAATTTCTAAAATAAACAAACTTTTCGAAGTTACCACGACTTCAAAATATCAAATGTCAAGAGTCGTGGACTTCCCTAGGTTGGCACGCTTCCCGATGTACTTAATTTCTTCAAAATGAAGCTCTGATACCATGTAATGAAGACGATGCTTCAATACAGCAGTAGAAGATTGATAAATAAATATCACCACAATATAACTATCACAAAGCCTTAGAAAAGGCTATAACCGAGTGCCATATGGGCACACAAAAAGAGTAATGACCACAAACCCTTGGAAAAGGCTCTAGCAACTAGCAAGTGCAATAAAGGAACACCAAACGAATAAAAGTAATCTTTATTGATTAGCCACTAAGGGCATAAGAATATGTTACACAATTGTCGTATTTATAGGAGAGGAAATGAGAGAGGGGGTAAGAGAGAAGAGAGAAGATGAAGATAAGGGTGAAGGGGGGCTAATCACAGTCAGCCCCCAACGGCTAGTGGCCCTGGGGGCCCTAGCCCTAACGGCCCTGGCCGGCCCGATTGGCCCATTTTCTAAATGAAACGACTATTCAATCAATAAAATTCAAACAAGTAGCTAACAACTCCTCTTTTAGAGAAGACACAACGTACATCGCTTATTTACCATTTAAATGATATGGACCTGAATAATTGCCCACTTCTTGTCTTATAATTTGAAATTCTAACTCATTGATCAATGAGATTTTATCACATGATAGATGAACCCAATTTTCAACTTCACTCTTAACTCATTGTAGCTCAAAATTATAAGAACTCACACTCAGGAGGAGTGCCATATCCATGGCATGAGAATCTTTAAAGGTTATATAACCAGTAGACGCGAAATCCCCATGTCTGTCAAAATGAAAGTAAAGTAACGTAAACAAACTCATCCACTTCAATCAGAAAATAAGTAATGCGATAAAAGTACACACCAGCAAAACAAGAAAGAACATAATAACTAAATATTAAATAACAAACAATGCTCACAACTATCAAAAAGGGTTAAGTACCTGATAATCTCAACCTGTTCAATTTTACCACAGAAAGCAAAGAAATTATACACATCCTTTTCTGTAGCATCAGGTGACAGATTAGTGACTTCTACCGTATAGCCATCAAGACTCATTCTGCTACAAATGCTGATGCTGGTACTAAGCCTCGATTCAGCTGATTAAGACTATACAATTGAAAATGAATTAGTAATCTTTATCTAAAAAAGACAAGAGAAGAAATAGAATTAAAAGATTATTGTGCTCCCGTGGCCACTATTTCTAAGACAATTTGTGACACATTATTCCCCATATCAGCTTCTGCAGTTACGCAAAATATGAAGTCTGGGGGCCTGGGAAAACCACTTGCATTGTGCAAATCCCCAGCAACATCCATTTTGCGATATTTATGCTGCAGAATAGCACTAAGTGCCACTTGACCAGATTTAATGCACGACAAATATTGGAATGTAAGGATTCTGAATTGAAATTCTTGTTCTGACAATTGGTGCTATCAAAATAAGCATCACAAAAAGGCAGCTGGTTATTTAAAAAACATGGATAAATCTTGCTCATTCTAGAGGAATTTCCACTCACAAAGGATAGATCTATTATCTCCATGCCATATACGTTTTACCATATGCTTTTTTCCGATAGTTATCCTTTAATTTAAAACTCATACTACATGCATCTTAGCACCATTGAGCCACAATAGGCAGCGTTATCCGTATCGCCCCATATCATAGATATGAGGACCTATATCAAGGATGATACATAATCGGTCTTGTGTGTGATACAGGCCGTATCACACGATATCAGTCGTATCGCCCGTATCATATGATGCAGGCGATACGCTCTATTTCTTTTAAATCCCTCCCAAAACGAACAAAATTCTGCGTTTCTATGGGGTTTGGCTTGTGTTTGAGAGTGTTCCAGGCTTCAACTACTCCACGACGACTTCTGGCTACGAAGACGGTCTCCATTCCAATGACACCAGCACTCCGACGACGAAAATAAGGGCAATCCAGTAGTTGTGGTATAGAGTTTTATCCTCTTTTTCTACGTGTATTTTGTATCTTATTGTGTTATTTATTTATTTCTTTTTTTGAATAATAATATATTAAGTGAGTTTATATCTTTTCGTTTTATTTATAGCAATCTATGAAGTGGGAGATACTGTCTTTAAGTGTTTTTGTGGTTTCTGAAGTGAAGATTGGGGATTTATAAGGTGCTTTTATTTTTAGGTTTATTAAGATTTAAGTGGTAAATTAAGATGGCAAGAAGGGGTGCTAGTGCTACGCAGTCTCAATCAAGGTATGATGATTTGGTATGGCAGTGGGGTACTTAAATTAAGGAAAATAGATTGAAAATTAAATGTAATTTTCGTGATAAGGTGATGAGTGGTAGAATTTATTGATTGAAACATCACCTAGCAGATACTAGAAAAGAAGTTGCTTCTTACACAGACAAAGTTAAGAGTGTTAAAAGCCATTAAATAGCAATGTTTAATGATGATGGAGTATAGTTGAGAAGAGGCAAGAAAAAGAAAATGCAAAGATGTTTGAAGAAGAGGATATTGGATATGGTTATGGTGATGGTAACATTCCTTCTTATGTAAGGACAAAGGTTGTTAGTAGTCGCTCTCGATGACTAACCAGGAAAAAGAGGGTTGTTGAAGAGGTTGCAAATGGTAGAACTGTAGAAGAGGAAGGGCTAGAAGATCTTATTCCGCATAGTTGTTTTTTTTTCATAGTACTACACCTAGTGCTCAACCTGAAATTCATGCTGCTATGGCTTCAAAGCAATTGCATGAGCAGGCAAACCTTTCAATGGAAGATAGTTTTATGATGCATGCATTCCATTTAATTCAACAAATTCCTTTCATTTTCATGCAATGGAAGATGCCATTGCTAACATTGGTCCTAGGGTATAAGAATCTTATAATAAGTTCATACAAAAACTATTCGATAAGTCTATTCTTTAAGTATAAGAATATTGTTCGACTTGGAGAGAATCATGGAAGGAGACAGGATGCACTATCATGGTAGATGGATGGATAGATAGGTAAGACCTTATTAAACTTTCTTTTGTATTATCCTAAAGGACTTGTTTTTTATATTACTAGACATGTTAGAGGAGCGTCATTCAGCAGAGGTTCTAAGGTAAGAATTTGATAAGATGATATTAAAGGTTGGGCGTGAAAATATAGTATAATTAATTACAAATAATGCAACTAACTATAAAGCGGTTGCAAAAGGGTTAGATGGCAATTATAGAACTTTTTATTAGATACCGTGTACAACTCATTTGCTAGACCTCATCCTTAGGATATTAGAAAGATGGATGAGGTAAAGGCATTAACTAAGTGTTGTTAAGATATCACTAAATTTATTTATAACCATGCATTTTTATTATGTATAATAAGGAGATATATAAATGTTAAAGAGCTCTTTCATATGGTTGCTACTCGGTTTGTAACTAATTTCTTGTCATTACAAAGTATTATTAAACAAAAGCAGGCCTTGAAGATAATGTTTACTTCAGATGAGTGGCACCAATTTAAAAAGTTACCTCAAAATAGGAAAAATAGAAAACTGAATAAGATTTCAAAGACGATCTTCAGGAATACATTTTGAAACTCTTATATTAGATTATTAAGGATCACATGCTGGCTGACAGTAAAAGCCATCTATGGGCTATCTTTATAAAGTTATAGATAAAGCTAAAGAAGTCAATGAGGAGCAATTTTAATAGAAGAAAGAGTAATTATGTACCTATGCGAAGGATTATTAATAATAGAAGGACCAAACAATTCCATCAGCCTTATCATGTAGCAGCTTATTACCTAAATTCAATGTTTAAGTATTCTATAACTTTAAAAAAGGATGGTGAGGTTAATAAAGGTAGCATTGATTGCATAGATAGAATGGTCCTTAATGAGAATAGGGTAGATGTTATACATCATGAGATGGAGATCTATGATAACGCTCTTCACCTCATGGATTTGCCTGTAGTCATTTGCAACCGTACTAATATGCTCCAAGATAAACTATTTATCTTAATATTTAAGTTTCTTAAATCTAATATTTATAGTGGAATAGATCTTTATATTTGTTTTTTTTTATTAGATGTTTGGTAGACTAGGTTTGGACATGATTGCCCAAATTTGAGAGATTTTGCAATAAGGGTTCTAAATCAAACCTGTAGTACAACTCGATATGAAAGAAATTAGGGTATCTTTGAATATATCCACACAAAAAAGCACAAGTTGTAACATAAGTGGCTCAATCAGTGTTGTCTGACGCGTATCATATCGCATATCGTTGGGCTCCACAATACGGGCATATCGTAGCGTAGCGTATCGTACTTTAATATTAAAAAATATATAATTATTTAAAAAATCAAGAAAATTAGGAAAAAAATTAGAAAAAATTAAGAAAAATCTGGTAATTGCTTTAAATTCATATAATGCAAAGTTTAGTACATATTGAGCATTCAACATTGAATAATTGCATCCAAATTTACATATTTTAAAGCAAAAAATGAAATACATTTACATTTTACATATTGTAAATTTGTATCAGGATCATTAACTAAATAATTTTCATCTTCTCCTTCATGAAGATTCAAAGTTTCTCATCACCTTCTGCTTCAAAATCAAAATTTTCATCTCCTTCATGATGTTGCACTCCTTTCAAATTAATCCATGCAATGCCTTCTTCGGTTAGAACTCCGCCCATGTAAGGGATCACCCTTGCATTGCCGGTCCCAAGTCCGGATAAAGGAGGAGGGTTGTGTTAGGCTTCCGACAGCCAGCGTAAAACTTCGTCGGATTTCTATAACATGGATTACAAAAATTATGAGCATTGCTTTGGGGCGTCCCCGCCTAGCGACGTGCTGCAGAGCCCGAATGCAGTAAGAAGTAAGCAAGGGCCACTACATTTTCGCCCGAATGTAGTGAATCAATTGCAGAGAGGGTTCCCACATCATGGACGGGTATGGGTAAAGAAGTTAGTCCCACTACATTGCCGCCCGAATGTAGTGAAAAATTTTCAGAGAGGGTCTCCGCATTTTGATTATGGACGGATGCGGGGGGTAAGGAAGCTAGTCCTAGATAATAAGATTCGTATTGGTTCTTGAAATATCGGAACATTATCGGGTAAGCTAATGGAGGTGGTAGATACTATGATTCGGAGAAAGATTCATATTCTATGTTTACAAGAGACAAAATGGGTTGGAGAAAAAGCAAAGGAGATAGAGGATACAGGTTTTAAATTATGGTACTCAGGTAAAGAAAAGGCCTGAAACGGAGTTGGTATTATCATAAATAAAGATTTAAAGGAGAGTGTAGTAGACATACAACGATATGGTGACCGAATCATGACATTGAAATTAGTGTTAGGAGCAGAGGTTTTGAATATATATTTGTGCTTACGCACCCCAAGTAGGACTAGAAGATAGTATAAAGACAGTTTTTTGGGAAGAGTTAGATAAGGTGTTTCAAAAGATTCCACAAAGGGAGATGATTTGTTTAGGAGGAGATTTAAATGGACATGTCGGTAAAGAGGCATTAGGATATCAAGGGATTCATGGAAACTTTGGTTATGGGGATATAAACGAGGAAGGTAGGGAGATTTTAAATTTTGCTATGTCATTTGATCTCTTTATAGTCAATACAATCTTCAAAAAACGAGATGAACATTTAATTACTTATAAGAGTGGCTTATCACACACACAAATTGATTACTTTATTTGTAGAAAAAAAAGATAGAGCGTGTTGTAAAGATTGTAAGGTAATTCCAGGAGAAAGCTTAACCACCCAACATCGACTTTTAGTTATGGATTTACAAATAAAAAAATGGACAAAGAAGAAAAGAGTGCATCGAGCTATTCGGACTAAATGGTGGAACCTCAAAAGCGAGAAAGAAGGTATATTTAAACAGAAAGTCCTTCAAGGAGATGTTTGGAATTATGTTGGCACACCCTCTGATATGTGGAACAATATGGCTATACATATTAGGAAAGTGGCGAAGATGTGTTAGGGGTATCTAAGGGAGGTGTACCGGCACAAAAAGAAGCTTGGTGGTGGAGTGAAATAGTACAAAATAAAATCAAGGCAAAGAGGGCATGTTACAAATTACATTACGCTAAGAAAACTAGTGAAACTTTAGAAGCTTATAAGAAAGCAAAGAAGGAAGCAAAAAAGGCCGTTAGTGAAGCAAAAGCTAAGATTTGGGAGGACTTATATAAAAAACTCAACTCAAAAGAGGGTGAAAGAGATATTTTTAGGATAGCTAGGGCTAGAGATAAGAAAACTAAAGATCTAAATTTTGTTAGATGCATAAAAGACGAGGATGAAAAAATTTTAGTGGCAAATGATGATATAAGAAATAGATGGAAAAACTATTTGTATAATCTTTTTAATGAAAATAAAGATGTTAGTATTAGTTAAGGAGATTTAGCCAAGTCAGAAAAGTATATAAACAACAATTTCTACCGACGTATTCAAAAGAATGAAGTCAAAGAGGCTCTTAAACATATGAAGAGTGGTAAATCGGTAGGACCAGATAATATTCCTATAGAAGTTTGGAAAATACTAGGAGAAATAGGAATCACTTGGCTCACAAGACTATTTAATGAAATATGGAAAAACCAAAAGATGCCCGAGGAATGGAGAGCAAGTACACTTATACCAGTATATAAGAACAAGGGAGACATTCAAAATTGTGTAAATTATCGAGGTATCAAGTTACTGAGTCATACTATAAAATTACAACAACAACAACAACAACAACTAAGCCTTTTCCCATACTAGACGGGGTCGGCTACATGGATTCTTTGTTTCCACAGATCCCTATCGTGTGCCATGTTAGCAGTTAACTCCCAATAAGCTAGATCATTCTTTATTGTTTCTTTCCAACACTTTTGTGGTCGTCCTCTACCTCTTTTAATACTTTCCAAATTTAGTTTTTCTACCCTTCTTACAGGTTCTTCTTCGGATCTTCGTTCTATATGTCCAAACCATCTTAAACGATGTTCTCTCATTTTATCCTCTATTGGTGCCACTCCTAATTTGTTTCTAATAACCTCATTATGTATACGGTCTTTTCTTGTATGACCACTCATCCATCTCAACATCTTCATTTCTGTCACAGACATCTTTTGTTCATGTTGATGATTAACTGCCCAACACTCAGAACCATAAAACATGGCAGGCCTAATTGCTGCTCTATAATATTTACCTTTTAATTTTAATGGTATCTTCTTATCACAAAGAATACCTGATGCTCCTCTCCATTTTAACCAACCAGCATTAATTCTATGTGTAACATCTCCATCAATTCTTCCATCACTTTGAAAAATTGACCCTAGGTATTTAAAACTTTCCTTTTGGGGAATGTAATGTGTGCCAATTTTAATTTCTATGTCCTCTGAAGTAGCCAAATGATCAAACTTACATTCCATATATTCTGTCTTTGTTCTACTAAGTCGGAGGCCTTTGTTTTCTAATGTTTCTCTCCATAGTTCCAATTTTCTATTAACTTTTTCCTTAGACTCCTCCACTAATACAATGTCATCTACAAATAACGTACACCAAGGTACTTCATCTTGAATATGTTTTGTTAACTCATCCATCACCATTATAAACAAGTATGGACTTAATGTTGATCCTTGATGTAACCCAATATTAACTTCAAAGAAGTCTGTCGTTCCTTCATGAGTCCTCACACATGTTTTTGCACCATCATACATGTCTCTTATAAGGTTAATATATGTCAATGGGATACCTCTTTTTTCCAAAGTTCTCCAAAGAACCTCCCTCGGTACCCTATCATAAGCTTTTTCTAGATCAATAAATATCATGTGAAGGTCTTTCTTTTTTGCTCTAAAATGTTCCATAAGACGTCTCAAAAGGTGAATCGCTTCAATAGTAGATCTACCTGGCATAAATCCAAATTGGTTCTCTGTTGTACTTGATACTTGTCTTAACCTACGTTCGATAATTCTTTCCCATAATTTCATAGTATGACTCATTAACTTGATACCTCGATAATTCGCACAATTTTGAATGTCTCCCTTGTTCTTATATACGGGTATAAGTGTACTTGCTCTCCATTCCTCGGGCATCTTTTGGTTTTTCCATATTTCATTAAATAGTCTTGTGAGCCAAGTGATTCCTATTTCTCCTAGTATTTTCCAAACTTCTATAGGAATATTATCTGGTCCTACCGATTTACCACTCTTCATATGTTTAAGAGCCTCTTTGACTTCATTCTTTTGAATACGTCGGTAGAAATTGTGGTTTATATACTTTTCTGACTTGGCTAAATCTCCTAAACTAATACTAACATCTTTATTTTCATTAAAAAGATTATAAAAATAGTTTTTCCATCTATTTCTTATATCATCATTTGCCACTAGAATTTTTTCATCCTCGTCTTTTATGCATCTAACATAATTAAGATCTTTAGTTTTCTTATCTCTAGCCCTAGCTATCCTAAAAATATCTCTTTCACCCTCTTTTGAGTTGAGTTTTTTATATAAGTCCTCCCAAATCTTAGCTTTTGCTTCACTAACGGCCTTTTTTGCTTCCTTCTTTGCTTTCTTATAAGCTTCTAAAGTTTCACTAGTTTTCTTAGCATAATGTAATTTGTAACATGCCCTCTTTGCCTTGATTTTGTTTTGTACTACTTCACTCCACCACCAAGCTTCTTTTTGTGCTGGTACACCTCCCTTAGATACCCCTAACACATCTTTCGCCACTTTCCTAATATGTATAGCCATATTGTTCCACATATCAGAGGGTGTGCCAACATAATTCCAAACATCTCCTTGAAGGACTTTTTGTTTAAATATATCTTCTTTCTCGCTTTTGAGGTTCCACCATTTAGTCTGAATAGCTCGATGCACTCTTTTCTTCTTTGTCCATTTTTTTATTTGTAAATCCATAACTAAAAGTCGATGTTGAGTCATACTATAAAATTATGGGAAAGAATTATCAAACGTAGGTTAAGACAAGTATCAAGTACAACAGAGAACCAATTTGGATTTATACCAGGTAGATCTACTATTGAAGCGATTCACCTTCTGAGACGTCTTATGAAACATTTTAGAGCAAAAAAGAAAGACCTTCACATGATATTTATTGATCTAGAAAAAGCTTATGATAGGGTACCGAGGGAGGTTCTTTGGAGAACTTTGGAAAAAAGAGGTATCCCATTGACATATATTAACCTTATAAGAGACATGTATGATGGTGTAAAAACATGTGTGAGGACTCATGAAGGAACGACAGACTTCTTTGAAGTTAATATTGGGTTACATCAAGAATCAACTTTAAGTCCATACTTATTTATAATGGTGATGGATGAGTTAACAAAACATATTCAAGATGAAGTACCTTGGTGTATGTTATTTGCAGATGACATTGTATTAGTGGAGGAGTCTAAGGAAAAAGTTAATAGAAAATTGGAACTATGGAGAGAAACATTAGAAAACAAAGGCCTCCGACTTAGTAGAACAAAGACAGAATATATGGAATGTAAGTTTGATCATTTGGCTACTTCAGAGGACATAGAAATTAAAATTGGCACACATTGCATTCCCCAAATGGAAAGTTTTAAATACCTAGGGTCAATTTTTCAAAGTGATGGAAGAATTGATGGAGATGTTACACATAGAATTAATGCTGGTTGGTTAAAATGGAGAGCAGCATCAGGTATTCTTTGTGATAAGAAGATACCATTAAAATTAAAAGGTAAATATTATAGAGCAGCAATTAGGCCTGCCATGTTTTATGGTTCTGAGTGTTGGGCAGTTAATCATCAACATGTACAAAAGATGTCTGTGACAGAAATGAAGATGTTGAGATGGATGAGTGGCCATACAAGAAAAGACCGTATACATAATGAGGTTATTAGAAACAAATTAGGAGTGGCACCAATAGAGGATAAAATGAGAGAACATCGTTTAAGATGGTTTGGACATATAGAAAGAAGATCAAAAGAAGAACCTGTAAGAAGGTTAGAAAAACTAAATTTGGAAAGTATTAAAAGAGGTAGAGGACGACCACAAAAGTGTTGGAAAGAAACAATAAAGAATGATCTAGTTTATTGGGAGTTAACTGCTAACATGGCACACGATAGGGATCTGTGGAAACAAAGAATCCATGTAGCCGACCCCGTCTAGTATGGGAAAAGGCTTAGTTGTTGTTGTTGTTTGTTGTTGTTGTTGTAATGCCTTCTTCGGTTAGGAGTGCATTTTCTTTGTTATCTTCCATAATTCACTCATCTAATATATCAAAATTAACAAACTGCTATCTTTGCTCATTCATATTTGCTAATTTTCATATGTGAGCAAAACGATGAGCTCCATTTCTTTGATTATTGAGTCTATGACACCTCAATGATGTGATATTGTTACTTGATAATATCTCCTTTTTCTCTTACTAGAGATTATCTTTTTAACTAATGCTTGAGCTCCATTTCTCACTTCACAGACTGAGTTAAGCCTCACACGTTGATCATGTTCAACTCAATGAAAGTCATGTAAGGTGAACCCTAAAATAGTGAAGTTGTGAAATGCCCCCTCAATGAACCGAGACAACCAAATTATTCTTCATTGTTTGCGATTTCATGAAATTAGAAACTAGTAGTAGAAATATACCTAAAAGTTGGCAACAAAAAGGGAAATGATTTTGTCACAATTTTTATTTGTTCATAAATTATTCTTATTCAATAAATGAAATTATAAACCTGAATTTACATGTTACATACACAACTTACAATCCCAAACACACATATCGGAAGATGCTTTGGAGAGAAGTGAAGAGAGGCCAGAAACCTCCAAAAAAAGAAATGGAAAAAAAATTGGGTGTATCGCCCATATCGTACGATACTGGTGATACGGGTTGTATCGTACGATACAGCACGATAACCTATATCATACGATATAGGTTACCGTATCGTATCGTGGGTGCGATACAGATAACACTGGGCTCAATCACCTAGTTTTCATTCGTTAAAACATGTAACTTTGATAGAGGTAATTAAAAACTACTTAGTAATTAACTATTCAATTCAATGTTTTAATTTATTAAGTTTTTAATCTTGAATTTTTAGTTTTAATTTTTATTTACTTATCATTCTTGTAGGCAATTAAGAAAGTTAAACTCAAGTAGGTATGAAAAGTGAAAACCAATTTGATCCAATAAGCCTTGATAATTTTGATATCTTAGTGGAGTGGATTATGGAAGATGAAGAAAATACACTCCTAACGGAAGAAGACATTTAGTGGATCAATTTGGAAGAAGCACAACAATATCAGCAAGGGATGATGATATTGATTTTGCTATTGAAAGCGGTGAAGATCTTGAACAAGGAGCAATATTGTAATTAGCGTATTAGTGTATGTATCGTATAGGGCACCGATACACGATAATCATACTGCATCATACATTAAAATATTGAACAATCAAAACAACCAAAAAATCATAAAAATCGTAAAAAATTCTCTTGTATCGTAATACAATATATCTGTGATACAAGGTGTATCGTATGATACAGTACCCGTATCGAAATGTATCGTACGATACAGGTGTGATACATGTTTATTACGATATATGTACTTATATCGTACCATATTCTCGTACGATATACGATCAAATTGTATTGTATGATATGATACGATTTTTATAACATTGACAAGGAGAAGAAAAGATGAAGATTATTTAGTTGATATCCACATTACTATATGTATTTCTTTTTTCTAAATTATAAAAGTTGTAATTTTATTACTTGTTTAAATATAAAGATGTATTGCTTAAATGCGTATACATTGAAATTTGAATGGTGAATAATGAATGTTTGGAATCGTTTAGAATTGTCTTGATTTTTTGTGATTTTTCTCTATTTTTTATAATTTCTAAAGTATTTTTAAAAAAATTAAAATACGCTACACCTGTATCGTGGAGCAAAACAATACACGATAAAATAGGGTACAAACAATACTGACAATAGGTTCACTATTCCTGTGAACTTGCAAAATCATGCTCATGCCACGACAAGAAATGGTTAAGGGGACATCTTTTTGCCTCAAATGAGGGAAGACGTCTGTTTTCTCAGTTCTCCCAAATTTGTTGCTGAACAAAAAATGAGAAAAAGCAGCAGCACCTCCTTAGTAAATCCAATATCCTACTTTTCATTTGAAAACTGAGTGACGTCTTTGCCGCTTGGAAAAGCACTTCCTTTTGACACTTGCATTTCAAGAGGAAGCACCTCGAAATCCTTGGGTTCTTGATTTTTCACCTTATGGACATATTAGGAGATACATTTCAACAACTTGGCAATTTTAACCGAAGTTAGGATGTTCAGAGGAGCAGCTTTTGCAACGTTCCATGGTTAAGGAATTGAAGTTGTGTCACGAGTCATGACACCCTTTAATGAATTGTGCACTTCAAGATTAAATCATTTTACCTTCTAAAACCATTTTCTAAGATTAAACTACCGGATGTAGATATTTCACCTAGCAACATGATTTTCTAGGATAAAAAGAAAAAAGATGAATCCTAAACATCAGATTGGCACTCATCATCCATAATGGCCTTTACTTAGATGATGATTGCAAGTTACAACTTATGGAGAAACAAACTAAACCGTGTAATGCAGAGAGTAGTAATACACATTTTACCTTAAAGGCAACCTGGCTATTGCATGTTACTTTATGTATGACCTTATAAGCATACATTATAAAGCGTTATTGACAGCAGCAGATTAATTACCTTGAACATCACGTTGTACACTTGGGGCACATTGAGAAAATTTATCAAGTGTCAACAACTACAATTTGTGAGTGCAAAATATTCTGGATGTCCTATATACAATGTCTGTGTTAGTGCCGAACTGGGGCGGAGGTTAGGCTTCCTGGCATGCCTCTTCACCCACGACTCAAATTGAACAGGTGTACCCCACAAGAGCACTTTGTCGAACTGAAGTGTCCATCACCGTGAAACGCCACATGAAATTGCATATGGCATTCATTTGGAACAACAATAGTACCACAAAAGTCCGATCTCACAATGGGAACAAGCAGAAAGATAAGGTTGATTAATCTTTGGTACTGCCAAATAGCACCATACTGTCTATGAAAAACACTAGGCCTTATACATGGTCTGAACCCTGGTTTCCAAGATTCTTTCAGTAAAGAACGAATAAATTAGGTGAGGCGGATCTAACAGGTTTGAAGCATGTAATCTTTAGCACTAACATTTCCAATAATGCTCCACTGAAAGCAGCAACTTGTGTAGGCTTAATTGACTTTGACATGGAGGGATAATTCACCAAATCCTCAAGGGAACACAGACAAATTAAGGAAAACATCGAATAATCGCTTCGAATTTTCACTGGAGAAATGATAACCCCAATCTCCCATGTGATGTGCGTTGTGCGTGCATATGCGTTTGTGTGTGTGTGTGTCGCGAACGAGCGAGCGAGCGCATAAGTCTGCGGGTAGGTGGGTGGGCGGACCAACTAAAAGATACGGGAATCGGAGTAAAACTACTCAAAGGAAGATGAAATCAATACGGGGGAACCCAAAGAGACAAAAAAACTCATGCTTGGCAATCTAGCAGGATTCTTCTGAGGAGCAACAATTTATTCGCAAATAAGAATAAAACACACCACCATGAACAAATCCAACGCACATCAGCTTCCACACGCATGGAGGCAGACGGAGAGAGAGAGAGAGAGAGAGAGAGAGAGAGAGAGAGAGAGAGAGAGCGACTACCACACATACCTCCTTCCACAGCCCAGAGAGAGCGAGAGGGAGAGAGAAAGAGACGCTTTCGGTGACTCAAGGGTTGTAAAATTATTTTTCTTTAAAAACGTCGGGCCTGCGGGTCGGTCGGTGCATAGAATCTCTCAAGCGATGCTTAATTACCCAATACCATGCACCATTAATAACTGGAACTGACAAGTATCAAGTTTATATATATATATATATATATATATATATATATATATATATATATATATATATATATATATTGAGATACATATTTATCTATTTCCAGTGGCAGTTAAACCGGGTTTAGTTCCACCTTCTAATCACGGTTTAGAGGATTCATGATTTTATATTTGATTTATGAATAATACTAATGCTTAAGATTCTGTACAAGACGGGATAGCAGCACAAGTGAGATGGGAGGAATTTGGGTTTTTGCACGAAGTCCTTTCGTCTGTTCTTGTTTTTTCTCCTGTTCAAGTTTTTAATTCAAATTGTGTATATGAAACCACAGTTTGGAATGAGAACTTAAAACTACTACCGAAATGAAACTACTTATAGTGCCTTATGCAGAAGAGAACTTAAAACTACTACCGAAATGAAAAATCAAAACTAAATTTTCTTATACCAACACCTCAGAGGACCTCGACTGAGCTGGGTGTGTGTGTGTAACCCTTCCTTCTTATAGTTTCAAATGTCAAATAGCATTTACAATTGTTGGAGTCCAACACGAATTGCTTTACGTACTCTGTCAAGATTGACTGGGGAAACATTCGTTCAGACTTATCGAATTCATGTGCATCTTGCTGTGTAGCACTCATTTTCGGCTACCTAACGACCTTTTTTTTATCCCAGCTTAACATCTGGTCAGGTATTACGGACCAAAGCCCAATACAGGGCGGAGACCTTGAAATACGGAAATACAGTGTCACCCGGTTAATAAAAATAATAAAGATGAGACGTTCTCAGACTAGCGGTTAAAGTTGGGTTTTCATTTTGTAAATATTATCTTTAATTGCATTTAGTTGTGCAGCTGAAAACTTTTGTTAGCATTGTTTTCATCTTAAATTTATATTCGTTTAATTTGAGGCGGCCCTTGCTGATTTTGAATGTGAAGCAGGTATGAGCTGGTTGATATAACTCTGTTCCATGTGACTAGCAATCGAATGGGATTCAGAGGTTCCAATGGCATTGCTGCCTGATTGCTTTGTTTTCTCTTGGTTGGTATGAATGGATTATCCTAAAAGTAGATAGAGACAGGGAAACAACCCCTTGTTTGCTTCTCTACTGACTTCTACTTTTAAATGCATAGCTCTCATCGAGACGAAAACATTCCGGGACTGCGATCACTCGGAAGAACGTTCCTGGAACCATAATTAGTGAATTGCTAAATGATGTATTACGAGCATGATTCACATGGATGAGTTATGTGTGTGATGACGATTTCAAACAACAAAATGACAATGGCAATGATGGCTTTCATGCGGATATATTAGTTATTGAAACTCAGAAAAGATGATTGACTTAATTATATTGGGAATTTTGTGTGAACTCTCCACAAAGGGTTGTGATACTCTTTGACATTCCGAACGAGGGCTTGTACGGTGAGCCGCTGGGTTCCCTTGCCGCATAATTGTTGAGTACTCAAAACTAATAGCAAGGTGCGGATGATGTTAGTGTTGACACACATTCTCTTAGGTCAGTCCTAGGTGGCTCCATAAAGGCTCTTGTTTGGGGCTTATCAGAGTTGATGGTAGCGTTGACATGAGTCCTAGATTCAAGCCTTTTGTCCTTGGAATATCTTACTTTCGAGATATCATCATAAATACCCTTTTTATAAAGACCTTTTGTCCTTGGAATATCTTACTCTCGAGATATCATCATAAATACCCTTTTTATTCACAAGAAGTTGCTTCCTTGATCAATTCCTCGACAACTTCGGGGCTATCATTGGCTTCAAATCATTAAAGTTATCACACATACTCAAGGTAGCAATGGAGATCTTCTGTGTCTAATGAATGGAAGAGTCTGTTTTGAAATCGACCACCATGCACCCACCCCTGAGTATATGCTTCAACATGAAGCACATAGGATAGATTGATACGATAGAAACTTGTGGTAAAATGCTTGCCTGTAACCTAGCGTATAAAATACATTACACGGTCCGTTTTAGGTTAGGGGAATCTATTTATCCCAAGGTTCTTGCATCTTAGTCTTGGTAGCTCCAAATATGGCAATGAAAGATTGTGGATCCTCATTTTTTTCTAGAAGTCAACTAGTCTAAACAAGTGCCAAAAGTGAATGAGAAGGAAAAGAAATCTACCACACTCGATGTGGATCTTGGAAGGCAACCCACATGTATATAGTATTTAGCATCTCATGTAATCAAATGCAATCAGTTGCGAATCAAATATAAAATGTCACAGGACTCACCGTGATCAATTGTAACTGAACAATAAAGCAAAGCAATATATTATGCAATAAATTTTGGGAGGGTTTGTATGCACAAGAACAGGTTTGATATGATATGTACATTGTAGACACCCCAAAATCTCACGATTTTCTCAAATATGCCTGGTTTTGCAAAAGCAGCCCCAAAGGGCTATTTTGAGTCTGGAAACCCAGGAGCCTTCCAAACAACCCGGTACATATTCCAAACCTGTATATATGTTTTGAAACTGTATACATATAGTTTTAAAACCTTAAAAAGGTGTTTTGAAACCCCAAAAGCAGTTTGGCCTGATGAAAGTAGGACCGAAAAGGCAAAAGAGAGCTCGGACCCGGAGCATACTTCAAGCCCGACACATCAACTCTCGTATCAAAATCATCCCCAGATTCTCAGACATCCAAGCCCCAGATATCAGAAATTTGCTCGAAATGAACTCCGGAAGGTGAGAAGAAGAGTGGACGACAATGTTGGCGAGGACCCAACGCAAGACGGAGTACTGATGAAGTCAGGCCCCGCACAAACCGTCCGTTTCGAAACACCATGAAGGAATCAGAAAATCAGATTTGGGAGGAATCTGGACCATATATATATAGATCCAAAACCCAACATACATTTGGATTTGGATTTGGATTTGGATCCAAAGATCCAAATCCAATATCTACATCCATGACCCACATCACCTTCTCATAAATGGAGGTGGGGCCCACATATTTCACATGAAAAGCTTGGGTAGAGAGAGAAAAAGGGGTGATAAAGTATGAGTGAGAAAGTTGATAGGCTTGACTTTGGTCAAGGGTGGGTTAACCTTGTGGGTTTAGCCTAGAGTTTGGGTTTAAGCTTGTATGCACCTACACCTAACTTGGGGCTGCACCAACTTGAACATGGCTGCAATTGGGTCAATGGACCGGCGTCAAGGGGAGGTTCCTAAAACCTAGCCCTAAGCTAGCCCACCTCACCTAGCCACTCTCCCCTAAACCTGACCCAAACCTAGCCATCCTCACCCAAAACCGCCCCAACCTCACCTAGCCGACCTCACCTAGCTCACCTCACCTAGTTAGACCACCTAGACCCTAACCAACTAAGCCTAAACCCACCTTAGTGCACCTAGTTAAACCACTAAGTCCCAGCCCACCTAACCGACCTACCCTAAACCACCAACCATCCCCCCTAACCGACCTACCCCAAACCACTCCCCATGCCCACCTTATTACAAATATCTAGCCCATACCACCCCAACCGACCCAGCCCTTTCTAGCCTATAAAAACCCACCTCTCTTGCAGGTTCGACTCTCTCCTCTTCCACACACATCCGCCCTCACTCCCTCCAAGCTGCACCACTTCCACCACTTGCCCTTCCACCGCCACTTCATCACCCGGCTGCCACCCTTCCACTTCAACCGACTCCACCATCTTCCACCTTCGGCGAGGAGCTCCACCCTTCGGCTGCCAACTTCCTTCCATCACCATCCGGCCACCACTTTCATCCATCAATGCCACTTCCATCCACGGTTAGTATCCCACCTCAACCCCATCTAGCCTTTCACCTCCTTCTTTCCCAGCTACATACTCCCGTCCACCCACCAGCCCATCCTTCCCTTCTCCCTTACACCCAGTCGACCCACACCATATCCCATCCCAGCATCACCCTAATCTACAGCACCTAGCCACTCCATCACCTGGCCAGCATCAAGGACTCCACCCGGTTAGCACCCCTACCTGCCGCCAACATACATCCAAGGAGCTTCCCTTCAGCTGTCCAAGGCGACTCACTAGGCCAAAGCCAAGCAAGTTGGACACGGACCAGCTACACGTAAGTGCCTAACTCGGTCCTTTATATGAACTTGCTTACATTTAATTAAATTTGATACGGGGTTGTAATAATGGAGCGTTGTCTCTCCCTGGTTGTAATAATGTGGTTTGGCACACCAACACACACGTGCACTTGAGCCATTCCACTCTTAGCTGCACACCATTTTGGCACACACACGAGCCTTAATAGCCCCTAAGATATAGTTATACATATCTATATTCAGCTGCGTGGGTTTTAACTTAAGTCGTGGGTGTTGTCTTTCAATTCCACACTCACACACATTGAGCTTTCGCTCTTACTCCCAAGACCCTAGTAAGGGCCATGTTGCAATTTCATTTGGGTGTTTTAATTCAAGTAGTGTGCGTGGTCTTTCAATTCCACACTCACACACATTGAGCTTTCGCTCTTACTCCCAAGACCATAGTAAGGGCCGTATTGCAATTCTATTTGGGTTTTACATTGCAAGTCGTGTGAGTTGTCTTTACATATATACACAACACCCACGCACATGTTGGCGACCTTCGGGCCCATATATATTATAAGTATTTCCCTTTCGCTATGTCTTTAAGATTTGGGTTTTAAGGTTCAGCTGTGTGAGTAGTCTTTCCATATATACACGACACACACTTGCACAATTGAGCCTTTCCGCTCTTAAGATATAGCCATATTTCTCTTTTGCAATTTACATTACGTCATTTCCCTTAAGCATTGTCTTTCAATTCGGGTTTTTCCTTTGGAGTTGTGTGAGTTTGTATTGCATATTTGCCATACCATGAGTTAGGACGCATATTGCATCAAAGTAAGCCCCACAATCCCGTGCAAAAATCGCCCAACTTAGGTCACTTGTGCACACACCTAGTTGGCCCTAAAAAGCATAAAAAGAAAGACATAGGCACGTGCAAAATCCCACGTAAAATAAAACTTGCAATCATACAAACAAAGCCCAAACACTTCGGGTATTTTCAAAGAGGTTTATTTTAAAAGACTTTGCCAAGCGTACAGACTGACCCTTGCGCATCGGTGTAAGAAGGTCTACGACGAAAAGAGCTCACTTGCTCATAGTCGCCCCGATAGAGTCAGATTTCAAAACTTACTTCGCTAGCTTGAGTAAGCTAGCTGGCACGCCCTTGTTATAAAAACGACTTAGACACACGAAAAGGTTCACTTCGGGCCTAAGAACCAGAAGTGGGAATTTTTCGTGTCTACAGGATTGGCATGCCCGGTGGGACCTGGGCCTTGTGTAGAGTCAGTTCATGTAGAAAAACCTCGTGAAAAATTTTCAAAAAAAGTATTTTTAACTTTGTTTGTTGCATTTTCATACTTAGGATTTTGAAAAAGCATATTGAAGCATGTCGAGTCCAGGCTTCCAAGAGGTATCTAGCCACGACTCATGCGCATCAAGTTCTCACTCTAGGAGGTTTTCGAAAAAACAAAACAAGATAGAAGAGATTGAGGACTTGAGAAGGGATTTCGAGGCCAAGATCGCCGCTCTTAGCCAAGAGGCTGAAGCAGGCGACTCATGTTTGTCAAACGGCGAACCAAAGGCCAAGAAAAAATTTGAAAAACCTCGCAAACACAAAGAGACTTCCGCAATGGATGGTAACCAATACCACGAGTCCTTCACACACAAGGACCATAAAGCCCTACAGCAGCTACTGAGAGGGCAAAATAAAGAGAAAAGAAGTTACGCCCTGTCTGATTTCTTGCCTGTAGACTATGAAACAAACAGTGACGATGAAATACCGAACTTCCATCGATATGATGGCATGGGAGACCCTAGGTCTCACTTGCAGCTTTTCTCTCATCGAGCCCATAAGAAAAAGGACTCGATAAAGTGGGTGTATTGGTTCCCTTTGTCCCTCAAGGGCACAACTGCCAAATGGCTGGCTTCCTACGACCTTAGCCAATTCGCAACTTTTGAAGAGTTAGCGAACTACTTTATGCAGAGATTCTCGCATAACGTAGAAGTCACATCGACTTTAAACACCTTGAGGGATACAAAACAAGGTGTGAACGAGGACGTGCATATGTTCATCATTCGTTGGAGGTCTCTCCTAGGTCAGGTGCGAGAGCGAATATCTGAAGGATGTGCAGTCATGCTCATCCTAGATAATTTTAAAAACGAGTTGAAAACCCTTCTCTCGCTTCACAAAATCTCAACTTTCCATAAGTTGATAAAGAAAGCATCCCTTTTTGAAACAAATTTGAAAAAGGGGGTGTATGATCACTTATGGAAAGAAAATGCAATTTTGAAAACTCGCTTAGAGAAGCCCAACACTTATGGGCTACCCACCGCGGACAAAGGGGCAAAACCCTACAAAATTGCCAATGTCAAGGTGGATCCAAGCCCGGCAAGTGCTTCAAGAAATTTTGAAAAATTAAAAAATAAAAAGGAGAGGAGTTTTCAAAATCCCTTCGAAAGACGGGAGTACACTCCGCTGGGGCAACCTGTATCGGAGGTCCTAGACCTCCTACTTGCCCAAGGCATGATCGAACTCCTTGAGATTCTCGAGGGAGTCACTTCGAAGGGGGGATTTTAAAACAAATTCTGCAAGTATCATCGGCCCAAAGGCCATGATACAAGGCGGTGTTTCTCCCTCCTGAATAAAATTGAGAACTTGATAACAGAAGGCCGGCTCCAAGTCGCTGAAGAACCTGAGCCTACCCAAGCTATCTTCAAAGAACCCTTCCCCAAGCACGCAAGTACCAGTGAGAAGAGAAAAGAGGTATGTGCTCTCACGATTTCGAAGAATCTAGCACATGCATGTGAGTATGGTTTGTCTACTTGTGCATCTACTCTCATACTTTACAAAAAACCCGCCCAAGTAGTCATCCGGGGACCACCAAGAGTTCCGTCCCTGGTTAAACCAGTTTTAACCATTCAGGATGCTCCAAAAATCTCGATTTGAGCCATGTTAAGTGCAAAACCTAGGTTGATCGTGGGGGAGGTGACAAGATCCTTGAAGATCTACCAACCCCCACATCTACAAAGTGCTAAAAAGGTGGTCAGTGTGTCTGGCCCCTCAAAAGCATGTATTCTTAGAGTTCCGCCAAAAATGGATAAAGGAAATGTCGTTTTAAAGGTATATGATTTCGAAAACCATCTTTCAAAGATTCCTATCAACATGTCCATCCTAGAGCTAATACAAACTTTGCCTAGGCATAGACTAGTGTCAGAGAAAATTCTAGAAAGAGCAAAGGTTAGTTCAAACATTACCCCAGAATCCTTGTCCAAACAAGTGGCCTCCATAGGAGCAAAAACACCCATCGTATTCTCGGAAGATGATGTAGAAAAACCCTACGAGTCCCATAACCAGGCCCTACATATCAAGGTGGTTCTGAATAACCACTCTCTAGATAGGTGCCTTATCGATGGGGGAGGAGGGTTCAACATCCTTCCACTTCATGTGGTGAACCAAATCAGAGTCACCTTGACATCCGTGAATCCAAGTCCCATCGTCATCACTAGATACGATGGTAATGCATCTAGACCACTAGGATCTATCGAACTCTCCATGGAAACGGGAGGGATAACACACACGGGGGTGTTCCATGTCCTGGACATCCACCTCCATTATAACCTGTTATTGGGAAGGCCCTGGATACATAGCTTGTGCGCTGTGCCATCCACCTTCCATAGGTGTGTCAAGATCCCTTTTAGGGACAAAGTCATAGTAATCCTAGTTGAGAGTCATCCTAAGCTTCAGGGGGTCATAAATTCCCCTTGCTTGTCGAGTTCCCAGACCCACGAGGTAAAACTGGAGCAAACCATGCTCGAGCCACCAAGGCTCACGTTATACAACCCTAGGAAGGTCGTATATGTGAAGGGGCCACCCAAGGCTGGCCCCCTCAAAGTTCTGACAATTCCGGAAAAACCCAAGAACCCCTTATTTTCAAAACCCCTAGATAAAAAGCCCTATGTACACAACATAAATGACATCAAGTTCCAAGACCACGATTTATACCAAACTTTTTCTAAAAATAAAAAATCGTGGAACATGTTGTTAAACATGGGCTATTTGCTATATAAGAGTCTAGGGGCACAAAATCAGGGTCTCCTAGAACATATACTGCCTAGGGCCAATCCAAGCCGATATGGGATCGGCTATACTCCTAGAATACCACCAAAACCACCCCCTGTGACCACTTGGGTCGAGGGTGCCCTGGAGCCTACCCTAGAAGAAACCTACGATTTAGATCTCTTATTCAGAGTCTAATCTGTAGTGTTTTCCCTTTGTAGGTATGATGGAAGATCCCTTTATCAAAAATACAAAAATATTTGAAAAATTCGAAATCCAAAAAATAGAAAAATTACAAAAGCCAAAAATATTAGAAAATAAAAAACTCAAAAAAAGAGTAGTTTGTATAGTTCCCAAAGTACTCGTTTTACAAAAGAACAAAAAAATCGAAAATTTATAAAATTCCAAAAAGATTTTGTACATAACTGCTCCTGGTAAGGATTTGGAAAAAGGAAAAGATTTCGAAAGAAATGTTGTCTATATAACCAGACCAAAAATTTCAAAATCAATAGAAATTCCAAGTGTAAAACCAGGTCTTTTGAAAATCCATACATCAAAATCCCTAGGATCTATAAACCACGAGAATGATCGAATCCCCGAAGTGGATCCCCTTGAGGAAGATCCCACTTCTGAGCTCCCAGAATTTCATAAAATTCTCGATTTTGAAAAGCCTTCAAATTCAGTAGGAGGAGATTTCATAGAGGTAAACCTAGGGAGTGATTTAAAGCCCAAACTCATTAAGGTAGGCGCATGTTTGCATGAGCATGAAAGATCAACATTCATTGCATTTCTACAAACCTAATTAGATGTGTTTGCATGGACGTATGAAGACATGCCGGGCATAGACTCCAGTATTGTCGAACATTGTCTTCCCTTAGATACGGATGTGAAACCCATAAAGCAAAAGCTTAGGAAAATACATCCGAATATACACGCACAAGTCAAAGAGGGTTTAGAAGATCTGTTAAAAGCTGGAGTTATAAAACCCTTTGCGTATTCTGATTGGTTATCCAATATAGTTGTTGTTCGAAAAACCAATGGGAAGATTCAAATATGCATCGATTTTAGAAACCTGAATAAAGCCACTCCAAAGGATAATTATCCTTTACCAAACATAGATTTGATAGTCGATAGTACTTCAAATCACGAAATGTTTTCGTTTATGGATGGTTATTCAGGATATAATCAAATCAAATTAAGCCCACGAGATGAGGGTAATACCGCTTTCACAACCTCATGGGGCACATACAGCTATACAGTCATACCCTTTGGTTTAAAAAATGCCGGTGCCACATACCAGAGAGCCATGACCACGATCTTCCATGATCAGATTCATTAGCTCGTAAAGGTATATATGGATGATCTCTTGGCAAAATCCAAAACTCAATGCACTCATATCGAATGCTTACAAAAGATTTTCGAAAGGCTTAGGCTTTACAAAGTAAAGCTAAACCCTCAGAAGTGTGTATTCGGAGTAGAATCCGGAAAGCTCTTAGGCTTTATGGTGAGCCAAAGGGGCATAGAAGTCGACCGATCTAAGTGTCGAGCCATCATAGACATGGCTCCACCCTCCAATCTCACACAGATTCGTAACCTCCAAGGTCGATTGCAATCCATTCGCAGGTTTATCTCAAACCTAGCGACTAGATGCGAACCCTTTAACAAATTATTGAGAAAGGGCACAAAATTTTCATGGGATGACGATTGTCAAAAGTCATTTGAAAGACTAAAGGCGTACCTAGTTAATCTCCCTGTTTTAAATCCTCCAAAGCAAGGAAAACCTCTTTTGCTTTACATTTCCGTGCATGCGAATGCCTTGGGAGCTTTGTTAGCTCAATACGAGGATGACACCCACAAGGAGTATGCCATCTATTATATTTTGAAAACTCTCTTGGCTTACGAAAGGAATTACCAAACCATGGAGAAGACGTGCTTGTTCCTAGTTTGGGCCTGCTAGAAATTTCGACACTATTTCCTAGATCATGAGATCTGGATAGTGTCCAAGCTTGATCCAATCAAGCATTTGTTCGAAAAACCCATTCTCACTGGTAGATTGGGCAAATGGCAACTCCTTCTAATGGAGTATGACCTAAAATACCATCATCAGATCTCCATTAAGGGGCAAGCCCTAGCTAACTACGTGGCTGAGTTCCCCCTAGAGGATGCATATCTCACATTTAGTGAAATGCCTGATGAAGGCATATTGCAAAACCAATTTCAAAACCACATTTTGGCAAACTCTATCAAAAATCAAGTGTGGAAGATGCACTTCGATGGGGCACGAAACCAACGAGGGGTTGGTGCTGGGGTCATCCTCATATCCCTTGAAAAGGGGGAGATCCCCATAGCAATTCACCTAGATTTCGAATGTTCCAACAACATAGCTGAGTATGAAGCACTCATACAAGGCTTAAGGATTTCGAAAACTCTAGGGGCATCATGCATCGAGGTCTTTGGAGATTCACTCCTTGTTATAAACCAAGTTTTGAAAATTTGGTAAGTGCGAAATGAAAAACTTCTTCCATATCACGAGTTGGCCAATCGATTGGTTGAGTCATTCCAATCGTGTAGACTCACACACGTAGGAAGAGAGGATAATGGCATTGCCGATGCTCTCTCCTCCTTGGGTTCAACCCTAAAGGTCGATCCCACTTTGGGAACTCAATCCTTAGAGATATGGCACGCGCCCACTCCATCCACACACGATTTGGATATTTGCCAAAATAATTCAGATTCTGTTGAAAAACCTTAGTTCTATGACATCAAATGTTTTCTAGAAAATAGGAGATTCGCTGAGGATGCCACATCCAAAGATAAGGCATTCATCCAAAAAATTTCTACTCGATACACGATTTTGGGTGGGGTTTTGTATAAAAAGAGTTTTACCGGCATCTTACTAAGATGCGTCAACCTAGAGGAGGCTAGGACTGTTATTCATGAATTCCACGATGGAGAATATGGAGGTCATGTCAATGCCAATATGATGGCGATGAAAATACTTAGAGCGGGCTATTTTTGGTCCACCCTAAGAAAGGATTGCCACGATCATGTTAGAAAGTGTTATCCATGTCAAGTGCATGGGCACGCCATTCATATCCCATCATCTTCATTACATTCTGTGGTCAGCCCCTGGCCATTTACCATGTGGGCGTTTGATATTGTAGGCCCAATATTTCCAAAGGCATCGAATGGGTATAGGTTCATTTTAGCAGCCACTGAGTACTTCTCCAAGTGGGTCGAAGCCATCTCCCTAACCAACGTACAGGGCAACATGTGGTGGCTTTCATTAGGAGGAATATCTTGGCTCGATTTGGAGTTCCAAGAGACCTTGTGTCTGATAATGGCACCCCATTCAAAAACGAGCGGATGGTCAAGTTGTGCAACACTTATGGCATAACTCACCACTTCTCCTCGCCCTACTATCCTCAAGGCAACGGCCAAGCCGAAGCCACAAATAAGACTCTCATTAGCATAATTGAGAAGACTTTAGAGAAGGGTAGGACGTGGCACGAGAAGCTGGATGAAGCCTTATGGGCTTATAGGACTTCCATCCGGACTCTCACGAATGCCACGCCATTTGAGTTGGTCTACGGCACGAACGCCATTCTTCCCATTCATACACAATTGTATTCATTCCATACATCCATTGCACTCGACCTCCCCCTAGAGATGCTTCAGCATGCTAGGATGGCTGAACTAGATTTGTTAGATGAGAGGCAACTCCTTGCTATGGATCATGCTCATGCATACCGACAAAGGATAACCCGACATTATAACAAACATATGAGACCTCGCCACTTTGAAGTGGGAGATCTGGTTTTGAAAATCATCCACTATCGTGACCCACATCCACTTGGAAAGTGGCACCCCAAATGGGATGGACCCTACGTTGTGCGTGCAACCACCACGAACAACTCATATTGGTTGATCGATGTCGAAGGTAGGAATTTAGCAGACCCTATCAATATTCAATACTTAAAGAAGTTTATGTGTAGGGTTTGGGTTAAATTCTCATTTTCGAAAATCCTTAGGGATAGCTGCTTTGAAACTTCGAAAGTAAGGTTCAAAGGCGAATTGGGTGACCCTGAGCAAGAGAATTCGCACTTGTGAAAGAGTGAAGTTTTCCAAATACATGGTTACATTCCAAAATCCTTCTTCTTACAAAGTAATGCCTAGTTCAATATAGCAAGATACTTGCAAGTAGTACGTGTTATTTCTAAATAGGCTGATCTAAAATGGATCGAGTATGACCTTGGGATAAGTCCTCCCCTCTTCTCTTCTCCTTCCAAAAGGAAAATATGGCCAAAACAAAGGGAAATCCCCACCAAAGATCTCTTTCCCAAAGAAAGAAACATGAATCAAAAAGAAAATTTGATTCTTTTATGGAAAAGAGGGATTAAAGAAAAAATACTCTAAAAGGGAGACCCTCTATGAAAAAAAAGGAAAAAAGGCCAAAAAGCTCAAAAAGAGCAGTTTTCCGCCTTCTATATCTCAAACCACAGAATGCTTTAGAAGGGACCATGGTATCTCTTTTCCCATCTCTATGGCTTATCCCAAGTAAAACATGGTTCATTTCGAGGAATCCTAAAGTAAAAATAGCATTTACTTACTTGAATTTCATTTTGTTGGAGAATTCGATGTTTCGAGTAAGGCGTAGGAATTTTGAAATATAGCTTGTTTTCTTATAAAACCTCTGCTAGATTAGCGAGTGTTAAGACTTAAGCAAAGGCAAACACGAAGAGCTCGAGATCCTTAGGATTGAGGCTAAAAGCATTTTTCCTATTTGTAAATAGATTTTGAAAAATCGAACATCGAGCAACATAGGGCCCGCTCACTTGGAGCAGCAGGTCTTCGTAAGACTCAAGAGTTCGACCATGCCATTTGGTCTCAGGGAGGTCGCCATTCTTGGCGTCTCATCCATGTCACGCATACGCACATCCACACAAGAACACTTGCATAACAGGATCCCATTTAGGACCAGAAACCATAGCCTTCCCTTTGACGTGATATCTCCTCCTACCAGGTTTAAAAGAGAGATTTTTGCTAAAAAAATTAGGACGATCCCATATTTTCGTGGATAGATCTAGGGAGACATAGAAAGGGGTGTTGTCATCTTTGCCATTATTCAAATAAATTTGGATAATGCCAAAGAGGGGCATCTATAAACACCCCAAAATCCCATGATTTTCTCAAATATGCCTGGTTTTACAAAAGCAGCCCCAAAGGGCTATGTTGAGTCTGGAAACCCAAGAGCCTTCCAGACAACCCGGTACATATTCCAAACCTGTATATATGTTTTGAAACTATATACATATAGTTTTAAAACCTTAAAAAGGTGTTTTGAAACCATAAAAGCAGTTTGGCCTGATGAAAGTAGGACCGAAAAGGCAAAAGAGAGCCTAGACCCGGATCATACTTCAAGCCCGACACATCAACTCTCGTATCAAAATCATCCCAAGATTCTCGAACATCCAAGCCCCAGATATCAGAAATTTGCTCGAAATGAACTCTAGAAGGTGAGAAGAAGAACGGACGACAATGTTGGCGAAGACCCAACGCAAGACGGAGTATTGATGAAGTCAGGCCCAGCACAAACCGTCCATTTTGAAATGCCATGAAGAAATCAGAAAATTAGATTTGGGCCGGATCTGGACCATATATATATAGATCCAAAACCCAACATACATTTGGATTTGGATCCAAAGATCCAAATCCAATATCTACATCCATGGCCCACATCACCTTCTCATAAATGGAGGTGGGGCCCACAAATATTTCACGTGAAAAGCTTGGGTAGAGAGAGAAAAAAGGGTGATAAAGTATGAGTGAGAAAGTTGGTAGGCTTGACTTTGGTCAAGGGTGGGTTAACCTTGTGGGTTTAGCCTAGAGTGTGGGTTTGAGCTTTTATGCACCTACACCTAACGTGGGGCTGCACCAACTTGAACATGGCTGCAACTGGGTCAATGGACCGGCACCAAGGGGAGGTTCCTAAAACCTAGCCCTAAGCTAGCCCACCTCACCTAGCCACTCTCCCCTAAACCTGACCCAAACCTAGCCATCCTCACCCAAAACCGCCCCAACCTCACCTAGCTAGACCACCTAGACCCTAACCAACTAAGCCTAAACCCACCTTAGTGCACCTAGTTAAATCCCTAACCACTAAGTCCCAGTCCACCTAACCGACTTACCCTAAACCACCAACCAGCCCCCCTAGCTGACCTACCCCAAACCACTCCCCATGCCCACCTTATTACAAATATCTAGCCCATACCACCCCAACCGACCCAACCCTTTCTAGCCTAAGGTGGTCTTCCACACACATCCCCCCTCACTCCCTCCAAGCTGCACCACTTCCACCACCTGCCCTTCCACCTCCACTTCATCACCCGACTGCCACCCTTCCACTTCAACCGACTCCACCATCTTCCACCTTCGGTGAGGAGCTCCACCCTTCGGCTGCCACCTTCCTTCCACCACCATCCGGCCACCACCTTCATCCATCAGCGCCACTTCCATCCACAGTTAGTACCCCACCTCAACCCCATCTAGCCTTTCACCTCCTTCTTTCCCAACTGCATACTCTCGTCCACCCGCCAGCTCATCCTTCCCTTCTCCCTTACACCCAGCCGACCCACACCATATCCCATCCACCTACCTTAGCTCTTAGTTGAACCTTCTCCCTTAGTCACCCACTTCCCATCCCAGCATCACCCTAACCTGCCGCACCTAGCCACTCCATCACCCGGCCAGCATTAAGGACTCCACTCGGTTAGCACCCCTACCTGCCGCCAACATACATCCAAGGAGCTCCCCTTCAGCTGTCCAAGGCGACTCACTAGGTCAAAGCCAAGCAAGTTGGACATGGACCAGCTACACGTAAGTGCCTAACTCGGTCCTTTATATGAACTTGCTTACATTTAATTAAATTTGATACGGGGTTGTAATAATGGAGCGTTGTCTCCCCCTAGTTGTAATAATGTGGTTTGGCACACCAACACACACGTGCACTTGAGCCATTCTGCTCTTAGCTGCACACCATTTTGGCACACACACGGGCCTTAACAGCCCCTAAGATATAGTTATACATATCTATATTCAGCTGCGTGGGTTTTAACTTAAGTCGTGGGTGTTGTCTTTCAATTCCACACTCACACACATTGAGTTTTCGCTCTTACTCCCAAGACCCTAGTAAGGGCCATATTGCAATTTCATTTGGGTGTTTTAATTCAAGTAGTGTGCGTGGTCTTTCAATTCTACACTCACACACATTGAGCTTTCGCTCTTACTCCCAAGACCATAGTAAGGGCCGTATTGCAATTCTATTTGGGTTTTACATTGCAAGTCGTGTGAGTTGTCTTTACATATATACACAACACCCACACACATGTTGGCGACCTTTGGGCCCATATATATTATAAGTATTTCCCTTCCACTATGTCTTTAAGATTTGGGTTTTAAGGTTCAGCTGTGTGAGTAGTCTTTCCATATATACACGACACACACTTGCATAATTGAGCCTTTCCGCTCTTAAGATATAGCCATATTTCCCTTTTGCAATTTACATTATGTCATTTCCCTTAAGCATTGTCTTTCAATTCGGGTTTTCCCTTTGGAGTTGTGCGAGTTTGCATTGCATATTCGCCATACCACGAGTTAGGATGCATATTGAATCAAAGCAAGCCCCATACTCCCGTGCAAAAATAGCCCAACGTAGGTCACTTGCGCACACACCTATGTAAACACCTCAAAATCCCACGATTTTCTCAAGTATACTTGGTTTTGCAAAAGCAGCCCCAAAGGGCTATTTTAAGTCTGGAAACCCAGGAGCCTTCCAAACAACCCTGTACATACTTTGAACCTGTATATATGTTTTAAAAATATATACATATAGTTTTAAAACTTTAAAAAGGTGTTTTGAAACCCCAAAAAGCAGCTTGGCCTGATGAAAGCAGGACTGAAGAAGCGAAAGAGAGCCCAGACCCGGAGCATATTTCAAGCCCGGCACATCAACTCTCGTATCAGAATCATCCCCAGATTCTCGGACACCCAAGCCCCAGATATCAGCAATTTATTCAAAATGAACTCCGGAAGGTGAGAAAAAGAGCGGACGATAATGTTGGCGAAGACCCAACGCAAGACGGAGTACTGATGCATTCAGGCCCCGCACAAACCGTCCATTTCAAAATGCCATGAAGGAATCAGAAAATCAGATTTGGGCCAGATCCGGACCATATATATCCAGATCCAGACCAAACATGCATTTGGATTTGGATTTGGTGGCCCACATCCGGACCATATATATCCAGATCCAGACCCAACATGCATTTGGATTTGGATTTGGTGACCCACATCACCTTCTTATAAATGGAGGTGGGGCCCACAGATATTTCACGTGAAAAGCTTGGGTAGAGAGAGAAAAAGGGGTGATAAAGTATGAGTGAGAAAGTTGGTAGGCTTGACTTTTGGTCAAGGGTGGGTTAACCTTGTGGGTTTAGCCTAGAGTGTGGGTTTGAGCTTGTATGCACCTACACCTAACCTGGGCTGCACCAACTTGGATATGGCTGCAACTGGGTCCATGGACTGGCGCCAAGGGAAGGTTCCTAAAACCAAGCCTTAAGCTAGCCCACCTCACCTAGCCACTCTCTCCTAAACCTGACCCAAACCTAACCACTCTCAC
The DNA here is from genome assembly GCA_036023115.1 of Brasenia schreberi. Classification (NCBI taxonomy): domain Eukaryota; kingdom Viridiplantae; phylum Streptophyta; class Magnoliopsida; order Nymphaeales; family Cabombaceae; genus Brasenia; species Brasenia schreberi. Next base: position 7,508,220 of record JAYKKT010000045.1, on the reverse strand, counting down.
CCAAAACCACCCCAACCTCACCTAGCCGACCTCACCTAACTAGACCACCTAGACCCTAACTAACTAAACCTAAACCCATCCTAATACACCTAATTAAACCCCTAACCACTAAGTCCCAGCCCACCTAACCGACCTACCCTAAACCACCAAACAACCACCCTAACCGACCTACCCCAAACCACCCCACAAGCCCACCTTATTACAAATATCTACCCAAAACCACCCCAACCGACCCAACCCTTTCTAGCCTATAAAAACCCCCTCTCTTGCGGGTTTGGCTCTCTCTCTTCCACTCACATCCCCCCTCACTCCCTCCCAGCTGCACCACTTCCACCGCCACTTCATCAACCGGCTGCCACCTTCCCCACTTCCACTGCCACTTCATCACCCGGCTGCCACCTCTTCGCTTCAACCAAACTCCCGCACCTTCCACCTTCGGCTGCCATCTTCTTCCACCACCAAGCCGGCACCACCTTCATCCCCCAACACCACCTCCTCCCGGTTAGTACTTCATCCTTTTCATCCACCATCTCCCCTCCATCTCTCGCCACCACCAACACCTTCCCTCCATCACCAGCCGGCCAGGACAACATCCACCTGCCACTCATCCACTCGACTGCACCAGCACCATCCTCCCTTAATCCACTACTTTCCCTTAGCACCACCCACCTTAGCTCCTAGCTGGACCTTCTCCCTTAGTCACCCACTTCCCAGCCCCAACATAGCCCTAACCTGCGGCACCTAACCACTCCATCCCCCGGCCAGCATCAAGGACTCCACCTGGCTAGCGCCCTACCTGCCGCCAACCTACATCCAAGTAGCTCCCCTTCGGCTGTCCAATGCGACTCACTAGGCCAAAGCTAAGCAAGTTGAACATGGACCAGCTACACGTAAGTGGCTAACTCGGTCCTTTATATGAACTTGCTTACATTTAATTAAATTTGATACGGGGTTGTAATAATGGAGCGTTGTCTCCCCCCGGTTGTAATAATGTGGTTTGGCACACCAACACACACGTGCACTTGAGCCATTCCGCTCTTAGTTGCACACCATTTTGGCACACACACGTGCCTAAACAACCCCTAAGATATAGTTATACTTATATATATTTCAGCTGCGTGGGTTTTAACTTAAGTCATGGGTGTTGTCTTTCAATTCCACACACACACATTGAGCTTTCGCTCTTACTCCCAAGACCCTAGTAAGGGCCATATTGCAATTCTATTTGGGTTTACATTACAAGTCGTGTGAGTTGTCTTTACATATATACACAATACCCACACACACGTTGGCGACCTTCGGGCCCATATATATTATAAGTATTTTCCTTCCCCTATGTCTTTAAGATTTGGGTTTTAAGGTTCAGCTGTGTGAGTAGTCTTTCCATATATACACGACACACACTTGCACAATTGAGCCTTTCCGCTCTTAAGATATAGCCATATTTCCCTTTTGCAATTTACATTATGTCATTTCCCTTAAGCATTGTCTTTCAATTCGGGTTTTCCCTTTGGAGTTGTGTGAGTTTGCATTGCATATTCGCCATACCATGAGTTAGGACGCATATTGCATCAAAGCAAGCCCCACACTCCCGTGCAAAAATCGCCCAACTTAGGTCACTTGCGCACACACCTAGTTGGCCCTAAAAAGCATAAAAAGAAAGACATAGGCACGTGCAAAATCCCACGTGAAATAAAACTTGCAATCATACAAACAAAGCCCAAACACTTCGGGTATTTTCAAAGAGGTTTATTTTAAAAGACTTTGCCAAGCGTACAGACTGACCCTTGCGCATCGGTACAAGAAGGTCTGCGACAAAAAGAGCTCACTTGCTCACAATCGCCCCGATAGAGTCAGATTTCAAAACTTACTTCGTAGCTTGAGTAAGCTAGCTGGCACGCCCTTGTTTATAAAAAACGACTTAGACACACGAAAAGGTTCACTTCGGGCCTAAGAACCAGAAGTGGGAATTTTCCGTGTCTACAACCTAGTTGGCCCTAAAAAGCATAAAAAGAAAGACATAGGCACGTGCAAAATCCCACGTGAAATAAAACTTGCAATCATACAAACAAAGCCCAAACACTTCGGATATTTTCAAAGAGGTTTATTTTAAAAGACTTTGCCAAGCGTACAGACTGACCCTTGCGCATCGGTGCAAGAAGGTCTGCGACGAAAAGAGCTCACTTGCTCACAGTCGCCCCAATAGAGTCAGATTTCAAAACTTACTTCGCTAGCTTGAGTAAGCTAGCTGGCACGCCCTTGTTATAAAAATGACTTAGACACATGAAAAGGTTCACTTCGGGCCTAAGAACCAGAAGTGGGAATTTTCCGTGTCTACAGTACATGAAAACTTAAATGAACAATACCATAAGGATTTATTAGGAGTATACAATATGGTGTGGAAATAGGTCATGAAGTACAAAGCTAAGTATGCATGAAGACATGGATCTAAATAACACGGAGCTGATTATCATGGAAGAGCATATATTGGAACAACAAAGCCGTCCAATATGTAGACTTGAAATCGAACTCCTTGAAAGCATGGGATCAGTTACATGCAAGGACCAATCAAGGCATGAAGTAATTGATCATTGGGATGATTATAGATCAATACAATCAGGCATGCAGAATAAATATAGACTGCATCAATTCAGCATGATGCATGGAAGTAGTTTGGTGGGAATCATCACATCATGAAGAAAATATCAAGCTAGAACAAGGTATGTGCTGCATCAATCATGGGAGCGGAAACTGATTCCAACTAGCAACTGGATTGGATTAAAATATGTCGGTTGTCCCCTTTCTTTTATAGATAAAACCTGATCCCCAACTAATGAGTCCTGGTTTTGCTAGATAAGTCCTAATTAGGTTAGGACTTATCTTGGACAGCAAGTTAGCTGGAATTACCTCTAAAGTATGAAATTTAACATACTTGACGAAAGATAAAATCACTAAGTTTTTCAAGTACATATAAAAACTGGTTATATATATAACCAACCCTCGTGAACCTTCAAAACACCATCTTGTGTACTCAAAATCAAAATTTTGAACTCATGTAATTTTATTGTGTCTCATTCATGCTTGAATTTTTCAAAATTTTCAAAAGCACCCTCAACACTTCAGAAAACTTCTCAAAGACTCAAGTCTTGAAAACAATTTGCATACATCCTTTAAATGTCTTAAAAACAAGAGGCGTTCACACTGAACTAACACATGTCCAATATGTAAATAATCTATTATTTATATTAAATAAATTATAAGTATGCAGGTTTCAAAAAATATGACATGTGAAACAATAAAGCAATTAACATAGGGTACACACATATAGAGAGAGGTACATATATCAATTATTTATGTGAAACATTATTAGCTTTAATTGTGTCACCTAAACCTTTGTCCTAGTCTCATCAAATTGAATCTTAGGGAAACCTATACACACACACACACACACACACACACACACACACATATATATATATATATATATAGTACTTGGGTTCGATTAACATTGGGTATGTATGTACAACCTTAAGTGAATGTGCTCAACGTGTTTGATGTATAAATTTGGTTGAAAATGTATTTTAAAAAACCTCTTTTTTTTATATAGCAAGTTTCCCAAATCTGAATTTTATTCAAGGGTTTCTAGTAGTAGAAATTCTGAATTTTATTTGATGATTTCTAAAATTTGAAAATCTGATTGTATATTATGGTTTCTAAATTTCAAAAATCTGAATTATGTGTAGGAAATTGGAAAGTCATAAATTTGAATTATACATTATGAGTTTGGAAAGTCATAAATTTGAATTACATATTCATGGATTTGAAAAGTTATAAATCTTAATTATATATTCATGCATTTGAAAAGTTATATAAATTTAAATGATTTATTTAAGGATTTGGAAAGTCATGACATATTTAGTGAATTTGGAAAGTTGTCTCATGCATTTGAATTTTGGAAAATTGACTTTTACATGTTAATGCATTTATTTAACTTGCATAAAAATCTGGATTATGAGCTTAGATATATATCATGTACTTATATGAAAATTAATTAATTTTGAAAAGTCAAATATAGTCACCTAATTGATTCACTTGACCCATAGTTTCATCCATTCATGGCTTTGAACCTACTTGGTTAACCTATATTACTCATCTATCATTCTATGTGGTACTACCCATATTTGACTCATATATCTACAAGTGCTCTACTCATATTATTTGACTTACATATCTACCTGGCTCGATCCATATTTGATTCATCTATTTTGGACGACCGTTGCTAAGACAATGTTATAGTTGGACTAAGTTATAGAATAATCAAGTTTGTTTTCAAGGTCATGGCACGTGGCACATTGAATGGAAAATATGCTATGGTAGGCTCATACTAAGGAGAGGGACATCCAACTATGGTCCATGTCAAGAAAGATCAGCATGCCCATGTGCAACACAATCAATGTTAGCTAGTTAGGGTCTATGTCAAGTGAGAATCAACCAACATAGAAGCAACACAATTGAAATTGTTTGGTTAAGGCTCATACCAAGAGGGGTTGACCAACCTATAGTGCAGCAAAGAGGAGCTTAGCCTCATCTTAGTTGCATTCAATCTATTGCATAATTAGTATTGCATCAAAAAAGAAAGAAAGAAAGAAAAGAAAGTAGCATCATAGTTCTAAATAATTATCTATTCTAGTTATTTTCATAGTAATTAATCTAATTAGTTTCATTGCATACTGATTTCATTATAAATATTCCCATTGTTACTTAATTAGATCCATATAGGTCCATTATATTCCAAAGCATCCATGGAGTATTAAATATGGCATGCATATTTGCACCCTTGATCATTGCATAACTTACATCTTGCATTATAGAGGTATAGTATTAGTGACATCATAGCATATTGCTTTTGCATTTAGTAGGCTCTAAAAATTTCATCTACTGTACTTTAAATTCTGCATAATCATTGGAATTTCTTGATAAGCTACACAATACTTGCATAGTTTGTTAAGTGATCGAACCATCCCAAATATTCATCTATGCTTGTTGTTCTATAACTAAACATTAGCGAAAAGCCTAACCACATACTCCCCCAAATTATTTTATAAGATTCACATAGCCTATCCTAAATAATTTAACCTATTTAAATTCTCATCAATCCATTAGTTATTTATTCAAATCCATGTCAATAACCTACTCCTAAGAACCTACATAGATTAACTTGACATGAGTGTGCTTCAAGTAGTTCAATTTAGAAATCCAAGCTATCTAGCCAACTCGACTATAATTGTCCCATTTAGGAATCAAAGCTAACCCTCTAGAAGACCTAAATTATCCCTAGAATACCCTTAGAACAACTTACTTATAGTCCGACAATAAACAACCCTCTTTTGTTGGTCACCTCTTCTTAAGTATGTAGGAATTTATGATTTGAATTGGCCAAATAAATCGCTAGCGTAAAGATCAATCATTGTCTGACGGGATAAGAAAAGTTACTGTGAAAAGAACTGACAGGCCAACACACATTTGGAGCGATTGAAGGCACATCATAAAACTATTTTTGTTCTTCTCTCTGTTTAGAAGGTTAAAGGTTCCACGGTACCAAAATTTGAAGACACATACTTTGAAGCGCACTTGAATTAGAGTTTGTATGGATTCTACATGGTCCACAAATTGAACTCGGGCCTCAAACAATCTGTCTAAACCTGGATCCAGATTCATTATAAACAAGGGTTTTGGGTTACAACCAAGCTCCAATCTGAAACAAAATCACATGTATCTAACATAGACCTGGCCCAAATAGGACATCGACATGACCAAACTGTAAACTAACAAAAACATTGGATCTTATATGGGTGTTGAAAATCTGCACGACATCATGTTGATGTCATCTAGTCAATCCAATGCTGACATCAACATACACAATATTGACACAATTACCATGGACACATGACAATACAGGTTGGTGGGACACAATATTGATTTTTCCAAGGAACTAGGTCTAGAACCCTAAGTTTTGGTCCACAAAAAACCTAGAACTAAACTTGGAACTCAAGTGTCAAATCTGACCTAACTTAGTCAATTCTCCTTGACGACTCGGTGTAGATCAAGTCGTCAGACACTGTGGATCTACTTGGGTATATAAGATGATTTCGACCATCTTACACAAGGAAGTCAAGTACTCAATTTCTTTGCCTTGATGAAGAACCCTATTGATTGCTATTACCCAGGCCACTAGTGAACCGTTCGGTTGCCAGGAACCTTATATGAAACAAAGCATAAAAAAAAACATAAATGCCCTTGCCGTTTTCTAGCCAAATCCACCACCATAGCAGCCCATCTAGGTGTCAATGTCTCAATTTCAACAAAATCCATCAAAACCCTCACCCATCGAGACATAGTAGCCTTTAATTTATTAGAGGAAAATAAAAAAAGCCTCATAATGACAAGAAAAGTACCTAAACTCATAAGGAAAACCTATAACACCACCCATCCCTACCGTTTGTCTCCCACCTTGGTTCTGAAGATTCCTATGAAATATGAACGACTCTTCCTTGGTGGTGTAGCCATAAGGACCCCGATTTGAAAGGGAAATCCCTTTACAAATACTCCCAAGTTTTCCTTATCGGTAAACCAATGAATTAGGTTCTTTTTTTATATTGATTCGGATCTAGACAAGACCTACGTCTCACTCATTACACTCGTATATAACCAATCATGACAAATAGTTTTGGACTCTGACACAAAAGTTCTCATTTTACTTCTTTCTGGCTTGTTGAGGATTTATGCATCAGGAGGATCTTATGAACCCATCAAGGCATGTTTGAATTACGAAAAATCTTGCGTAGAACCAGAAATTTCTGATCAAATTCTTATTTTACACAAATGAGTTAACCATTTTTTCTGGGAATAAAGGATGTCAATTCCTAAAAGGCAAGAACTAGATATCATCTAGATGAATAACCGACTATTTTTCTTGAAATAAAGTTTTTGGAAAGCATTTCGATTGGTGTGCATAACACCCACAAGTCCCATACATTTGCCCCATTCTTTCTCTTTCAATTTTCCTTACATGCCCTTTTTGTACGTGAAGTCTCTCCCTTGACAGGTCTCGACCACGGTCCGGTTTGTTGTATGGGATGACGGTGATGGAGGAACAGGGTGGTCGGCTTTGAAGATGTGGAGATGGAAGAAGATGGAATGCTTTTTTACGGTTTCCCACAAATGGTTTTTCTATGTAAGATTTCTCTACTTCTCTCTCTATGTATTTCAATCCTCTTCCTTACAATATTTATAGAGAGTGATCATGGCTTCATGTTACAAGTAATTTTTCGTCTTTACTTTTGTAACGTATATGTTTAATCTTGTATATATTTTGTATGTAATGTTTTTCTTTGATTTACAATGGAGAATGAACATATATTGTTGTAGATATGAATTTCATTTCAAAACCTATGTAGAGACTCAAAACGTAATTCAGCACTACAATTGCAGAGAGCATGCCATATAGTTTGTTAAAACTAGCAAAGTTTTATAAAATTTTCTAACTCCTTCACGATTGAGAATAAGTGAACATTTTTCACCGTAGATCTTCTTGAACCGATGTTGAAGAGTCAATCTAGGTGATTGAAAATTGTTTGAAATTCGATGAGTTTAAAAATAAGATTTTAATTCAAATGGATTTGTAATAATTGTGAATCTACCTCTTGACTCAAAACAACTCAAGTTCTGAAAAACAAATACTGGTTATATTTTTATAGACTTATTCCTAAATTTTTTGAATAGTTTGTAAATCTCCAAAAATCTAATTTTTTTTATTCAAAGTAGATTAGAATATTAAGATTCTCAAACTATTTTTGTTCAAATTTGATATACTATGTGTAGATGTGAATTTTTGTTCCGAAGTCTATGTAGAGACTTGAAACTAAATTCACAAACTACAAATACACGAGCATACTAACTAGTTTGCTCAAACTAGCAAAAATGATTTTTGACTTCTTTGACGATTGTAGGTAAGTGAATTCTTTTCACAATAGATCTTCTTGAACCTATGTTCAAGGGTCGATCTAGGCTCTTTGAAAATTATTTAAGATCTATTTTGCAAAAATCGTGAACTTGATTCTTGACTTAAAACATTTAAAATCCCGAAAAACAAAAATTAGTTATGTTTTGAAAGGCTTGTTTTCTGATTTTTTTGGATAGCTTTCGAATTTTCAAAAATCCTCAAAATTTTATAGAAAACTGGATATGTAGATTCGCAAACTATTTTTATTTTGATTTTAAGAGTTATAGATGTATGCAATTAAATCTAAGAATATACCTTTCTGGTATTTGAGACAAATTTGTGATAGAGAAATAGAGACTTAGAAAAGTAATTGTATCTCGGTACTTAGATCTCTAATTTCTATAAAATTGGTCTTACCGGAAATCTATGGATCTCATCTTTTCAATGTGACTATTTTGAATCAAAATGGTTCAATACAGATAAAGTTATGGAATTATAACCCAACCTCTATTGCATAAACTGCAGGTTTTACAGACTTTGTTCCAATATCATTCGGTCTTCTATGATGTTATTTATGGTCTTCCACAATCCTAAAATTTTTGAAAATTTTATTTACAGTGGGTATTTATGTGTAGATTAGGTGTGCAAAATTTCAATGCATTAGGAGTAGGGAGTAAGAAAATAAAAATAATTTATCAGACTATATAGAGTATAGAAAAAAAGTTTTACTTTGTACAAGATACGTGAATGCATTTCGTTTGAATTTAAAAGATAGTATACAACAATTAAAATGTAAAGAACTGAAGTAAGTGAAGGAGATTAGGGGATATAAGATCTTACAATATATATTGGAATAGTAAGAACCGAAAATCAAACACATAGCATGCATTAATAAACGTAAAGGAAATTGAGCAACATAACCCCTTAATTATTACATCAAAATGGAGACATAAGCTCCTTAATTAGAATACCATTAAATTGAATGAAAGAGAAGAAGAAAGAATTAAAAAGAGAAGAGAAGAAGAGATGTGTGATTTAGAAGAACCTCTGGTGGCTGGCGGATTGTGGCGGTAGCTTGGGGAAGATGGGCCTCCTCCTCCTCCTCCTTTTTCTTCCTCTTTCTTTCTCTCTTCCTCTCCCTTTCTTGCTGCAAGGATTTTTCTCTCTCATGGATGCTCAAACCAGTCTCCCAAGACTCCTATTTATAGTTTTCAAGAGCAGGTTTCTAGGGCATGTCATGGGTTGGAGATTGGTATTTCAATGCAAGACTTAATTTGGGTTTGATTCAACTAAAATTTCTGCACATGGAGCAGGTGGGGGGACATTTAGAGTGGTCCCTCATGAGCCCATGTGGGCTAGTATGAGTTTAGGTACAGACCATGTCATGGTGCAATCTAGCCATTCCTTCTTGTCTTGATCGGGCCATGTGTGCTTCAGCTAGGAATGACTGGTCATGCCTTAGTCAAGTGCAGCCTACTTTTAAGTATGGATGAGTTCTTAACCTTAGTCATGTTGGGGGACATGGGGGAGTGGTCCCTCATGAGCCCATGTGGGCTGGTATGAGCTTTGGTGCAGCCCACGTCATGATGCAACCTAGCCACTTTCTTCTTGTCTTGACCGAGCCATGTGTGCCTATAGACATGAAAATTTTCACTCTGAAGTTTATGAGAAACTCAAAGCGAAACTTTTTTATCTACTTGCTTGCGCGAGCATGCTAGCTAGTTTGCAAAACTAGCAAAGTCTGTAGACATGAAAATTTTCACTCTGGAGTTTATGAGAAACTCGAAGCGAAACTTTTCTATCTACTTGCTTGCGCGAGCGTGCCAACTAGTTTGCAAAACTATCAAAGTTTTTAGAAATTGTGACTTCTTAGGCGATTATAGGCAAGCAGACTCTTTTCACTTAAACCTTCTTGAACCGATACTCAAGAGTCGGTTTAAGCGCTTAGGAACTTCAAGTTTGAAAAGAGTGAACTCCGATTCACGTGAGATTTGGGTATTTTCAAAGTTGCAAAGTAAGGATGAAATGTGCTTTGGTTTAAAGACTTGAAACTCACCAAGTTCTGAAAAGCGGAACTGACTCTATTTTTCAGATCTTATTCACAACTTTTTTTAGGTAGTCTAGGGATCTCCAAAATTCACAAGATTTTCATAGGTTATATGTTGGGATCTTAGATCACTTTTTATCTCGAATTTTGGGACAACCAATTCAGATAATTAAATTAGGAATCAACACTAACTTTACTGTTTTAGGAAATCCTGTGATAGAAATACAAAGACTTAAAGAATCATTTGTATCTTGGTGTATAGAATTCCAAATGTTGTGATTTTAGTCATTTTGGAAAGCTATAGATGTTATATTTCTAATGAGACTAATTTCAGCCGATTTGGATTTTTGTGGACAGAGATATGAGACTTTTACCCAATCTCTGTTTTAGGAAATCCGACTATGCAGAAAATAGAAACAATTTTATCCGATATTTTCCGATTTTATTATCGGGGTTATATGGTCCTAAAATTCTTGAAAATTTTATTTCTAAGAGTTTTGTGTGTGAAGATGTTGTTCCTAAAGTTTCAGCTCATATTGAAACAACTCTACTCTTAATTTAACTCACACGAAGGGAAATTGCAGCAACTCTACATCCCAAATTAAACTCACACAAAAGAAAATATAAATATTAGCTTAAGTATAGAGGAGGTAGGAAGTATAGAGTGTTTATAACATATATTGGGAAAGAATCACATAATCGAACAATTAGAGTGCATGTGTGTGTGAGTGTCGATTCATTCCTGAAATGAAATTGCAGCAACTCTAAGGATTATTACAACTTGGGGGGAGACTAAGCTCCATTAATACAACCCCATATTAATGAATTGAAAGAAGGAAGATAGACTTTAGATTGAATTGAAGCAATACTTACACGATTTTGACAGGAGTGGCTGGGGTTCAAGAGTGAATCCGGCCACCACTCCTTCTTCCTTCCAACTTTCTTGCACTCATATGGTTCTTCTTCCCCATACAAGTCACGACCCTCTCTTGCTGGAAATTCTCTTGCCTAAGCCTAGCTCTCAGCCCACAATTCTCCCAAAATTTTTAGAGTCTCCAAGTCTCTCAAAAGCTCTTGAACTCGCCCCACCCCTTGGCCCTTTTTATAGGCCAAGGGGGCTCGCTTCTAGGCCCTTCTTTGGGGCCGGTTTGGACCAGCTTCCTTTGCCTTATTTGACCCGCTCGACCCACCTTGGTGTGGTCCCCTTGGTGGTGAGTTGGACCAGCCCCATGTGGGCTGGTTCTACTTGGATCGGCCTTGGTCTTGGTTCCACCAAATGCTTCAATTTGACTTAGCCGGCCAATGCTATGCTCTTGGCCTGAACTTGCAACTTGACATTTCATAAGCTTGATTCTTTTCATGATAATATGGATCAACCCCATATGGGCTAGTTCTTATATGACTTCAATCAAGCTCAACTAAACGTGCCTCTTGTTTGGCCGGTTGCACCATGTTGACCTTGGCTTGTCTTGGCTTGATATGATGAACTCTTGGTGATGCTTTGATCGCAATATTTAAAATACAATTTATTGATAAAGTATGCTTTATCTCGGCCATGTATCTGATTTGAATTGGCTTCATTGGTTTGGAATGATGCATCATGATCTTAGCCCAATTCGGGTGCACTTGAATTTGCATCTCCTTGATTTGATAAGCTCGATCCTATTTTGCATTTGAAATTGAACTCGCCTTGAAATGAAACTTGATTCAATCTTCAATCTCGCTTTTATCCTGATAGGCTTGGCCCACCCTTCGCTTTTTGACTTGGTCTCGAGCTGGATTTGGATTGGGTCTCACCTGTTCGTTTGACTTGTTTTGAAATCCATGGGCTTTTAACTTGAATTAAAACTTTTATTTTGAAATATTCCCCAAAAAGGCTTAAACTTTAAATTTTGGGATTTTTGAATTTAAAGGTTCATAAAGGCTTTAAACTAGTTTTCGAGATTTAGTTGTTTTGAAAATATTTGAAAATTTTGGGTGTTTACAATGCCTTAGCTAGGAATGATAGGCCATGCCTTAGTCAAGTACAACCCGTTTTTAAGTATGGATGATCCCTTGACCTAGCCATACAACTCATGTTTTAGTGTTAGCATTGACCACTTTGAGCTCGATTCTGTCCCGATTTTGTGAAGTGGCTTGATGCAGTTTTTTGGTTGATCTTCATTTGGTGAGAGGATGTAGTCTTTGTCTTAACCACTTTACCATTGTGTAGGTCTTGTCTTGGCTTCTTTTGCCCAAATCATGCCTCGATGTAGGATTTGATTACCTTTGATTTAATGTAATCAATGTCGACCTAGGCTAGGTTGGCATGACCACTTGACTTGAACTTGAGCTTCGCTTTGAATTTGATTGAGCTTTGACTTGAAACTTGACCTTGAATTTGAGTTGAGTTTGATCATGGCTCCATCCTATTTGATTTGGTATGCTTGCTCTTGATCTCATCCTTATCTTTTCCAAGAAATTTTGTCCCCCATCGATTCGGGTTTTGTTTTATCTTTGGGTATATCAATATTCCCTTTTAAATTTTAAATTTTGATTTTTGGTAATCCCGAGGTTTTAAGAATATTTTCCTAAAACATTTATTTTAAAAATGATTGAAACTTTATGAAATTTTGGAGACATGTTGAAATCATGGGTTTTCAAATTGTATCATGATTTATTTGGAAAATATTTTAGGGTGTTTACACTATAGATGTATACAATTAAATCTGAAAAGGTCCCTCACTCTGGTATTTGGGATAAATCTCTAACAAAGACAAAGGCCTACAAAAGTGACTGTATCTCAGAGCTTAGATTTTTGAATTTTATAAAATTAGTCTTGTTGGAAACCTATGAATCTCACATTTCTAATGGGATCATTTTCAATCCAATTGGTTTACTCTAAACAAAGTTAAAAGATTGTTACCTAACCTCTATTGCGAGATGTATAGGGTTTAGAGACTTTATTTCCTTTTCATTCGGTTTTCCCAATTTTATTTATGACCTTAAACAATCCTAAAATTCTTGTAAATTTTACATGTAGTGGGCCTATGTGTGTAGATTAGGTGTGCCAAATTTAATTACATTTAAAGCAAATAATAGGGAAAGAAAAATCAGTCATCGAACATATGCAAGATGTAGAAAAGAGAGTTTTAGTTTGTAGAAAATACATGAATACATTCGATCAAATTGAAATATAATCTATAGAATTCAAAGTCTAGAGAACTGAAATAATTCAAAAAATTTATCATTATAGTATAAGCATAAAGAAGATTAGGAGATATAAGATCTTATAATCTATATTAGAGTGAAATAAACTAAGAATCAAACACATAAAATGCATCAACAAGCATAAAAGAAATTGGGCAACATAACCTCTCAAATATTACATCAAAGATGGAGAAATCAGATCCTTAATTACAACCCCATTAAATTGAATGGAAAAGAATAAGAGAGTATTGAAAAGAAAAGAGAAGTAGGAACCTAAAACTTGGAACGAGACTTAAGTGGCTGGTGGATGATGGTCGACAACTAGGGGAAGATGGGCAATACCTCTTCCTTCTTCTTCCTCTCTCTCTCTAGCTTTACAAATCCTTGTTTTCTCTCTCTTTGATACCTCTAATCAGTCGTCCAAGCCCTCATTTTATAGATTTTCAAGGGGAGCTCTAGGGCCTTCATTAGATTAATCTTTGGCCTCATCATGGGAGACCTGATTTGAATCATGATCCACCCAAAACTTCCAGATTTTGGGGTTGCACATGGGCCATGTGAGACATGAGAATGATCCCATATGAGCCCATATGGGTTGGTCTTGGTCATGGGTGCAACCAATCAAGACAAATTGCATGCACTTGACGTAGTTTGGAGTGGCTCGACCCTTGAGGTAGTCTTGGTCTTAAGGCAGCCCATCTTCTTACTTGGTTGGGTTGTAGCTTTGATCATTGGTATCTAGTACAGCTCGTGTCTAGGTGTAGGAGTGTGTCCTTCATCTTGTCCTTGATTTTGATTCACTTTGATCGAGTATCCCCTTTGACATTTTAGCTTGGCTCGCTCCACACATAACCTGGTTATGTTCTGATTCCTTGTCTTAGTTGAGCCTATGGCTTGATATGGTCATTAGTCTTTACTTGCAACTTGACCTTAAACTTTGAATTTTGGTTAGCCACTTAAATTGGATCGTGCTTCAACTTGCAACTTGTCTCTAAATCGACTTGGGCTTGATCTAGGCTAGCCTTGCTTTTTGGGTCCTTGCAACTTGAAGCTTGAATGGATTTTGCTGCGCTTGATTTAGGTAAGCTTTTATTTTATGGTTTGAAACATTTTATTTTTTATTATTTAAAATTATTTCATTTGAGATATAATTGAAAACATCTAGTTTTATTGAAATCTTCAAATACTTTTCGAGAATAACTTAGTCTCAACCTCGGCTTTTGTTTGATTGTGTGACATGTTTTTGCTCCATGAGTTAGTGTACCATTTCAACCACTTTAATCTTTTCTTGGGTGTAGCGTATTTGACCACTTTAAACTCTTTGATGGATATAGGGTCTCGAACCTCTTTAACCCTAGGGTGTAGAGTCTCAGAGTAGGACTACTCTCGATTAGGCGAGTTTTTGAGGTCTGGTTTGAATTTAATTTGTTTTGGATTTCAAGGTTTTTGTAATTTTGATATTTTGCAAACATTTTGTGGATTTGGTTTCTAATGTCTCATTTTCATTTGTTTCTTTAAAAAATTGTATGAAATCATTCTTTTTTTTAAGGCAATCTTTTGAATTTGCAGAATTTCGCCAATTTGGCCTTGAGGGCAAAGTAGTCACTTTTTGGATCTTTTGTTAAATTAGATTTTTTGAGAGGGGTAAAATGTACCCTTATTTTGAGGCTTCTATGAATTTTGGTATGGAAATGAGTTCATTTAAGGTATCTTTATTTGAAAACACTTAAAATACCTAAAATCACAATTTTTCTTGAAAATGTAAAATTTATAAAAGATCAAATCTTTTGAGAAAATTTCTGGGTATTTACAATTGTGTTACATCTCCCACTTGGCCATTCGAGCCAAATAATCTTACATATTAGTTTTCCCTCTCATTTTTGTAGGATTTCCCAAGTTATGTCATGTATGATTGTTTTTGTAATCATTACCTGTTGTGTGGTTTCTTACTTATATAACAATCAAATATATTTAGCTTTCTTTAGTCAAGGGGTTTGCCAATATATCATTTGTTGGCATATATGAGATGGATATTTCCTTTCTTATAATCATATCATGAACATAGTGGTATTTAACCATTATATGCTTGCTTTTGGAGTTATCATGCTCACTCCTAATCAGAGTAATTGTTACATTGTTGTCACAATAAATGACAACCGGTTTGTTGGCTATATTTAGCTTCAAATCATGTATGAAGCAACTT
This sequence comes from Brasenia schreberi, assembly GCA_036023115.1. Classification (NCBI taxonomy): domain Eukaryota; kingdom Viridiplantae; phylum Streptophyta; class Magnoliopsida; order Nymphaeales; family Cabombaceae; genus Brasenia; species Brasenia schreberi. The sequence goes on along the minus strand of JAYKKT010000045.1, from coordinate 7,492,779 downwards.
ATTCAAACTGCGCTAGTTACAGCCGTACAATAAGCCACAATACTCAACCTCCTGTATTTGCAAGGCCACACAACCCTATTTCTTGCGAGCATAAGAAACAACTCCACCTCTAAACAAGAATATTTGTCTAAAAGTTGATTTATTTTCATCTTTGCTTCTAGCAAAGTTAGTATGTGAGTATCCTATCACTTTCAGTTCATTTAATTAAAAATATAATTTCAAGTCTTTTGTTTCTCTAAGATACCTTAAAATCCTTTTCACAACTATCTAGTACTGTCAACTAGGATTATTTTGATATATACTTATAAGACCAACAACGAAGCTGATATCAGGTCTTATAAATAACATTGCATATATTAAGCTACCCACAACTTCTACATAAGGAACATTAGGCTTATCATCTCCTTCGTCGGGATAATCTGCCTTACTTAATTTAACCCCTTTCGCAATGGGTGTGGATGCATACTTTTAGGACATTTCGCAATGGGTGTGGATGCATACATATCATTGACGAGATGATTGTTTGAGGACATTTAGGGATTTTTTAACCTATATACTTTATCTCCTTGGCCTTGAACTATATATCCTTCGGGTTGTTGTATATATATATAATTTCATCTAAATTTCTATTTAGAAAAGCAGTTTTATATCTAACTAATGTAAATCTAAATTATAATATGTTGATATCGCCAGAATTATTCTTATGGATACAAATTGCGTAACAGAAGAATATATCTCAATATAATTTATCCCCTCTTTTTTCAAAAAACCCTTTGCAACTAACCTCATTTTGAATTTATCGATTATTCCATCGACCTTGTATTTCCTTTTGAGAACTCATTTACAACCTATAGTTTTCCTTCTTTTAGGCAAATCAATCAATATCCAGACTTAGTTTTTCTCAATGAATTCAATTTCTTTATTCATAGCTTTTACCCAATTTGAAGGTTCAAATGAGTCAATAGCCTACCGATATGTTAAGTTATCAGTCAACTCATCTAAATCTACCGAATTGCATACTTTCTCTATAAGGTAAGTATGATAATCCTTTTAAGTAAGATGGTGTGATCCTAGATCTTTTATGTCCTCTTAAAGTTTCGCTTTATTCAAGAAGATTATCTATAAGTTCAAATGATGATTGATCTAAATCTATTAGATCGTCAACATACTCATCATCATTTTCAAGGATGTCATTCTTAATATCCTCTAGGAATTGAATATCCCTGCTCTTTATAAGTTCATGGTCTTTATGATAAAGCTAATATCCCTTACATCCTTTAGGATATCTAATAAATACACATTTGAATGACCTATTGTCTAGCTTATCTCTAGACTGATCAAGGATCTTAATATGAACAATGAATCCCCACCTCCTGAGGTGACCTAGGTTTGGTTTTCTCCCAAACCATATTTCATATGGTTTAGAGAATGTAACTTTACATGGTACTCGGTTTAGAAAATACACAATTGTACTTATTACTTTTTTCTAAAATACCCTTCGTAGAGATATGTCTATTAACATAGACCTTGTTATATTTAATAAGGTTTTTATATCTTTCTGCTAAACCATTCTGTTGACATGTTTGGGGCATTGTGTTTTGCTTTGTAATGCCAAAGCCTTTACATAATTCTAAAAATTTTGTTGAGGTGTACTCCTTACCTAGATCTGATCTCAAGACTTTGATTGTATGTCCTAGTTGATTTTCAACTTATTTCTTATATTCCTTAAATGTTTCAAATGTCTAAGATTTATGTGCTAATATATATATATATATATATATATATATATATCTCGAGTAATCATTGACAATAATTATGAAATATACCTTTCCATGATGGAATCTTACCTTAAAAGGTCCACATAAATCAGTGTGAATGATTTCTAACTATATTGTTGCCCTTGTTATTTCCTTGAAAAATGTTTTTCGTGTCATTTTCTCTTGTATATAAGCTTCATACTTACCAAAAACGTTTTATTGAAATCCTGAAAATAAGTCAAAGTCGAGTAATTTCCTCAACTTTTTAAGACTTATATGCCCTAGACATTTATACCACACATTCATATCAACATTAAAGGCACAATTGATATAAGCAAAAGATCTTTATCTTTCATTTAATTTGAACAAACCTATTCGTCATCAAACAATCTTGAGAAGGCTATCCTTCCATGCTTTCCTATGATTACCTTATTAGGGATAAATGTGACATCAAGACCCTTCTTAATTAAGGCAGGCATCAAGACCAAATTGTTTCTCATATTTGGCACAATTAATATATCCATTAGAATGACTAGTGTGCCTTGTACATAAATCCTAAAGGACCCCACACTAAGAACATATGAGAAGGTATTATTTCCCATATACACCCTATGTCCTCCTGTTTTATATTCTTTCAGGTCTATTGTCCCTTTTTTGTTCTTTGAGATATGTCTTGTTGTTCCAAAGCTAATCCACCAATCAAATATTGGGCGATCTATGTAGAGGCATTCTGAAACCACAAAGATTATGTCCGTCTTTAATTAACCCCACTTTTGGGTATTTCTACCGCTAGTATTTTTGTTGCGACAATCTCTCTTGTAATGTCCCATCTTTCCACAATTGAAACTCTTAACCTAAGAAGCGGTTTCTTGCGATTTCTTAAAGGTTTGATCGCCTTTCTTGTTATTCTTGCCATATCTAATTGTATCTTTTCCACACTTAAAAATTTAAACTATTCAGTTTTTATATTTTTGCCAACTCCAATACACAAATTCTAGAATTCATTTTAATTTTTTTTTGACAAAAATAACAATAGGATGTTCTAAAAGAAAACAACCAATTACGTGTGTTAGTAAACTACAACAGTTTGCAAAACAATATATAGGTACTATTTTGAAAAATATGTTCAAATAACTATAAGTATTTTCAATTAATACTTAGATATCAATTGAAAAACTCTTAAGTTGATTATGTTATTTCAGAACCAATCGAGGGATGAAACTATAATTTTTTTCCTTTTTTTGTTCCACTATAATTTTTTTAAAACCTTAGGGAAAACCAGAAGTTTTAACCTTCTATCCTATTTTGAAATATTTTAAAAAGACTCAAAGTAGAATAGTAAAAGGGCACCTAATTTCTATAAAATTTGTGATTGGTTGAGGGTAGATTTGTAATTATACCCCTCAACCTATTTTCTATTTTCTTAAAAATATAGGGATAGTATTGTCTTTTCACATAGTGGCAAAACTATGAATTTTCAACTATATAGGGATAACTTTATACATTCACAATCTGGTATTTCATAATTTTCAAAAACTATCAGAGGACAATTTTGTCTATTTATCTATTAAGGGCTAAACTGTCTTTTTACTTAAAAATATCTGAACTTTTTTGTAATTTCATCTAGTGACAGATTTGAAATATTTTAAAAATACTAGGGGCAAATGAACTTTTCAGCCTACTGCCCTAGGGGCCATTTCATATCATTTGAGAAGAGGGAGAGAGAGAAACACAGACAGAGAAGGAAGGCGACAGGGGAGAGAAAGAGTAGAGAGGATACAATAGGGAGAAAGAGAAAGAAGAATACATGAGGAGAGGGAGAAGGAGGAAGGAGTGTGTCGCTCTTCCGATCTATGTTGACCCTACCTCTTCGCCTTCGAGTTTCCTTCGTCTTTAGGCGTCTCTTCCTCTCTACTCTTTTGGCTCCTCGCCTTTAGGCGTTTCAACCACTCTGCTCTTTCGGTCTCTCAGTTATTTGGCGTTTCTACCTTTGTGTTCTTCTTGCCTCTCGCCTTTTGTGTGTTTATGCCTCTTTGTTCTTCTTGCTTCTTTCCTTTTGGGTGTTTTTGCTTCTGTGTTTTTTTGTCTCTCACCTTTTGGGTATGTGTTCTTCTTTCTTTATATATATACATATTTTTTGATATTCTTATCTAGTTTCAGACTAACCAGGTTCTGATATCAATGATAGGTCTTGATGATGCTCTAGTTCGTTGCCTAAGACTACAATGATGCAGCAGAAGTGGGACCTATGTAGAAATAGGGTAGTCGACTTTGAAGATAGGGAGAAGGAAGAAGATGCAATGCTTTTTCATGGTTTCCCACAAATGGCTTTTCCAAGGGAGATTTCTCTACTTGTCTCTCTATGTATTTTGATCCTCTTCTTTACAATATTTATAGAGAGTAATCACGACTTCATCTTCCTGGTTTTTCACATCTGGGCTTTCCATTACAAGTTATTTTTTGTCTTTACTTTTGTAACATATACGTTTAATCTTGTATACGTTTTGTATGTATAGTTTTCCTCGGATTTACAACCGAGAATGAACATATATTGCATTACACTCCCTTCATGTTCTATCCTTCATACTCTTCCTTTTTCTCTCATTGAAAGTTTCTCTCTTCCCTTCTCTAATAATCCAATCCATCACATCAAAGGTCTCTCTCAAGCTCTTGTTCTTTTCACCAGATTTTTGTTTTCACCTTCTATCATAGAATTGATGATATTTGTGTCCTACTATTTTGCAACTTCTTAGCATATAATGTTGAAGTTTGCTATCATTTCTTGCATTAAATTCATTTCTCATTATCTCATGAGGCTTTCTTTCACATTGCTAGTGATGCCTTTAGGTTTAATTTGGTACAATGTCCACTTGTACTACAACAACAACAACAACTAAGCCTTTTCTCATACTAGACGGGGTCGGCTACATGGATTCTTTGTTTCCACAGATCCCTATCGTGTGCCATGTTGGCAGTTAACTCCCAATAAGCTAGATCATTCTTTATTGTTTCTTTCCAACACTTTTGTGGTCGTCCTCTACCTATTTTAATAATTTCCAAATTTAGTTTTTCTAACCTTCGTACAGGTTCTTCTTTTGATCTTCTTTCTATATGTCCAAACCATCTTAAACAACGTTCTCTCATTTTATCATCTATTGGTGCCACTCCTAATTTGTTTCTAATAACCTCATTATGTATACGATCTTTTCTTGTATGACCACTCATCCTTCTCAACATCTTCATTTCTGTCACAGACATCTTTTGTACATGTTGATGATTAACTGCCTAACACTCAGAACCATAAAACATGGCAGGCCTAATTGCTGCTCTATAATATTTACCTTTTAATTTTAATGGTATCTTCTTATCACAAAGAATACCTGATGCTCCTCTCCATTTTAACCGACCAGCATTAATTCTATGTGTAACATCTCCATCAATTCTTCCATCACTCTGAAAATTTGACCCTAGGTATTTAAAACTTTCCTTTTGGGGAATGCAATGTGTGCCAATTTTAATTTCTATGTCCTCTAAAGTAACCAAATGATCAAACTTACATTCCATATATTTTGTCTTTGTTCTACTAAGTCGGAGACCTTTGTTTTCAAATGTTTCTCTCCATAGTTCCAATTTTCGATTAACTTTTTCCTTAGACTCTTCCACTAATACAATGTCATCTGCAAATAACATACACCAAGGTACTTCATCTTGAATATATTTTGTTAACTCATCCATCACCATTATAAATAAGTATGGACTTAAAGTTGATCCTTGATGTAACCCAATATTAACTTCAAAGAAGTCTGTCGTTCCTTCATGAGTCCTCATACATGTTTTTGCACCATCATACATGTTTCTTATAAGGTTAATATATGTCAATGGGATACCTCTTTTTTCCAAAGTTCTCCAAAGAACCTCTCTCGGTACCCTATCATAAGCTTTTTCTAGATCAATAAATATCATGTGAAGGTCTTTCCTTTTTGCTCTAAAATATTCTATAAGACGTCTCAAAAGGTGAATCACTTTAATAGTAGATCTGCCTGGCATGAATCCAAATTGGTTCTCTGTTGTACTTGATACTTGTCTTAACCTATGTTCGATAATTCTTTTCCATAATTTCATAGTATGACTCATTAACTTGATACCTCGATAATTCACACAATTTTGAATGTCTCTCTTGTTCTTATATATGAGTATAAGTGTACTTGCTCTCTATTCCTCGGGCATCTTTTGGTTTTTCCATATTTCATTAAATAGTCTTGTGAACCAAGTGATTCCTATTTCTCCTAGTATTTTCCAAACTTCTATAGGAATATTATCTGATCCTACCGATTTACCACCCTTCATATGTTTAAGAGCCTCTTTCACTTCATTCTTTTGAATACGTCTATAGAAATTGTGGTTTATATACTCTTCTGACTTGGCTAAATCTCTTAACTAATACTAACATCTTTATTTTCATTAAAAAGATTATAAAAATAGTTTTTCCATCTATTTCTTATATCATCATTTGCCACTAGAATTTTTTGATCCTCCTCTTTTATGCATCTAACATAATTAAGATCTTTAGTTTTCTTATCTCTAGTCCTAGCTATCCTAAAAATATCTCTTTCACCCTCTTTTGAGTTGAGTTTTTTATATAAGTCCTCCCAAATCTTAGCTTTTGCTTCACTAATGGCCTTTTTCGCTTCCTTCTTTGCTTTCTTATAAGCTTCTAAAGTTTCACTAGTTTTCTTAGCATAATGTAATTTGCAACATGTCCTCTTTTCCTTGATTTTATTTTGTACTACACTCCACCACAACGCTTCTTTTTATGCCAGTACACCTCCCTTAGATACCCTTAACACATCTTTCACCACTTTCCTAATATGTATAGCCATATTGTTCCACATATCATAGGGTGTGCCAACATAATTCCAAACATCTCCTTGAAGGACTTTCTGTTTAAATATATCTTCTTTCTCGCTTTTGAGGTTCCACCATTTAGTCCGAATAGCTCGATGCACTCTTTTCTTCTTTGTCCATTTTTTTATTTGTAAATCCATAACTAAAAGTCGATGTTGGGTGTTCAAGTTTTCTCCTGGAATTGCCTTACAATCTTTACAACATGCTCTATCTTTTTTTCTACAAATAAAGTAATCAATTTGTGTTTGTGATAAGCCACTCTTATAAGTAATTAAATTTTCATCTCGTTTTTTGAAAATTGTATTGACTATAAAGAGATCAAATGCCATAGAAAAATTTAAAATCTCCCTACCTTCCTTGTTTATATCCCCAAAACCAAAGTTTCCATGAATCCCTTGATATCCTAATGCCTCTTTACCGACATGTCCATTTAAATCTCCTCCTAAACAAATCATCTCCCTTTGTGGAATCTTTTGAAACATCTTATCTAACTCTTCCCTAAAAACTGTCTTTATATTATCTTCTAGTCCTACTTGGGGTGCGTAAGCACAAACTATATTCAAAACCTCTACTTCTAACACTAATTTCAACGTCATGATTCGGTCACCATATCGTTGTATGTCTACTACACTCCTTTAAATCCTTATTTATGATAATACCAACTCCCTTTCGAGCCTTTTCTTTACCTGAGTACCATAATTTAAAACATGTATCCTCTATCTCCTTTGCTTTTTCTCCAACCCATTTTGTCTCTTGTAAATATAGAATATGAATCTTTCTCCAAATCATAGTATCTACCACCTCCATTAGCTTACCCGATAATGTTCCGATATTCCAAGAACCAATACGGATCTTATTATCTAGGATTAGCTTCCTTACCGCATCCGTCCATAATCAAAATGCGGAGACCCTCTCTGAAAATTATTCACTACATTCAGGCAGCAATGTAGCAAACATGTCTTAGCTCAATGTGCACTTGTAGAACTATAAAATGAAGTAGAACCATGTCACAAAAGATGAGCACCATAATACTTTGATAGGAAGCCCCTTACACTACTGAGCTCAAACTATATCAATGTAATAGTAGAACATGTCTTAGGTACAAGCCCTCATTGACTATTAAAAAAGGCATTTTTCTATACTAAAGCATAAAATGCACCTTGAAAATTTAATTCGGATGTTGAAGTCACACGAAATCACCTATACATTAGATCATATACCGAGTGATTATTGCACAATGAAGCTACCAACTTTGATATTAGAACTTGTGGCTTTGAGCAACCAACTTCCTACATGAAAATGATGATGAACATGAAATTGGCACTTGTAAGGACCTAAACACCAAGTTGATATAACATAGCTTGGAAGAACCCTTGAAGAGAGTTGTGCTCTAAACTTTATATTTATTCACCACCCTTGGGTTCAACTTTTTGGATGCAAAGGACTCTAGTGATTGCCTATAGGATACATTTAGATGCCTCTTGACTTACCTTTCACAAGCTTTCAGAGCCACTCTACTTTCGTTTTTGTTGTTGTTAAAGCAGTAAATTTTAACAAGCATTATAGAGTTAGCAATAAAAGTTTGTTTCTTTAAAGCCCAAGAAATAACATTTCCACCAATCATGAAGATTCAACTGCTTGTAAACGCATGGTCTTCTGCATAGAATATCTAGCAAGCATCCAAATATCCTTCTACAGTCAAAGGACTTCCATTATAGACCAAGTTATATTTAACTATTTCTTTTAAGTACATTAGTACTCATCAAGAACATGTCTGTGGTGTTGAATCCCTTGTGTATTGGCCAACTACATATTCAATGTTGGGTTATATACATGTTATTGCATATAACAAGCATTCAATTACTTTAATATACTCTAGTTGAGTAACTAGTCATCCTTTATTTGGTATTAATTTAACATTTAAATAAAAAGAGTAGAAACAAGTGTATAATCAAAAGGATCAACTTTTTTAGTACTTGCTCTACATAATAAGACAAAGAAAGTCCTCCTCTGCTCTAATTATTCTAAACCCTAGAAAAATAGGAATTACTCTTATATCTTTCATATTGAAACTATTAGATGACAATCTCTAAGTACTTTCAACCTCATTCAAGTTAGTATCAAATATAGACTTGTCATCTACATGCATGCAAATTAAAACACTGTTATATCATGAAATTTATTCTATGCACTTATTAATTTTCAAACCCTTGGTAAGAATTACTTGACCAAATTTTTGATGTCATTGCCTAGAGACTTGTTTTAAACTAAAGAATGTTTTAATTAAGTTGCAAACTTTATATTATACCTAGATACAACAATCTCCTTATGTTGCCCCATGTATACCTTCTCATTTAATTCTTCATTTAAGAATGTTGTCTTGACATTCAATTTGTAAATAATAAGTTTATACAACAACAACTAAGCCTTTTCCCATACCACATGGGGTCAATTATATGGATTCTTTATTTTCACATAGCCCTATCATGTGCTATGCTAGCAGTTAACTCAATATAAACTAGATCATTCTTTATTGTTCTGAATAATAAGTGTATAGATAAAAGAAAATGGCAGTGACACTCTAATTGTAGTAATTCTATTACTAGTGTACAAATATCAAAATAGTCAATTGTTTCCTTCTAAGTAAAGCCCTTTAGCAACTAATCTTAAGTTAAATTTGTTAGTGATTTCATGTACTTATGTTTTATTTTTGAAAATCTATTTAAAAGTAATTCCTTTAAATTCGAGAGTCTTGTTTAATAAATTTCAAATTTTATTTATCATTATTACGTTATTTAATCTTGATAGCATATTGCTTTAAAATCAAATCATAAGGCCTCATGTCCTCTTCATAAGTTTGAGGACTACTTTCAATGTTATAGCAAAATGATCCATGAGCTGTTGTAGTCACAAGTCATTTCAACTAGGATCATTTTACATTTCAATCAAAAAGTCCTTTCTTTTCTTTAACTTTTGCTTCTTCTAAGTTGTTGAATTTTTGGAATAACATTGTTAGTTTCATTGAGTTTTTTTTATCAAGTTAATTTTTATCAACAAATATTGTGGTCTAGGAGTTGAGGCAAATCTATTCTCATAAACAGTTGCATCTCTTGATATCCTCTAAGAAGATGCATTTAATTCTTCTTTGACTATGTTTGTCTCTTTTAGGTTTTAGAACAATGACAATATTTTTACAGCTCCAAACTTTTGAATAGTTTATGTTAGGGTTCTTTTCTTTTAGAGTTTACATGGTTATCATGTTCCTTTTATGAGGAATACTAATATTGCTTCAACCAATATCTATTAGAAAGACTAGAGTAAGATAACATTAAATTTACCACTTCTATTGGTACTTTATTTTTCTTTTTGCTACACTATTTTGTTGTTATCAATATAATGTTGATGTTTGGTGCATGATTTCTATAGACTCAAAATAATTTGGATGGTAACATTTCCTTCTCCAATCTGGCCTTAAGCATAAATAGAAGTCATGCCAAAATTCTACTTTAGATATGAAAATCTTAAACTTTTCTAAATCATTATCTTTATAATGAATCAAATAAATATGTCAAATATCTAGGGTAATCATCGACCACATAATGTATCGAATCCAAAACTTTAGGAAAATATAGTAATTTTAGGAGTCAAATTAGACCTAACGATGCCATGTAATTTTTTAGAATTTAGATGTTCAAAGTTAATGTCATAAATCACAATAATAAAAAATATGCACGTGTCTCACCTAAGGCATACGGTTTTATCAATCAAATTTTCATTTATCCAAGATCTAGGCATAGTTTGCAATCCATTTTCAAATTCTTCTCATTACCTTTGTGGGTACAGAGGGGTGGCTGCTTAGGCACATGTAGCTGTTTGAACAATATCTTCGTGACTCGGAAGTTCTCAATAAAGAGTTTGAACCGGATATGTGCCTTGTGAAGAGCCACCACTGTTCACTCACACACAACAAAGCCATTTAATTGGTTCCGTTGATGTAATATATCATGCCATGTGTCCATGCCTTTACACCAAGAACCATCGTAGCCTTTGACGATATACAATAATACTGAGGGTATTAAGGGTGTATATAATTCATGATGCAAAGCTTAGAGTTAACTTTAAGTCCATACTTATTTAAGGATCAACTTTAAGTCCATACTTAAAGTTAATATTGGGTTACATCAAGGATCAACTTTAAGTCCATACTTATTTATAATGGTGATGGATGAGTTAACAAAACATATTCAAGATGAAGTACCTTGGTGTATGTTATTTGCAGATGACATTGTATTAGTGGAGGAGTCTAAGGAAAAAGTTAATAGAAAATTGGAACTATGGAGAGAAACATTAGAAAACAAAGGCCTCCGACTTAGTAGAACAAAGACAGAATATATGGAATGTAAGTTTGATCAATTGGCTACTTCAAAGGACATAGAAATTAAAATTGGCACACATTGCATTCCCCAAAAGGAAAGTTTTAAATACCTAGGGTCAATTTTTCAAAGTGATGGAAGAATTGATGGAGATGTTACACATAGAATTAATGCTAGTTGGTTAAAATGGAGAGGAGCATGAGGTATTCTTTGTGATAAGAAGATACCATTAAAATTAAAAGGTAAATATTATAAAGCAGCAATTAGGCCTGCCATGTTTTATGGTTCTGAGTGTTGGGCAGTTAATCATCAACATGTACAAAAGATGTCTGTGATAGAAATGAAGATGTTGAGATGGATGAGTGGTCATACTAGAAAAGACCGTATACATAATGAGGTTATTAGAAACAAATTAGGAGTGGCACCAATAGAGGATAAAATGAGAGAACATCGTTTAAGATGGTTTGGACATAGAAAGAAGATCAAAAGAAGAACCTGTAAGAAGGTTAGAAAAACTAAATTTGGAAAGTATTAAAAGAGATAGAGGACGACCACAAAAGTGTTGGAAAGAAACAATAAAGAATGATCTAGTTTATTGGGAGTTAACTGCTAACATAGCACACGATAGGGATCTGTGGAAACAAAGAATCCATGTAGCCGACCCCGTCTAGTATGGGAAAAGGCTTTGTTGTTGTTGTTATTGTTATAATTCATGATGCAAAGCCCCTAGTGCTAGAACTGCAAGTCTAACCTAGACCCACGTAAACTTGTAATCATGATGTATTTGATTCTAAGTAGTATTGATACTTGAAATTTTTGTGCAAAGCAGGATAGCAAAGATAAGAAAGGAGGTGCTTAGGTTTTCTTGTAAAGCCCATGAGTGCAGTTTATCATGAGTGCAGTTTATGTGACCCACCTTCTCCTGTGCCGACATCTTGAGTAAAATTGAGCTTGTAGAACCATAGTTCCATGCCAATTCCATATGAAAATTAGAACTGCCGGCACCAATAATCGAGGTCCATTTTCCTGAAACGTTTATCAAAGAACGCATAAAGTTTACTGCACAATATGAATGGTGATAACTTTTCACTCGTATGCAACCGTAGAACCCTTGTGAAAGGTCATACCTTTTGGCCATGGTGAGAATTTTAAGATAACCACATACATAAGTGTAGTTGGACACTGTTCACTCATGAACCATTATGACGGTTCATATAGAGGATACTGAACTGCCTACCAACCATCTGAAGACTTCAACGATTCGGTTCACTTGAAGAGTCACAGCGAACATCAACAAAGTGTGTACCCCTTCATGAACAAGCACCTTTAGTTTTGAAAATTCTCACGTTTGGAAGACAAACAAACGATCTTGAGCTTACGTTTCCCTTCAATCATAAATACTAGAATGTAATTCAAATGTTTTCTTCTCTCTATACACGCAGTAGACATGAATACAGCAACGCAAGAAATGAGAATTCTAAAATAAAAGAAGGGAAGTGGTGCTGATATCGGTGTCCTCAGTGAAAACTGTGGGGATTGTGATCTGTCCATGGCCAGAAGCCAGAGTGATCATCCATTGTGCAGAACATGTTGCAAAAGGCCTCCTCCTGGACTGTGTTTCCCTCGGCAGCCACAGTTGTGGAGCCTGCAGCCGTGAATTTCTTGCCGGTGAGATCTGATCTTGATGGTCCCTGAAGGAACTGCACAATGTTTGCAGGCCTAGATAGAGGGTAAATTGGTCTCAGGGAGTGTGGCGATAGTGGGCTGTCTACTGCTGTTCTGGATATGTCCAAGTTCAGATCAGAGCTGTTCTCACTTTTGATACTGCATGATCCTTCTGTCTCTTTATTCAAATTAATGGCTTCTGTTTCTCTGTTTCTGTTCATCATCATGATCTGCCAATCCATTAATTGCTCAATTAATATCATCCAACCAAGTAATACTCAAAGAAGAACTGCAGACACCCCACATGATTGGATCAGAACCAACTAGCAGCTATAACTAAGTATTCTAAAAGATAAAGGTGAGGCTTGGATGGTGCACTTAGTGGAAGTTAGAGATAAATAAATAGTCATTTCATGATTATATTTCTGACGGAACTTGTTAAGATCAATTGACAAAAAGGACACGAAAAGAAAATGTATTCAACCAACAGAAGAGGCTAAAGATCTACTCGAGTACCAAGGTTTGCATGTCTTACTGCCTACTGGAGCTTGATATTCTTCTACCCACAAGGAATTGTAGCAGAACAAGCAATATCCGTGACCATCTCCATCTACAATATTATAGGTTCCATCAACGCAATTTGCAAAAACACCATGAGTTTTGATCAAACGAATATATTTCGTCATAATTCATATCCGAAATGAGATCGACACTGAGATAGCAGCTATGACCTTATAAACAGTAACTATATTGTTTTAAACATTGAGCACGAAATGAAGTAAGATTAAATTGATTGTTTGACACTTTCATTTTTTCTTTTTTGTTTTGATAATTCGATGACATTACCTCAGACTGGAGCTTCTTGTTCTGGGCTTGAAGGAGATCGTTATCCGCCTTGATCACTTCATACTGCCTCTTGAGTAGGTCATAGTCTTTCTCTAATTGTTTAGTTTTCCACCTAGCCCTCCTATTCTGAAACCATATCGCAATTTGCCTTGGCTGCAGGCCAAGAGCCCTTGCCAGCTGCATTTTCCTCTCAGGCTCAAGCTTGTTTCCCAGGTCAAAGTTCTTCTCCAGTGTCTTTACCTGCTCCATGTTGAGCCTTTTCTTCTTCTCTCCTGTCTGAGAGCAGTCATCAGAGAGGTCATCATCACCATTCATCTCTTCACACATCTCCAGCCCTGAAAAGGACATGGATCGCTTCCCCAGGAATGACGCGACACCTGCACCGCATACAAATATAGAAACTTAGGAGAAACATAAAAACAAATGACATATTTAGCAGTATTTCGATCTAAACATTTTAGCAGTATCGGAAAAGATGAGTAGTATAGAGAAGAAGACATAATTCAGAAGTATTCAAAGAAAAGGAAAAGAAAATGACCATGGAAATCATGGGGTAAGCATGTCGGGATGATTGGATTGACATTGGCTTGACGGTGATTATCGTCATGGGGTGATGATGAAGGTGGCGGAGGAGCTTGCAGGATGAAATTGGTTGGCAAGAAAGCCATTTCAGTGCAGCTCATGGCTCAGAAAATCATGCAATGAAAGTCTTTTTATTGCTCATTGATCAAATGCTGTGGAAATTGCAGATGATGGAGATATCAAGCGGAAAGGATGTTGGAAATTAATAATTACACGACAAGGGAATATGGTGGGAGGAAAAGAAAGAGACTGGAGCCTATTAAAGCATAAATGAGGAAAGCTTTTGGAGTATGCAAGGGAGAGAAAGAGAGAGGGGGGGGAGAGAGAGATTTCCCAGTCGTTTTTAGATGGAGATGAAGATGCGGTTAATGAGGCATTGAGTGCGAAGTTGACTGTCTTTCTCTTTTCTTGCATTTAGTGAGGGGAAGGGCACTGTCATTTTCCTTTCTTAAATTCACACATGAACAGAAATAATGGGATCCTCATCGGTCTTAACAGTGAGGAGGAAAAGAAAGAATATATATATATATATATATATATATATATGGGTAGCAGTAAATGCATAATATTTCTTTTTATATAAACATATCGTGTTTGATTTTGGAAAAAAATGCTAAAATAAAAGTTTTATGTTTATGAAAGATTATATATAAAAAGACATGCATTTACCACTACTTATAATGGTAAATGTTATATAATTGTTCAAATCTATTCAAACTTCTCAAGAGTTGAATCTTTAAAATGAACGATAGCAATTTAAATTAAAAACGCTGTGTTTTATAATTTACATTTAATGCATCACGTGTTTTAGTTACAATAGGAGGCAGACAGAAGCCCATGAATCTATAACTCGTGACCTGCGTTTTAGGAGTGAGAGAACTCTTCCAGATGGCTAGATTACTCTTCCAGATGGCTAGATTTGCCCGTTATCTCTCGTGGCAACGCCATAATTTATGGACAATACAAGAACTAACAATTGATATTTTCTGGAGAAAATTGCGTTGCTCAGATTGCTAGAGTTGCCCATTATCTCTAAGTTTGGAAAGGAGTTCAGTTGTACTTCATGAACAATAATCAACACTTGGAGGAAATTAAAAAAAAAGATATCGCTATTGTCATTTGACCAAGACTTGAGAGAATAAGTTTCAACTGTTTGCCCCGACTCGTTCCAGTGTACCGGCATCTCCTTTTGACAGGGAAATCCTTGTCACTTTGCTCTTGGTGATAGGTTTGCTGCACCCATCTTGGATGGATGTCAGGCATCATGTCTCCTCCATCCTCTCCGTTGTCGTAGCAATGGCTGCACTTTCCACATAATCACCTCTCGTCAGTATCAGCCTCCTCATGTGTTGCAGTGGTCAAAGTTAGTCCTCCCCCACACAAAAATTAAGTGAAGCTCCGTCACGGATGTCGCTTTTGGATCGTTAAAAACAGTGTTTCCAAGATCAAACTCGAATAGGCCTGAATCAGTTGTTTCAGCAAGACCAAAGATCCTTCCATTGGATGCAAGCCAGCTCAGGGTGTGGCTAAAATTGGAGAATCAGCTGAATCATTTGGTGCATATCTGCTGTCAGTCCATGTGTAAATAAATTTTAATTAAATTTTGTTATATACTTCCTGAAGTTAAGTCACCTATTCAAGACGACTGGTTGATTTGGTTTAGGCAATCCACTGGTACCTGGTTTTGCAACTTGATTTAGATTCGACCACGAGAGCCAAGCCTAATGCTGTTCGCATTACGTTATTCGAAATTCCTCATAAGATGAGAATGAAGAGCCGGATGTTGAGATCCTCTAGAAAAGAGCAATATCAGATGATAACATTTAGTCGAGATAAACTCCTCCACAACTGAATTCTAAATTTGCGCTTTTATGTTTGCAGTGGTGGATTAGGGTGTTTTGGACTGAAATTTTATGGGCTCAACGAGTGACAGCATTGGGAGTTCAGAAAAACAACTTTGAAACAATGGATAAGCGGTGAAGTGATATACTTGGTAGGAAAAACAGCTTAATGATTTAACCAAATAACCTATTATAACAAACATCGGATTAAACTCATTGAGGTGTTGATGCTCATGAAAGCATCGCGTGACCATTAGCTTGTGTTTTCATGGTGGGGTAAGGTGGGCCCGTTTGTGGCTGCTGTGTGGCCCCACATGCATTTCTCCCCACATGCTATTGTTATCATGAAAGGGATGGCTGTGACCGGAATATGACCCCTCTTGAATATTTCTCATTGATACCAAATTGATTTTGCAATAAAAAATTAAACAATTCTTTTTCTCCAATCCCTTCACATGCATCGTCATCAATGTACAGTGTTCATGGTAGCCATCCCATGTGCATCCATGACATCACCACAATGGTCACGGATTGCAGATCTCGGAGCTCCCATGCTCCTTGTGAGAATCAGAAAGGCCTGTGGCTTTCTACGCTTTGTCTCTCTATGTTTGTCTCGAGTAAAATATATGGATTTCTTTTGGGTGGTAAGGTTCCCTACGACACATACTTTAAGGGGGATTCTTATTATAAGAGGGGAAAAGGTGTTGTGAAATACACTGTGTGGTACAAGAGAAGAACTTATAAGAAACTGGAGGAGAATTCCATCGTGTCACCTTTTCATCTTCCAGCACTAAAGAGAAGTATGGTGATGGAAGCACAATTCTTAATCTTAGTGTGGACATTTATATCTAATGTTAACATGTAAACATGTTCCTGTTTTAGGGAACATATATAAAATTTTATATATCACTCTCAAGATGACCATTAGAAGGAACCTCTACGCAATCAATTGCATCGTGGCAATTTTGGGATTCTTTGAAATTAAAAGCAAATCATGCAAAATTATCAGAAAGAAGTCATTGTTTAAGTTCGTAATAAAGAAGGGCACACCTAAGAATAGACTCTACAGGGGAAGCAAAAAGTTCCCTTCTCTCTTTATTCTTTACTCTTTTTTTCTTTTAAGAAAGGAAGCCATTAGGATCTGCCATTGCCAGTTGTGAAGATTCATAATTCATTCCACGAATTAGGAAGAAAGAACCAAATATGCATTTGACGGGAAACGTTTTACCTACTAGAACTTTAATTTATAGTAAAGGCACGTCGTTATGACTATGGATCAGGGCCACTGCTTATAAACCAAGTTTATCATACGTTATAGCAACAAATACAGATTATCGTATACATATATATATATATATATATATATATATATATATATATATATATATATATATATATACATATATAAAATTGTAGGATGTTGAACAGGTCAGAAAAGGTTCAGATCCAATATGTTCTGCTCCCAGACTCACTTTTAGGATGATAGTGCCAAACCAAGGACGGGATCCTGTGAACCCTCGCATCGAAAGAACCATGCACTAATACAAATCGGCGTATTTCCGGCAGTTTCACAAAACACTTTTCCCGCAGTTAAAACCATCGGAAACACCATTTATGACGATCGAACTGTTGGAAATAGCTCAAAACCCTGAAAAAAAGTCTGCCTCAAAAAAGAACTCAACAACCTTCGGGAATATTTTGGAAACCATCAGAAATAATGCATTTGCAATACTTCTATAGACCATTGGAAAAAAATTCTTGGCACTAGAAGAATTTCCTCGAAATAAGTCAACCCCTGGAAAGGATAAGTGAAAACCGTCAAAAAATGTTTTTTTTGTGATGGTCCTACCACTAGAATTAGGATTTAATTTGCTTATTTCAACCATCAGAAAATATTATTTTTCTATGATCCAACTACCGAAAATAGGGTTCCACGTATCATCAAAAAATTGCATTTGCAGGAGTTAAACCACCAAAATATGCTTAGTAAAAAACGGTCGAAAAGGAGCAAATGAGTAAAGTTCAAAACACTTATAAAGTTTTAACAGCTAGCCATATGGGCCGAATAAAATGAAGATCAATATCCAATGTTACAAATATTTAAAATGAGTATATAAATGCCATATGGGCCGAATACAACTAAGATCAATGTGCAATATCACAAACATTTAAAACGAGTGCACAAACAAGAAAAACAGCCAATATAACCAAGATCATTGTCCACTACTTATTATGAAACTAGCATGTGGGAGGTCGTGGTGGATCATCTCTTATAACATTTTAATAAAACATGATATATATGGAAGATATAATTGATGACCATAATTATTAAAGTAACATTTTAGAGAGAATTCTAAACTCTATGAAGCAATATTTCATCAGTACTCACCGGTACAAATTTGAAGCAATAAAACAAATAACTCTTCTCATATAGAATATTGTCTCAAATACCATATATACTTACGTATAGTTCAAACTTGTGAACTAACGAAAGACCAGTATAAGCATAGATAATTACCTATGATAATTGTTGTTGCACTTGATTCAAGGATCTTGCTAAGTCATATGTCATCTAGCATATCTCCGTGAACTAAAACATAAATTTATCAAGATTTAGTATGATATATTCATGTTATAATCAAGCGTAACATATATAATTTATATTTATTATAGTATATGAGATTTACTTGAGCATCTATTTTATTTCATAGATTGTCAAGTGAATGAGAAATATCCCCAATGGCACCCTCTAATGATGCTACTCGATTTCGTATGGATGAAGTTGTGGTATGTTGATCCCCAACTTGCTCTAAAATCTCTCTCCTTGTCATATTATGTATTCTAGATCTCATTCTTTTCTCATATCTTTCATAGTGCTTCTCACATACGTGATCCATAACCTTTTTTAAACTTATTATAAAAGATGAACCACCTTCACTCTTATGAATAATGTGATATTGATGTTGTACCATGAATAATATGTGGTACAATAGAAAATCATATTAGTTATAATGTATGTATATAGTAAATAATACAATAAAAGATCATGAATGCATCAAATGGTTCATCAAACTAATAATATGTATACTTACGCTTTCTCCGAGTTGTCTCATCAAAAAATTGTCTGGTTTCCTTATCCTTATAGTAATCTATGAATGCATCATATGGTATGATTAACACTTCATCTTTCATTCATGCTCTCTCCTATAACTCAGGATGTCTCATAAGGTATATTATAGAAATTGGTATGTACTACTAAAATAGTATGCAAAGTCACACATACAATAATAAATCAATGCCTAATAATAGATTGGGATCCTCTATTATGCTTTATCACCATTTTTGTATGGTTCTCCTTGTTCTTTTTTGCCTATCATATCTTTTTTTACTTAACCACAATTCACATCATCTCTGCGTGGTAGAGATTGGGACCTCAATTATAAGACTCTCTTCAAGGAAAGATTGATTTACATCGAAGTAAGGCTTAAAATATTTCTTTATTCATTTTGATAGTCCTTTAAATTTTTTTGGAGTTGTAGACGCGCGAAAAATCCCCGCCTCTCGCCTTTTCAGGGCTCGGAGCGGATCCTCTCGTGCGTCTAAGGCCTCTTTATGCAAACAGGGCGTGCCAGCTAGCTTACCTAAGCTAGCGAAGATATATTTAACACTAACTTCTAAATATGGCGACTGTGAGTAAGTGAGCTCTTGTCATCGCAGACCTTCTTGCACCGATGCGCAAGGGTCAGTCTGTACGCTTTGCAAAAATCGAGTTTTGGGAGAGAAAGTCTACGAAGCGGTTCGAGGTATCTATTTCGGGTCTTTTAGATGCGATTGCATGTTTTAGATCACGTGGATTTGCACGTGCCTAAGTCTTTTCTTTTATCCCTTTTCGGGCCACCTAGTTTGTGTGTTATGAACACTCCACTACATGGGCGAATTCGAGTGGGGCTTGCTTTGATGCAATATGCATCCTACCTCGTGGTATGGCGTAGGTGCAATGCAAACTCACGCTACTCTAAAGGGAAAACCCGAATGTAAAGACAATACTGAAGGGAAATAACCGAAGGGAAATAACCAAAGGGAAATGACTTGTAAAGTAAGTGCCAAAGGGAGATATGTATATAGAGTATGTATATGAGCCCTTACTCGGGTCTTGCAAATAAGAGCGAAGGCTCAATGGGGGTGCGTGCTTGAATTGAAAGACTTACACACACGACATGAAATTAAACCCAAATATAAATTGCAGTATGGCCTTGACTAAGGTCTTGGGAGTAAGAGCGAAAGCTCAATGTGTGTGAGTGCTTGAATTGAAGTACTACGCACACGACATAAATGAAACCTAAATATAACTGCAATAAGGCCTTTACTAAGGTCTTGGGAGTAAGAGCGAAGGCTCAATGTGTGTGAGAGTGCTTGAATTGAAAGACTTACACACACGACATGAAATGAAACCCAAATAGTATAGGTCGGCCCTTACTTGGGTCTTTCAAATAAGAGCGAAGGCTCAATGTGTGTGAGAGTGCTTGAATTGAAAGACTTACACACACAACTTGAAATGAAACCCAAATAGTATAGGTCGGCCCTTACTTGGGTCTTTCAAATAAGAGCGAAGGCTCAATGTGTGTGAGTGCTTGAATTGAAAGACAACGCACCCAACTTAAGCAAAAACCCTACAAAAATGAAAGTATATGTATATACTTATGTATTAGGGGCTGATTAGGCCCGTGTGTGTTCAAAATCGTGCACAACTAAGAGAGTGCACGTGTGTGGGTGTGCCAAGCCACGTTATTACAAGCGGGGGGAGACTAGGCTCCGTTATTACAACCCCGAATCGAATTGAATCTCAAGCAAGTATACAACTAAAGACCGAGTTAGGCACTTACTAGTAGCTGGTCCGTAGAGGCCTTGCTTGAGCGTGGGCTTGGCCTTCGCCTTGGGCTGCAAACGGGAGCTCCGCGAGGTTGAGCGACAAGGGGTGCTGGCCGGGCTGCGAATGGGGCGCGGGATAGGCGCCTTGAAGATGGCCGGCTGCAAGCAAGGGTGTCGCCTGGATGTGGGGGATTAAAGGGCTAGGTAAGGTCACTAGGGGGAGTGTAGTGTTAGGGGAGTATGACACTAAGGGAAGTTTAAGGGAAGACCGAATGGGACACCTAGGGGAAAAGAGGGGGCTAGCCGAATGGAAGGGATAGTCGGTTGGAGTGGCCGACTAGGGAAATATGGTGGTGGCGGGCTGCTAGGATGACTAAGGCTGGAGTATGGGAAGGAAGTTAGTTAGGTGATGGGGCTAGGCGGTAGTGGGGGTAGTGGGTGTAAGGGAGTGCTAGGGGCAGGTCTTAGAAAGTCGGATAGGGTGGCCGAGTGTAGCTAGTGTAGTTAGGTAGTGGCGGGTAGCTAGGGTGACTAAGGCTTGGCCGAGAAGGGGTGGCGGCAAGTGGCTGATATTAAGGTAAGGTGGTGGTATGGTGGGTGGCTGGGAGTGAAGAGGGAGTGGAGAAGGAGCTAAGTAGAGTGTGGTGTACTTACCGAGTGAAGAGAAGGTGGCGCTCGGCTGGAAGGGAGTTGGGCAGGTAGTGATGTTCGGCCGGGAGGTGGCGGAGATGGCGGTGCAAGTGGTGATGGGATGGAGAGTAGGTGGTGGTGCAGGCGGAGCAGGTGGAGCAGCTGGGGAAGTGGAGGAAGGAGAGGACCCGACTGGGATGGGTGAGGGGTTCTAGCTAGGAAAACCCGCCCCCAAGGGGGGGGGGTTTATATAGGGATGGGTAGGTCGGTTAGGGCTGGGTTTGGGGTAGTGGTTAGGTGGTTTAGGTAGGGTGGTATGAAGATACGGTGGGCTGGAAAGGGTACGGCCAGATATTTTAAATACTAGTGGTTTGGGTAGATTGTGGGCTAGGGGTGGTTTAGGGGTTTAGGGTTTGGTTAGGTGGTTGGGTTCTAGGGTGAGGTTTAGTGAGTTAGGTTAGGTGATTAGACTAGGATTAGGCTAGGTTTAGGGAAATTAACCTAGGTTTAGGGAAGGATTAGAGAAGTGGGTTAGGTGATTAGGTTGGGATTAGGCTGGGATTAGGGAAGTGGGTTAGGTGATTAGGCTCAGATTAGGGGTGGATTAGGGTGGAAGGCTAGGATTAGGTGTTTTGGGTTAGGTTTAGGTGAAGGAGCTCCCTTTGCATGGCCCATAGACCTTAACCACATCATGTTGGTGCAGCCCTAGGTTAGGTTTTGGCTAATTACAAGCTTAAACCCACTTAACTAGGCTAACCCACATGATTAACCCCAAACTTGACACACAAGTCAAGCTTAATTACAACACACTTGATCTTATCCACCCCCACTCTCTCTCATGCCCATGATCCCACGTGAATTTCAAGTGGGCCCCACCTCCATTTATGAGAAGGTGATGTGGGCCATGGATATGGATATTGGATTGGATCTCTGGATCCAAATCCAAGTCCATACATGGGTTTGGATTGGGATCTGGATATATATGGTCCAGATCCAATCCAAACTAAACTCTGACTCCTTCGAGCTGTGTTCGAAACGGACAATTTGTGCGGGGTCTGACAGCATCAGCACTCCATCTGCGTTGGGTCTTCGCCAACATGATCGTCCGCCTCCGTTTCTGCCTTCCAGAGATGACTTCAAATGACATTTTGATAATAACAGGGTCTTGGACGTTTGAGATCCTGGGGGTATGGATTTGATACGAGAGTTGTTGTGCCGGGATCGACATGTGCTCCGGTTCCGGGCTCTCTTTGACTTCGCTGGTCCTGTCTTGATTAGGCCAAGCTGCTTTGGGGTTTCAAAACGTGTTTTAAAAGGTTTTTAAAAGCCATATTATATATTTTTGAAATATGAAGTTTAAAACATATATACAGGGTTGTCTGGAAGGCTCCTGGGTTTCCAGACTCAAAATGGCCCTTTGGGGCTGCTTTTGCAAAACCAGATGAATTTGAGAAATTTGTGGGATTTCGGGGTGTTTACAGGAGTGTCTTATAATTTTTCTTTATTAAGCGAGTTGGGATAAGTTCAAAGTCTATGACTGCTCAAATGAATCCAAAATCTCCAACATCCAAACCTCCCCATCTTGACAAATACAATAGTATTAAATGTTCTTACATTTTCCTCATTTTGCAAAAGATGTTAAAACTACTTTTCATTGTGAATCTTATCTCCCTTCTACTGTTTCTTGATTTGGAACATCTTCTTCTTTCTCTAAAATCATTAGTCTTTTCATTTTTTATCATATCCAGCAAATCTCTTTTGTTTGTACCTATTAATGAGTTATATGAGTTTCATAATAAAAAATATAAAAAATATAATATTCAACAAAAATAAATAATAAATAGTATACACTCATTGTTATTATCATGATGATGTCTATTATTGTTATCCTTATCTTATTCGTCTCTTTTTCCACCTCATTGATGTAGTAATCACATCTTGTCTTGCCTTGCTATTTCTTATAGAATATGCTTCCATGCATGCGACAAAAGAAAATAATAATTAATTTTTCTCAATCAAATATAAGGTACTATATGATAGTGTAATAAATAGAACAAACTTTCATTATGAAGCCATTAAGGCTTCACATGTTGAATAGAATAAATCATCGTAACTCTTTCATATCATTGGTACATAAAAATATAAGTATAGGTTTACCATTTTAATTATTTTCAAATCACATTAGTTTGTTGATTCTTGTCACGTCATCATAGATATCTGACACAAAAGTTTGTCTCTAACAAGTATTCTTCATTGTTGATCCTTCTGACTTATTTTTATAGTTCTTTAATATAAACAAAAATCTCTCAATTGGATATATCGATGAATATTATATAAACCCAACAAGTTATGCCTCTTTAGTCAAATGAATAGCTAGGTATACCAAAATATAAAAATAAAGGAGGTAAGATTATTCTAATTTGTAAATAATCTTTAGAATTGCTTCGTACAATGATTTTATCCTTTCAATGTAGATAGTTTTCATACACAACTTACGAAAGATCATGTATAACTCATTTAAAGTGATAAATATATCTTTAAGAATAATTCCTTACATCCTATCATAAAGAGATGTTACATTAATACATGATGATCATTGTTTTTCAAACTCACATTTGTATGCTTATGAACTAGCACTTTTTTGAGATACATGTGAAGACATTCTATCAAGTAACTTAATGCTTTGCAAAGTAGAGAGGAATATCTCTTTCTCATATTTGGTTAGTTGGTATGCCATGCATTGGAAGATCAAAATATCAGTTTCATCTGTATATTATTTTTATACAAAGCACGTATTAATGCCAATTTCTCCATGTCCATGTGCGACTTGATGCTATTATGAGAAATGACAAGATAGTATATAAGATACATAACATCAAGATTATAATACACCTTTAGAATACTTTCTACTACATGGTAAATGAAGGCTTAAAGTGTTCACTTAGAACAAAATATAAATATTTTAAATTTTCAACATGACAATATTAAATACAAAAGAAAATCATTGATAGTTCATAATAGTGTTGCATGTAGTCGAAATACTTCTTTTTATATATATCAAATGTGACGACTCTATCCTTCTAAAGAATTTGAAGCTCATCAACTAATGTTATAGATAAAAACAAATGTGAATGTTGTGGGTAGGTGATTTCAGCTCATCTATATGCAAGATCATTATAACAAATGGTTGCTTCATAACCAACCATGGAGATAAGTTTTAAGGAATTAATAAAACTGGTATTGGACGAAATCTTGTATGGATTAAATCTATCACTAACAAGTACAAGTTGAACATTATATGGCTCACCAGCAAAAGAAGTATGCACGTCATCAAAATATCTCCATGCTTCTGAATATTGAGGATGATGCCTTTTTCCTGCAGTATCTCTTCTATTTATAGCATGCAAAATCATGTCTTTTGTTATCTTGTTTGACATGTGTAAACACCCCAAAAACCCAAATACTTTTCAAAACCAAATGCCTGGTTCGAAAACCAGTTCAAAAGATAAGTTTGGAATTTTCGAAAAACTCAGGAACTCAAAACATTTCAAAATTCTGTTTTCCAACCCTGTTTGAAACATGAAAAATCTTGAAAATGGATGAAAGTCCTATTTTTACGAAAGACCAGACGAACAGATGAAGCCTGGCTCAAAACAGTCGCAAAAGATTCAAAAAGTTCAAAGGTCAAGCCCAGCCCAATGAAAAGTGAATTTCGAGGACGAAAAAGAAGCCCAGGCCACAAACGCGTTTCAAGCCTGAAGCATCAAAGGCCAAGCCAAAAGCATCTCTGAAATCACGGAAAATCCAAGTCAAAAGCAAGAAGAAACAGTCGAAACAGAGTCCAGAAAGACGAAAAGAAGCTCGGACGATGAAAATGGGAAAAACCCAGCGTAAGACGGAATCTTGATGAACTCAGGACCCGCACGAAGCATCCGGCTTGAAACGCCAGAAAGGACTGAAGAAGAGAAAATTTTGGATCAAATCTGGATCCAAAAATCCAGATCTAGATCCAAGATCCATATCCAAACGAAACTTGGATTGGATTGGATCCGGATTTTAGAAACCAACAAAGGATCCATATCCATACAAGGGGCCTATAAAAGGACATGAGTGGGCTGGCTTTGAAGGGGACGAATTTCCAGCATTTCACGTTGATAGTTTGGGGGGGGAGAAGAGAGAGAGAGAGAGAGAGGAAGGTCAACAAAAGGGGCTGGCCTTCCCCTCTTATTTTGTAAAATCGTGGGTGGATCTTGTGGGTTGCACTCAAGTGCAAGTTGAAGCATTTCACGCCTTGTATGTTGCTGGAAATGAAGAGAAACCTGGTGGCATTGGATGGGCTTTCTTCAATGGGGATTGGCTGCGTTGGAAACGAGATCAAATGGGCTGATAGGTTGTCAAGGTAAGCCCCTAAAATCCTGCCCAAATCCCCCTCTTTTCGTACCTCTCAAAACCACCTAAGCTCTAGAACATAAAATGTCAAAAAGTCCAGCCAAGATGCTGGCCGAACTTCACTAAAGGAACGATCCTAGTTCTACCTAAGACTACTCTAATCTAGAACCATACCTAGCTCGGCCATTGGCTGGCCAAGCTCACCTTAGATCCCTCCTAGCCAAACCATCTAGCACTAAACCACCTAAACTATTTCCTAAACCAAAACTACTCCTAGAGACCTAGCCAAAACCGAGTGTCTAAAACACTCGGTTCCTTCCTTTGGACGAACCCATTTTCACCTATCTAGTTCAGCCCATGCTAGCTGAGTTCATTTTAGGTTTTTCCCTAAACTAAATCCATTACCTAAGTTAGATCCTAACCAAAAGAACTAACCTAAACCTACCCAGCTCGACCACCCTTTGGCCGAGCCACTCCCTTAGGATCTCACGTGAGATCAAACACCCAACACCAGCCCAAGCTCGGCCACCCTTTGGCCAAGCATTGCCCTAGAGCTTACCTTAGGGTTTCCCCTAAGATCACTCACTATCCCTAAACCAATCTCGACCCATTGTGAGATGAGTATCCCTTCGCATCTCGCCCGAACCACTTCCTTAGACATCCCCTAACTCGACCACTAGCTGGTCAGGTTTTCCCCTTAGAACCTTGAGCTAACCTTCGACCAAAACAAACCACCTAGACCTAACTCAGATACGTTAGTTTTTCACCCTAGATCTATCATATCTAAGCCTGAAACCCATAGTGCATTAGCTTGTCAATCTAGCCCAGGTCACGATCTAGGATCAACCTCCTACGCAGCTGGTCATCTCGCAGAGGAAAGTCCATCCAACGGCTATATCCAAGGTCAGGCTTCGTTGAAAAAGGAAGCCCAAGCAAACGACGAGAAGTGCTCGAATCTGGTTCTTTACGTTGTTTCAAATTCAATTCAATTTGATACGGGGTTGTAATAATGGAGCGTAGTCTCCCCCCGAGATGTAATATTATGGTTTGAAACACGAATCACACACGTACACTCGAGCCTTTCCGCTCTTATCTGCACACCTTTTGCACACAAAACGGGCCTCAACAGCCCATAGGATATAGCTCTATTTATATACATTCAGCTGGGTTTTAAGGTTCAAAGTCGTGTGAGTTGTCTTTCATTTTATACACTCAAAGCACTCACTCACAATTGAGCCTTTCCGCTCTTACATATACATACGTATTTCCCCTTTCAGCTGGGTTTTTAAGGTTCAAGTCGTGTGAGTCGCCCTTTCAATTTATACACTCAAAGCACTCACTCACATTGAGCCTTCTCGCTCTTAAGATATAGCTATATATATTTTCCCTTCCGCATCTAAGATATAGCCATATTTCCCTTTCTGCTATTTCCCTTCTGCTATGTCTTTAAATTCCGGGTTTTCCCTTCAAGTTGTGTGAGTTTGCATTGCATATCCGCCACACTCGAGATAGGGAGCATACTTGCATCGAACCAGATTGGTCAAATCGTGTAGTACTTGCCTTAAATCGAACACTAGATGCACACGACTACACGCCAAAATCGGCTAAAACCCAAGAGACATAGGAGCGCATAGATCCCATGTATAAAAGTTGCAAATTTGACAAAACCAATCGATAAAACACTTTCAAGTTTTCAAAAAGAGTCGTGTTTGTGTAAAATCGAGTTTTCCTAAAGCGTATAGACTGACCTTTGCGCGCCGGTGCAAGAAAGTCTGTGACAAAAAGAACCCACTTGTCCACAGTCGCCCCAAAAGTCAGATATTTTCAAAAATCACTTCGCTAGTTTGAGAAAGCTAGCTGGCACGCCCTTTTTAAAGCGACGTAAGCACGAAAAGATTCGCTTCAGGCCTAAGAACCTGGAGATGAGGATTTTCCGTGTCTACAGATTTGGCACGCCCGGTGGGACGTGGGTCTTTAGGAAAAATCGATACAAAACAAACCAATCTCTAAAAAAATCATTTTTTTTCAAAGTGTTTTAACTCTTTGTCTTCTTGCATTTCATAGTTGGATTTAAAAGCGTCGGAGTCATGTCGAGTTCAAACTCCAATGAAGTGTCTAGCCGGTTCTCATGCTCTTCAAGTTCTCATTCTAGAAGATCTTTGAAAAATCAAAAACAAAAGGAGGAAGAGTTAAGAAGAGAATACGAGGCCAAGGTCGCTGCTCTCAGCCAAGAGGCTGAAGCAGCTGATTCATGTTCGTCACATGGCGAACCAATAAAGGCCAAAAAGAAGTTTGGAAAAACTCGTAAAAACAAGGAGACCTCCGAGATGGAAGGCAACCCATACCTCGATTCCTTCACTCACAAGGATCGAAAAGCCCTACAGCAGTTGCTGAAGGGGCAAAATAGAGAGAAAACAACGTACGTCCTGTCTGATTTTCTCCCTTTAGATTACGAAACAGACAATGACGACGAAATACCGAATTTCCATCGGTATGATGGCACGGGAGACCCTAGGTCTCACCTACAGCTTTTCTCTCGTCGAGCCCACAAGAAAAAGGACTCGATGAAATGGGTGTATTGGTTCCCCTTATCCCTCAAAGGCACAGCTTCTAAATGGCTGGCTTCCTACGATTTGAGCCAGTTCGCAACTTTTGAAGAGTTGGCGAACTGCTTCATGCAAAGATTTTCACAGAACGTAGAAGTCACGCCTACATTGAACACTTTGAGGGATACGAAGCAAGGTATGAACGAAGATGTGCATACATTTATCGTTCGATGGAGGTCTCTCCTTGGGCAAGTACGAGAACCCATATCTGAAGGATGCGCAGTAATGCTCATCCTGGACAATTTCAAAACTGAATTGAAAACTCTTCTTTCTTTACATGAAATCTCTACTTTCCACAAATTGATTAAAAAA
Source organism: Brasenia schreberi (assembly GCA_036023115.1). NCBI lineage: Eukaryota > Viridiplantae > Streptophyta > Magnoliopsida > Nymphaeales > Cabombaceae > Brasenia > Brasenia schreberi. The sequence goes on along the minus strand of JAYKKT010000045.1, from coordinate 7,464,004 downwards.
GCGTCTCTTTTTGAGACGAATTTGAAAAAAGGGGTTTACGACCACCTGTGGAAAGGGAGCGTAAATCCAAAGACTCGCTTGGAAAAGCCTGGCAATTACGGGCTACCCACCATAGACAAAGGGGAAAAGCCCCACAAGATCGCCAATGTCCCGGTAGATCCAAGGCTAGCGAGCACTTCAAAGAATTTCGAAAATTTTGAAAATAGAAAAGACAAAAAAATACAAAAACCGTTTGAAAAACGGGAGTATACTCCGCTGGGGCAACCTGTGTCGGAGGTCCTAGACCTCCTACTTGCCCAAGGCATGATCGAACTCCCTGAAATCCCCGAGAGAATCACTTCCAAAGGGAGGTTTTTGAATCGATTTTGTAAGTATCATCGGCTCAAAGGCCATGATACAAAGCAGTGTTTTTCCCTCCTAAACCAAATCGAGAACTTGATAGCAGAGGGCCGGCTCCAGGTCACTGAGGAACCGGAGCCTGCCCAAGCTATTTTCAAAGAACCCTTCCCCAATCACGCAAGTACCAGTGGGAAGGGCAAAGAGGTATGTGCTCTCACGATTTCAAAGAGTCTAGCGCGTACATATAAATCTGGTTTTTCCATTTGTGCATCTACACTCATCCTTCATAGGAAACCTGCCCAAGTAGTGATTCGGGGACCACCAAGAGTTCCGTCTCCGATTAAACCAGTTTTGAAAATTCGAGGTGCTCCAAAATAGTCGATTAGAGCCATCTTAAGCACGAACCCTAGGTTGATCGTGGGGGAAGTGACAAGATCCGGGAGGATCTATCAACCCCCACATCTACAAAATGCTAAAAAAGTAGTCAGTGTGCCTGGCCCTTCAAAAGCGTGTATTCCTGGAGTTCTGCCCAAAACTGACAAAGGAAAAGTCGTTTTGAACTTGTATGATTTCGAAAACCATCTTTCAAAGATTCCCATTAACATGTCCATCCTAGAGCTGATACAAACCTCGCCTAGGCATAGACTCGTGTTAGAGAAAATTCTAGAAAGAGCAAAGGTTAGTTCAGACATAACCCCAGAATCCTTGTCCAATCAAGTGGCGTCCATAGGTGCAAAAACACCTATCATGTTTTCGGAAGAGGATCTCGAAAGACCCTATGAAACCCATAATCAGGCCCTACACATCGAGGTGGTATTAAATCACCACTCTCTAGATAGGTGCCTAGTTGACGGAGGAGGAGGGCTCAACATCCTTCCACTTCACATAGCACATCAGATTGGAGTCACCTTAACTTCCATGAACCCAAGCACCATCGTAATCACTGGATACGATGGAAATGCATCCAGACCTTTAGGATCCGTTGAACTTCCCATGGAAACGAGAGGGATAGCTCACGTGGGGGTATTCCATGTTTTGGACATCCACCCCCACTACAACCTATTGCTGGGAAGGCCTTGGATACACAGCCTACATGCTGTGCCGTCCACCTTCCATAGGTGTGTTAAAATCCCTTTTGAAAACCAAGTCATTGTGATCCTAAGTGAGAGTCATCCACAGCTTCAGGGGATTCAAAATTCCCCATGCTTTTCAAGTTCCCAGTCCTACGAGGCCAACTCAGGGCAAACCATGGTCGAGCCACCAAAGCTCACCCTTCAGGTACCTAGGAAGGTCGTACACATCCAAGGGCCGCCCAAGGCTGGCCCACTCAAAACACTAACCATCATAGGAAAATCCAAGCATCCACTATTTCCAAAACCCCTGGACAGAAAACCTTATGTGCATAACATGGACGATAGCAAGTTCCAGGATCACGAATTATATGAAAACTTTTCCAAAAACAAAAAATCATGGAACATGTTATTGAACATGGGGTATATGCCGTACAAAAGTCTAGGGGCACAAAATCAGGGTCTCGTAGAACCCATCTTGCCAAAAGCCAACCAAAGCCGACACGGGATCGGCTATACTCCCAGAATACCGCCAGAACCACCCCCTGTGACCACCTGGGTCAAGGGTGCCCTGGAGCCTACCCAAGCAGAAACCTACAATTTAGATCTCTTGTTCGGAGTCTAACTAGTGGCGTTTTTCCTTTGTAGGTATGATGGAAGATCCCTCAATCAAAAATCCAAAAACATTTGAAAAACTTGAAATTCAAAAAATTGAAAAATCCCAAAAACCAAAAACATTTGAAAAAGATCAAAAACTCGAAAAAAGAGTTGTTTGTATAGTTCCTAAAGTTCTTTCATTACAAAAATCCAAAAAAATCGAAAATTCACAAAATACCAAAAACAAAATCCTGTATTTAGCAGCTCCTGATAAAGGTTTTAAAAGAGAAAAGAATTTCGAAAAGAAAGTCCTCTTCATAAGAGGACCAAAATCTTCAAAACCCGCAGAAAATCCAAAACAAAAACCAAGCGTTTGCGAAAACTGTGCGTCAAGTCCAAATTCCCTAGGATTTAGAAGTCTTGAGAATGATCAAGGCCCAGAATTGGATTCCCTCGAGGAAGACCCTACTTCTGAGCTCCCTGAATTTCATAAAATTCTTGATTTTGAAAAACCTTCGAAATCAGTAGGAGAGGATTTTATAGAGATAAACTTAGGGAATGATTTAAAGCCAAAACTTATTAAGGTAGGCACATGTCTGCATGAGCACGAAAAAGCATCATTCATTGTATTTTTGAAAACCTACGTTAATGTGTTTGCATGGACATATGAAGACATGCCGGGTATAGACCCGAATGTTGTAGAGCATCGTCTTCCCTTAGATTCAGATGCAAAACCCGTAAAACAAAAGCTTAGGAAGATACATCCGAATGTGCATTCACAAGTCAAAGAGGGTTTAGAAGATCTGTTAAAAGCCGAATTTATAAAACCCATTGCGTATTCTAATTGGTTATCTAATATAGTTGTTGTTCGAAAAACCAGTGGGAAAATTCGAATATGCATCGATTTCAGAAACCTGAATAAAGCCACCCCAAAAGATAATTTCCCTTTACCAAACATTGATTTGATAGTCGATAGTACTGCAAATCATGAAATGTTTTCATTCATGGATGGCTATTCAGGATATAACCAAATCAAACTAAGCCCACGAGATCAGGCTAAAACTGCCTTTACAACCCCATGGGGCACGTACTGTTATACAGTCATGCCCTTTGGTTTGAAAAATGCTGGCACCACGTACCAAAGAGTTATGACCTCGATCTTTCACGATCAAATTCATGAGCTCGTAGAGGTATATGTAGATGATCTCCTGGCTAAGTCAAAAACTCGATGCACTCATCTCGAATGCTTACAAAAGATTTTCAAAAGGCTTAGACTTTACAACATAAAGCTAAACCCTCAAAAGTGCGTATTTGGTGTAGAATCCGGTAAGCTTTTAGGATTTATGGTAAGCCAAAGGGGCATAGAAGTCGACCCCTCTAAGTGTAGAGCCATCATAGACATGACTCCACCCTCCAATCTCACGCAGATTCGTAGCCTCCAGGGTCGCCTACAGTCCATTCGCAGGTTTATCTCAAACTTGGCAACTAGATGCGAACCCTTCAACAAGTTGCTGAGGAAGGGTACGAAATTTTTATGGGATGACGAGTGCCAAAAATCATTTGAAAGGTTAAAAGCGTACTTAGTTAATCCCCCTGTTTTAAACCCTCCAAAACCAGGAAAATCTCTTCTACTTTACATTTCTGTGCATGCGAGCTCTGTTAGCTCAATACGAGGATGACACTCACAAGGAATGTGCCATATACTATCTTTCGAAAACTCTCCTGGCTTACGAAAGGAATTATCAGGCCATGGAGAAGACGTGCTTGGCCCTAGTTTGGGCCTGCCAGAAATTTCGACACTATTTCCTAGATCATGAGATCTGGATAGTGTCCAAGCTTGACCCAATCAAGCACTTATTCGAAAAACCCATTCTCACGGGTAGATTGGGCAAATGGCAACTCCTTCTAATGGAGTATGATTTAAAATACCATCACCAGGTCTCCATTAAGGGGCAAGCCCTAGCAGACTACGTGGCTGACTTCCCCCTAGAAGATGCGTATCCCACACTCAATGAAATACCTGATGAAGGCATATTGCAAAACCATTTTCAAAACCACATTCTGGCAAACTCTTTCGAAAAACAAGTGTGGAAGATGCACTTCGACGGGGCACGAAACCAACGAGGGGCCGGTGCCGGGATCATCCTCGTATCCCCTGAAAAGGGAGAGATCCCCATAGCAATTCGCCTAGATTTCGAATGTTTCAACAATATAGCCGAGTATGAAGCACTCATACAAGGTTTAAAAGTTTCGAAAACTCTAGGGGCATCATGCATCGAGGTCTTTGGAGATTCACTCCTGGTCATAAACCAAGTTTTAAAAATTTGGCAAGTTCGAAATGAAAAACTGCTTCCATACCACGAATTGGCCACTCGACTGGTTGAGTCGTTCCAATCGTGCACTCTCACACATGTAGGAAGAGAGGATAATGGCGTCGCTGATGCCCTCTCATCCTTGGGTTCAGCCCTAAGGGTCGATCCCACTTTGGGAACCAGACCCCTTGAAATATGGCACTCACCCACTCCTTCCATACACGATTTGCAAATTTGCCAAAATAACCCTAATTCTGATGAAAAACCTTGGTTTTATGACATAAAGAATTTTCTAGAAAATGGGGATTCACTGAGGATGACACATCTAAAGATAAGGCATTCATCCGAAAAATTTCCACCCGATACACGATTTTGGGAGGGGTTCTGTACAAAAAGAGTTTTACTGGCATCTTACTAAGATGCGTCGACCTAGAGGAGGCTAGGATTGTTATGCACGAATTCCACGATGGAGAATGTGGAGGTCATGTCAATGCCAACATGATGGCGATGAAAATACTTAGAGCAGGTTATTTTTGGTCTACCCTGAGAAAGGATTGCCACGATCATGTTAGGATGTGTCACCCGTGTCAAGTGCATGGTCACGCCATTCATATCCCCTCATCATCACTGCATTCCGTGGTCAGCCCCTGGCCATTCACCATGTGGGCGTTTGATATCGTAGGACCAATTTTTCCAAAGGCCTCAAACGGACACAGGTTCATTTTAGCAGCCACTAAGTATTTTTCCAAGTGGGTCGAAGCCGCCTCCCTGACAAATGTCCAGGGACAACATGTGGTGGCCTTCATTAGGAAAAACATCTTGGCTCGATTTGGAGTTCCAAGAGATCTCGTGTCCGATAATGGCACCCCATTCAAAAATGAGCGGATGGTCAAGCTGTGCAACAAGTATGGCATAAACCATCACTTCTCGTCGTCTTATTACCCTCAAGGCAACGGCCAAGCCGAAGCCACCAACAAGACTCTCATCAGCATTGTTGAGAAAACATTAGAAAAGGGTAGAACATGGCACGAGAAGCTGGATGAAGCCTTATGGGCTTATAGGACTTCCATCCGCACTCCCACAAATGCCACGCCCTTTGAGTTGGTCTACGGCACCAATGCCGTTCTCCCCATCCATACACGTCTGCGTTCATTTCACACATCCATTGCACTCAACCTCCGCATAGAGACACTTCATCATGCTAGGATGGCCGAACTAGATCTATTAGATGAGAGGCGACTCCTTGCCATGGATCATGCTCACGCATACCGGCAAAGGATCGCCCGACATTATGAGAAGCATATGAAACCTCGCCACTTTGAAGTGGGAGAGCTCGTTTTGAAAATCATCCACCATCGTGGCCCACATCCACTTGGAAAGTGGCGGCCCAAGTGGGATGGCCCTTACGTCATGCGTGGAACCACCACAAACAATTCTTATTGGTTAACCGATGTCGAGGGTAGGAATTTAGCAAATCCCATAAATATTTAGTATTTGAAAAAGTATCACGTATAGGGTTTGAGTTAAATTCCCATTCTGCAAAAAAATATTTTTGGGAAAATCTATTTTGAAACTTCGAAATCAAGGACTCAAGGTGAGTTGTGTAAACCTGGATGAGAGAATCGACATTTTGTGAAAAAGGTAGAGCTTTTCAAATATGTGGTTACATTTCAAAATTCTTCTTTTTACAAAGAAAGGCCTAGTTCAATATAGCAAGATATTTACAAGTAGTACATGCTATTTCTAAATAGGCTGATTTGGAATGGATCGAGTATGACCTTGGGATAAGTCTTCCCCTCTTCTCTTCTCCTTCCAAAAGGAAAACTTGGCCAAAATAAAGGGAAATTCCCGCCAAAATCTCTTTCCAAAGAAAGAAACCTGAATCCAAAGAAAAAAATTGATTCTTCCATGGAAAAGAGGGATTAAAGAAAAAATACTCCCAAAGGGAGACCCTCTATGAAAAAAGAAAGAAAAAGGCCAAAAAGCTCAAAAGAGCAGTTTTCCGCCTTCTCTGCCTCAAACCACGGGACACTTCAGAAGGGACCGTGCTACTTCTTTCCCATCCCTACGACTTATCCCAAGCGAAACATGGTTCATTTCAGGGAATCCTAAAGTAAAAATAGGTTTACTTAACTTGAATTTCATCTTCTTTGAGAATTCGACGTTTTAAGTAAGGAGTAGGAATTTTAAAAATGTAGCTTGTTTTCTCGTAAAACCTCTGCTAGTTTAGCAAGTGTCGAGGCTCAAGTAAAGGCAAACACGAGGAGCTGAAGGTCCTTAGGATCAACGGTTCAAAAAGGTTTTTTCCTTCTAAAAATGAATTTTCCAAAAACTCGAACATCGAGCATACGTAAGGCCCGCTCACTTGGAGCAGCAGGTCTTCATAAAAGTCTCAAAAGTTCGACCATATGATTTGGTCTCTAGGAAGATCGCCCTTTCTAACACCTCATCCATATCATGCACCTTTGCATATCCACACATGAACATTTCATATATGATCTCCACTTAGGGCTAGATCCATAGAAAGTCCCCTTTTGGCAAAAAAAATCCCCTCCTATCAGGTTTTTAAAAGAAAGGTTCTTTTTCTCAAAATTTGGGACGATCCCATATTCTCAAGATCAAATCCGGGAGAAAACAAACAAGGGTGTTATCTTCTTCGCCATTATCCAAATCAATTTGGATAATGCCAAAGAGGGGCATCTGTAAACACCCCAAAACCCAAATACTTTTCAAAACCAAATACCTGGTTCGAAAACCAGTTCAAAAGATAAGTTTGGAATTTTCGAAAAACTCAGGAACTCAAAACATTTCAAAATTCTGTTTTCCAACCCTGTTTGAAACATGAAAAATCTTGAAAATGGACGAAAGTCCTATTTTTACGAAAGACCAGACGAACAGATGAAGCCTGGCTCAAAACAGTCGCAAAAGATTCAAAAAGTTCAAAGGTCAAGCCCAGCCTGATGAAAAGTGAATTTCGAGGACGAAAAAGAAGCCCAGGCCACAAACGCGTTTCAAGCCTGAAGCATCAAAGGCCAAGCCAAAAGCAACTCTGAAATCACGAAAAATCCAACTCAAAAGCAAGAAGAAACAGTCGAAACAGAGTCTAGAAAGACGAAAAGAAGCTCGGACGATGAAAATGGGAAAAACCCAGCGTAAGATGGAATCTTGATGAACTCAGGACCCGCACGAAGCATCCGGCTTGAAACGCCAGAAAGGACTGAAGAAGAAGAAAAATTGGATCAAATCTAGATCCAAAAATCCATATCCAGATCCAAGATCCATATCCAAACGAAACTTGGATTGGATTGGATCTGGATTTTAGAAACCAACAAAGGATCCATATCCACACAAGGGGCCTATAAAAGGATGTGAGTGGGTTGGCTTTGAAGGGGACGAATTTCCAGCATTTCACGTTGATAGTTGGGGGGGGGGGAGAGAGAGAGAGAGAGAGAGAGAGGAAGGTCAACAGAAGGGGCTGGCCTTCCCCTCTTATTTTGTAAAATCGTGGGTGGATCTTGTGGGCTGCACTCAAGTGCAAGTTGAAGCATTTCACGCCTTGTATGTTGCTGGAAATGAAGAGAAACCTGGTGGCATTGGATGGGCTTTCTTCAATGGAGATTGGCTGTGTTGGAAATGAGATCAAATGGGCTGATAGGTTGTCAAGGTAAGCCCCTAAAATCCTGCCCAAAGCCCCCTCTTTTCGTACCTCTCAAAACCACCTAAGCTCTAGAACATAAAATGTCAAAAAGTCCAGCCAAGATGCTGGCCGAACTTCACTAAAGGAACGATCCTAGTTCTACCTAAGACTACTCTAATCTAGAACCATACCCAGCTCGGCCATTGGCTGGCCAAGCTCACCTTAGATCCCTCCCAGCCAAACCATCTAGCACTAAACCACCTAAACTATTTCCTAAACCAAAACTACTCCTAGAGACCTAGCCAAAACCGAGTGTCTAAAACACTCGGTTCCTTCCTTTGGACGAACCCATTTTCACCTATCTAGTTCGGCCCATGCTAGCTGAGTTCATTTTAGGTTTCTCCCTAAACTAAATCCATTACCTAAGTTAGATCCTAACCAAAAGAACTAACATAAACCTACCCAGCTCGACCACCCTTTGGCAGAGCCACTCCCTTAGGATCTCACGTGAGATCAAACACCCAACACCAGCCCAAGCTCGGCCACCCTTTGGCCAAGCATTGCCCTAGAGCTTACCTTAGGGTTTCCCCTAAGATCACTCACTATCCCTAAACCAATCTCGACCCATTGTGAGACGAGTATCCCTTCGCATCTCGCCCGAACCACTTCCTTAGACATCCCCTAACTCGACCACTAGCTGGTCAGGTTTTCCCCTTAGAACCTTGAGCTAACCTTCGACCAAAACAAACCACCTAGACCTAACTCAGATCCGTTAGTTTTTCACCCTAGATCTATCATATCTAAGCCTGAAACCCATAGTGCATTAGCTTGTCAATCTAGCCCAGGTCACGATCTAGGATCAACCTCCTACGCAGCTGGTCATCTCGCAGAGGAAAGTCCATCCAACGGCTATATCCAAGGTCAGGTTTCGTTGAAAAAGGAAGCCCAAGCAAACGACGAGAAGTGCTCGAATCTGGTTCTTTACGTTGTTTCAAATTCAATTCAATTTGATACGGGGTTGTAATAATGGAGCGTAGTCTCCCCCCGAGATGTAATATTATGGTTTGAAACACGAATCACACACGTACACTCGAGCCTTTCCGCTCTTATCTGCACACCTTTTGCACACAAAACGGGCCTCAACAACCCATAGGATATAGCTCTATTTATATACATTCAGCTGGGTTTTAAGGTTCAAAGTCGTGTGAGTTGTCTTTCATTTTATACACTCAAAGCACTCACTCACAATTGAGTCTTTCCGCTCTTACATATACATACGTATTTCCCCTTTCAGCTGGGTTTTTAAGGTTCAAGTCGTGTGAGTCGCCCTTTCAATTTATACACTCAAAGCACTCACTCACATTGAGCCTTCTCGCTCTTAAGATATAGCTATATATATTTTCCCTTCCGCATCTAAGATATAGCCATATTTCCCTTTCTGCTATTTCCCTTCTGCTATGTCTTTAAATTCTGGGTTTTCCCTTATTCGTGCGACGTAAGCACGAAAAGATTCGCTTCAGGCCTAAGAACCCGGAGACGAGGATTTTCCGTGTCTATAACATGAACAACTGTTATAACCTAGATATCAATAAAAAATATCCTATTCTCTTATAAGGAATATTATTTTTTTGAGTTGTGCTCTTTGTAGATTTCTATCTTCGATGATTTTATTATCGACTAGCTTGATACAATCCTGTAAACACCCCAAATCTTCTATATTTCAAAAACTCTCAAAAACACCAAAAAGCTCGTTTGAGCCAAAACGACAACCTATTTTAAAATGTGAAAACAGGTACAAAAGGCAAAAGGAGACCCTAGGCCCGAAGAGGATTCAAGCCTAGAGCTTCAGAAGCCACTCCCTGATCAAAAACAAGAGAAAGCAAAGCCCGTTTGAAGAAAAGCCAAAAACGGTGAAAATCAAGCAAAACGGAGTCCAGAATGGCGAGACGGAGTTCGAACGACAAAGTTGGGGAAAACCCAGCACCAGACGGAGCACTGATGAAGCCAGTGCCCGCACAGATTGTTCACCTCGAGAAGCCAAGAAGGACTATCCGAAGAAATTTTGATTTGGATCTAGACCATAAATATCCAGATCCAAATCCATGTAATGAATAGTGTTTGGATTTGGGACAATCCAAATAGTGTTTGGGTTGATCCAAATAGTGTTTGGATTGGATTGGATCTGGACCAAAATATCCAAATCTGTATCCATAAAAATGTTGGGTTTGGATCGGATACGGATCTCAAAATATCTGAGATCCATGATCCAGATCCAAATAATGTTTGGATTTGGGTCTGGGTCCAAATCCCAAATCCCAAACCCAAATCCAATACCCACCTCAAATGTCTATAAATAGAGGTGAGGGGGTCTATGTAAAGGGTTCATGCAAATGCTTGGGAGGAGAGAGAGGGAGTGATAGACCTAGCCATGTGGGCTCATGAGTGAAGTGGGCTTGAGCCATGTTGGCCAAGGCTAGATCAAGGGGCTGCATCAACTTGAGCCTAGCTGCACCAAGAGGTGGACCGCGGGCGTGGAAGTGGGCTGGACTGATTGGAGGTGGCTGGACCTAGTGGACTACACCTAAGGTAAGCCTAACCGACCTAACCCTTCTCTCTACACCCCTCTAAACCTAACCTAACCCACTCCATGGAACCCGCCTAGACCTAGCACCCCCACTCCACTCCACCACATCCGCCACCATCCAAGGCTCCACTCAACTCGAGCCACTACCTAGCCCAACCCTCACTACCCTAGCTAGCCGAACCTTCCTTAGTCGCCTCCCCCACCACCAGCTGCAAGCTGGCCGAACCCACCTGTCGTCGCCTCAACCAAACCCCAACTGCACCCCTGCCCTTAACCACCCAACTCCACCTGCACCTCACCCACTTCACCGCCCCAGCCATCCATCGAACTCTCCCTTGAACCCAACCAAGTTCGGCCAGCTTTGGCCGAACTTCCCATTTGAAAACCCCCCTAGCTCGAGCCACCTTGGCTCGAGGCTTTCTTAAGACTCACGGTCTGCACCAGCAGGCCGTGTCCCATCCCCTTTTACCCAAGGTCTGGCCTGCCCTAAAGGCAGGCCACCTACCTCAAAACCCGCCCAGCCGTGGGTTGGGTTTTCCCCTACCTACCTAACCAAAACAGCCCGGCCAAAGGTAGCCGGGCTTCCTTGGTTCTTTGCCAAAACCTGGCTTGCTTTGAGGCAGGTCACTTAAGCCTAAACACACTGCCAAATCAGGTCGTGTGCTACCCCTTTTAAAGCCCATACCAGGCCTGCCTTAAGGCAAGCCATTCATCCCAACAAGACCTGCCCTTCGGCAGGTCATTCAGCCTAAGCCCCACGGCCTGCCACTCGGCAGGCCACCTATTCCCAAACCTCCCCCATGGAGCAGGCCGTGTATCATCTTTACCCCCAAGCCTTGGCCGACCTACCTTGGCCTTGACTGACTGAACCTAACCTAGTTAGGGTTTCCCCTAAAACCTAACTCGAGCCACCTTGGCTCGAGTCATCCTAAGACACCCCCTGCAAGGCCAAAGCCCGGGCTGCACCAAGACAGCTCGAGTTGCCCCCAAGCTCCCCTAAAACCCAACTCGAGCCACCTTGGCTCGAGTCATCCCAAAACCAGGCCCGTACCAGGCCCATACAAAGCCCATACGAGCCCACTCAAGCACCTTTCCCAAGTCCTCAAAGGTTCTCAAGCCTCCAAGCTAGCCGGTTCCACTTCCATGTGATCCGAGCTCCACAAGCAAGGCGTACGCGTCCTAGACACACCCCACATAGTGGGCTAGGTGAGTTGTAAGTCCTTACATTTGGTGTTTTATTAAATTTTGATACGGGGTTATAGTAAAGGAGCTTTGTCTCCTCCCGATTGTAATAACTTGGTTTGGCACACCAACACACACATACACTTGAGCCTTCCCGCTCTTAGCTGCACATTCTTTTTGCACACACACGGGCCTTGACAGCCCCTAAGATATAGTTATATATATATATATATATATATATATATATATATATATATATATATATATATATATATATATTCACCTGTGTGGGTTTTCATTTAAGTTGTGTGCGTGGTCTTTCAATTCTACACTCACACACATTGAGCTTTTGCTTTTATTCCCAAGACCCTAGTAAGGGCCATATTGCAATTTTATTTGGGTGTTTTAATTTAAGTTGTGTGCGTGGTCTTTCAATTCTACACTCACGCACATTGAGCTTTCGCTCTTATTCCCAAGACCCTAGTAAGGGCCATATTGCAATTCTATTTGGGTTTTACATTACAAGTCGTGTGAGTTGTCTTTACATATACACACAACACCCACGCACACGTTGGCGACCTTCGAGCCCATATATATATAGTTGTATTTTCCTTCCGCTATGTCTTTAAGATTTGAGTTTTAAGGTTCAGTTGTGTGAGTTGCATTTCAATTTATACACGGCATACACTTACACAATTGAGCCTTTCCGCTCTTAAGATATAGCCCTATTTCCCTTTTGCAATTTCCCTTTTGCAATTTACATTACGCAATTTCTCTTAAGCATTGTCTTTCAATTCGGGTTTTCCCTTGGAGTTGTTTGAGTTTGCATTGCATATTCGTCATACCACGAGTTAGGGCGCATACTTGCATCAAAGCAAACCCCATACACCAGTGCAAACATGCCAACTTAGGTCACTTGCGCACACACCTAGCTGGCCTAGATAGCATAAAATTGAAAGACATAGATACGTGCAAACCCACGTATATAAAACTTGCAAACACAAACACGAATCGAATTCATATTTTCAAACACTTACGTTTTCAAGAGTCAAAACCGTTTTATCAAAGTCCATAAGTGTACAAACTGACCCTTGCGCATCGGTGCAAGAAGGTTTGTGACGAAAAGATCCCGCTTGCCCATAATCGCCCAAAAAAGTCAGATATTTCAAAACTTTGCTAGTTTTAAAGCAAACAAGCTGGCACGCCCATATAAAGCGAAGTAGAACTCGAAAATGTTCACTTTAGGCCTAAGAACCAGAAGTGAGAATTTTCGGTGTCTACAGAATTGGCACGCTCGGTGGGACCCGAGTCTTAAAACTTTGATAAAACAAACAAAACTCTTGAAATTTTTTTTTCCAAAAAGTGTTTTCAAAATTCGATTCAAAAATTTGCAAAGAAATGGATAAAGAAGTACAACAATCCTTGTTGAGTAAACTAAAGAAGGCTTTCAAAACGGATAAAGCCCAGAAAGAGCTTGATGATATTTCAAAAATATTTCAAAAGATGAATGCTTTAAGCAAGGAGCTTAAAGCCCATCGATCACATAGCAGCTCTTCTAGGGCACATAAAGATCGTGAATTGAAAACCGATCTCAAACTCAACGAAGGATTGGAGATTAAAGACGAATCCCAAAAAAGGGATGAGTCATCCACTCCTAAATCTCAAAGCTTTTCAAAATCCATAGAAAAATCAAAAAAAGATTTGTCTATTTCAAGGTTCATCTATGTGAGTTGCATTTCAATTTATACACGGCATACACTTACACAATTGAGCCTTTCCGCTCTTAAGATATAGCCCTATTTCCCTTTTGCAATTTACATTATGCAATTTCCCTTAAGCATTGTCTTTCAATTCGGGTTTTCCCTTGGAGTTGTGTGAGTTTGCATTGCATATTCACCATACCACGAGTTAGGGAGCATACTTGCATTAAAGCAAACCCCATACACCCGTGCAAACACACCAACTTAGGTCACTTGCGCACACACCTAGCTGGCCTAAATAGCGTAAAATTGAAAGACATTGATACGTGCAAACCCACGTATGTAAAACTTACAAACACAAACATGAATCAATTTCATATTTTCAAACACTTATGTTTTCAAGAGTCAAAACCGTTTTATCAAAGTCCATAAGTGTACAAACTGACCCTTGCCCATCGGTGCAAGAAGGTTTGCGACGAAAAGATCACGCTTGCCCATAATCGCCCAAAAAAGTCAGATATTTCAAAACTTTGCTCGTTTTAAAGCAAACTAGCTGGCACGCCCATATAAAGCGAAGTAGAACTCGAAAAGGTTCACTTTAGGCTTAAGAACCAGAAGTGAGAATTTTCGGTGTCTACAAATCCTTAAGGCATGCATCTATCTTAATGTAGTCCATACTCAAATCAACTAACAACTTTTCATTTTACCAAGATTTGGGTATTAGGTTGTCTATTAGAGCAACATCCACAAACATCTTCAAAAGGTTGTTAATGCACTTGTTCGACAACTTATGCATGCATTTTACTTGAAATAGGTGCATAACAAAAGAACAATGAGTATTTTTTACAGTCTTGCCAAAGTGATTTGCATGCATTTCATATCATTTATTCCATATTCCTGATGGAATTGTTATTGGCACCTTGGACCTCTAAGATTGAAAAGTCCTCAACATCTTGCATCATGTTTGTCATATCACCTATATCACTTCTAGCTACCAAGTTTTATCATAGTAGCTCACTATAGAAGCACCATACTATATAGTTCGTTATAAACCCATCTTGCATGAGATGCATCTTTACCACTTCTTTGTTAAGAAGTTGTATATTTATCACATTTCCAACATGAGCAATACATCTTTTCCGTGTTCCTACCTGATCCAACATAAGCATATGCTCTACAAATGCAACAAGGCTAGTTTTATATTCATTATTTTGCATATGTTCATTGGGATTCTTAGGTATATAAATTCAACTTTTATCGATATATAATTTTTCTCCATATTTCTCTTAAGAAGATCATGCATTAAAAATCAAGTATATAAATATTAAAAATGGTATTTAATATAAATTCATCTCACACAAAAATAGCACAAAAATTATTGAATACAATTTAATAGAACATACACTACGCACTAGAAAGATTGATGGCTGTAAACACTCCAAAATCCCACAATTTTGTAAAAACATACACCTGGTTTGAAAATCAATCCAAGAGACCAGATTTGAGATTTTCGAAAACCCAAGAGCTTCCAAAAGCTTTAAAACTCTGTTTTGAAACCTCATATCCAATATGGATTTCTTAAACTCAGGTCAAGTCCCATTTTGCCAAAAAGCCAAAGACGAATAGGTAAAGCATGGAAGACGGCGCTTGATCAAGAAGCAGTCCATAGAACAGCTCAAAATGGCCAAATCCAAAGCAGCCTCAGAAACCGGTGCAGAAGCCCAAAAGCAGCACCTTGGCCTGATAAAAGCTAGGGTCAAAAGGCAAAAGGAAGACCTAGGCCCGATGGAAAATGCAAGCCCGGCACACCCAGAAGCTAAATCAAATATATCCACTCAAGCAACATAAACCTGAGCCAGAAAATGGCGAAATTGAGCAGAAACGGAGTCTAGAAAGGCGAGATAGAGTCCGGACGACAAAATTGGGGAAAACCCAGCATAAGACGGAGCGCTGATGAAGCCAGGACCTGCATAAAATGTCTGCCTCAAAAAGCTAGGGAGAACCATCCAGAGAAAATTTGGATTGGATCTGGACCCTATATATCCAGATCCATATCCAAATAGTGTTTGGATTTGGGTCGATCCAAATAGTATTTGGATTGGATCTAAATAGTATTTGGATTAGATCAGATTTGGACCAAAATATCCAGATCCGTATCCATATAAATGTTTGGATTTGGATCAGATATGGATCCAAAATATCTGAGATCCAAGATCCAAACCCAAATAGTGTTTGGATTTGGATCGGATATGGATTCAAAATATCTGAGATCCAAGATCCATACCCAAATAGTATTTGGATTGGATCTGGATTCCAAGACCCAAATCCAAAACCCATATCCAAGACCCACCTCATTTGCCTATAAATAGGAGTGAGGGGGTCCCAAAATATTACATGTGAACTTGCTTGGGGAGGAGAGAGAGTGAGTGATAAACCTATCCATGTGGGCTTAAGGGTGAGTGTGGGTTCTAGCCATGTGGGCTAAGTGGGCTGAAACAAGGTGGGCTCGATCAAGGGAGGTTGCAACCACGCATGGAAGTGGGCTCAACCAAGAAGGACCGACTCCAAGAGGTAGGTTTCCTAATCCTAGCCTAACCCCTTCCTAATCCTAACCTAATCCTTTTTAATCATAGCCTAATCACCTAACCTACTTCACTAAACCTCACCCTAATTGAACCTAACTCACCTAACTGAACCCAACTGAACCTAAACTAAACCCCGACTCAAACCAAACCTTCAAGCCCCCGGCCAGCCAGACGCGCCCCTGCGCGCCCTGCCTACGCAAGTCACCCGGCAACCCAACGCGCCCCTACGACACCCCTTAGCGCCAGGCACCCCGCCTGCGTCCCGACGCCCTGCGCGCCCAGTGCCAGACGCACCCCATACGACCCCCCTTAGCATCAGGCACCTCGATTGCTGCATGAGTCACCCGACGCCCCCCCTGCTGACCTGCTACCCTAGGGCGTGACCACTTAGGACCGTGACCTCTTCTTGACCGAACCTAGGTTCTCCTAAACCCTAAGTCCATGAGCCTTCCCTAAGCCAACTCTCTCGTCTCAAAAGCCACCTAGGAAGACCCCTCTTGGCTGCCCACAGTGAACCACAAGCCCAAGTACGAGTAAGTGAAGATGGACTAGCTATTTGTAAGTGTCTAAACTTGGTCTCTTATATTAACTTGCTTTATATCCAATTCAATTTGATACGGGGTTGTATTAACGGAGCGTTGTCTCCCCCCGGGATGTAATATTGGTGCTTGACACACGAGACACATACGTGCACTTGAGCCTTAGCTCTTATCTCGTACATAAGACACACACGTGCACTTGAGCCTTAGCTCTTATCTCGTACACCAAGCACCCACGTACACAATTGAGCCTTCGCTCTTACTCCAAAGACTCTAGTAAGAGCCATATAAGTTGCAATTTAATTCGGGTTGTTACTTTAAAAGTCGTGTGAGTTTGTCATTTCAATTCCACACTCGCACCCAAGGAACACCCGAGCACTTGCTCAAGCACTCATGCACCTTTTTGGCCTAGGCAGATATTAAGATATAGTCCTATCTATATACTTTCAGCTGCATGAGTTTTCCCGATTTAGCTGTGTACGTCTTTACATTCCGGGTTGTTAAATTTTAGTCGCGTGAGTTGTCTTTACATTTATACACAACACACACACGTTGATGACCTTCGGGCTCATATATATATATATATATATATATATATATATATATATATATATATATATGTATTTCCCATTCCGCACTTTACATTTAAGTCGAGCGGGGTTTTACATTCCAAGTTGTGTGAGTTGTCTTTCAATATATACACAACACACACGCACACATTGAGCCTTTCCGCTCTTATATCTATATCTCCCTTCTGCAATTTTCCTTCCGCAATTTACATTCAAGTCATGTGAGTTGCATTCAATTTGGGTATTTTCCTTCAGCTATGTCTTTCAATTTTGGGTTTTACATTCAAGTTGTGTGAGTTGCATAGCATATCCACCAAACACGAGATATTGCGCATACTTGCATTCAAAGAAGCCCTGAATACCTCGTGCAAACACGCCAATCTTAGGCCACTTGATGCACATACATCCCGCCTAAGTAGATAAAACCGAAAGACTTAGATACGTGCAACCCCACGTAAATAAAATCTGCAAATAGGCATACAAATCGATCAAGTACTTTCATACTCTTTTCAAAAGTCCATGCTTGTTCAAAATCGATATTTTCTAAAGCGTTTAAACCGATCCTTGAGCACCGGTTCAAGAAGGTTTACAACGAAAAGATCCCACTTGTCCACAGTCGCCCCATAAGTCAGATATTTCAAAAATACTTCACTAGTTTGAGTAAGCTAGCTGGTGTAAACACCCTGAATTTTCCAAAAAAATCAAAAACTCTCAAAAACACAAAAAGCTCGTTTGAGCCAAAACGACAACCTATTTTAAAATGTGAAAATAGGTACAAAAGGCAAAAGGAAAGCCCCGTCAAGAAGAGAAATCAAGCCCAGAGTCTCAAAAGCCACCTCCTGTTTAAAAACGGAAGAAAAAAGAGCCCGTTTGGAGAAAAGCCCAATAGAAGGGTAAAAATATAATTTGGGTCAAAGAAAAAGCACAAAGCAGCTCCAAAATGCAGAAAGAAGCCCAGTACCTGAGGAGGTCGACAGAAGTCTGAGACACGTCCTGTCAGAATGAAGAACGGAATCCGTGCGGCAATCTGAGTTCGATATCAACAAGAAGTGGCCAAAAACCAAAACGGCAGACTGAAATGAACGTCGAAAAGGTCCTGAAAAGCAGAACACCGATTGAAAGAAAGACTTGGGGAAGACCTAGGCCAGAGTTGGGCGTCCGATGAATCGAAGCCCGCTCGAAACCGACGATGAAAAGCACCAGAAAGGACCAAAAAATCAAGGAGTAGAAGAAAATTCTAGATTGGGTCTGGACCCAAAAATATCCAGATCCATATCCAAATTGTGTTTGGATTGGATCTGGATCTCAAAAATCCAAGATCCGAGATCCAAACCCAAATAAATATTTGGACTGGATCTGGATCTCAAAATATCCGAGATCCATGATCCAAATCCACATAGAGTTTGGATTGGATCCGGATAACCAGACCCAAATCCAAGACCCAAGATCCAAGACCCACTTAAAACCTCTATAAATAGAGGTGTTGGGCTTGAAAAAAGGGACGTGAGGCTCAAAGGGGAGAGGCTTTCACGTGAAAGCTTGGTGGGTGGAGAGAGAAAGAGAGAGAGAGGGAAGCAAGTCAAGAATAGTGGCTTGACTTTCCCCTTTTCAAGTTTTTTTTTTATGTGAAACCTTGTTGGCCAAGGGACTTGAGGAAGCTGCACCAACCAAAGAACGTCCCCTACCTTGGCTAGGAGCATGGCGTGGTGGAGCTTGGCAGCTTGAGCGGCGGCTTAGAGCGGTGTTGCAACCAAGGTAGGTCCCCTAAGCCCTAACCTAACCCCTCTTCCCTAACCTCTCTAGACCACCCATCCTAGCCAAACTTGCCCCTAAAACCACCACCAAACCAGCCAAGTGCTGGCCGTTTTTCACCAAGTCTCCTACCTAAGACCACCACCTAAACACCACCCTAAACCACCTAAAGTTCGGCCAAGTGCTGGCCGAACTTCCCTTTAAAACTACCTAGCTCGAGCCACCTTGGCTCGAGCCTTTTTCCTCCCCCATCTACCTTTTAAACCAGCCCCTAACCCAGGCCGTGGTCCCTTACCAAAGACCCAAGACAACCCCTAAGCTAACCTTGGCCCTCGCCTAGAACCCAGCCCAAACTCTATCCTAAACCCCCCCCTACTCGAGCCACCTTGGCTCGAGTTTCACAAGATCTAAACCAAATCCCATCACTCGAGCCACCTTGGCTCGAGTCATGCCTAATACCAAGTCTACCCTATACCAAACCCAAGGTCAAAGGCTGGCCGGATTGACTCTACCCTAAACCAAGTTCACTCGAGCCACTTTTGGCTCGAGTTACACAAGCAAACCTAAGGCCAAGGTTGGCCGAACCCTAGGGCAAGTCACTCCTACTCGAGCCACCTTGGCTCGAGTTTCACAAGACCAAAACCTAAGGCCAAATGTTGGCCGAATCCTAACTCTATCCTATACCTAAACCAAGGCCAAGTGTTGGCCAAATCCCATACAAAACCCCAATCACTCGAGCCAAGGTGACTCGAGTCATACCTTGCTCAAACCAGCCCCAACTAGCCCCAAACCCATTGTAACTTGCAGCTCCCGGAACTCCAAGTCTCTCCAAGCTCTCAAGCTCTCCGGCTTCGCTCCCACATGCCCCGGACTCCATAAGAAGAAGGCGGATTCGCCCCTTGTACGATCCTAACTCAAAAGGCTGGAAAGTGTAAGTTGATTTCGATATATATCATATCCCTTTCTATTCAATTCAATTTGTCATATGGGGTTGTAATAACGGAGCATCGTCTCCCCCCGGATGTAATATATGTGCAAAATACACACACGTACACTTGAGTCTTTCCGCTCTTATCTGCACACTTTTGCACACAAACGGGCCTCAACAGCCCATAGGATATAGCCCTATTTATATACATTCAGCTGGGTTTTAAGGTTCAAGTCGTGTGAGTTGTCTTTCATTTTATACACTCAAAGCACTCACTCACATTGAGCCTTTCCGCTCTTACGTATATATACGTATTTCCCTTCCAGCTGGGTTTTAAATTCAAGTTGCGTGAGTTGCCTTTCAATTTATACACTCAAAGCACTTACTCACATTGAGCCTTCTCGCTCTTATATATATCTATATCTCCCTTCTGCTGCGTTTTACGGTTCAATTGCGTGTGTTGCATTTCAATTTATACACAACACCCACGCACACATTGAGCCTTTCCGCTCTTAAGATATAGATATATTTAAATTTCTGCAATTTACATTCAAGTCGTGTGAGTTGCATTAAATTTGGGTTTTCCCTTCTGCTAAGTCTTTAAATTTCGGGTTTTACATTCAAGTTGTGTGAGTTGCATTGCATACTCGCCATACTCGAGCTAGAGTGCATACCTGCATCAAATAAAACCCGAACAAAATCGTGCAAACACGCCTAAGTGGATAAAATCGAAAGACTTAGGGTCGCCCAAATCAAAAACTCGCCAAGTGCATGATTTCAAAAGGATTTTCAAATACCTGTTTATTCAAAAATCGATTTTGAGTTTAACTTGTTCAAACGAAGTCTCTAAGCGTACAGACTGACCCTTGCGCGTCGGTGCAAGAAGGTCTGCGACGAAAAGATCCCGCTTGCCTACAATCGCCTTTCAAAAGTTAGATATTTCAAAACATACTTCGCTAGTTTAAGTAAGCTAGCTGGCACGCCCTAAAAGTGAACGTAGATTGCGAAAAGATTCGCTCCAGGCCTAAGAAACCCGGAGTCGAGGATTTTCTGTGTCTACAGCTGACACGCCCTAAAGCGACTTAGACACGAAAAAGGTTCACTCCAGGCCTAAGAACCCAGAGTGAAAATTTTCACGTGTCTACAATAGCATTATTGGGATTGATGTGACATATACAACCACACATAGATACATACACATATATATGGTATATGTGTGTGTGTGAGGATGTTGCTATTGCTAACTCACATTTGGGATCACAAACTTTTTACTTCTCATGAAAGAGAATGGAGGATGAAATAGGAAGGGATGGAATTACAACATGAAAAATAACAAGCAATAGCAAAAACAAACCCCATTTCAAAAACATGACAAACAAAAATATGAAAACCACTGACCTTTTCCCATATGTCATTCTACACAAAAACGAATGTCAATATAGAAGAAAAGATATATAAGTAGAAGAAAAATCAGATGATCAACTTCAAATATCAATTTCCCTTTTGAGGTCCCATTTTATTTTCATTTTCTTACAATAAGACTATCATTGTATTAGACCCAACAAAAGCCTCCTTAAAAGTTTCCAACACCAATGAATTCCTCAACCCTATTTTCTTTTCTCTTATTACATCCCATAAACTCAGGGTTCTCACCAAAGGGCCACAAAATCTTCAATAAACCAATACAATAGAGTTGGGTAGAAGATGGAGAAAAGCATGATGATGAAGAAGTTGAATTAGTACTAAATAGTAACGTTGCCAACAAAAACTCTAGCACAATTAAAGCAACAAAAAAGAAATAAAAAAGACTTATTTTTGTTTATATTTCTATAACCAGCCCAACTAATAGTTCTAAGGCCATAAACACAGACACAAACACTCATGTCTTTTACCAACATTTTCATGCCAAATGCTCAAATTTCACATCATAGTTGCTAATCACATATATAAGTAGCAAACTTGAAGTACATAAAAGTTGAAAAGTCATGGTTCTAATGAACATGGACAAAGAAAGCAATATGCAATTGATATACATAAAAGCTGAAATTTTACATATAAACTTTTTACTTGATCAAATATATAAACTTATTATCTAGTTAAATATACCAACTTTGTAGGTACCTTTCTCATTTCTTACCAGCGATATAGGCTAACAATACATCAATTTTTTATGGAGACTCACCACCAATTGTTAGAGATCTAAATTAGATGGACTACCACTAGCATAATCAATATGTCCACAAGGAAATCAAATATATGGATGCTTAAGAATAAGAGAAGAATTGTGCCATGCCTGGTCCATGAACACATCTAGGGTGCTTTGGTCCAAAAATTATACTAAATGCATCATTACAAGAATCTCTAAAATTTCTTTGCAACTATCGCCTCCTGTGCACCTAAATTTGGTTTATATCATAAGCTCAAGAATATACAAAATTCATCATGACAACAATATGATAAAAAATGTATAGCATAAAACTCATAAATGATGGTACACATATACCTCTTCAGCCATTTTCCAACTATATGCAATGCATTGAGGGTATGTGAAAAATCTATTATTTTGATTTCTTTATTTCTTTTACACTATACTATAATTAAAAATAATGTAATGTTTATAATTTCACAAAACAACAAGACATAAGACAATGGAGTACATGCATAGAATCCTTCAAGCAATAGTTAACAAAAGTTGCATTCAAGATTGTTGGAATATCATGTAAGATTCATTCAATAAGTTGACTTCTATACATCATTCGTTCATACCCAACTTAAGTCTAGAATCCATTCACTTCCTTCCAATAGATTGAAAAACAAACCTCCTAGCAATATCATCCTCACTCATGAAAAATAAGTTTAGTTTTCAAATACTTAAGCACATGTAAGAGAATATGGATGAAGAAAACACAAAGAAAAAAGAGTAGAATAAAAAAAAGGATGATACTAGTTCACCACATACCTCATTGCAATTGTTTCAACATTGATCAATATAATGGTCTAGCCATGACTACAAGCTAATCATAGTATATGTAGCAATCCTCCTACAAACTTATGCAAGTAAGCAAGCTTCTTGTCTAAGAGGCCTTTGATATTCATCTCAGTCCACCATATTATGCATCTCGTTTCTCAAGTTATATCAATCTTTCAACTTTCATCTTTGCTTTCTTCTTCATATGTAGTATTAAACAAGACAATTAAATAGCTTGATTGATCGTACACATTAGAAGTGTCCACTTT
This sequence comes from Brasenia schreberi, assembly GCA_036023115.1. Lineage (NCBI taxonomy): Eukaryota > Viridiplantae > Streptophyta > Magnoliopsida > Nymphaeales > Cabombaceae > Brasenia > Brasenia schreberi. The sequence goes on along the minus strand of JAYKKT010000045.1, from coordinate 7,440,973 downwards.
GAGCATTTTATTCTTTAAAGAGTACGATATCTGCATCCATGATAACATTTTTCATCAACTCTTGAATAAGGAGTTGTAAATATATATCAATATCATTTCCTAGTATTTGCTCTTTAAGAATGATAGTTGAGAGGATAATGAAGTTTGCTTTATGCATCCCCAATGTACTTGATAGTAAGGGATTAAGACCACTTGACTATAGTTTCTATTGATAGATCTAAAAGGGTTAAAACTATTACTTGCTAGGCTAAGCCATATATTTTAAGGGTTTATAGAAAATTCAAGATGGAATTAAAGTTTATTCTACTGCTTAGAATCCCAAGGTGTCTCATTAGTCTATCCTGAGTTTTCTCCTCTCTTGATAGTATTAAAAGACATTAACAATATTTTCAACCTTGGTATTAGAGGAAAGTAATGCAAAACAAGTTGTTTTTTCTTTGTATTGTCCTTCATCTAGAGATCATTCATCTAAATCATTCTTGTAACCCTTCATTACCTTCTTGTCAATATAACATATAATGTTTTGGATATGTATTCAACTTAGTACAATTCTGACCAAGTTTGTTGTTAATTTTCTTGAGATCATAGAATGAAGTGACTATGTTGGCATCTTTCAATAATTCTAATGTCATAGTCATTGTTTTTATCAGTTAATCTATATTAGTACTTAATGTGATATAACTTTACTAGAAAAGATCTTTGGATACTTTATAGACATCTACACAATTCTTGATTAGGAGCAAAGTAGAAATCTCAACATATTCTTTATTATGCACGTCACTAGACTCTTCATTTAACGTTTCTCTATTTATAGGTTCATAGATCAATGGCTTTATTAACTTTATCTTTAGTTAACCAAAATGCTTGATTGATCATGGTTATTATCTCATTTTTAGGTTATCTTCACACACATGCACTATGCTTCCTACTACTGTTGTTGACTCATTTCCATAGATTTTTCATCATGTCAATACCAAACTTGTCCATTGACATAGGTAAAGTGGCCTTTAACTATTTATGTTAGTTGTCACTTCCTAAAACCAAACTTTGGACAAGGACACCTTGTTCTCTTCCTCTCAATTGTGACATGTTCAATTCAAAAATCTAAAAATTGGTTTAATTTGCATATTGAGTTGTGTTTCTTGGTTTCCTAATCCAAAAATTGTTCATTGACATAGGATACTTGATTTTTGTACAACCAAAGAGGAAAAATAAGAAAAGAATGTATATTCAAATTAAAAGTATCAACATCTACTTCTAAATGAAATGTATAAATTTAGGGAAAAAATCTAAAGTCAATAAGCTTTAAAGGCTAAAGGCAAAAAATTTACAGCAAAAGTGGATGAAATGTATAAATTTTACACATAAAAGCAACTATGAATAAAGAAGTACTAAACCTAAAAATACAAACCTTACAAACACATGCAAGGTGTGTGTGAGAGAGAAGAGAGCATACCCAACTTTAGGGAAAGGTCCTGATCACTGGAGGGAGCATTCGCTAATATATGCTAAAGGAATTAAGATGGATGGGAGGAAGAGAAAGAGGGTGTAAGGTGTGATTCAATGATTCAATGAGAGATGCAAAACAAAGAGATAGATGAGAAAGACGCAAAAGCAATAAAACACTGATCCTAAAACAGTTTGGGTTATTACTATTCCAAAGAATTGCCATTTAAAATGGTTGTTAGAAACCTAATTTTTGTAATGTATTATGTAGCTTTAGTTATCTTCAAAAAAATTCATACCACCTTTTGCTTCAATTTTTTTATAATAACACCTAAAACTAAGTCTTTAATTTATTAACTATATTTTTATTCTTCTTTTAATAATTCTTTCGGATTTTCTATTTTTATTTAAGAAAATTTTAAAAAATACCTTGTAGTATATGCATTTGATGTTGTAAGAGCTACATCCTTCATACAATAAAATCGAGATCTTAGTTTTTTGTTAATAAAAAAAGAGCCTCGCCATAAGGACATCACTTTTTGCTAATGTGGAGCTTATATAGACATCTCAACATAGTACAACATCAGCTTATTATATTATATAATACAATTACCATGTCACTCCCATGTTAGATATAATTAATATTTAATATATATTAAAAGGTACTAAAATACATATTAATTAATATATAAATATTATATTAACCAACTAAATATATATCAATTAATATTACTATAAATTAAATAGGTATTGATTTATTTTTATATTATAATATACAATAATTAATTAATATTTTAAAATAACTACATAATAATTATTTAAAATTAATATTTAATGTATATTCATATTATTTATATAAATATTTATATGTTTACTAAATATTATAATAATAAATATCTTATAATATAAATTATTTAATATTTAATATAAGTTGATGTGACAATGATGTAGCGATGACTTGCCACTTGGCATCAAACATAAAGTGAGTGAGCAACTGACATGGAATAAGCGTTATGCTAGCATGTCGATGTAAGAGTCATATTAGCAAAAACTAATGTCATTATAGTTGAGATTATTTTTCTATTGCACAAACTTAAGGTCTCGATTTTATTGCATGAAAAAATTATGTATCAAAATGTCAAACCGGTATACCACAAGGTAGTTTTTTTGCCTCTTTTATTTGTGCAATGCACTTGGTAATATGCTTCTTTTACCTAAAACTTTCATGGTTTCCTTCTCCACTTCCAAGCATCTTTTGCTTTGTCGTATCTCTTTAAATTCATTTAGCACAACTTTTCTAAATTTTTGAACTTATTGATATAGTAGTTAGATACATTTTGTGACTATACTTAGAATTCCAAAATGACTTCTTGAAATGATTTCCCTTAAAAAAAATTTTCGTTAGCATTTTATGTTCTACCTTTTTAGTTCAGGTAACCCTATATATCATTTTGTCTGGTTTTGGTTATTGCTATGTAAGTTTATTTGTAATAGTTGATTTTGGATAGTTAAACTTTTCTAAAAATGACCATGTAGTGTATAATATACAGCCTTAAAGGTAATGATCCTAACCCCTAAGTTTTTGGACGTTTAAAGAATGATTTATATACAAAGTACTAGAAAAGAAATTTGTTGCTGTTAAGGTTTAGACTCTTGTAAGATATTTAGTCTCTAAGGACCTTTGACAAAAATTTGTGTTTTAGGTAAATCAATCTTAAGGGTAATGCACTGCTTCCTTTTATTTGTTGCAAATTAGTTTTCTTATAGAAACTTATATCACAGTAAATTTTAGCATGATTTTGTCATCTTTGCTTCCCAAAATCATAGTTCAATGAGAATATATATTAAGTCCTCTTTATGAACAAACTCTTTCTTTGTGAGACTTTTGGAATCGCATTGTTAACTCTTGAAAGTCCCTTTTTTTTAATTAGGTCTCAATTAGGTTACATGAGTATGACAATCTTAAGGATTTCTCATTCCAACACTAACTTGTGTCATAATTTGATCCTCATATCGTTTCAACTCTTCCACGCTTTTCTTCAACTTATGATGATAATGTCTATTCTATTATAAGTTGTATGGACAATTTAAAGCCATTTTCAATTTCTTTAGACTTTTTAAAACATGCTCCTCTTGTTCTCATGTAATGTGTATCTCTTCTTAGTAATAGTATCCACCACCAATGCTGATAATATGCCGTTCCTAGTACCAACAAAATCTTGTTTTCTTGGACCAGATTCCTTACTCTTTACATCCATACAAGCAAAACATAAAGGGGACCTTCCTATTATTTGGTTACAATCATCAACCAAATGATACACATCTTTCTTTGATGATAACCCTTTATGCAACTTATCTACTCCATTGAAGCCTTCTTCTTTACATTCAATACTTGTAACAAGACATTAAAGGAGATGCCTTAATAATATTCTCATGAGTTCTCAAACCTGTCATAATCTAACTAAATCTAGTGCTTATTGTCACCTAGTTAAAGCAAACATTTCCATTTTTTGGTTGCTTGGGATTGGTTATAGAAAGGTGAAACCCATACATAAGTGAGGTTGGGTCTTACTTTGAGCGATGAATTTGAAAACATTTTGGAGACGATACATGAGGATACATATATACTTTTAACTTACAATTATAATCATGATTTTAATGTTATAATTCACAAAAGATAGCTTTTGTGAATTAGAATGTTGGTTAGTTTGGAGTGAAAGATATAAATCTGAGAAGGGGTAGAAACTTCTTAGAGTGCCCTTTTAGAAATTGATCAGTACTAAATTCAGGACTATATTGTATTTGTAGAGTATGTAGATTCTTTTATCAGTACTCCTTCTCTAGGTGCTTTTTAGCAAATATATTCTTATGTATCAAAAGAAAAAGATTTTTTTTTGTGAAAATTGGCTTTTTCTTAAACTATTGTTATAGCCATTAAAAGGCATTCATGTGCATGTCAACTATGGAATCAAGTAGCGGTCTGTCGTGGTAACAAGCATTGTAAAGGAACCAATTTTCACTAGGCCTTGATCTAGGTTTGTATCCTGGGCCACCTAAATTAGTAAATGGCTTGCTTAAAGAGGTATTTTCTCCATCTTGCTCATCCTTAGTCTCTCGCCTTCTGTGTTTGTGTCTCTTTGGTGGACATGTAGACAGATTTCTCTTTTGTGTCGTAAAATTTCCATCCCGTCTTATGTTATGGCCTCTCAGATAACAACAGCGGGTGTAAATTGGTTAGACTTAGGGTAGGATCCAGCTATTACAGAACTTGAGTCCATTGGATTTTGAAATAGTGAAATCTAAGGTGGCTGGAATGATAATAGGTAGAGATAATCCACATCCTACACCTCAATCACATTTACGTAACTGAACAAGATTATCCTCCACTTTCAGGTTACAATGACTACTGTATTCCCAAAGGTTTGTATTTATTTGACTTTAACCAGAATCATCTTTGGGATATGAGATCTCACTAAATTGTCATCTACAACAGAAACAACTTAATAAAATCTGACTTGCAAATGAGTTGGACATATATGGATCAAGAGAAGAAGATCCTGCACAGATTCAAGTGGAGCTGAGGAAAGCTAGCAGCAGTATCCGAATAGATTTGTGGGGATACGGAAAGCTTGAAGCAACTGGGATCAAGCTCATTGCGAATGTGTTTGAAATATGCCTGCTTTGGAGAAACATCGCCTTACTAGATAAATGCCAAGGTTGAAATTTCCAGAAAATCAGGTGGAAATTTCAATTTTTAGGTCGTGTCATTTTGTGTTTATGTAAGAAACATGTCAATCCAAACACAAGTCTATTGTATTCCTTGTTATTTTATAACAATCAATTGACATATATATATATTGTGTGTGTGTTTGCATATTCAAGCAAAGAAAAGCATGCTCACTTTAAAGAATGCCATGTTCTGTATGACAGATTCACTAGCTTTTGAAATTTTCATCTTCTTTAAAGCTTTGCTAAAATTGCTTTTTTAGTTTCAATTCTCTTATGGCTGTAAGCACCCAAAAAAATTTATGAAAATTTTCACCTTTTAGAAAATTGGCTATTTTTGGCACCTTTGGATTTTTAAATAAAAATATATCAAATGGACTAATTTTGGCATCAAAATTTTCTAGCAACCTCAAGATAATAATATACTGCATCCCTTTCAGAAAAATTCAAATTTCGACAAAATTTTATGAAAATAACTATTTTGCCCTTAGGACCAAATTGACAGGATTTTGCCTTTTTAAATGATTGCCTTCAAAGAAAGGATGATTTCAAACAATTCTTTTTATATAACAAATGAAAATGAGAACATTGGTAATCAAACCCAAAAATGTTTACAAATTGATAAATTTATAAAATTTCAAAACCCTTGAAATTCATAAACAAGTTAAATTCAAATCAGACCTCAGAAATTCGCCCGGTTGAGAAGGGTCTCATTCCAATACATAATAACCAAGGTTAAAGTGATTCGATACTCTACACCCGTTGAAGTGGTTAAAGTGGTTCGATACTCTACACCCATGAAAAGGGTTAAATGGTCAAGGTGGTTATAGACTGACTTAGGGAGCAAAAGTAGGTCACCCTTGCAAACAAAAACTGGAAATGAAACACAATGCTTTTCCAAAATAATATTCGAAGACTTCATTAAATTTGATGTTTTCAAATAAAAATATTCTTTTTATATAAAGTGTTTGAAACCTATCATATATATAAAATTCGAGCCATAAGAAGGCAAACTCCCCAGAAAGAGGAGACAGCATGAACAAAAAAGTAAACGACCGAGCACCTGTCAATTTTGGCGTTGTTGGGCAAGGTAACTTCTCATTTTTAGTTTTTGCTACAAAAAAGAAAGGTGGACATCAAAAAAGGAAAGTCGACATTCAGAAGGAAGACCGACTTTTAAGAAGGGAAAGTCATTATCATCCGAGAGAAAGGAAAGCAGTGCGCGATTTGGCAAGTTGTGATCCTCAATTTGGTAAGTCACCAAGTTATGCCTTGGATGTGCTGAATTTCACTCCGATCGATGGCAAACCAATCAGGATTATGTTTTCACATTGGGATACTAGCACCGAAAAGTGGATATGCAAATATATTCATAAAGAATCTTGACCCCTCAATAGACTATAAGGTTTTGCATGAGACTTTTGCATCCTTCGGGACAATCCTTTCTTGCAAGATTGCTACTGATGGAAATGGTTAGTCAAAAGGTTACGGATTTGTGCAGTTTGAATGAGAAGAAGCTGCACAGAATGCCATAGCAAGACTGAATGGAATGCTAGTAAATGACAAGCAAGTACATGTTGGTCTCTTTGTTCGGTGCTAGGAAAGGGACCAAATGAATGGTTCTGCAAAATTTACCAATGTATATGTTAAGAATATGTCTAAAATGATCACCGATGAGGAACTTAAAAATATTTTTGGAAACTATGGTCCTATGACACTAGTGTTGTCTGTCCCGAGTGTCTGAGTGAGCTATGTTTCCAGATTTAATTATGTGAATCTATACAATATAAAATAAAAATAAAAATATTTTTTTAATCTATGCATTAAAGTCTATCCTCTATAAAATTTTCAAAATTTTTGGAAACTCATAATTATTTTTAAAAAATTAGAAAATAGGCCTCTAAAAATAGAACCATTTCTGTTTTCCAAGACTTGAAATATTTCTAAGTCAAGAACCAAAATCACGATTTTATCAAGCTTTTGAAATTGAAATTTTGTTTTTGAAAACTTACCAGATCTCGAATAATTTTCAAAGCATATAGGGTGACCCTTGAGCGTCGGTTCAAGAAGGCCTATGTCGATAAAAGTTCACTTGTCCACAATCGCTTAACGAAGTCGGAAATCAATCTTTGCTGGTTTGAGCAAAGTAGTTGGCATGCTCGCACATATGACGTAGTTCAGGAATTTTGTTTCAAATCTTCACATAGGATTTGAAATAAAAATTCATATCTATAGATTTGGCATGCCAGGTGGGACTTGAGTCTTTGAAACTTGTTTGATCCGGTCTTATTTTTTTTAAACCAATTCTAATATTAAAATCGTGATTTTAAACTTCCATCTTTTCTAATCTTTTGTTTTGAGTTCAAATTCTAGTAACTCAATAATGTCGTGTTTGGATGAGTCCTTTGAAAATATGTCAAGTAAAGCCTCATCGAATTTTCAAAATCTGTTTTTCAAAACCGCAAAGAATTTTTCAAAAACCCGAGAAGAAGAAATTTCCTTTTTAAGGAGAAGAGCAATATACCTTGAAAGAGAAATTGAGGCCCTAGAGGCCAAGATGCACCATTCCCATGAAAAATCATCTTGGGTATATAGGTAGAAGAGCCATGCCCGAAAAACCAAACCAAGGCCAAAATTTGTTGAAGGATATGAGGCCGTAGATGAAGCAAGTATCCAAATCAAATCATCTAACCTTGCTAATCATCCAAACACCCCATTGTTTATAGAAAAACCAAAAAAAAAAATTCAAAAAACCAAAAAAATCTGGAAAATTTTCAAAAAACAAAAATTTGAAATTCAAAAATTTAAAAAGAAAGAAAAAGTTTACATCCCTAAGCGCACAAGTGGAGTGGGTCATGAGAGTCACTTAACTCCAAAATTTTCAAAATCAGTTGCTCCGATGGGTTCCATTCTCATGAGCACTATTTCATACACAGAGGAGAATGAGTGTTGTACACACATAGGCTTGGAGGATGAAATCCAAGACCTCGAAAAGCAACGAGAGTTGGAAGCCATGCATGAGCTAGAGCAACCTCAAGACGCCTGCAAAGAAGCTTGCTCTCACCATGAAAAGGTAGACAAGCTCAAAAAAGGTATACTTGAAACTCATTTCACTCAAAACACTCTACTCGGTCCTCCTCTCTGATGTGTAGGACCAGTAGATCATCCATATTTAAATCACACTCATGCACCCACAACCCCACCAAATGTGCCAAAGGATGTGGATTTTCAAGGTGCGGCGAATGTCCAACACCAACAAAAAGAATTTCAAAATAAAAAAATAAAAAATAAAACTCAAAACTTGGTAGACATGGTTATCCCTAGGATATGCATAGAAATCCTAGATACACCTAACATTGTCATGTATAAACAAATCTTTTTCAACCTAGGTTTGCTTTATGAACCCAAGCCTATGACTATAATTTCCTCAAACATTTACAAACCCACAAGGGCACCGACTATGGTTTCTCTTGGAATCCTTTTCTCTCCTTTGTGAAAGGGATCACACATGCTCTCCCTTTACATCCAAATAAACACAAACCATCAACCCCTAGGAGCACAGTGGGTTGCACCTAAGATCTACCCCCCCATCATCCACCTACTAAGAGAAACCGAGCCACACCCGACCAACGTCATCCATCTCCTAGAGGAACCCAAATCACCCAAGTCTTCGACTCCTAGGGTCGTATGCATCCTAGGGGAGTCAAACACTTTCACTCCTAAACCCATACAACTCCTAAGTACATTAAAAAAAACTCAGGTGTATAACCATGCTATAGATGATACATTATTCGAAGGTCATCCCCTTTATCAATTTTTTTTGAAACTCAAAAAGCCTTGGAATATGTTATTAAACATGGGATATATACCATGTGAAGACCTAGGAGTCAAAAACCAATGTAGGTTAAAACATATAATGCCTCTACCAAACCTGGGTCGATATGACTTAGGATACAGCCCAACCATACCCCTGAGCCACCACCTAAGACCAATTAGGTCAAGGGTGCCCTAGAACCGACTAAAACCGAAACCTATGGCTTAGACCTCTTGTTTTGAGTCTAATTCATGGTGTTTTCTTTGTAAGTTTGATGGAAGACCCCTTTTATTGAAAAAATCTAGAAAAATTATATATTTTGGAAAAAACAAAAAATTTAGAAAACTCTCAAAAATAAAAAACATTTAGAAAAAATTGAAAATTTCAAAAAGAAAGTCTTTTATGTTTTTCCTTCTAGCATTTGTTTGCAAAAATCTAAAAAAAATTGAAAAAGTTGAAAATCCTAAAAATGTTGATTTTCAAAATCAGGTACAAACTCAAACATTGGTTTTGACAAAATCCATACACGAATGATCCCATAATCCTTTTGTGCATAACATTTCTCTTATGCAATATACTTCCCTAGAAATCGAAACACCTGAGAGTGATTAAAGTAAGGCGGAAGATCCCCTCATCCATGAGGATGATAAAGCCTTCGAGCTTCCTGAATTCTATAAAATCCTCGACTTGGAAAAACCTTCAGAAGGGATTTTCTAAAGGTCAATTTAAGGAGTGAACCTAATCCAAGATGCATCAAAGGCTAGGATCATATGATGCAATGGCAAAAATCAAGATCATGCATATATAGGTCATTCATGCATCACATTGAAAATCATTCATCACATGCCGCAATAGGGGTCAACCATAGTATATAAATACTCATGTCATTCCCTCCAAACTAGGGACATTTAGAGTATATTCCCTAAAAACCTTTCATGGGGATTGAATATATTCATTATCTCATAAAGCATGTATCTCTATCATATCATATGGAATACATTGTATATGTCATCATTCCCCCATAAGACACCCACATCAATTTGGTAAGTGGCGGCCCATGTGGGATGGTCCCTATGTTGTAAGAGGGGCATTGGTTAATTGATGTTGAGGAAAGAAATTTAGCAGACCCTCTAAATGCTTAATATTTGAAAAAAAAATTATATATAGGGTCTACATTAAATTCTTTTGAAAAGATTTTAAAAATGGACCTCCTTTGAATTTCTTGAAAGAAGGACAAAAAATGGATTATGTGACCTTGAATTAAGGAATTGAAGCCTTATGAAAAGTGGAGTTTTAAAAATCATTTGGTGACATTTCAAAAATCTTTGGCTTACAAAATAAGGCCTACTTCAAAATAGCAAAATACTTTCAAATAACAGGTGTTATTAGGAAATAGGGTATTCTTGGCTGAATCGATTATCTAAAGGGATGAATTATATTCCCCTACTTCGTTTCTCCCAAAAAAGGAAAATTGGCAAAAATCAAAAGAAAAGGAAGGAATTAAAACCTCCAATATAGAGGTCTTCCAAAACGAAAAAGAGAAAAACAAAAAGAAAAACAAAAACCTCCAATATAGAGGTCCCCTTTGAAAGAAAAGAAGAAAAAAAAAGTGAAAGCTCAAAAAAGAATTTTTCTATCAAAATTTTCTTTGCCTTATACCCCAAGACGCTTCAGAAGGGACCGTGGGTAACTCTTTGCCAAAATTCCCACAACTTATCCCAATGAAGAAAAGTTTACAATAAAAATCCTAGAGTAGTAATAGGACCTACTTATTTAGATTTCATTTTATTTGAGAATTAGACTTTGTTGTGTAAGAAATTGAAATTTGAAATGTTATTCAAAATCTTCTATAAAACCTCTACTGATTAGTGGGTATCAAAACCCGAGTGAAGGGAAATGTAAGAAATTGGAAGTCATTTTTTATATAAACCAAAAGAAGTTTCTTTTTTAAAAAGAAATTTTGAAAACCCTAAACATCAAAAGAAACAATACAGGGATCATCTTGCTTGACGGCCTTCATAGGTTCCTTCTCAAGCTCACAAATTACAAGTATGGGTCTCTAAGGCATACATATTTCATTTGCCTCACATTCCATATATATATATATATGCATTCATAAAGTGGTCATCCATGCATGATTACCCTAGGACTAGGTTTTCTTGTCAAGTCCCCTTTGGTTAAAATATCCTACACAAAAATAAATCCAAGGAGATGGATGATAAGGAATAAGGAAAAAATTGCATACTCTCAAGATAAATCTGAGAAGAAAATATCAAATGGTGTTTTCTTCTTTGCCATTATCTAAATACATTTGGATTAATGCCAAAGAGGGGCATCTGTAAACACTTAAAATTTTTTTATGAAAATTTTCATCTTTTAGAAAAAGGGCAATTTTTGATAGCTTTGGATTTTTAAATAAAAATACATCAAATGGACTCATTTTGAAATCAAAATTTTCTAGCAACCTCAAAATGATAATATACTGTATCCCTTTCAGAAAAATTCAAATTTTGACAAAATTTTATGAAAATAACTATTTTGCCCTTAGGACCAAATTGGCAGGATTTTGCCTTTTTAAATGATTGCGTTCAAAGAAATGATGATTTCAAACAATTCCTTTTATATAACAAATGAAAATGAGAACATTGGTAATCAAACCAAAAAATGTTTACAAATTGATAAATTTATAAAATTCCAAATCCCTTGAAATTCATAAACAAGTTAAATTCGAATCAGACCTCAGAAATTCGCCCAGTTGAGAAGGGTCTCATTCCAACACATAATAACCAAGGTTAAAGTGGTTTGATACTCTACACCCGTTGAAATGTTTAAAGTGGTTCGATACCCTACACCCATGAAAAGGGTTAAATGGTCAAGGTGGTTATAGACTGACTTAGGGAGCAAAAGTAGGTCACCCTTGCAAACAAAAACTGGAAATGAAACCCAACACTTTTCCAAAATAATATTTGAAGATTTCATTAAATTTGATGTTTTTAAATAAAAATATTCTTTTTATATAAAGTGTTTGAAACCTATCATATATATAAAATTCGAACCATAAGAAGGCAAACTCCCTTGGAAGAGGAGACGGCATGAACAAAAAAGGTAACGATCGAGTACCTGCCAATTTCGGCGTTGTTGGGCAAGGTAACTTCTCATTTTTTAGTTTTTGCTACAAAAAAGAAAGGTCGGCGTCAAAAAAGGAAAGCCGACATTGAGAAGGAAGGCCGACTTTCAAGAAAAAAAAGTCGTTATCATCCGAGAGAAAGGAAAGCGGTGCGTGATTTGGCTAGTCGTGATGCTCAATTTGGTAAGTCACTAAGCCGTGCCTTGGATGTGCTGAATTTCACTCTGATCAATGGCAAACCAATCAGGATTATGTTTTCGCATTGAGATACTAGCACCAGGAAAAGTGGATATGCAAATATATTCATAAAGAATATTCCCTCAATAGACAATAAGGTTTTGCATGAGACTTTTGCGTCCTTCGGGACAATCCTTTCTTGCAAGATTGCTACTGATGGAAATGGTTAGTCAAAAGGTTACAGATTTGTGTAGTTTGAACGAGAAGAAGCTGCACAGAATGCCATAGCAAGACTGAATGGAATGCTATTAAATGACAAGCAAGTATATGTTGGTCTCTTTGTTCGGCGCCAAGAAAGGGTCCAAATGAATGGTTCTGCAAAATTTACCAATGTATATGTTAAGAATTTGTCTAAAATGATCACCGATGAGGAACTTAAAAATATTTTTGGAAACTATGGTCCTATGACTAGTGTTGTTATCATACGGGATGCAAATGGAAACTCGAGAGGGTTTGGCTTTGTTAATTTTCAAAATCCAGATGATGCTGCCACTGCGGTAAGAGGACAGCTCCACCTTCAGCTACTTACCCTTTTAATTGCAGCTGACGCCAATCTTGAGGGAACAGATGAACAACTTCCCAATTGGAGCCACCTTCAACGGCATCTCAAAGTCTGAGCCGAATTCAACTTTCCTAAGCTGGGCCATTTACTATAGCAGGTGCTAGACAATTTCAGCATGAGAAGAGGACAGCAACATCCTTCCAAATCCAGTTGGCCACGCTTAGCAAGAGGGACAACAGCTCCCTTTCCCATTCCAAATTCAGCATGAACCGCAATGACAGCAGAAACGTGGACAGCAGCTCCCTTTTCCATTCCAAATTCAGCATGAACCGCAGCTACTTACCATTTAAATTGCAACTGACGTCAATAGATGAACAAACTTTCCACGATTTGGTAAATTTCAGCCAAGCTTGGCAACTTTCAATATCACGCATTGAATAGTTTGGTAAGTGAATGCAGCATGCCTTGGCTCGATTTAGAAGGCCATGGACAACATCTTCTTACCCCATTTCAGCAAATTGCAATAAGGCAATTTGCCTTACAAATGGTTGCAGCCAATAGGCAACCTTTTGCCTATAAAAAGGGCCTCAAGGGGGCTGCAATGCACCATCTATCAACCAACCACAGATCAATCCGAGTTCAGCAAACCATCCAGCAAGAGGGAGAGAAAGAGAGGGAGAGAAAGAAAGAGAGGGAGGGAGAGAAAAAGAAAGGAGGCTGTTACCTGCCACGACCCATCTGTTGCAGACTTTTCTCTGCCATTTATCATAGGTTCTTCCTTGTTTCAATCATCTCCTTTCAGTAAATATCATGGGTTTGTAATTAAGGAGCTTAAGTCTCCATGAAGGTGTATTGATTCAGATTCACAGGACAACCCCATCTTTCTTTCATGTGGTCCTCGTTACATGCTTTGATATTGGTTCTTTCGACTCCATAGCACAACTTAAGTTCATGAACCTCTTGATCTCTCATTATTGATGTGATCCTTAGGATTTGTACTATTATTTTATAGTTGTAGATTCATTTTAATTTGAATTAGAACACAAACACAGTTATGAAAAACTCTAAAAACTATTTTTCTACACTTTGTATGTGTTCGGTAAAAGATTTCTATGTGATTATCCCTTGCTCAAAATATGTCAAAATTTAGCACGTCTAATATAAATATATAGAGGCACCTTTGATAAAAATTTCACGAATTTTGGGTTTGTTAAACATCATTAACAAAATCAGAAAAAATTTACAAAAATCAAAACAGATTCTAAAAAACCAAAAGTTCCTGTGACATAGGTCGGGCTATTCCTGAATATCTTTGTGTACAATTAACCAAATTTATTGAAAATGGCCTCTTTGGAAAGATAAAATAGCTTTCCAACAAGACTAATTTCATAGAAATCAGAGGTTTGAGCGCAAAAAGATATCAGTTTTTCTGAACCTCTGATATTCTAGCACAGGTCTGTCCCGAATGTCTGAGTGAGGTTTGTTTCCATATTTAATTATGTGAATCTATAGTATGTAAAATAAAAATAAAAATATTTTCTGAATTTATTGTAAAACATTTTACATAATTGAAAACTTGTGTACATGTAATGATTTTGTGCAAAAGTTTAGATATTTGGAAACTCCTACTACCATTTTTTTTGTCACAGAACACCTGGAAAATGATTTTGAGAGATGTGAATCGTTCTTAAAAATGATTTAAAAACTACACTCCTTTTTTAGTCTTTCTTTATTGCTATATTAATATGTCAAAATGCTTTAGAAAATAAAAGACGTGTTTGGTTGATATACTTGTCCTTGGATGTCACAGTGGCTTTTTCTTCTTTATTACTAATTTTTCTATTTGACGGTTTAGTTTGGGAAACAAATCAATCAAAGATGAAGCTTGCTGAAAAGAACTGATATTTGATTGTCATCTCACACAAACGCTTACACAGTGTTTGAGAACTTATCCTCAAGGTGACTTATCATGGAATGGTTGACGGTGTATGGAGGACTTTATTTTAGACTTAAGGTTGTAGTTGTGATGAACTTGAAGTTGTTAGCTTTATTACCGTCTTGATTTTGTTATGAACTTTAAGTTGTAGGTTTTGATTTGCTTATCTTTGAAGTTGTAATTGTTAATATGTTGTTTAGTCTAATGGAACTTATTTTGACTTATCTAAAGTGCCAAGTGTTGTTGAATGCACATATTGTTTCGTTTGTTTGTTGTCTTCTTTATGAAGTATTGAAATGCTTCAGCTAGCTATCTTGTTTGATAATTGATAACTTATTTTTCGATATGGCCAAGAGGGATTTGATGGACTTATTCATAAGATTCCTCATCAGCAGACATTAGCTGATATTGTTGGAGCATGTATAGCAGTGACCTTGGTAGTGAACTAGTGGAAGTTACGTATACTAAACTAGTGTGGTCATTTTGTTGGCCTTTGTTATTTCTCAAAATAGGTAGGTTAAACATTAGCTGATATTCTCGCGATTCTCATTGATGGTTCTATAGTTTATGAGGAAACAACAAATCTCCATGTGTAAATTCCCTGCCGAGACAAATAGGAGAGATAAAACTGTTGATGGTTGAGAACGTTGTATATGATAGGATTGTCTTAATGATGAATGCCAAATGGTATGATCGAGCCAACTTTGGCCTTGAAAACCATGTCACGTGCTAGATTAACAAATTGTTTTTGGTATTTCTTTGGTTGATGAGTAACAAAAAGGCTTTAGTGCTTCTTTGATTCATTCAAGTGACAATACAAACTAAACAATCAAGTCTGGTGCTTTACGGCGATACTACAATGTTGGAAAAACAGAAGCCAAAAATTTATTTTCAGTTCTGTGCAAATTAAACGCGGAACCAGTGACCATGCATAACTAAAGTACCAGTTTCATATGCTAATCAAATGGAGAACCATGATCTAAATTGTCCGTTCCATACATGAATCAAATATAAAACTATGATTTCATAAAACCATAATTACAGGTTCATGTGGGTTTAGGCTTGCAGTTCAAGCAGCAAGGTCCTGAAATTACAAATCAAACATACTTGGAGAAGTATAACAGGCAAGGGTTGGCTCTCATGATGATGGGAATTGGATACTTGATACAGTTTCTCTTCCGTGAACTTTTCTTGAATATTCTTAAGGAGGTTCTCAGATGAGATTAAGCAACCCTTCTCTTGGTTCCTCAAGCACGCTTTAGGATGAAGCTAAAATCTTTCACCAGTTTGTGACAACAACTTGCATTTGAAGGACATTTCACACATTGATGAGTGGTAACTTTATTATCAGGAAAAGGTTTTCTCCGCCATTTGATGGCTTCAACCAATGGTAAAGCATGGACTCTTTATTTGGACCGACTTCTTGATGAATCTAGTTGTTACCCAATGTACATCAACTCCTTGCTTCAATGTAGCTCCTAAAATGTGGATACTGCACACACATTGATTTATTGTATAAATTGGATCCACAAAGTTGCTGAATCCATCTCTTCAAACTTTAATATGCTTTTCTTTGCACATATTTTGATTATTTGGATCAGGAGTTCCTTTCTAATCCAACACTCGGCAACTATTGTTGTCTTTGATGACTTGTATTTCCATGTCCTTCACACGATCCCTCCTTGAACCTAAACCATTTGAACCCTAACTGTATAGGCTTTGTAGTTGACATATGAATTGCTTGATTCGAACTAACTATTGATAAGTCCAAATGCTGAAGGCTGGTTAGTGTTACTAAGGATGTTCTCAAATATAAGGTCCCAAGAGAACTAACCTTTATTTTCATGTTATTACATCACTTGGGATGAACACCAAATCATCACTACCACTCATGAATCAAACACTGAACCGTGGTTTCTCGAAACCATGATTGCAAGGCCATGTGGATCCAGGCCTATAATTCTAGTATCAAGATCCTAGTACACAAGTCAAACATACCCTATGGAAATGAGGATGACAAATCGTTATTAAGGACCTGCAAAAATTCTAAGTGAATCGTCAAGCTTGTTACATTGTGATGGATATCTCACCAAGATTACCAATTTAAGATAACCACAAAGCATTTGGTCAATGCACCTGACCAGCCTGTTAGGACTCCCAAGCTTGGTGGGACTTGGGTTGCGTATGGGCACCAGAGTGAGTATCGACCTTTACCAAGACACTCACAAAGAGGGAAAGGGAGTTATTAAGGTGGGAACCAGTATGAGTTTGAAGACTTCTGGTTTTTTGTATGATTAACTCAGTTCTTCCCAAGGAATACTTACTTGACTTAGCTTAATTTGGATCTACTTTTACCATGGGTTCTTTGAAGTTATTGAATTGTCACCAACAATTTTGATGTAATTAAAACAAACCAATAATTCTTCAATGGTTGTTAAACAATCGAGAAAGGTCTATTATGATGGTTTTAAACCGTCAGAAGTAGGCTTCTTTGGCAATCCAACAAGCATCACATGAAACTTATCGAAAACATTCGGACAGTCCATCAATTTCAATGGACGTCAATTGTGACGATTATGTATTTCGGTCAAAATTAGGCAGTGATATTGATGGTATTAATAAGAATAATACATGGTTTTTGGATTGTCTTCAAATGGTTCTTGATGAGGTGGCAACGGGGCAAAGGATACTGACTTTTCAAAGTAAATCCAATGGTTAGGAACCTCTGGATGTGATCTATTTCCGCCAACCTATTCCCACAGCAAATTTTGAACAGTTAAATCCATATTTCTATAGTATAAACCATTTCGAATACCCAACCGGTGGTTCAAAACTGTCAAAATTGTTATGCGCAGGAATTCATAGGATTCTGCATCATCATTGTATTTTTCCTCCATTTTCATGTATGTTATCATTGAACTACCTTGCAATCTAAGTGGTTTTCTCTATAATATGGCCTCAAAAGCTTCCGAGATTTCATGAGTTTTGGGTAGCCTCTTACACTTCTTCCCTTCAAATGTAATGCTAGCATAATTAGTGTGTCCATTCCTGAGCTTTCTTGAATACTTAAACTCCCATCTGAAAATTTCCAAAAACAATTATTTCATCAAATGCTTTTATTGAGTGGGGAGGAGGGGGACTTGTTAAATAACACACGCATACACACAAGCATGCGCTTCAAGTAGATGAAGCCTAACATGCACACAAACACGCATAAGCAATTTGGATTTCATTCCTAAGCCTAGACATATCCAGTTTTGGTTCTTTCGGAACCTGGAATCGTAACTGAACCGGTCTATGGATGGTTCTATTTCTAGTTTGGGTTCAGAACCACCCAACTGGCAGTTTGGAACCACCAATTCTGGTTTGGATAAAAAGGAGGTTGTACAACTTGTGTCAGTAAGAACATACTCCATTTACTTTTGAACAAAAACTTTGTGTTGATGATTAATATATAATCCTTTAGTAGTGTTTGTTTCTAGATAATTAGATACTAAATAATATAAAAAAGAAAAAATAGTTAGTTATAATTTCAGTTCACTTGATCGTAATGCTTCATTGTATCCTAATACATGGAATAATGATTAGCGATTACATGTATAAATGGGTGTTGTTGTTTATTGAACAGATGATGCATAATTTATTCAAAAATATCTTCTTGCACTTCATTACTTTGATAAGTAAATATTATAAAAATATTTGTTACTTATTAAAATCAGTTTTTAAATATTGATTATCTTGTAAGGTATTTTTCATTTCACCTGATAATGCTACTGCAAATATATGTGTTATGCCTAGCTCACAAATAATATGTCAATCTATTTTAGCTATTATATTTTTCATATTCAATGTTCTTGTCATGTATATGTGCAAAGATTTGAAAATTTTAAGACCTGAAGTAAAGTCTACTAGAGATGCCCCTGATTTTTTTAAAGATTTTTTACCATTAGGAATGAATGGATTAACTTTTGTAAGAAAAAACATAGAAGATCAAGAAAATTTCTAACGTTGGATATTATTAGACTTCAACCTATCAAATATTGTGTATGACTATGCTCTATAGAAGCTTATTAGTTGAGTTTATACATTTTTATAAGTTTGACTGGAATGTTTCTAAGAGTCTCTTAGACTTCTTTTCTATTTTTAACAATGTTACAAATATATTATTTGGTGCATATTATCTAACATGTCATTTATTGGTTTACCAAGCTATGAAAGTAGCTTCTATGTAGAATATTTTCGAAACACTCCTTGCACGATTTGGGGTGTGCAAGACATAAGAAATAAGTGGTTTTGTTATTATACAAATCTTTCTCCTATTAGTTTTGTTTTTACAACATTAGATCTAGAGTAAAATTAGATAGCTTAAACGTGATATTGACTACTTATTATATTGCTCTTTCATTAGAGAAACTTAAGGACATCAATAGCATAATTAATTATATTAAATTGACTATCAATTAATTATATAAAGATTATAATTCTTCAAATAGTCATCTCATTTCAAATGAAAATAAAGAAAACATAAACAATCATACATCCTCCTCTTTTAACAAGTTTTTTAGTCATATTTTGATATCAAGGTTTAGTAAGTGATTGAATTTTTTTATTCAACTGAATTTAAGGTATATTTTGCTACTCCTTGTGATCCACGTGAATTTGGAGCAATGGGAGTGAAGAAAATTTTATAATTTTAAAATAATGGAGAGAATATTTATTTATTTATTTATCCTATTTTATCTTTAATTGCTAAAGATATTTTTATTTCCCTATCTTCAACTATTACTTTGAAGCATATACTTAACGCATGTGAGAATATGTTGAACGTCTCTCTAACATATTACCTGAAACATTAGAAGGTTAAGCTTTACTGAAACAATTGGACAAGAGTAAGGTGTTGAGCAAGAGTGTGAAGAAATATCAATTCACATATAAATGAAAAATATTTACACTATTGAAAAGGTACCACACATTAATTCAATGTAAGTACAAAATAATTTTGATGATTAGGACATCAATTTTCAAAGTTCTGACATCACATAATGTGTTCCAACCAAAAGGTAAGTGAAAATTACATGAGGCTTACTTCAAAGGAAAGTGAATAAAGGTCAAACTTGGTTTATTTTTTTCTCAATATCTATATTTAAACTTTCAAGTCAATGTGATTTAATTGTATAAATGCTATGTTATGTAGGAATAAACTATTCAAAAATATGGTATTGTCATGTCATTATGAACGTAAGTTACAAAATGAACAAAAGCCAAACATGTAAAAGAAACAAACAAAAAAGCGCCTCAAAACTTCTTCCAATATGGGAATGGAGCCGCCCTCAAACCAATGGTTCTAGAACCGGTCTTGGGCCAATTCACTTAAGGTTCTAGGTTCTAGTGTAACTGAAACTGACCATACCGAGAGAAGAAGCCGAGATTTTATCGGTGAGCTTATCCTAATGACACGACTTCCCCTTCATTGTTGAGTTACTAGATATGAGAAACTTCAAGCTTCATCCCAAACTTTCAGACCCAGAGTTCAATTCAAGGCTTCTCTAGCTAGTAGGTGGGAGAGCATTTGTCACCGATACCTTTCACTACTTTATCTTCTGTACAACTAACTTTTATCATGTTCATATTAGCATTAACTCACAAAATTTGGCTTTGAAATAAGACTTGTTAAAATGACAAGTAGACACTAATGAAAGACAAAGCTACAATAAATTTATCCCAAAAACTGATGAATTGTCGACTTTCCGGTGTCCTCGGTAATTCTGGTCGACTCTCCAGCATACTCTACACCAGTCTTTTAAAGCCTCAGTCAGGTACACAGCAGCGGATGGTTTCTTTCGATGAACAGGTATGTGTGATCTTGTGTTTCAAGGTTTCCTCATAATAGGATTTTCCTGAGAGGAATTTCTACTCATATTCAGTGATTTTATGTTTTCTGCATTGCTCTATATTTATAGAGTAGGGCTTGCTCCATTTCCTCCCGGATTCTCTACTGAGCTTTCCTTTTCTAGAGCCTTTATCCGATCGATTACAGATAAACACCATAACCACTTGGCGGTTTCGGCTAATCATGGCCGTTACGGTCTCTTTTACCGCAATCATTCCACAGATAACGGTTGAATAGCCACTTATTTCTTTATATCTCCTACTTAGCCATTCGAGCCAAATGAACTGACATACTGGTTTTCCTCCCACTTTTGCAAGGTTTTCCTAGTAATGTCATTTCATGATTGTTATTGCAATTATCATTCATTGTGTGGTTTTTTACCTACACAACAATCAAACATATCTCAAACTCATGTTCGCAATATGTTTTGATAAAAGATCTTCTGTTATGCCTTTAGTCAAGGGGTCTGCCAATATATCATGAGTTGGCATGTATGAGATGGATATTTTCTTTCTCATAACCATATCATGAACATAGTGGTATTTAACCAGTATATACTTCCTCTTAGAGTTGTCAGCTCCACTCTTGATAAGAGTAATTGTTGTGTTGTTGTCACAATAAATAACAATTGACTCGTTGGCTATTTCCAGCTTTAAATCTCATATGAAGCAACTTATCCAGACGGCACTCGTTGCAGCCATACAACAAGCTACATACTCAACTTCCTGTGTATGCAATGCTACACAACCTTGTTTCTTACATGCCCAAGAAATACCACCACCTCCAAATAAGAATATTTGTCCCGAGGTTGATTTGTTGTCATCTTTACTCCCAGTAATATAAGCATCTGAGTATCCTACCACTTTCAATTTATCTGCTTAAAAACACAATTTTAAGTCTTTTATTCTTTTCAAATATCTTAAAATCCTTTTTACAATTATTCAATGTTGCCATCTAGGATTACTTTGATATCTACTCACAAGACCAACAGCAAAGTTGATATCAGGTCTTCTACACAATATAGCATACATCAAGCTACCCACAACTTGTGCACAAGGAATGTTAGGCTTATCTTCTCCTTCACCGAGACAATCAGCCTTACTCAGTTTAACCCCTTTTACAATGGGTGTATAGCATACTTGCATTCACCCATTTTGAACTTCTTGAGGATATAGTTAATATATCTCTCCTAACTTAGGCATAAGAGTTTAGATTTTCTATCTCGAGAAATCTTTATACCCAAGATCTAGGATGCTTCTCCCATATCCTTTATTTCGGGCCTTGAGTTTAACCATGACTTAGTTTTGACAATCATCTCATTGAACAATATGTCATCTACATATAACCATAAGATGACAAAGTGGCTCCCACTATTCCAAACATATACAAAGTGATCAATCTCATTAGCCACAAACCCAAGTTCAATAATTACATTTTGAAAAGTCAAATACTATTGGCGAGGTGATTGTTTCAAGCCATATATGGATTTTCTCGACCTATATATTTTATCTTCTTAGCCGTCAACTATATATCCTTCGGGTTGCTGCATGTATATGATTTCATCTAAATCTCCATTTACAAAAGTTGTCTTTACATATAACTGATGTAAATCCAAATCATAATATGCAGATATTACCATGATTATCCATATGAATGCAAATTTTACAACCGGGGAATATGTCTCAATATAATCTCTCCCTTTTTTTGCAAGAAACTCTTTGCAACCAACCTTGCTTTAAACTTGTTGATTGAATCATTGACCTTATATTTCTTTTTTAGAACCCATTTGTAGTCTATGACTTTCCTTCCTTTTGGCAAATCAGCAAATTTTCAGACTTGGTTTTTCTCAATGGATTCAATTTCCTCATCCAAGGTTTTCCCCTAGTTTGTTGTTTTCGATTAGTTCATAGCTTGTTGATAAGTCAGGTTATCAGTCAACTCATCTAAATCCACCAAATTACACACTTCTTTTGCAAGATAAGTGTGAATCATTTAAGTAGGATGGTGTGGCCTTAGGCCTTTTATATCCACTTAAAGTTTTGGTCATTTTAAGAAGGTCTTCTTTGGGTTTAAATGATGATTGATCTAGGTCTACTAGATCATCAACATACTCATCATTATTTTCCAGATGTCATTCTTAGTATCTTCTAAGAATTCAACATCCCTATTATCTATCAGTCTGTGATCCTTATGATAAAATTGATATCCCTTTGAGTCTTTAGGATATCCGATTAATATACATCTCAATGACCTATTATCTAGCTTATATCTAAACTAATCAAGGATCTTTACATGAATAATATATCCCCACCTCCTAAGATGACCTAGGTTGGGTTTTTTTCCAAATCACATCTCATATAGTGTACTGAATACAGCCTTACATGGTACTCTATTGAGTATGTACATTGTTGTACTTACTGTTTCTCCTCAAAATATCCTTGGAAGAGAGGCATCGATTAGCATTGACCTTGTCATGTTCAGTAAGGTCTTGTTATATCTTTTAGCTACACCATTTTGTTGAGGTGTTTTGGACATTATATTTTACTTTGAAATACCAAAGTTTTTACAAAATTCTAGAAATTCACCACTGTAAACACCCAATAAAAAAATTACCTTTTAGAAAATTGGCTATTTTTTATAGCTTTATATTTTAAATAAAAATGTATCAAATGAGCTCGTTTTAGTATCAAAATTTTATAGCAGCCTCAAAATGATGGAATATGGCATCTCTTTCAGAAAAAATCGAATTTGTACAAAATTTTATAAAAATAACTATTTTGCCCTTAGGACCAAATTAGCAAGATTCTGCCTTTTTAAATGATTGCCTTCAAAGAAAGGATGATTTCAAATAATTCCTTTTATATAAACAAATGAAAAAGGTAACATTAGGAATCAAACCCAAAAATATTTGCAAATTATAAATTTATGAAATTTCAAAACCCCTGATATTCAAAAATAAATTAAATCAAACTAGACCTCAGAAATTCGCCCAATCGAGAAGGGTCTCATTTGAAGACCTGATACCCAGGGTTAAAGTGGTTCAACACCTTACACCCGTTGAAGTGGTTAAAGTGGTTCAATGCCCTACACCCATTAAAAAGGGTTAAATGGTAAAGGTGGTTACAGACTGACTCACAGAGCAAAAGTAGGTCACCCTTGCAAACAAAAACTAGGAATGAAACGTAGAGCTTTTTCAAAATAATATTTGAAGATTTCATTAAATTTGATGTTTTCAAATGTAAAATATTTTTTTATAAAGTGTTTAAAACCTGCCATATATAAATTCAGACCAGAAGGAGGCAACGATCAAGCACCTGCCAATTTTGGTGTTGTTGGGAAAGGTAAATTTTCATTTTTAGTTTCAGGTACAAAAAAATAAAGGTTAGCGTCAAGAAAGGTAAGTTGACATTCAGAACGAAAGCCGACATTCAAAAAAGAAAGGTTGGCATCAAAAAAGGAAGGTCGGTGTCAAAAAAAAAAAGAAGTCGATGTTAAAGAAAAGAAAGTCAATGTTAAGAAGAAAAGTTGATGTTCAAGAAAAGAAAGTCATGTTAAGAAGGAAAGTCGATGCCCAGAAAGGAAAGTCGACGTTCAAGAAGAAAAGTTGACGTTCAAGAAGGAAAGTCGATGCCCAGAACGGAAGGTCCGCATCCAGAAAGGAAAGTCAGAATCATCCACGCAAAAGGAAAGTGATGCTCGATTTGGCTAGTTGTAATGGTCGATTTGGCAAGTAGTGATTTTCAATTTGGTAAGCCACTAAGAGAAAACTTACCAGTTTTGGAGTTCAGCATCAAAGGATTAGGTAACTTTTCTTCTCAAGCTTCATTAAATAAGCAACTGCACTTACCATATCAGATGAAACAAGTTTTTGGTAAGAAGGGACATTACTTCACTTGCCTTAAATGAAGAGGGCAGATTTTAGAAAGAATGGCCAGCATTGACTTACCAAAATGTAGTCATTTTCATTAAGGCAACTTGCCTTATGAAAATTTGCAGCAAATAGGCATCCTTTGGCCTATAAAATGGGCCTCAAAGGTATAGCAAAGGATGAATCCGAGTGGAAGGAATACTAGCCCAGCAAATCATTCAGCAAGAGGGAAAGAAAGACAGGGAGAGAAAGAGAGAAAGAGAGAGAGAGAGAGAGAGAGAGAGGGAGGGAAAAGAGGAAGAGAGGAGGAAGGTTGTTGCTCGCCGCCCACCACCAATCGCACATTGTCTTCCACCTTCCACCACATGTTTATCTTCTCTTATTAATCTCTTAATCTTTAAGGACTTGTAATTAAGGAGCCTCAGTCTCCATGAAGATGTATTGATTCGAATCCCCGAGTTATGCCCATTTTTCTTTCATGTAGTCTTCAGTACACATTTTCATATTGATTCTTTCAACTCCATTGTGCAACTTAAGATCATGAACCTCGTTATTTCCTCAAGTTCACGTGATCCTTAGGATTTAGACTGTTGTTTTATAGCTATAGATTCGTTTAAGTTGAAACTAGAACCCACACACTTTTGCTGAAAATCTAGAATTTCAAAACTGCACTTTGCACACGACTGATCATAGATTTCTCTGTAATTATCTACTGCTCCAATCAAGTCAAGATTTGGCTCATCTAAACTAGACATATATATATATATATATGAACATCTGGTAAAATTTTAAGATTTTATACATTATTAAACATTGTCAATTAAATCTGGAAAGATTTATAAAAACTATAACAGATTCTGAAAAGTCAAAAATTTCTGTGACATATGTCTGCTATTTTTTAATATCTCTGAGCATAGCGAGCCAAATCGATTGAAAATGGTCAATTTGGAAAGTTGATATTCATACCTTTCCAACAAGACTAATTTCATAAAATTTGAAGGTTTGAGTACTGAAATATCTCAGTTTTTCTGAACCTTTGATGTTCTGGTACAAATCTGTTTTGAGTGCATCAATGATGTTTACTTGTAGATTTAATTATGAGAATCTGTAAATTAAAATTCAAAACAAAAATATTTTCTGATTTTGTACATGAATATCTACCTTTTGCAAAATGTTCAGAATTTTTTGGAACTCAGAAGTATTCTAAAAAAATCAAAGAACAGGTCTTTGGAAATAGAACCAATTTCTATTTTTCAGAACCTTAAATTTTCAAAAGTCAAGAACTAAATCATGATTTCTTAAAATTTTTATGTTGGGATTTTGCTTTTTCGAAATTTAACGGATTTCAAATAATTTTTAAGCATTTAGGCTGACCCTTGAGCATTGGTTCAAGAAGGACTATGTCAATAAGAACTCACTTGTCCACAGTCGTCTAATAAAGTTAGAAATTTAATCTTTGTTAGTTTAAGCAAACTAATTGGCACGCTCGTGCACACGACGTAGTCTTGGAATTTCTTTTCAAATCTTTATAGGTTTTGAAATAAAAATTCACGTCTACAACCACCTCTATGTGATCTTTAGACTTTGATTGAATGCCCCAATTGATTTTTAACTTCCTACTTATATTCTTTGAAAGCTTCAAGTGCCTCAGATTTATGTGCTAGGAGATATATATATATATATATATATCGAGTAATTATCGATAAAGGTTATAAAATAAATTTTTCCTCGATGTGACCTTACTTTGAAAGATCCACATAAATCAGTGTGAATAACCTCCAACAGGGTTGTTGCCCTTTTTATTTCTTTGGAAAAAACTTTTCTTGTCATTTTTTCTTATATACAAGTTTCGCACTTGTTGAAAATATTTTTCATAAATCTTGACAGTAAATCAAAATTGGATAATTTCCTCAACTTTTTCAAACTTATATGCCCAAGGCGTTTCTGCCATACATTCACATCAACATTAAAGCTACAAACAATATAAGTAGAAGAATTCTCATTTTCATTTATTCTCAATTTGAGCGGTCCATGTTCTACATCAAATTCCCTATAAAAAAATGCTCTCCCATGTTTCCACACAATCACTTTGTTAGGAAGAAACCTGACCTCAAAACCTTTTTTTAACAAGGTAGGGATTGAAACCAAATTGCAACTTATAGATGGCACAATCAATACATTGGTTAATACAACTAGTATGGCTTATACAAAAATTCTAAAGGACCTAGTACTCAAAACATCTCAGAAAGTATTATTTCTCATGTACACCCGATGTTCTCTTAGTTTGTACTCCTTTAGATACATTTCTCCTTCCTTAGTCTTCGAGATATGTCTAGTCGCTCTTAAGTCAATCCGCCAACCAGTCATCAGGCGGTCCATGTAAAGATATTCTGATATCATACAAATTATGTCATACTTCTCTAATTATTTGCATTATGGGTTGTTTACTCCACTCTTCTTGTTGCGACAATCTCTCTTATAATGTCTCATCTTTCCACAACTGAAACATTTGACCTAAGAAGCGGTTTCATCTGTTTAATTAAAAGATTTACTACCCTTTTTGTTATTTTTGCCAAATTTTTTGTTTAGTTTATTTCTCCTTTGGTTGGGTTTAGAGGTAGACCCTATCTCATCTTTTACTACTAGCAATTTTTCTTTTTTGTTTTTACTCATGTGTTCTTCCTCAATTGCTAGTTTAAAAGGTAATTTTGAGAGGTTGATTTCGAGCCCTAGTATAAGGGCAGTGGTGACCATATTCCATGAAAGGAGAAGACTGTTCAATATGGTGGATATCTATATCGGTTTCGAAATGATTGATTTTGCCACAACTAGGTCTCTTGTCATTATCAGCATATGGTTTACATGTTCTACTGCATTATCTCCATCCTTCATTTTGAAAGAATTATATTTTTGTAGTAACAATTGAACATGGTGCTTGGCAGTTGTATCATATTTAGTTGTTATTGAGTTGAACAACTCTTTCGCGATCTCGAATTCTTCAAATACCCTAATTAGGTCATCCTCCATGGACATCAACATGACAGTTCTTGCTATTATGTCATCTTCAAGAAATATTTTATATATTTATATTTGTTGTTGTGTTATGTCTGGTGGTGGTGGATGTACAATTTCTTTTAAGACATACTCTACACCTTTAAGTTTTAGAACGAGTGGTATCCTTCTCTTTCATGTTTGGAAGTTTAGACTATTTAGTTTTTTCGTATTTACCAATTTCAACACACATATTCTAGAGTTCATTTTTATGTGTTTGACAATTTTAACAAATAGACGGTGTAAAAAGAAAACATTCACCAAGCAACAAACTACAAATAACATAACTCTAATTAGCATGATGCACAATATCCAAAAAATGAGTTAAAAGTAACTCATTTATAGTATAAAAAATAGCTATGATAAATTTGTAATTTTGCTAAAAAATTCCTGACTTTGTTAATTTTCCAAAACACTAGGAGTAAAACGGTAATTGCTGTACTTTTAAGAAAATTACTGATTCGGGTTGAGGGTTAAAATTACAGTTTTAACCTCGATCAGTCACGAATTTTATAGAAATACCAAAAGAATAATTTTATGAATATTTAATTAGGGTTTTCAAAAAATTTCAAAAGTTTATAGATAGTTAAAATTATAGTTTTACCCCTAGTATTATTTGAAAAATGCTAAAGGCAGAAATTTTTGAGAAAATTATAAATTTGTCCCAAGTTGCTTATAAAATGTTTTTAGTTTATTTTTATAATATTATGCATCATTCTAACATGGTCCCTGCTATGCGTGTTTGTTGCTTATTATTTATTTCCTTTTTAGATCGTTTAATTGGTATAATTGCCAAACACATAAAAATGAGTTCAAGAATATGTGTGTTTGAATTGGCAAAAACTGAAAAACTGAACGGTCTGAACTTTCAAACATGGAAGAGGAGAATCTCACTTGCTCTAACACTTGAGCGTGTTGAGTACGTATTAAAGAAAACTAAGTGTCCGCCACCACCAGATGCAACTGAGCAACAAATAGAAATGTATAAAACATTTCTAAAAGATGACACAATAGCAAGGACAATCATGTTGACCTACATGGAGGATAACTTGATTAGGGTCTTCAAAGAATACGAGACCACCAAAGAGTTGTTTCATTCAATAACAGCTAAGTATGACACAATTATCAAATTACATGTGCAGTTACTACTATAAAAGTACAACTCTTTTAAAATGAAAGGAGATAATGTAGTAGAACATGTAAACCACATGTTAGTAATGGCTAGGGACTTAGTCATGGCAAAATCAGTCAACCCAAAACTAATGTAAATATCAATAATCTTAAACAGTCTACCCCCGTATGGAACAGGTCACTACTGCCCTCAAATTAGGGCCTAAGATTAACCTTTCTGAATTGCCCCTGAAACTAGCAATAGAGCAAGAACATATGATAAAAAATAAGAAAAAAAATTGCTAGTAGTATAAGATGAGATAGGGTCTAGCTCCAAACCCAACTAGAAGAAAAATAAACCAAACAAGAAGTTTGGCAAGAATAACAAGGACGGTCAAAATTTTAAAAAATCATAGGAAACCGCTTTTCGGGTCAAGTGTTTCAATTGTGGAAAGATGGGACACTTGAAGAGGAACTGCCGCAACAAGAGAAGTTAAAGGAAACAACCCACAGTGCGAACAGTCAGAGAAGCAGGACATAATCTACGTGATTTCAAAGTGTTTATACATGGACCACCTGATGGCATGTTGGTGGATAGACTCCAGAGCTATAAGGCACATCTCAAAGACCAAGGAATGGGCAATGGATCTTAAGGAATACAAACTAGGCGAACATCGAATCTACATGGGTAACAATACCTTCTCGGAAGTTTTAGGTATTGGGTCCTTTAGAATTTATGTACAAGGCAAACCGATTGTATTAACTGATATATTAATTGTGTCATCTATAAGGCGCAATCTGGTCTCGGTCTCTGCCTTAGTAAGGAAAGGTTTTGAGGTCAGATTTATCCCTCGCAATATGACTATGGGAAAGCATGGGAAAATATTATTCTTTAGAGAATTTGATGTAGAGCATGAACTGTTTAAATTCTGTGATAATGAAATCGGTACTTCTTCTGCTTATATTGAGTGTACCTTTAATGTTGATGTGAATAGGTGGCATAAATGCCTTGGGCATATAAGTTTGGAAAAGTTGAGGAAATTATTCAACTTTGACTGACTACCTAGATTTGAGGAAAATACTTTCAACAAGTGCGAAACTTGTATACAAGGAAAGATGACAACAAAAGTTTTTCCCAAGGAATCAACAAGAGCAACAACCTTGTTAAAGGTTATTTACATGGATTTATGTGGACCATTTAGAGTAAAGTCACATCATGAAAAGGTTTATTTTATAACCTTTATCGATGATTACTCTAGATATATGTATTTATATCTTTAGCACATAAATCTAAGGCACTAGATACTTTTAAAAAATATAAGCATGAAGTGGAAAACCAATTAGGGCATTCAATCAAAGTCTTCAGATCAGATAGAGGTAGTGAATATACATCGGCAGAATTTCTTGAATTCTGTAAAGACTTTGATATTGCAAAGCAAAATATAATGCCTAGGACACCTCAATAAAATGGTGTAGCTGAGAGATACAACAGAACCTTGTTGAATATGACAAAATCAATATTGATTAATGCCTCTCTACCAAGGATATTTTGGAGAGAAGCAATCAGTATAACAGTTTACATACTCAATAGAGTACCGTGTAAAGTTGTATTCACTACACCATACGAGATGTGGTTTGAAAGAAAACCCAACAAACCTGTCTTTTGACACAATAAGAGAAAAAAATTAACTAAAACTGGGAAGGGCAATAATGTAAAATCGTAGCCCGGTATATTGTAATTTTTACAAACTACCAAAGGATAAAAAAGACTTTTTGCTCAATAAGGGCAAAACAGTCTTTTTATTAGGGGTAGTTTCATAATATTAAAAAACTGGCTGGTGTAGAATGGACTTTTCAGTCCGCTGCTCGAGGCTTTTTCAAAACCGAGAGCGGTTTCAGAAAACTGCTGGTTTCAGCCCGTGGTTTTCGTTTTTGTTTTTAAATGAAGAGAGAGAGAGAAAGAGAGAGGGTCTGATTCTGGAAAGAGGGAGAGAGAGGGGGGTTCTACGGGCGGTCGTCGTCGGCTGGCGTTCTTGCTGTTTCTTTTCTCAACTGCAGCCGATGACCTTCTTGCCGTTACTAGCCAGTGTTCTTGTCGTTTCTTTTTTCAATTGCAACCTTCTTGCTGTCACCGGTCGGCGTTCTTGCTATTTCTTTTGCCGTCTACTGTTGTCTCTAGCCTTTCGGCCTTTAGGCCGTCTGCGGCTGTCTTTGGCCTTTCGGCCTTTTGGCCGACTGCCTTTTAGGGTTGTCAGGCTTTCCGGCCGACTACCTTCAACCTCTCCTCCTTTCTCTCTTTTTTTTTTATTTTTTTTCTTCTTCTCCCTCTTCTTGTAAAATAACGTACCTGATTTGAGTTTTTTTTTTTTACAGAGTCAACAACGAGGCTCTGATACCAGTGATGGAGATCTTGAAGCCGACTGAAGCTTTCTTCGTAGCCGGTTGCCAAAGTCCGTTAACTTTCACTCTCCGTCCAATCTCCCAAATAAACCTACAGTGGAAATGGTGTGTTTGAGGTTTCCTTACAACGGTCTTTTCTAGAGAAACAATATTCGATATTTTTGTGTATTGTATATCAGTCATTCTATATACACACTGCTCTTATTTATAGAGCAGTGCCTGCTCCACGTCTCCTAGCTTTTCACGCTAGGTTTCTCTCATCCGGAGCATCTATATCCGGACTGTTATCGTATTTTCCGATAACGGTCTGGCGGTTACAAGGCCTCATCTGTAACTCCTGCCATGGTAATGGTCTGGATGGCCAGTCCAGCTGTTATCGTGCTGAGTTGCCGAGAATGGCCACTCTGTAACGTCTATAACAAAGGGCAACCAGTAGTCTCGCCCTTTCAAGCACATGAAAAAAGAAAGTCGCGCTACTTCCTTCACTGGTACTAAACTGAGCGTTACCGACAATCAAAACTATTGGCAAAGCTATTTTCGATGGTCGGGAAAACCATCAAAATAAGTTTGTAAGAAACAAGTCTGGCAAAAGTAGAGGAAGAAGACACTTATGTTGAAGGCAATGGTGGAGAGAAGAAGACGCCCCTCACCCAGCCGTCTCCTTCTCAACCAGACTCACTCTGTAATCTCTATCTCACGATAGTGGACATTCTACATATCTCCCTTTAATATGATAGGGGTTTGTAAACACCCAAATATAATTTTAATTTAGAAAATTGGTTTCTTAAACAATTAATTTGAAGGTACACGAAATGATATCTTGAATCTTAATTTTTACAAAATAAGTTCATATAAGAAAGCACATCAAGATTATTTTAAAAGAAAAACAACCCGTGATTGAGAGTTCTATTATAATTCAATTCGATCATAGATTCATATCTAAATTCAAATCTAGCCGAAAAGATCAGATAGTTACAAGAGAGATCTAGATCCAATTTACCTAGAAATCTAATTGGTTTGAATTTGGATATGCCATTAAGAAGGGAATAAGATCCAGATTGGAAAGAAGAACATGTCTACGGGCCACAGTAAATTAAGCCTTTCAGCAGTTATCAGAGTCCAAAATGAGCCTTGAGTTTGATCTTTTTTTTTAGCACGCATAGTAATACCAAATCCATGACTACAAACCATCTTGGTTCAGATGTCACTAATGGACTCATATCTGCCTCGACAGGATCTAGCGAACTTGACCTCGCCCAAGTACATATGGCCCAATTTAATTCTTATATGTATGTGAATCTAAAATACATGGACTTGAACCGATTCAGTATTTGATGTAAAACATATGAACGGACGGCTTACTATGTGGACCAGGGTGGATGAATTTCTCACAAGAATTAAAGACTGCAATGCCATCTATATCGTGACGACCTCACACATTGAAAGTGGTTCATTTGAAGTTGTCTTTTACACAATAAAAAGGAAAAGTTGGACCTTGCACTATAAATAGGAAGCCCGGTTAGACCTGTGGATCATCGGAGAGCTAGCAAGGAATCCTCAAGCAATTTCTCTCTCTCTCTCTCTCTCTCTCTCTCTCTCTCTCTCTCTCTCTCTCTCTCTCTCTCTCTCTCTCTCTCTCTCTCTCTCTCTCTCTCTCAGTGTGTCTGTTCGTGAAAGAACATACGAAGAGGGCAACTCCAGGTGGTGACTCTCTTGAAGATTCTCATTGCAGTGTTCAACAACTGAAGCAAATCGGCTCCCTGCAGTTTCTTTCCTTTAGGTTCTATGCGTAAGCTCTGTTGAATTTAATGGTGAAGTTAATTATTGTTGAGTCCAATTAAGCGTCATGTAATATTAATTCCATTTAGTTCATGGTGAATACTCTCTTTAAAGCTCAATTGATAATTTTTTAATAAAGTGTGATGTGTGTAGGATGTTGTGCATGTGAATATTATACGATATTATTTAGTGCTATATTGCTTTAGGAAAGGAATTCCACATGTTTGTGAATATTCTCTTAAAAGCTTAATTGACAATTTTTTAATAAAGTGTGATGTGTGTAGGACGTTGTGCATGTGAATATCATACGATATTAATTAGTCTTATATTTGCTTTCGGAATGGAATTTCACATGTTCTTTATATATATATATATATATATATATATATATATATATATATATATATATATATGGTAGCTGAACTGTGTTCTAAAAACTTTCGGATAGGACGCGAATGCATATGTGCTGGTCAGACTTGGACTCTCGTGAATTCTCTACTTTTTTTTGCATAAAAAGTTTTAAACTACAAAATTGCGACGTCTATTGCTTTATTATAAAGCTCATATTAAGACTCTTTAATATGTAATTAGTGAAAATTTGACGGTTGCAAGTGACAAAGGAAGTTGAAAGTCCTTGGAACATCCTTAGCCTCCCAATCCTCGTTGTTGAAGCGATAAGTTTTTGAATTTGCACAAGAAAGAATGGAGAAGTTGAAAGAAAGGAAAGAAAAATGGTTGTCGCAAGTGGGAAAGGAAGTACTAATCAAATCAGTTGCTCAAGCAGTCCTGAACTCTCGTGAATTCTCTACTTGGACTCTCGTGAATTCTCTACTTTTTTTTGCATAAAAAGTTTTAAACTACAAAATTGCGACGTCTATTGCTTTATTATAAAGCTCATATTAAGACTCTTTAATATGTAATTAGTGAAAATTTGACGGTTGCAAGTGACAAAGGAAGTTGAAAGTCCTTGGAACATCCTTAGCCTCCCAATCCTCGTTGTTGAAGCGATAAGTTTTTGAATTTGCACAAGAAAGAATGGAGAAGTTGAAAGAAAGGAAAGAAAAATGGTTGTCGCAAGTGGGAAAGGAAGTACTAATCAAATCAGTTGCTCAAGCAGTCCTGAATTTCATAATGGGTGCTTTAAATTACCAAGACTGTCGCCGCATAGAATCGCTTACATACAACTTTGGTAGGGCAGCAAGGAAGGCGAGAGAAGATAACATATGATCAAATAGACAAAACTGACTAACCGAATTCCCTTACGACAAAGGTCCTTAAAGCAAGATATTTCCCCAGGAAGTTATTTGGGTACTGAAAGGACGAGGCTTATGGCGCATTGGAGATGACATATCAGTGCAGATCTGCGAGGATCAAGATCTGGAGTCCGGTTACAGAACCGGAACCTACAGCAAAAGTAGCCGGTCTCATCAATTTAGGAAACGGCTGGAAAAGACGGCAAACAGAATTTTCTACAGTTCAAAGCAAACCAGATACTGATACCACTTTCATAAGAAGCACACAAGATCAAAAGATGGGTCTTAGGGAAGACAAAGATACCACTTCATACGAAGGATCACCAGAACCGACCCAGGGCCCAGCTCCACAGAAAAAAGTAGAAACGCAAGTTGGAACAATATTTCTAGCAAAGAGTGGAAAAAATCCTGACCAAGTCTTTCATCGAAGTAGCTCGTCTTAGTCCACTCAGGAAATTAGAAGTCCCCGAAAGAACCGAGTGTGATGTGGAGATTGCTAGATCATCGATTACCGACTAGAGCCAACTTAAAGGAACAAGGTATGAACAACTTAAACTATTGTTTATATCAATACAGTGTGCCCACAACAATCAGAAAGGGGTTGCCCTTGGCCTAACAAAATCATGCTCATGGACCTAGAGGTGGAGAGCGACTCCCTAGAAAGTTATCAAACACCTACAAAGAGGGACCTTAGACGTTCTTCTAAGCATGTCAGGAGAGCAGGCAATGGAGTGGCACATGAACATGAACCAGAACGCCGAGGATTGATATTCCAAGAGCGTATATAGATATGGGAATTGCCGCAAGAAGCTCGCAGTACTTTACTGGCAGCACCTTTCAGAAAAAAGTCATTGTCGTTTCTTTTACATGGAATCTACGGTGGCAAGCAGCTGCAAACTGCAGGCAGCTATGGAATCAAGGAGCCGTTCATGGCCAATAACTCTTGCACCAAGTTTTGCAGCCACAGAGTTCGCTTCTCTGACGATCTGCTCCATCGCACCACCTTCTGGAACCGGGACTCCCTTGGTGCGATCGACATAATAAACTATGATGATTGATGGACTGCATGATCGACCTTCACTGCTTGCAAGAGAATCAGGAAGAGTTTTTAGAGCGGTACCCCCTGCGGCTAGCACTAGGTCTTCTAGGTATCTTCTGTAAGATCCCTCAAACTCGCCGATGAAATAGAAATTCAACCCGTTGAAAAGTGGAGGCTCCTGCATCATTAAAGCCAGAAAGGAATAGATTCAGGTGTTTATGCAACAGGAAGCATCACATTTATCAGATCAGCGTCAACAAAAAGAACTTGGAAAACAAGCAGATTGGTTCCATTAATGGTGCATTTGAATAAATTCTCAAGAATTCACTTGTGAACGAGAATTTTATGTTGCTGTCATCTTATTAATGCCTGCACATTCATCTTTGTCTCCAGTGCTTGGAAGAAGTTCTAGAATTCATGCCTTTGTATGCGTACATCTGCTCGTGCACATGTATGCACGCGTTGTGTGGTGTGAGAAAGAGAGAGAGACCTTAGCTATTGTTCTAATCCTCCCTCTTCTTGGACCCTCGTAACATCCATGAATGTCACGTTGTATCTCATACGGCTCTTCGCTAACTGGAAGCTTAGCTTCCATGCACGCCTTGAGCCCTATCCACAAACACGAAGGATTGAGTGAGTTATCAAGACAAAGAGGAACAATCAGCCGTATCCACTATCTAAACGTGAAATTACACTAAATCTTCTGCACAAAACCCAAAGAGAAAAAAATCTTCTTTTCTGGAAAAAAGAAATATAATAGCAAAGTTCAATTTACTCGGAAAAAGCCTATCAACTGGGGGAGGGGGGGGAAGCCTGCGTAAACGAAAAGCTTACAGTTGATGTTCAGTATCCATTTCCCGGTCAATATCGCCATCAATACTTTCAAGGTTCTGCTGCAACAACCATTGTCATCAACAGATGCAATGACGTGTGTAACACTAGAATCCCAAGACCTGGAGACAGCTACGCCTGTCAAACTTGCGAACTCCATGACAATCTCCTGAAAATTATACAAAAGCGCATTATGCACAGATAATTGGCCTCGAATTACAAGACAAAGCACTGTTCTCTAGGCAACCAACTCGGAACGAGTATAGGAGAAAAATAAAGGGACTAGACATGCAAACATATGCATACATGCATGCACATTGTGCTTGGGTTACACGAAGCCTATAGGAAACTTGTAATTTTCTTTATCTTCTGCTGAAAACTTGTGAAGTATTAACTTTGAGGAGAGAATACCACTCGTCGGAGTGGAGGTACATTAAGATTAACCGTAGAGAAAGGGCAAAACAAATCTCAAAGTCATCGTTGATAGACACACGTGAGGGTGCAATAAGTGTGTTTCGGTTGAAACCGAGTTCCCCAATGGTGGAGGATGTGACCTTGTTTTTCTATGAAAAACAGGGGCAGCATATATAAGCCAGTATTTCACTGTGCTAGAATACATATCAATGAATATCGGATCAAAAGGGATATTGATAGAATACAACATTGCATCATTGTGTGACTTAATATCGAACTGTATCCAATGACACAATATGATATGGGAGTATATCTATACGTATCAGTACCACATGCATAATAGACCTCAGTAATCAATATCCTTCTTTTAATTTATATATCTTAACCTGTTGTGCTTCAACTAATTGCTTTTTTCAATGATTAATGTGTCCTGGTAGTTGAGGTTTCTCGGGATTTTTAGAAAATTTAGTGATTTTTTAAACTTTTCTTTAAGTACCAAACAGTTGGCATGCATCAATGCATATCTGCGGTATAGCAACTATTAAGCCCAACAATAAGGACTTCATGTCGATATGGCCTGCATTGGTATGAAATCTTTCCAGGGAAGGCATTCATTTTAGCCTGCATGAAAAACAGGCGCATTTCCATGTGAAATAAACCTCTTTCCAACTTTTTCATGCCAGATAATATCCATGAGATAAGGATAAAAGGTACATTATGAAATACAAACTAACCTTTTCTGAAGAAGTGAGCGCAGACCCACAGAGCACCCATTTATCGGATCTGCCACACGTATCTATACATTCTTTGTTTTGCTGGTCTGCTTTGAGGAAGCTTGATGGTTCAAGTTGGATCCTATCAAAATATAACAAAATTGTAACATTGATAGGTGAACTTCATCAATAACGCCTTGATGCTCTGAGAGAAATATACAATATAAAGCTACAAAAAACCCTACCGAGAAATATTCTTTGACAAACTGGTCAAGTTTTCCTACTCTTCCCAGAGCACAGTACATCATACATAAAGAATATATGCAGGAGAGATCATAACTTGTAAACTAATGAGACTTGCATCAACTCATAGCTTACTTTGAAAGCACTGACAGACCAAACTCTGACCAATTTAGGTCAGAATAAAATCTGAACTTGCCCACAGCACTATAGGAGAGAGCGAAAGACGAGCCATGTAGAACTATAGTAAATTAAACTTGTACCCAAGCAAATAGTAATAAGGAACCACGTACAGGTGCACCAAAATTAGTAAGCTATAAAGAACAATTAGCTGCATAACTGAGCAATGGCAAACACAACACATGGAGGGCCTCACCTGCTTTTCTTTTTGGACTTGGACTTCTCACCTGGAAACCTTAGTGAAGAATGAATAGGGCAAAG
The DNA here is from genome assembly GCA_036023115.1 of Brasenia schreberi. Taxonomy (NCBI): domain Eukaryota; kingdom Viridiplantae; phylum Streptophyta; class Magnoliopsida; order Nymphaeales; family Cabombaceae; genus Brasenia; species Brasenia schreberi. The sequence continues at coordinate 7,403,156 of JAYKKT010000045.1, read as the reverse complement.
CATTAAGTATCTCTCCTGCAGAAGCAAGATTACCAGCTTAAACATTTGCAAAGAATACATAGGGAAGGTTTCCCTGAACTCAGAAGGAATTGCAATGAAGGGTTGCTTACACCATCCCAACGGCAGCCAGGGATATCTGCTGCACATGGAACATGAAAGCTCCGGCGACAACTCTTCGCATAGCATCCAAGAGCAGCTCCCTTTTCTCCACACTTGCTGCATTTTATCTTTGAACTTCTTGCAACTTCATCTTCCAAATTCTGTACATTCTCATCCTCATAGTATGCCTTAGGTGCCCTGTTGTTGAATTCTTTAGCTTTCCACAAAATCTTTATAAACTTTTTTACACAAACACAAGGAGAATATGCAAAATTTTGGAAAGATCATGTTTTACTCAAGTTAGCCGACCCCATCTAGTATGGGAAAAGGCTTAGTTGTTGTTGTGTGTTTTACTCAAGTACGGTTAACAACCAAGAGATAATAGCTAATCCTTTACTCCTACAATTAACTGAAAAAAATATCAATCCCACAACTTTCTGATAGATAAATACTGATATAGAATCTCATCAAAGTAGGAAGCACCACGATATCAATAGAAGCTTCTCCAAACAAATTTATCGGAGTGAGAACAGCAAAATACCATTCAATACACTTCTCATGAGCATGCACAACACCAGGTTGGTCCGTTTGCAATATTGCCACAGCTTTGCCTTTTAAGTAATGTAACAGAGGGCCTGAAGCCTGAAATTAGGAATTAGTCAAACTTTACAAGTTGCACAAAATTTTCTCATTTATCCAAACCGTCAGAAAAGCAAAGGGGAAATTTCCTCGTGAAGAGACTTCACTTGTCAGGTAGTAGAAAATATATGCTATTCTTTCATAATCTCAACAGTTAAAGCAAGAGCCAAAATATGTATGCAGCCTCAAATTTCTATTCTGCCAAACAAAAGAATCAAACCCTTTCTTCCATGTAGAAAATCATGTCCATGGGGAAATATGATGCAGCAAGCCACTAAAAGTACCACTGAAAAGACAAGGAAAAGAAGTGTGATCGCGTACCAAAACAATGAAACCCAAGGACATTTAATAAATGACTGGAGGTCCTTAAATTTTTAAACTCTACAATAAGACTTAGACATGGTCAGTTTGGAACTAGCCTGGTGGTTCAAACCAAAACCACACCACGAGTGAAACCAGCAGCAATCGGAATCGTCCGAACCAACCTGAAATTGTAACTGGAATAGGAGATCCCCCAGTTCAGTTATGGTTTATGGTATCTACAAACCGGCTCGAAACCATTGGCTGCAAACTGCCACTAATTAAGCTTTTTATGTTTTTTCCAATGCTTATTTTCACAAATTGATCAGTAACTCAATGTCAAGGTGCTCCCTACTGTTATGGTTGGTGGAGAGTTCAACTCACAGAGAGCACATTTGCTCTTTGTTTTTTAAAAAAATGAAACAGCTGAACCACCCCGAACCAGCAGTTCCAAAACCAGAAGCAGTTTGGCGGGTTTGGTTCCAATTGAAGGTTCCAAGCAACCCGAAACAAGTGCTTTCAGTTTTTACCAGAACCGAAATATCTAATAAGACTTAAACATAAACATAATCCTCTAGCATACTGTGGCAGAAATAGCAAAGGGTTGCAACAATAATTACCTCCGAGTCCCTAGAAGATTGACAAAATGCACATATTACATTCTGAGATGAAGAGTAGACTGCACCAGTACTTGATTTTGCACCTGGCTGGAATATGCCTTCAAAGTGATCACTTTTACTGTGGGTCCCAGCAGCAGTAAGTTGCCTTTCCAGATGTCCATCACATGAAGCTGCTCTGTTTATTAACATCGTTGAGCTATTAAGATTTAAGTCGGAACTTCCATGTAAGTTGACAGAAGTACCCAGTGGAATAATGTTAGTGGACGCAATAGAATAAGAATTTGACTGTGTCATAGCTTCTTCTTTTGCATCATTTTCTACAACTGCAGAGCAAACATTATTGAAGTGAGTCAATTGACCCTCCAGTCCGATATTACCAAACCCACTATTTGAAATGTTCTGCTTCTTGGAAAGTCTATCATTTGGCACATTCTCTAAGAGCCTCTTGTAACACTCCTCACCATTCTTTATGAGATGCTGCCCATAAAATTTGTGATTTTCATGGTGCAAACGCACCACAACATCACCTTGCATCTTCGTGACTTCAGTATCAACATCAACCTGTTTACCTCTCTGCAGCCTAGGATCAATATTTGTTCCAACATTCTTAGAGCTTGGTCTTGTGAACTTATTGTTTTTCTCTTCATAATTTAATACAGGTACTTTCTTGCCCGCATCATATGCACTGATCGCATTCTCAATGTCAGGAGAAACCTGAACCCTTTTAGTTGCAGGATATAACTTAGTTATAGATTTCATACCAGACCGATGATCAACTTGTGGAGATTTACTTGATTCATATCTTGATACTGCATTGGTTTTTTCCTCAATTATAGTGTCATTACCATCACAGACTACCTTTACATCTGTACAAATTGAATTCATACATCAGGTACTAACAGAGTAGACAGGTTGATCGCATTAGGGTAGGGAGACCCGAAGCTGGTTAAACATACCAGAACAATTATCCCATAGTTTTGATTGTGAAAGTGCGGCTGCAAATGCTGCATCCATGCCTTTGTATATGTTCACCATCTGCTCCATATGTGGAGCGGGATGCAATTCTGCAATAAGTAACACAAATATCAGATAACAGAGTTTAAAACATAATAGAACAACTTGCACAATATATGTGGATGCATGACCTTATGTCAGTATTTAGAATGGGCTCCAACATTTGGGAGAACTTTTGGTTCAGTGCTCTGCAGATACTAACATATCAGCACATGATGGCGACAGGGTAGAACCCAACATTTGAGAGCACTTTTTCTAGTAAGAAAATACAAAATTGCATACTCAGTAAAGCCTTTTATGTAAATTGACAGGGTCCACGTATGCCATTACAAAATGAAGCATGCCAAATGGTCAATCAGATCAGACTAAGCAGATCTAGAATGCACATTTGAACTGCTCCTAGATGGTATAATACAAAAAACACAACAATATATTACACGTATAGGTCTAACATGAAGCCTTTTGCAGTTATATGTAAAATAACAATGACAAGATGCACATGTATAAATAGTTAATAACTTGGAAAGTTTCAGATCCATGATATATGTTACTGATCCCCGTGACCTCCAGCAGGCATCAACTCTCACAAGCCAATCCATCCCTCAACTCCTCTACTAAGTTACATGCATAATCTTTCAAAAGGAGTCACAAGTTCTTGATCCTCCAGTCAAAAGTTTTAGGTTAAATTGCAAACATCATAGTGAATGGCTTCACTCCAACGGCAAGCTGCATGTTTCAAAGGATGCTTGCAGCTTTAAAAAATGACTAGTAAAATATAATAAACAATACAAGCCTTGGAACTACATTTGTATATCAATATTCATCCACTAATTCTGAAACGAAATAGAATGCCATAGTAGAAAAGTATATTGATGTCTTGATGGAGAAACTAGTTAAGTGAATCCTTAGAAGTTGCAAAACAATTTCTGATTTCGTCCTCTCACATAGTTTGCAATACATGAATGAATAGATAAGGAAAATATAAATGGGGTTTAACAAACAAATTACCTTGCCAGGAATAAGGTTCTTCACAAACAGGGCAATTGAGTTGAGATTTTGTCAGTCGTATGACACACGGACTATAGCATGCCATAGAAAGGATATTATTAACAAACATTTGAAAAGATAATGTAAAGCCATAAGGGGTGTGCACTTTCTGTACATATAGGACAAATTGAGCTGCCTTTTACCTGCAAAATATGTGGCTGCAAGGAAGAGAAAGAGGTTGACTCAGCATGTTCAAGCTGCAAGAAAAGAACAGGTCAAGATAATCTTTTATCAACTTGTTGGTGCCTTCGAAGCACCTTTCATGAACACCCACACACACTCATGCAAAAGTCTGCTACTTTTAGTAAAGCTGTTTATCTTATTGCAAATTGGGACATGTCACTGAGGAAATTAGAAACAATGTAATACAATAAAAGAAAATACATTGCAGATTGCAAGCACAAACAAATGCATGAATATTAAGGAAAATATAATAATGCTTGTAAGGGAGAAGAAAATCAGGTAGACCAATATAGTTGATATAAGGCCAAAAGGCAATTAACAACAGCAAATTTGAACAAAATGTGCAATAATGTCAAGGGATTATTCTCTCGGCAGCAACAAAGGAGACAAGGGATAGGTATTTGTGTACATGTTCATGTGTGTATACCATGATATAATATAATTTCTTCTGACCAAATAACCATACTTTACCTAAACTATTATGTACGTTTTGAATCTAAGCGCTGGAAACTACATTGAATCTTCTTCTTCAAAATGAAGGATGCCATCTGGCTTGAAGGGAAGATTTCATTCAACAGTAATTTGTTAAAAGAGAGGAAATAAGAATAAACTGCCCAGCCAGGCAAATTATCCAGTAGATCATGCAATCAAGCATAACCAATGCAGTACAAAATTGCACGTAGTGGTACAGACAGACACGTAGAAGGTGGAATTGAAAATGAGCAATGTTTCATCAAGACAACGTATCTAGTAAAACTGTTGACAACAAGAAGATATAATAATGTGCAAGATAAAAAGAAGCGCCTCACAAACGAGTTCACAGCTCATCACATTTATAAATAAGGAAAAAGCAAGAATTGGTGTCGCTCTAACTTCTAACCTACATCCATGAGCTCTCTACATGATCATCTTTTTCACTTTATTTAACCAACGAAACTATTGCTCCACCAACATTACTTAACAACAGGTTTTCTTTTTTGTTGTACATTATTTCTCAGCTTTATCTTCATCAAAGAGTCTTCTCTCAGTACGACTCTTATTCGCTTATCACATCTCACGTTGAAGATACGCTGACATTTAAGTTTGAAGTGTCGCCATCTGGAATCACTAATATTTGAATCAGCTGCACATTAGCGGATCTACAATGAGCCAACAGTAGCTTATGAGCTTCAAACATACTTTGCCCCACCCTAAACTGCTCCATAGCCTATTTGCAAAACTAAACAAGTTGTTGCATCTTTTTATGCTCAACTCAAAGAATATTCGCTTCTTAGGATGCAACGAAACATAAATAAAGAGGATCGAACATAAGAGATATCGATGAACACGTATCTGAGAAATCACAAACGGTAGGATTGCAGATATACTCGACCCCGAATAAAGCATTTAAACACAGTTCATGTCGTAGAGTACAAACATTCATTTGAAGGAACTTCTACAGATTATCCATCAAAAAAAGAAAAGAAACGACTCAATAGAAACGAGGCGCATAAGAAAGATTTCTTACCAGATCGCGCATTTTAGCTCAATCTGCATTTTCTGAAGATGGAATATGCAAGGGTTGAGAGCTTTGCTGAGGTGCATTTTCTCCGACATCACGCCACGAACTCCTCCGATCTCGAGCGAAGTTAGGGCTCTCACAATGTAGAAGTTAGGCCGCACTCTTCACACACATACACACACAGGTTTGAAGGAGAAAGAATGGAAAGTGAATCTCGATCCCGCCATCTCCTTCCGCCAATTTTTTGAGTTCCCGCCCGCCCCTTTGTTTCTTCGGCGCGCCAAGGGGTACGAAATATTCTGTAATTTGTGCGTCTAGGGCCTTTGACTGATCTCACAGAGTCGAGTCGTGCTGGGTTGGTCAACTCGATGACCGTTTTGAGCAGTGGATGTGTGGTTATTGGAACTTGCCGGCTCCGGTCTACTTTCTCTCTCTCTCTCAAAAACAACCTTCCTTGTGGGCGTGAAGGATAGTGTTACCGCCCGTGAAAGGCTAAGTAACAATTCATCTCTCATTTTTTCCCCTATTTCATTTGCTCTTTTTTTCTTTTTTGATGTTTGAAAGATATCTCCACTTCTCCCCCTTTCTCCCACTTGAGATTATTTGAGGCCTACAGCATAGACGAAACGATGAAAAGCATTGGCTTATAGAATTTGAGGTTAGGGTTGTTTGTTTTGTCCTAGTTTTTTTGTTACCAGATGGAGGAGATTATAAAGAAATGGCCTTCTTGGACGTATGACAATTTCAGGACATCTAAGGGTAGTGAAGTTAGAAGAGCTAATGCTTTTTATTGTCAACACTAGGGGAAAAGAGAATGAATTCTTTTAAGATGATCAGTATTTTTGTTTTTATCATTTGATATTTTGTAATGCCCTTGGTTATCTTGTTTTGTCTTTCATTGATCTATTAATAAAAGGCTAAGTCACACAAACACTTCTAAGGGGTGGAGTGTCGACCTTGACACGGGTGCGACACCGATACCGTGTCAGTACGGCATGGCAAAAAAATGCAAAAAAAATAAAAATTGTAACTCGCGGTTTTATCGTCTATGGTGTATTTATCCTACAGAACCCGATAAAAGAGGGAGTAATCCGTGAAGACGATGAAACTGAAGACTCTTAGTCGACTCGTGACCTTATCTCCCATGATGACCACCTGAGTTACCTCACCATAGTTTCCAAAATGCTCTTTAAGCTTGTCTTCCATCATCTCCTATGAAACTCCGCTAATAAACATAGAAAAATATCTCAACGCAGACCTTTTTCACTTCCTTTTGTGTGGATATTTCATGCTTCAAAATCTGGTATCGATTTTAAAGTTCGGGTTTTTTTGGATAAATGAGTCCGGATAGTGAAGATTGATTTGTGTATTATGATGAAATTAATAGTTGTTTACCATTTATGTGTTTTGCTTTAATATAAAGTTGTGTACTTGCTATTGTCATATACTTATGTTAATTGATGTCTAACTTGTTGTAGCTTGAATATTATATATAATATATAATATTATATACCCTATCCGTGTCGCTACACCCAAAATTTTTGAAATTTGTCATATCCCGTATCCACACCCGTGTCCACACCCGCACCCGTGTGACATAGATAAAAGGAAGATGTGGATTGAGTAGTCAGGTTGTCAAGAGGAGCCTTAACCCTTAAAGCTAGCTAAAATGGGTGTAAATTTATTGGATGCTAGCCATAGGTGGCTGAGTTATGGCTGAAAATGGTGGTTGCAGCTGCACTTCCCAAAACTATCAATCCTATTATTTTGATTTTCTACGAGATGATAGTATAATGTTTTGGGGTAAATTAAATTGTTCTCTCTTTGCATTTCTGTGATATATGGCATTAAAGTTAGATTATGTTTTATCTGTAAGGAAAAGAAGACTCAGTGTAGATATTGCATTATGTTCGAAGGAGTAAATCAAGGAATTTATAGGTCAAACAAACAATGACGTCCACATTTTCGTCCATAGCAGAGCAATATATATCGATCTTATGGTACTCTTCAAGAAGAATATGAAAGATTCAACACTTATATGGCCAAAAGATATACAATATATATATGTGTGTGTGTGTGTATGTATATAATTCGTTAAGGGGCGGGGAAGGGCTAGAGTTGTGAATGTGATCTTTCCTTAATGACTTGGTTGTTTTGTTGTTATTTTCGTGTAGATTCTTTTTTCATGAACGTGTAGTTGGTGCTCTTAGAGTGTCACTGTTAGATATATGTGCCAAGTGTAGACACTGAAAAATCCCGCCTCTGGTTCTTAGGCCTGAAGCGAATCTTTTCATGTGTCTAAGTCGTATTTTAGCAAAAGGGTGTGCCAGCTAGCTTGCTTAAGCTAGCGAAGAAACGTTTTGAAATCTGACTTCTATCGGGGCGACTGTGAGCAAGCAAGTTCTTTTCGTCGCAGACCTTCTTCCACCGATACATAAGGGTCAGTCTGTACGCTTAGAAAATCGAGTTTTAAATATGATAACCTAGGGAAAATATTTGAGGTGTTCGATTGGGCTGATTTGTATGGTTTCAAGTTTTATTTTCACATGGATTTGCACGTGCCTATGTTTTTCTTTTTATCTCTTTTCGGGCCAACTAGGTGTGTGTGTGCACAAGTGACCTAAGTTGGGCGATTTTGAGCGGGAGTGTGGAGCTTGCTTTGATGCAATATGTGTCCTAACTCGTGGTATGGCGTATATGCAATGCAAACTCACGCAACTCCAAAGGGAAAACCCGAATTGAAAGACAATGCGGAAGGGAAATGACTTAATGTACATTTGCAAAAGAGAAATTGCAAAAGGGAAATATGGCTATATCTTAAGAGCGGAAAGGCTCAATTGTGCAAGTGTGTGTCGTGTATATATGTAAAGACTACGCACACTACTGAACCTTAAAACCCAAATCTTAAAGACATAGCTGAAGGGAAATACTTATAATATATATGGGCCCGAAGGTCGTCAACGTGTGCGTGGGTGTTGTGTGTATATTGAAAGACGACTTTATAAATGAAACCCAAATACAATTGCAATAGGTCTTGACTAAGGTCTTGGGAGTAAGAGCGAAAGCTCAATGTGTGTGAGTGTAGAATTGAAATACTACGCACACGACATGAATGAAACCCAAATATAATTGCAATAGGCCTTGACTAAGGTCTTGGGAGTAAGAGCGAAAGCTCAATGTGTGTGAGTGTAGAATTGAAATACTACGCACACGACATGAATGAAAACACCCCCAAAACGAAATTCCAATAGGCCCTTACTAGGGTCTTGGAAATAAGAGCGAAAGCTCAATGTGTGTGAGTGTGAAAATTGAAAGACAACACACACGACTTAATGAAAACCCACGCAACTTAAATTATATACGTATAGATATATCTTAAGGGCTGATTAGGCCCGTGTGTGTGCTATAATCGCATGCAGCTAAGAGCGGAATAGGCTCAAGTGCACGTGTGTGTGGGTGTACCAAACCACATTATTACAAGCAGGGGGAGACAACGCTCCATTATTACAACCCCGTATAAAATTTAATTAAGTATAAGCAAGTCTATAACAAGGACCGAGTTAGGCACTTACGTATAGCTGGTCCGGGTGTGACTTGCTTGCACTTGGGCTAGAGTGAGTCGCCTTGGGCTGCAAGAGGGAGCTCCTTGGATGGGCACAGCAAGTGGATGTGCTGGCCGAAGGATGGAGGTGCAGGTCCTTCGCCAAGTGGGGGGGGAGTGCTGTCTTGACTGGGCTTGAAGTGATTAGAGAAGGTAAGTGGAACTAGGGTGTGTCACTAAGGCTTGGGGTAGGTCTTAGGGAGAGGTAAGGTTGAGGGTGTAAGGCACAACTGGTTAAGGGAAGAGGGGCAGGTGGTGCAGCCGGGTGATGCTGGCCGAATGGTGGAAGGTGGCAGGTGGTGCAGCCGGGTAGATGGGATTTTAGCTAGGCTAAAGGAGAGTGGCGGGTGTGTGGCTAGGAATGGAGGGGAGTGGAGAAGAGGTGATGTTGAGATGGGGTACTAACCGGGATGGAAGGGCTGGCCGAAGGATGGAGGTGGCGGGTGGAAGGGATCCTGGCCGAATGGTGGAAGATGGCGCCGACTGAAGTGGGGAAGGTGGAGAGTGATGTTGCCGAAGTGGAGTGGAGTGGTGTTGCTGGCCGGGTTCCAAGAGGGGAGCAGGTGAGAGAGGAGAGAAAGGGCTGGGTTGCCCAAAGATTCATGCAAAACCTGCCCCAAAAGGGGGTTTTTTATAGGCTTAGTGGGGTCGGTTGGGCTGGTATTGGGGGTGGTGGTTTAAGGGTATGGTGGTGGTGGTTTGGGGGAGTATGGTGTGCTAGATATTTAGGTGGGCCAAATATTTGTTTTGGGTGGTTTGGGGATATGGTGTGCTAGGTATTTAGGTGGGCTGGTTTAGTGGTTTAAGGCTTAGCTAGGTGGGTTGGGCTTAGGGTGAGGTTTAGTGGAGTGGGTTAGGTGTTTAGGCTAGGATTAGGGTGAGGTTAGGGGGATTAGGCTAGGTTTAGGGAAGTGGGTTAGGTGATTAGGTTAGGATTAGGGATGGATTAAGGAAGTGGGTTAGGTGATTAGGCTAGGATTAGGTTGGGTTTAAGGGAAAATGGCTAGGTAAGGTGGGTTAGCTTAGGGTTAGGGTTAGGAGCATCCCTTTGCATGACCCATGGACCTAGTTGCAGCAAATTGGTGCAGCCCTAGGTTAGGTGTAGGTGCATACAAGCTTAAACCCACACTCATTAGGCTAACCACCCAAAACTTGACACAAAAGTCAAGCTTATCACATTTTTACTCATATTTTATCCCCCCATGCTCTCTCATGCCCAAGCTTTCCACGTGAATTTCTTGTGGGCCCCACCTCCATTTATGAGAAAGTGATGTGGGCCATGGATGTGGATATTGGATTGGATCTTTGGATCGAAATCCAAATCCATATGCATGTTTGGATTTGGATATGGATATATATGGTCCAGATCCGATCCAAATCTGAATTTTTGACTCCTTCATGGTATGTTCGAAATGAACGGTTTGTGCGGGGCCTAACAGCATCAGTACTCCGTCTTACGTTAGGTCTTTGCCAATATTGTCATCCGCTCCTCTTTCACCTTCTAGAGATCATTTCAAACAGTTTTGTTGATAACAGGGGCTTGGATGTCCGAGATTCTGGGGATGAATCTGATACGAGAGTTGATGTGTCGGGCTCGACATGTGCTCTGGTTTTGGGCTCTCTTTCGTTCCTTTGGTCCTGCTTTCATCAGGCCAAGTCGCTTTGTAGGGTTTCAAAACACCTTTTTAAAAGATTTAAAACTATACAACACATATTTTAAAACATATATGATTTAAACATATATACAGGATTGCTTGGAAGGCTCTTGAGTTTCCAGACTCAAAATAGCCCTTTGGGGCAGCTTTTACAAAACCAGGTGTTTTGAGAAAATCGAGGGATTTTGGGGTGTTTACAAATGCCCCTCTTTGGCATTATCCAAATTAATTTGGATAATGGCAAAGACGACAACACCCCTTTCAATGTCTCTTTAGATCTATCCACGAAAATATGGGATCATCCCAATTTTTAGCAAAATCTCTCTTTTAAAACCCTGATAGGAGGAGATATCACGCCAAAGGGATATGTATGGAATCTGGTCCTAAAATGGGATCATGTTATGCAAGTGTCCATGCGTGGATATGCAGATGCATGACATGGATGGGGTGCCAAGAATGACGACCTCCCAGAGACTAGATATGGTCGAACTCTTGAGACTTACGAAGGCCTGCTGCTCCAAGTGAGCAGACCTATGTTGTTCGATGTTCGATTTTTCAAAATCTATTTACAAAAGGGAAACACTGCTTTGAGCCTCAATCCTAAGGATGTCGAGCTCTTCGTGTTTGCCTTTGCTTGAGTCTTGACACTCGCTAATCTAGCGGAGGTTTTATAAGAAAACAAGCTACATTTCAATATTCCTACGTCTTACTCGAAACGTCGAATTCTCAAACAAAATGAAATTCAAGTAAGTAAATCCTATTTTTACTTTAGGATTCCTCGAAATGAACCATGTTTTACTTGGGATAAGCTAGGGATGGGAAAGAGATACCACAGTCCCTTCTGAAGCGTCCCATGGTTTAAGGCATAGAAGGCGGAAAACTGCTCTTTTTGAGCTTTTTGGCCTCTTTTTTCCTTTTTTCATAGAGGGTCTCCCTTTGGGAGTATTTTTTCTTTAATCCCTCTTTTTCACAAGACAATCAAATTTTTCTTTTTGATTCTGGTTTCTTTCTTTTGGAAAGAGACTTTTGGTGGGGAATTCCCTTTGTTTTGGCCTTGTTTTCCTTTTGGAAGGAGAAGAGAAGAGGGGAGGACTTATCCCAAGGTCACACTCGATCCATTCCAGATCAGTCTATTTAGAAATTGCACGTACTACTTGGAAGTATCTTGCTATATTGAACTAGGCCTTTCTTTGTACGAAAAAGGATTTTGAAATGTAACCACGCGTTTGGAAGACTCCACTCTTTCACAAGTGCGAATTCTCTCACTCGAGGTCATATGATTCGCCTTTGAACCTTACTTTCGAAGTTTAACCTTACTTTCGAAGTTTCAAAGCAGCTATCCCTAAGGGTTTTCAAAAATAGGAATTTAACCCAAATCCTACACATAATACTTCTTTAAGTATTGAATATTGATAGAATCTGCTAAATTCCTACCTTCTACATCGATCAACCAATATGAGTTGTTCGTGGTGGTTGCACATACACTATAGGGTCCATCCCACTTGGGGCGCCACTTTCCAAGGGGATGTGGGCCATGATAGTGGATGATTTTCAAAACCAGATCTCCCACTTCAACGTGGCGAGGTCTCATGTGCTTGTCATAATGTCGGGCTATCCTTTGCTGGTATGCATGAGCATGATCCATAACAAGGAGTCGCCTCTCATCTAACAAATATAGTTCGGCCATCCTAGCATGCTGAAGTGTCTCTAGGGGCAGGTCGAGTGCAATGGATATATGGAATGAATGCAATTGTGTGTGAATGGGAAGAATGGCGTTTGTGCCATAGACCAATTCAAATGGTGTGACATTCGTGGGAGTCCGAATGGAAGTCCTATAAGCCCATAAGGCTTCATCTAGCTTCTCGTGCCACGTCCTACCCTTCTCTAAAGTCTTCTCAATTATGCTAATGAGAGTCTTATTCATGGCTTCGTCTTGGCCGTTGCCTTGAGGGTAGTAAGGCGAGGAGAAGTGGTGAGTTATGCCATACGTGTTGTACAACTTAACCATCCGCTCATTTTTGAATGGGGTGCCATTATCGGACACAAGGTCTCGTGGAACCCCAAATCTAGCCAAGATATTCCTCCTAATGAAAGCCACCACATGTTTCCCCTGTATGTTGGTCAGGGAGATGGCTTCGACCCACTTGGAGAAATACTCAGTGGCTGCTAAAATGAATCTATGCCCATTCGATGCCTTTGAAAAGATCGGGCCTACGATATCAAACGCCCACATGGTAAATGGCCAGGGGCTGACCACAGAATGTAATGAAGATGATGGGATATGAATGGCGTGCCTATGCACTTGACATGGATGACACTTTCTAACATGATCGTGACAATCCTTTTTCAGGGTGGACCAAAAATAGCCCGCTCTAAGTATTTTCATTGCCATCATGTTGGCATTAACATGACCTCCACATTCTTCATTGTGGAACTCATGCATGACGGTCCTAGCCTCCTCTAGATCGACACATCTTATTAGGATGTCGGTAAAACTTTTCTTATACAGAACCCCACCCAGAATGGTATATCGGGTTGAAATTTTACGGATGAATGCCTTATCTTTGGATGTGGCATCCTCGGCGAATCCCCCATTTTCTAGAAAAAGTTTGATGTCATAAAACCAAAGTTTTTCAACAGAATCTGGATTATTTTGGCAAACATCCAAATCGTGTGTGGATGGGTTGGGTGCATGCCATATCTCTAAAGATCGAGTCCTTGAAATGGGATCGACCTTTAGGGCTGAACCCAAGGAGGAGAGGGCGTCGGCAATGCCATTATCCTCTCTTCCTACGTGTGTGAGTTTACACGATTGGAATGACTCAACCAATCGAGTGGCCAACTCGTGATATGGAAGAAGTTTTCCATTTCGCATTTAAAACCTGGTTTATAACAAGGAGTGAATCTCCAAAGACCTCGATGCATGATGCCCCTAGAGTTTTCGCAATCCTTAAGCCCTGTATGAGTGCTTCATACTCAGCTATGTTATTAAAACATTCGAAATCTAGGCGAATGGCTATGGGTATTTCGCCCCTTTCAGGGGATATGAGGATGACCCCTACACCAGCCCCTCGTTGGTTTCGTGCCCCATCGAAGTGCATTTTCTACACTTGGTTTTCGAAAGAGTTTGCCAAAATGTGGTTTTGAAAATGGTTTTGTAATACGCCTTCATCAGGCATTTCATCAAATGTGGGATATGCGTCCTCTAGGAGGAACTCAGCCACATAGTCTGCTAGGGCTTGCCCCTTAATGGAGATCTGATGATGGTATTTCAGGTCATACTCCAGAAGGAGTTGCCATTTACCCAATCTACCAGTGAGAATGGGTTTTTCGAATAAGTGCTTGATTGGATCAAGCTTGGACACTATCCAGATCTCATGATCTAGGAAATAGTGTCGTAATTTCTGGCAGGCCCAGACTAGGGCCAAGCACGTCTTCTCCATAGCTTGATAATTCATTTCGTAAGCCAAGAGAGTTTTCGAAATGTAATAGAAGGCATACTCCTTAGGGGTGTCATCCTCGTATTGAGCTAATAGAGCTCCCAAAGCATTCGCATGCACGAAAATGTAAAGCAAAAGAGGTTTTCCTTGCTTTGGAGGATTCAAAACAGGGGGATTAACCAGGTATGCCTTTAGTCTCTCGAAGGACTTTTGGCAGTCGTCATCCCATGAAAATTTCGTGCCTTTCCTCAATAGTTTGTTGAATGGTTCGCATATAGTCACCAGGTTTGATATAAATCGGCGAATGGATTGTAATCGACCTTGGAGGCTACGAATTTGTGTGAGATTGGAGGGTGGAGACATGTCTATGATGGCTCGACACTTAGAGGGGTCGACTTCTATACCCCTTTGGCTCACCATAAAGCCTAGAAGCTTTCCGGACTCTACCCCGAATACACATTTTTGAGGGTTTAGCTTTACTTTGTAAAGTCTAAGCCTTTCGAAAATCTTTTACAAACATTCGATATGAGTGCATCGGGTTTTGGATTTTGCCAAGAGATCATCTACATACACTTCTACGAGCTCATGAATCTGATCATGGACGATCGTGGTCATGGCTCTCTGGTATGTTGTGCCGGCATTTTTCAAACCAAAGGGCATGACTGTATAGTAGTACGTGCCCCATGGGGTGGTGAATGCGGTCTTACCCTGATCTCGTGGACTTAACTTAATTTGGTTATACCCTGAATAGCCATCCATAAACGAAAACATCTCGTGATTTACAGTACTATCGACTATCAAATCTATGTTTGGTAAAGGATAATTATCCTTTGGAGTGGCTTTATTCAGGTTTCTGAAATCGATGCATATTCGAATCTTCCCATTGGTTTTTTGAACAACAACGATGTTTAATAACCAATCAGAATACGTAATGGGTTTTATAAATCTGGCTTTTAGCAGATCTTCTAAACCCTCTTTGACCTGTGCGTGTACATTCGAATGTATTTTTCTAAGCTCTGCTTTATGGGTTTTACATCCGCATCTAAGGGAAGATGATGTTCGACAATGCTGGGATCTATGTCCGGCATATCTTCATACGTCCATGCAAACACATCTAAGTAGGTTCGTAGAAATGCAATGAATGATGATCTTTCATGCTCATACAAACATGTGCCTACTTTAATGAGTCTTGGATTGGAATCACTCCCTAGGTTTACCTCTATGAAATCTCCTCCTACTGAATTGGAAGGTCTTTCAAAATCGAGAATTTTATGAAATTTTGGGAGCTCAGAAGTGGGATCTTCCTCAAGGGGATCCACTTCTGGGCTTTGATCATTCTCATGGGTTATAGACCCGAGGGAATTTGATGCGTGGATTTTCAAAAGACCTGGTTTTATACTTGGAATTTCAATTGATTTCGAAGTGTTTGGTCTGGTTATGCAGACAATGTTTCTTTCGAAATCCTTTTCCTTTTCCAAAGCCTTTACAAGAGCAGCTATGCACAAAATCTTTTTTGTATTTTATAGATTTTTGATTTTTTTGTGTTTTTGCAAAACAAGAACTTTAGAAACTATACAAACTACTCTATTTTAGAGTTTTTGATTTTCCAATGTTTTTGGTTTTTGCAATTTTTCAATTTTTTTGATTTTGAGTTTTTTAAATATTTTTATATTTTTGTAAAAGGGATCTTCCATCATACCTACAAAGGAAAAACACTACGGGTTAGACTCGGAATAAGAGGTCTAAATCGTAGGTTTCTTCTGGGGTAGGCTCCAGGGCACCCTTGACCCAGGTGGTCACAAGGGGTGGCTCTGGTGGTATTTTGGGAGTATAGCCGATCCTATATCGACTTGGATTGGCCCTAGGAAGGATGGGTTCTAGGAGACCCTAGTTTTTCACCCCTAGACTGGTATATGGCTTGTAGCCCATGTTTAACAGCATGGTCGATGACTTTTTGTTTTTAGAAAAGTTTGAATATAGGTCGTGGTCTTGGAACTTGCTGTCGTCTATGTCATGAACATAGGGCTTTCTGTCCAGGGGTTTTGGAAATAAGGGATTCTTGGGTTTTCCCGGGATGGTCAAGATTGAGAGGGAGCTAACTTTGGGTGGTCCCCTGACGCATACGACCTTCCTAGGATTTTTCAATGTGAGCCTTGGCGGCTCGGCTATGGTCTGCCCCAGGTTAGCCTCATGGGCCTGGGAACTCGACAAACAAGGGGAGTTTATGATCCCCTGATGCTGAGGGTGACTCTCACCTAAGATCACAACGATTTGGTCCCTGAAAGGGATCTTGATACACCTATAGAAGGTGGATAGAACAACGCACAAGCTGTGTATCTAGTCCTTCCCAACGACAGGTTATAATCGGGGTGGATGTCTAGGACATGGAACACCCCCGTGTGTGCTATCCCTCCCGTTTCCATAGGGAGTTCGATTGATCCTAAGGGTCTAGACGCATTCCCATCGTATCCAGTGATAATGATGGGACTTGGGTTTATAGAAGTCAAGGCGACTCCGATTTGATACACCACATGAAGTGGAAGGATGTTGAGCTCTCCTTCCCCATCGACTAGGCACCTATCTAGAGAGTGGTTATTCAGAACCACCTCGATATGCAGGGCCTGGTTATGGGACTCGTAGGTTCTTTCTACATCATCTTCTAGAATTTGCTCCTATTGATGCCACTTGGTCAGACAGGGATTCAGGGGTTATGTTCGAACTAACCTTAGCTCTTTCTAGAATTTTCTCTAGCACAAGTCTATGCTTAGGCGAAGTTTGTATTAGCTCTAGGATGGACATGTGGATAGGAATCTTTGAAAGATGGTTTTTGAAATCATAAGGGTTTAAAATGATTTTCTCATTGTCTGCTTTTGGCAGAACTCTAGGAATACATGCTTTTAAGGGGCCAGGCACGCTGACCACCTTTTTGACACGAATGGTTTGTGCGGGGCCTGACAGCATCAGTACTCCGTCTTACGTTGGGTCTTCGCCAACATTGTCATCCGCTCCTCTTTCACCTTCTAGAGATCATTTCAAACAGTTTTGTTGATAACAGGGGCTTGGATGTCCGAGATTTTGGGGATGAATCTGATACGAGAGTTGATGTGCTGGGCTCGACATGTGCTCCGGTTCTAGGCTCTCTTTCTCTCCTCTGGTCCTGCTTTTATCAGGCCAAGTCGCTTTGTAGGGTTTCAAAACATCTTTTTAAAGGTTTTAAAACTATACAACACATATTTTAAAACATATATGATTTAAACATATGTACAGGGTTGCCTGGAAGGCTCCTGGGTTTCCAGACTCAAAATAGCCCTTTGGGGCAGCTTTTACAAAACCAGGTGTTTTGGGAAAATCGTGGGATTTTGGGGTGTTTACACCAAGCAATCTTTCTTTCTCTAGCCGAACCTTGACAGCATGGTTATATTCATTCTCTCTCTCTCTCTCTATATATATATATATATGTTAGGTATGGGTTGAGCCATCTTATTCCTGTACCTGAACCCGAACATGATCGGGTCAGACACTTCTTTTGGTCACTTACTTGGCTAGTTCTCAACTATCAAGCACTAGGTGTTGCTCTAATTGATCATATGTGCGAGGGTATGTGTGTGTGTCTGCCAAGGTATGGTATGGGATATGATGTGATGTGTCGCCCAAGGTTGGTATTGTAAATTATGTGTTGGGCTGGATCTGAACCTGATTAGATCTAGACCCATCTATGCAGAGGGAACCACAACACTCGATTTAGGTGTTACTCGAATCGTGGTCACCACCAGCAGAAATCACCATTTTATAGCAGATCTCGTGAGATCAATACTCACTAGAGTCTCTATTGTTCAGCAGCCTCAAGAGGAACCAAAAGAGTAGCGAAATCATCGGAGGGCAGTCAGAATCAGGTAAGTTCTTACCCTTGTTTTCATATTTCATTTTCCTTTCAATTCTTGATGAAAAACTCGTTGATGAGCATCTATATTGGTTTGGATTGAAAGAATTTAATTTGTTGTAGATGTTGGATGTGTGATAGATCACTGGCGATCTCGAATTGGCCTCAAAATAGCTTTTTTGAGGTGAGGCTATTGCGTAGTTTTAGGGTATTCGATGAAGAGAGAACATGATTCAGGCTCAGCAAGGTTAGACTATGACTTTAGGGCTGATAAGTTATTGCTTAAGGTATCACATCTGGTTTGGCTAAGGTACAGTACAAGTGCCCAAATGTGGGTATTAGTCTTGAGGAAGGTGTGTAGGTAAGGTAGATCTTCAAATTAGATTTCCCTGACCTGATCGCTTAGGACTTGAACTGGATGTTTTTGATGCTCTTTTCCGCTTAAAATCCCAAAATCTCAGATACTTGACACTTTTCATGATTTTTTAAGTAATTTTATTTTCAAAGCAATTTTAATTTTTCAAAGAAAATTTGAGGTGTTGACAAATGCTTCTCTTTGGTATCAATCAAATAGATTTGGTTGATGCATAGAAGCAAGCACCAAAGTTGTAACTCACTTGAAAGGATTTGGTCCAAAAGGTTGTCTTAATCAATTTTGGTTTTCATAAAAGTAAGAGTGATTTCATGGACTTTGTGAGGGTCTCTTGTTATGGGTCTACCATGGACCGGACTAGAGATTGGAGTACAAGACGAAGGTACTTGGGGTCACTAACACAAAGGGGGCGGTTGTATTCTTGACCTAGCCGAGGCAAAAGCGGTAGTTGATATTATTATTGACTTGAAGGAGGATTACTGTGAAGAGGAACCTTGTATCATGGGAAGATTTAGTTGATACCAAAAAATATCCTCCAAATTAAATTTTGGAAGTTCTTGATTGAAATAATTTTTCATGAAAATTTGGCTCGAAGAATTTGTTTTAAAAATTTTGACTTGAATTTTGATTTTGACTTTGAAATCACTTTGGAAAATTTGATGATTTTGAATGTTTGGGGCAACACTTTGAAATTATGGCTTCAAAATATCACGAGAAAGTGCTTTTAATATCTTGAAATTTTGAAGTTTGAGGCTCATAAACCTGAATCTTCAAAACAGTGGGCGCCGAGGCGGGTGGAGCGGGGGTAAACTATACCAACTCGTAAGATCAAGTAAGAAGTAGTCAAACTTACCCTACAAAACTTACGTCCAAATGATCAAGGGGTGCATGTCATAAGTATGAACCACATACCACATGTGCAAGCAAGTTATCCAAGCATCAAAATGTGATATAGGACATATTAAGCATACTCAATCAGATGGCACGTGCTGAGCATTTCATATCAAGTTTAAGTCATATCTTAAACTATGTTATCGATAGCGGTTAGCGGGTTGTTAACGGTCGACCCTGATATAGCGAATTTAGCGGTACACTTTTATTTATGATTAAAAAATTATATATATATATATATAATGAGTTCTTTAATTTCTAAAAAATATCAAGTTCTTAAGTAGATTATTGCCATGAATAGATAATAACACATCAGCTGTAACAACTAATCAAGCACGGTAGCACCTACCAACAGTCTCAAGAACACATGATACTTGCACAAGTAGAAGAATCCAATGGATGTTAAACTACAAAATTACATGCCATATGCATTAAAAATTTGAGTAATAGGACAAACAACAACAACAACAACAACTAAGCCTTTTCCGATACTACATGGGGTCAGCTACATGGATTCTTTGTTTCCACATATCCCTATCGTGTGCCATGTTAGCAGTTAACTCACAATAAGCTAGATCATTCTTTATTGTTTCTTTCCAACACTTTTGTGGTCGTCCTCTACCTCTTTTAATACTTTCCAAATTTAGTTTTTCTAACCTTTTATAGGTTCTTCTTTTGATCTTCTTTCTATATGTCCAAACCATCTAGTAATAGGACAAACAAATAAAAAAATTTATAGGACAAAACTTTAGCATTCACAGTGAAGAGAATATCAAATGTCACATATGCACACATGCACACTCACATGCAAACAAGCATGCATGTGCATGCTCACACTCACGCATGCATGCATGCACAAACACACATACATATATTAATATATGTATATATGCAGAGAGAAAGAGAGAGCCTCAAATCTATAATGTCTATGTTTTACCTTGAACACCATGTATGGCTCATTAATCTCAATATCAAAATCACTTGAATTGTTCAAGTACTTTGTGAGAATGTCGATAGGTCTCGTACGACCTTCACGCAATCTAATCACTGATCGGAATTTACTTTGATCAAAATGAAACTGCAAAATGAAATGTTAACATAGCAGAAATTATTTTCCAAAAAATCCAAAGGACGACATCAGAGCACATAATAGGTAGGTATGAGATTTTGAGAACTTTGAAAAGGGTAGAGATAGGTTTCAAAAGTATTGAAAGGAAGATTTTAACAAAACATAATTTTGCTTGTTTGAAAATGCTATGAGATAAAGCATAGTCCATCACTAGTTGGTTTTGGTTTTATACACACATTGGATTCAGGTGGGTCTCCAATAGTTACGCACAGAGTAGTGGAGAAAAGGAGTCACATGGGTTTGCTCCTCTCTACATTCTTTGGCGAGAGAGAGGGGGATGGGGTCGGGAGAGAGGGAGAGGCGGGACAGGGGGAGGTAGCTGAGGTGGGAGAGAGAGAGATGGTGGCAGGAGAGGGAGAGGCGGGAGAGAGAGAGATGGTGGTAGGAGAGGGAGAGGCGGGACAGGGGGAGGTGGTGGTAAGAGAGGGAGAGGGCGCAGAGAGAAGGAGAGGCAGGAGAGAGGGAGAGGTGGCTAAGGCGGAAGAGAGGGAGATGGTGGCGGGAGAGAGAGAGACGTACCTGAAGGTGGTGGCAAGAGAGGCGAAAGTGCGAGAGGTGGGAGCGGCCTAGAGGAGAGGCTAGAGAGGGAGAGGCGAGAGACGTAGGATAGGGACGAACGAGGGTTCGTTTGTCCCTTTATAACATTTGGGTCAGGTCGATCCCAATCTGATTCGAACAGTCGTCCGCTTATAGTGCTATAGGCGGTCCACTATAGCACTGTTTGCGGTACTAATTTCGCCTTGGCGGGTCGCCCTCTAAGAGCTACCTGCTATAGCAGTTTTAGCTCTACTAAAATGCTATAGCGTGCTATTGATAATATAGATCTTAAGAATAAGCTATCGTAAAGACAGTAGTATGGATGCTCGAGGAATAAAGAAGACAATATTCCTATAGAAGTTTGGAAAATACTAGGAGAAATAGGAATCACTTGGCTCACAAGACTATTTAATGAAACATGGAGAAACCAAAAGATGCCCAATGAATGGAGAGCGAGTACACTTATACCCATATATAAGAACAAGGGAGACATTTAGAATTGTGCGAATTATCGAGGTATCAAGTTAATGAGCTATACTATGAAATTGTGGGAAAGAATTATCGAACGTAGGTTAAGACAAGTATCAAGTACAACAGAGAACTAATTTGGATTCATGCTAGGCAGATCTACTGTTGAAGCGATTCACCTTTTGAGACGTCTTATGAAACATTTTAGAGCAAAAAAGAAAGACCTTCACATGATATTTATTGATCTAGAAAAAGCTTATGATAGGGTACCGAGAGAGGTTCTTTGGAGAACTTTGGAAAAAAGAGGTATCCCATTGCCTATATTTAAACAGAAAGTCTTTCAAGGAGATGTTTGGAATTATGTTGGTACACCCTGTGATATGTGGAAAAATATGACTATACATATTAGGAAAGTGGCGAAAGATGTATTAGTGTATCTAAGGGAGGTGTACCTGCACAAAAAGAAGCTTGGTGGTGGAATGAAGTAGTGAAAAATAAAATCAAGGCAAAGAGGGCATGTTACAAATTACATTATGTTAAGAAAACTAGTGAAACTTTAGAAGCTTATAAGAAAGCAAAGAAAGAAGCGAAAAAGGCCATGAGTGAAGCAAAAGCTAAAATTTGGGAGGATTTATATGAAAAACTCAACTCAAAAGAGGGTGAAAGAGATATTTTTAGGATAGCTAGGGATAGAGATAAGAAAACTGAAGATCTTAATTATGTTAGATGCATCAAGGACGAGTTTGAAAAAATTCTAGTGGCAAATGATGATATAAGAAATAGATGAAAAAACTATTTTCATAAGCTTTTTAATGAAAATAAAGACGTTAGCATTAGCTTAAGAGAGTTAGCCAAATAAAAAAAGTATATAAACCACAATTTCTACCGACGTATTCAAAAGAATGAACTCAAAGAGGCTCTTAAACATATGAAGGGTGATAAATCGGTAGGACCAGATAATATTCCTATAGAAGTTTGAAAAATACTAGAAGAAATAGGAATCACTTGACAAACAAGACTATTTAATGAAATATGGAAAAACCAAAAGATGCCCGAGGAATGGAGAGCAAGTACACTTATACCCATATATAAGAACAAGGGAGACATTCAAAATTGTGCGAATTATCGAGGTATCAAGTTAATGAGCCATACTATGAAATTGTGGGAAAGAATTATCGAACGTAGGTTAAGACAAGTATCAAGTATAATACATAACCAATTTGGATTCATGCTAGGCAGATCTATTGTTGAAGCGATTCACCTTTTGAGATGTCTTATGGAACATTTTAGAGTAAAAAAGAAAGACATTCACATGATATTTATTGATCTAGAAAAAGCTTATGATAGAGTACTGAGGGAGGTTTTTTGGAGAACTTTGGAAAAATGAGGTATCCCATTGACATACATTAACCTTATAAGAGACATGTATGATGGTACAAGAACATGTGTGAGGACTCGTGAAGAAATGACAGACTTCTTTGAAGTTAATATTGGGTTACATCAAGGATCAACCTTAAGTCCATACTTATTTATAATGGTGATTGATGAGTTAACAAAACATATTCAATATGAAGTACCTTGGTGTATGTTATTTGCATATGGCATTGTGTTAGTAGAGGAGTCTAAGGAACAAGTTAATAGAAAATTGGAACTCTGGAGAGAAACATTAGAAAGCAAAGGCTTCCGACTTAGTAGAACAAAAATAGAATATATGGAATGTAAGTTTGATCATTTGGTTACTTCAGAGGACATATAAATTAAAATTGGCACACATTGCATCCCTTAAAAGGAAAGTTTTAAATACCTAGGGTCAATTTTTCAGAATGATGGAAGAATTGATGGAGATGTTACGCATAGAATTAATGATGGTTGGTTAAAATGGAGAGGAACATCAGGTATTCTTTGTGATAAGAAGATACCATTAAAATTAAAAGGCAAATATTATAGAGCAGCAATTAGGCTTGCCATGTTTTATGGTTATGAGTCTTGGGCAATTAATCATCAACATGTACAAAAGATGTCTGTTACAGAAATGAAAATGTTGAGAGGGATGAGTGGTCATACAAGAAAAGATCGTATACATAATGAGGTTATTAGAAACAAATTAGGAGTGACACCAATAGAGGATAAAATGAGAGAATATCGTTTAAGATAGTTTGGACATACTGAAAGAATATCAAAAGAAGAACCTATAAGAAGGTATGAAAAACTAAATTTGGAAAGTATTAAAAGAGGTAGAAGTCGACCACAAAAGTGTTGGAAAGAAACAATAAAGAACGATCTAGCTTATTGTGAGTTAAACTGCTAACATGGAACACGATAGGGATCTGTGGAAACAAAGAATCCATGTAGTCGACCCCGTCTAGTATGGGAAAAGGCTTAGTTGTTGTTGTTGTTGTAAAGACAGTAGTATGGATACATATGCTCTTAAATTGTAAAATTCATCAAAAATCAAAGAAATTGTTTAGATTTTGATGGACGATTGATCCATGAGTGAAGAAAATTATTTTTCAAGAATCAGATTCTATACATAAGACCTAAGGCATATCTCAAACCCAATCCACATAATATGCTTTCTAAAGATATCTAAAATACCTTTAGTCGAGGGTTTCAACCAATATATCATTAGTTGACATATAAAATATAGATATTTCATTTCATTTAAGCATATCATGAATATAGTGGTATTTAACTATTATATGCTTGCTTTTAGAGTTATTAGCTCTACTCTTAATAAGAAGGGAGAGCTACACCCACAATATCCATAAGTTGCTCTAATGCCTATCACAATATCGAGAAACCCCTTTCATCATCAAGGGCATCCTCACCAAGGTATTGTACTAGATCAAACAAATCTTGTATCATCTCTATGATGAGATACTCTATCATTGGAATCGATGTTGACACATGGCCAAGTGTTATCCCATAGTTGAGTGATTCCCAAACCCTATGCATAAGCAAAACACTCATTAGCATATACTCCCTACTAAGTGCAGTAGTAACATCAGGTTCCAAGCTCTAAATAGTTGCATTTAGAGGATCTTGTGAATATGTACATCATGTTAGGGCTTAAAGAGCAACAATAAAATAAAGAATAATGGGCATCAAAATCTTTTTACCCTATCTTCATGAAGAGAATCCTTTGACACCGAGGAGTCAATTTCAATGTCACTCCCACTTCCTCAAGGGTCTTAATCAGACTCTTATTGTCTAGCTTCCGTTGGTTGTGATCTCTTCTAGATCTCTTTTGAAAGAGAGAGGGAGCATCCAAGTTTGACCCACAACTGGTGCAAGGTGTAGCATGATGGGTTCTAATGTGCCTTGGTTCTTGGCTTCTAGACCTTGATATGGTGCATACCCCATGTTCAATAACATATTTCAAGGTTTTTTAAGTTTTGAAAATTTTTGATAAAGAGGATGGCCTTCGAATAATGTATTGTTCATGGCATGGTTATATACTCGAGTTTTATTGGGTGTACCTAAGAGGTGTATGACTTTAGAGATGAAAGGTTTTGACTCTCCTAGGATACACATGATCCTAGCAGTGGAAGACTTGGATGATTTGTGTGTTCCTAGGAGATTGACGACCTTGAAAGGGTATGACTTGAGTTCTCCTAGGATACATGTGACCCTAGATGGTTTGGGATGGGATGATTTTGGTTCTCCTAAGAGGTGAATGATCTTGGGATGGATCCTAAGTACAACCCAATGTGCCCCCAAGAGTGAACGATGTGTGTATATGTGTATGCAAAGGGAGAGCATGCTTGATCCCTTGCATGATGAAAAGATATGGATTTCAAGGAAAACCATGGTCGGTCCCTTGGTTGGTTTATGGATGTTTGGGGAAGTCATGGACATAGGCTTGGGTTTATGATACAAACCTAGGCTCTAAGGATTTTTTTTTATGTATGGTAGGGTTAGGTGTACTTGGGATGTCAGTGCATGCCTTAGGAGTAACTATGTCTACTACCTTTTAAATTTTCTTTTCTTTTTGTTTTTCATTTTGAAACTCTTTTTGTTCGTGTGGACATTTGGTGCACCTTGAAAATCCACTTTCTTTGGCACATTTGGTGGGCTTGTCAGTGTATGAGTGTGATGTGAATAATTTACCGATCTTACACTAAGAAGGGGAGGATTGAGTAGAGAGTTTTGGGGAGAGTGAGTTTCAAGTATACCTTTTTCGAGCTTGACTACCTTTCCATGGTGAGAGTAACCTTCTTTGTTAGCATCCCAAAGTGGCTTGAGCTCATGCATGGCTTCGAGTTTACGTTGCTTTGGTAGGTCTTGAATTTCATCCTCCAAGCCTATGTGTGTGCAACACTCATCCTTTGTATTTTTTGAAGTGTGTGAAGTGGTGCTCATACCCCACTCCGCTTGTGTGCCTAGGGATGTAGACTTCTTCTTCATTTTCAATCTTCAGAATTTTAACTTTTTTATTTTCAAATGTTTTTTATTTTTAAAGATTTTCTAGATTTTTTTTAAAAAATTTCTAAATAAAGAAATTTTTTGGGTTTTCTATGGACAAATGGTTGTTTGGATGATTAGCAAGGTTAGATGATTCAATCTCAACACGTGCTACATTTGTGGTCTCATATCCTTCATTGGATTTTGGGCTCGGTTTGGTTTTTCAAGTATGGTTTTTCTCCTTATGGGCTGAAGATGGGTTGTCATGGGAATGATGTGCCTTAGCCTCTTGGCTTAGAGCTTCAATTTCCCTTTCAAGTTGTATCTCTCCTAATTCCCTCTTCAAAGAGGTAATTCTTTCTTCTCAGATTTGAGAAGATTTCTTTGTGGTTTTGGGAAACCGATTTAAAAAGTTTGATGAGGCCTTCCTTGACATATTTTCAAAGGAATCATCCAAACATGACATTATTGAGTTGCTGGAAATTGAACTTGAAGCGAAAGATTTTGAAAAAGGGAGAGTTTAGAATCACGAATTGAAATTGGAATTGGTTTGGAAAAACAAGACCGGATCAAACATTTTTTCAAAGATTCAAGTCTCACCAGGCGTGCCAAATCTGTAGATGTGAATTTTTTTTCGAAGTCTATGTAGAGACTTGAAACTAAATTCGCAAACTATGAGTGCACGAGCGTGCCAGCTAGTTTGCTTAAACTAGCAAAGATGATTTTGTGGGTAAGTGAATTCTTTTCACCGTAGATCTTCTTTACATCGATGCTCAAGGGTTGATTTAGATGCTTGAAAAATTGTTTGAAGTTCGACAAGTTTTCAAAATCTGATTCTAAAAAAAAATTGCAGAAATCGTGAACTTAATTATTGAATGAAAACATTTCAAATCTTGAAAAACAGAAACTGATTCTGTTTTCAGAGATTTATTTTCTAATATTTTTAGACGGCTTTCCAATCTCCACTTCTCAAAATTTTACAGAAAGTAGAGTTTGATATGAAGATTCAAAAACTATTTTTATTTTTATTTTAAGTGTTGTAGATGTATGCAATTAAATCTGAGAATATACCTTACTCAAGTATTCGGGACAGATCTATGACAGAGAAATAGAGGCTTAGAAAAGTGACTGTATCTTGATACCCAAATCTCCGATTTTGATGAAATTGGTGGTGCTTACAATTGTACTAGTTGAGCACCTCCTAATTTTGGGTTGGTGGTGGTGGTCACATTTTTACTATAACAGGCTTTAATTTGTAAATTTCCATGGGTTGCAATAAGATACTTCTATTGCAATCAATTTACACACCACGAAATCAAGCACTTTACTCAAGCAAGGATAGTTAACAGGAAGCGGAAATGAAAACCCAAATTATGGCAAGTGACAGGAAAGCTCATTGCCCTGTGAAGAGATCCACCATTAAATATATATCCTATCATCAAAAGCAATTATAGTTAGAACCTAAGAATGCTTAACTTTTGGCTAAAAACTCAAGACTATTAGTAGGAAGACCAGTAGTCGCCCATGGTATCACCAAAGACATCATCTTAAATGAAAATTGAAATAAAATCTACTATAAAACCCAGATTCTCAAAAATGAATATAGCAACTTGCCATTACAAATCTTCTCAATGAGCTATTCTACAAAGAGCTTGTTACTAAATGGCTAAGAGCCAACAAAATTAGGAATAAGAAAGTTATAAATTCTTTGTGGATTAAAGGCAAAAAGCCATCCTTAGATGGAACAGCGGGAGACAATATCACATTAGAGTGCAAAATAGGATAATCCATGATAAAATGATAAAGACATAGCGAGAAAAGGAAAATGAGAAATCATGAAGGTGGTAACTTGAGAAGGAACGAGGATTTGAATACCTTTTTATAGAGTAGCTATTAAACACCTCAATAGTAAAACGATTTTATGAAGGGATAATGCTTGGAAGTTGTACCAAGACTTTTTGACTTAAAATCAATGTGATAAGACCCATCCCCTCAATGGATTTCGACATGAGTCATAACGAACAAAATAGAAACACCAAAATCAAACCATCATCAAATGCTCTAGAAGGAAGCCTAAGGGACCCATGAAGACAGAAGGATTGCAAAGGCAAGTAATTTGATATCATTTCTACGATCAACCCATTAAAATAATAAATAGTGGGTATGAGGGGAATTAAGATAAGAAATAACGTTGAGAACAGAAACTGATGAAAGTCAAAAGGACTCCTTTGGAATGGCCTCAACTACTCTATCTATAGGAGGCCAAGTGTGAGCATCACTATGCTCATCAAGAAGACACAAATCAATATACCAATTTCAGTCTTAGTTTTGATAGGTTAGGTTTTCTTTGTTTTTTTTCTAAGTTTTTACGACTTCTTTTTTTATTTACTTTTTGTAATAGTTCTTTCTTAATAAATAATTTTTCTCTTCTTTATTCTTTTTTGTGTAGTTTCTTTTTTACCCACATTCCGAGAGAAACTCATCTCCCCAGCACCTCATTCATTTGCAACATATTCCACCAAAACTTTATGAGAAATCCACTAAGATACTTTGTTGAGGGTTTTTAGATCACAAAGAAAGCTTGTTTGAATCAATAAATATTTCTCTAATGATGGAGGTCAACATCCTTGAGGATGGCTCAACACTGTCTACCACATTTATATTGACCCCAATCACGAGAGTGGGTTTTCATACTAGGTTCAAGTGAGCGTATCGACTCTAAGACCAATAAGGGTCTTTTCAACCAAACGTGTACATTAGTTTATGATGGTTATCATATTGTAGATGTCATTAGATGCACGTGCGTCGGTCATGACACCTCATATGACTTGCCTTGTGTACTTGTGCTCTCGTTACTGACATATCCCATTCTGTGACTCGTCATCATTGATGTAGGTTGAAATGCCTCCTAGCTAGCAACTTGGGTGGTTTTACTAAAGATCCAATTAGCTTAGATTTGTTAGTCTTATGCGAAATTGGAGAAGTCCTCAATATTTTTCTTTTGTGACAATGTGCGGCTGAAGTAGAGACACAATCGAATTCACAACCTTTATCATGTGAGTTGAGTGCCATAACAAGCCTTGTAAAGTTCCATGGGTTGCAGCAAGACACTTACACTACAATCTATCTACGAAACTACGCAATTAGGCACTTCACTCAAGCAAGGATAGTGAACAGGATGCGCAAATGAAAACCCAAATTGTGGCAGTTGGAGACATCTTCCAATGACAAAAAGGCTCTTTGCCTTGTTAAGAAATCTACAATGAATGAAGTCATTAAATATATATCATGCTCTTGAATACTTTTGAATGAAGTCATCTTGCCTAAAAAGAAGTACTGACTCAACACCATTAAAAGGAAGACCAATAGAAAGACCAACAATTACACATATATCTGTATCATCATAAACATCATTTGAAATCAAATCTGTTATAAAACCTAGATGACTAAAACTGAATATAGCAACTTGTCATCAAAATGGATGGCTAGGGCAAATAACATGATAAGAACAAAGGAACCAATGAGCTATTCTACAAAGAGCTTATTACTAAATAGCTGAAACCAACAAAATTAGGAACAAGAAAGCTGCAAATTCTTGAATGATTAAAGGAGAAAAGCTATCTTTAGAGGGCGTAGTGAGATACAATATGACATTAGAGTCTCAAATAGAATAATCCATAATAAAATAATAAACATAAAGGGAGAGAAGGAGAATGTGAAATATATGAAGGTGACAACTTGAGAAGGAATGAGGATTTGAGCTCCTTTTTATAGAGTAGCTGTTCACACCTCAATGATGAAGCAATCTTATAAAGGGATAATGCTTTGAAGTTGTGCTAAGATTTTTGAATTAAAATCAATACAGAAAGGCCCATCTCCTCAATGATTTTGACACGAGTCATAGTGGATGAAATAGTAAATGCCGAAATCAAACTATCACTGAAGGCTACAGAAGGAAACCTAAGAGACCCATGAAGATGGAAGAATTCGCTACGAAGAGGACTTCTTTAGAACCACCTCAGGCGCTCTGTCAAGAAGATACAAATCAATATGCCGATTTCAATTTTACTTTTGATAGGTTTGTTTTTCTTTGTTTCCTTTTGTTTAGTTCTTTTTATACTCACATTATGAGAGAAAATTGTATCCCCAACACCCCGCTCATTGGCACATAAATATTTTACTAAGGATAGAGGTCAACATCCTCTCCCATGGTATGCCCGAATATTGTCTACCACATTTATATAGATTCATATCATCAGAGCGGGTTCTCGTGTGAGCATATAAAGTCTTTTCAACTAAACATGTGCACTAATTTATGATGGTTATCGTCGTCTTCATAATACAGATGTCATTAAATGACACCTCATGTGGCCTACCACTCATGGAGTTGCTAGTGGCTACTTATTCTCTTGTTGCTGGCATGTGGTTTCACTAAAGACCGTGTTAGCATAGACTCACTAATTTTGGGTGACGAAAAAAAGTAATGAACTAAGACTTTTCTTTAATACAATTCTATATTTAGTCTTATGTGAAATTGGGGAAGATCTGAATACTTTTCTTTTCGTTACCACGAGAGGCTGAAGCCAAGACAAAGAATCGAACGCACAACCTTCATCACGTGAGTTAAGAAGCCGACCAATTGAGTTAGTAGCACTCTCAGTGCGGGAAGCCCCACATATTTAATAAGGAGTTTTCTTTAGAACCATCTTAGAAAATTAAATATGTTTCCACAACAAAGAATATATACAACAGGATGCATTGGTTTGTTGGATTTTCCGTCGACTGATTCTCTCGTTCTACTTCTGCCTGCCTGGTTCCGACTTGTTGTGGGTTGACGCTCTGCCAGGTAGGTCTGCAGCGGAATAGGTAAGTATAGTTTGAGAGATTATTGAGGTTTCCACGTAAGGGTTTTTCTGGAGAAGGCCTTCTATTTTGATTTCCTTTTCGTTTTGTATATATTTTTCCCGTATGCGCTGCTCTGTTGCGCGTGCTCCCCATTTTCTCGGATTTTCCTCCTACGGCTTCCCTCATCTGGAGCGTTATTCTTTGTTATCCGGACTGTTACCGTAAATCCCGGTAACGTTCGACTGTTATGGTTCTTCCCAATCCGAGATTCAGGTAACGGCCTGAATGACCAATCCAACCGTTACCTGTGCTGGATTTCCGAGAATGGCCACAACATATCATCTCCCACTTGGTCATTCGAGCTAAGTGAAAATGACATACTGGTTTTCTCCCACTTTTGCAAGGTTTACCTAGTACTGTCCTTTCATGATTGCTGATGCAATCAATACTTGTTGTATAGTTATTTCCCTTCACAACATTCTATACGTTGTATGATTGTTTACCTATATAACACTTTTATCCGTTGTGTGGTTATTTCCCTACACAACAATCAAACATACCTCAATCCCATATTTGTAACATGTTTTAAGAAAAGTTCTTATGTTATGCCTTTAGTCAAGGGGTCTGCCAACATATCCTTTATTGGCATGTATGAGATGGATATTTCCTTTCTCATAACCATATCATGAACATAGTGGTATTTTACCATTATATGCTTGCTTTTTGAGCAATCAGCTCCACTCTTGATAAGAGTAATTGCTGCATTGTTATCACAGTAAATAATAATTAGCTCATCGGTTATTTCCAACTTCAAATCACGTATGAAGTTGCTTATCCATACAACACTCGTTGCAGCCATACAACAAGCTACATACTCAACTTTCTGTGCATGCAATGCTACACAACCCTGTTTCTTATATGCTCAAGAAACAACAACACCTCCAAATAAGAATATTTGCCCTGAGGTTGATTTGTTGTCATCTTTGTTCCCAGCAAAGTTAGCATATGAGTATCCTACTACTTTTAGTTCATCTGCTTGAAAACACAGTTTTAAGTCTCTTGTTCCTTTTAGATATCTTAAAATCCTTTTCACAACTACCCAGTGCTGCCATCCAGGATTACTTTGATATCTACTTACAAGACCAACAACAAAGCTGATATCAGGTGTTGTACACAACATAGCATACATCAAGCTACCCACAGCTTATGCATAAGGAACATTAGATTTATCGTCTCCTTCACCGAGACAATCAACCTTACTTAATTTGACTCCTTTTGCAACAAGTGTATCAGCAGACTTACATTCACCCATTTTAAACTTTTTGAGGATATAGTCAATATATCTCTCCTAACTCAAGCATAAGAGTCTAGATTCTCTATCATGAGAGATCTTTATTCCCAAGATATAGGATGTTTCCCCCATATCCTTCATTTCGAACTTAGAGTTCAACCATGACTTGATTTTGACAATCATCTCATTGTCATTTCTAGTCAACAATATGTCATTTACATATAATGATAAGATGACAAAGTGGCTCCCACTGTTCTAGGCATATACAAAGTGATCAAGTTTATTAGCCACAAACCCAAGTTCTTTAATGGCATTTTGAAAAGTCAAATGCCATTGGTGAGGTTACTATTTCAGGTCATATAGGGATTTTGTCAACCTATATACTTTATCTTCTTGGCCTTCAACCACAAATCCTTCGGGCTATTGCATGTATATGATTTCTTCTAAATCTCCATTTAGAAATATTGATGTAAATCCAAATCATAATATGTAAATATTGCTAGGATTATTTATATGGATGCAAATTTTACAACTAGAGAATATGTCTCAATATAATCTATCCATCTTTTTTGCGAAAAACGCTTTGCAACCAACCTCGCTTTAAACTTTATGATTGTACCATCGACCTTGTATTTCTTTTTCAGAACCCATTTATAGCCTATGACTTTCTTTCCTTTTGGCAAATCAACTAATTTTCAGACTTAGTTTTTCTCAATAGATTCAATTTCCTCATCCATGGCTTTTCCCCAGTTTGATGCTTCCGACGAGTTCATAGCTTGCTAATAAGTCAAATTATCAGTCAACTCATCGAAATCCACTGAATTATATACTTCTTCTACAAGATAAGTGTGATAATCTTTTAAGTAGGATAGAGTGACCCTTGGCCTTTTATGTTCACTTAATATAATGCCCGAGCGTTACTACACAAGCTGTGCAGTAACGCTTGTTATACAGTAACGTTTGCACAGCAAGGTTGTGCAGTAACACTTGCACAACCGTTCTAGATATGAACAACCTTTAAAAGAGGCCTTCATAGTGAACATTCTCTAGGCAGATTGGGGCATCCTCAGACAAGCTGAGAAACGTGAAAGAATCCGTCGGAATTCGGTAAGAAAAATCAAAATTTTGTTTTTGTCAAATTTCTCATTTTTAGTTGCTAAAACCGAGTTAAATCATAGGGCTTTTGTTTGGTTCATGTAAACATTTGAAAACAAGCCTTAATACGTGAAAATCAGCTCGAAACAACCGTAGATTCATGAAATTTTTCTCAAATTTGAGTTACTGATTTTCATGAGTTTTCCAACCAAAACGATACCATCGACGACCATTGATAGATTGGGTTCAAAGAGGAAGGGTAGGTGATCGGTTGAGGACCATCGCCGGCCTTAATCGTCACCGGAAACTAGCAAAATCGATGCCAGAAAACCATAGAAACTGACCCTTTTGGGCGTGTCCCTCATGTTTGTGTCGTGTCGTGTCAGACATGATGTGTCATGAACCGACACCAATTCGTGTCATGTCCTCTTGTCGCGTGTTAAGAACCAGTTCTGTATCAAAATAGGTTCTATGTCGGAAACGGGTCAAGTTTGGGTCGTGTCTTCAAATGGGTTTTTGGGTTAGAAACAGGACTCGTGTCAGTAGTTATAGGTTCTGTATTAACACAGTGACACAGGTTACCTACTGTGTCACTCAATTTAGATCAGATATGGATCTAGGTATCAATTTGGATCTCGGATAGCTTAAACGAATCTAGATTGGGGTTTGGGTGATTTTAGGGTCATTTGAGAGATCCGATTTAGATATGGTTTGTTGCATTAGATTCGTAGTTAAATAAATGTTAATATTTTAAATTATTTATAATTATTTAAAGATTAAAATTAAAGGATTTGGTGGTGATAAGAGTGATCCAACGACTTGGAGACTAGATCTTAACGCTCCTTCAGGTAGGGAGTTATTCATTTTTTCAAAGAACCATGCTATAAGTGATTTTACTTGTTTTAGATATATTTAAATGTGCATGATTGATAAATATTTTATTGATGTTTATGAAATGTTATTCGCAATTATGGATTATTTGATATGCTTTTCAAATAGAACATGTTTATGACATTGATTGATAAAGAGCATGTTTTGATATGCATGTGTTGTATGAACATGATATTTAATTGTATAGATTTGGTTTTGGATATTAGTGGATCTGAATATGATTTGTGAATGTGATGAATTGTAATTAGTTTTAGAAATGTAATGATGTGTGAATATACGAGTCATACTTGTGTGGAGTCTTTAGAGACTTGCAGGTCCCTCAGGCGATTCGGCTTGGGGTGAATACATGGTGTGTTTCCCAGTACTCTGCCGTGAGAGTTGGTGTGGTTACTGTCGTGGACGGGGTTACCGAGGTCACGTTAGGGATGACCGGACGACTCTTGTGGCCTTTAGGACAGACACAATATGGGCTGTAATTATCGTAACTAACGATGTGTGAGTATGTGTGAGTGAGTGAGTATGAATTTGAGATCATAATTTAAAAGTAATTGTGCTTTGTTATGAAATGATTGTGAAATTATGCATGCTTTTAGTATGATTTCTGTTTAAAGATGTTTAACCTCCCTACTAAGCTACGTATAAAAGTTCACCCTATTATTTTACAGCTCATCCTGAAGCTAACACCTCGAAGGCACACGAGCAGAGTAGGAGTTGGATAGAGCTGCATTTTTGTTTTAGATGGTATGATAAGTGTTGAACGATTTAGAAAGTCTTTTATTCGGGGTTATTGTTAGGTGGGCCACACACCATTTTGGACGTATTGTTTAGAACTTCGATATGAATATTTATTTCAATTAGATATTTCATTGAGTTTAAATTAAATTAGTATTGTATTTGGTTACTGCTCACCATCACGCCCGCGCGATAAGCGACCACGTGGTATCGGCTTCGCCATAGAGCTGTATTCTCGGAAACCAATGGCGGTTTTCCAAAACCGTGGGCAGTTTCGAGAAACAGTCAGTTTTGTCCAGCAATTTTCTGAAACTGCCTAGTAGTTTTAGTCTCTATTTAACAAGGGAGAGAGAGAGAGGGCGGAGGCAGGCGGAGCTCTGCTCCTTGGCCTACGGTCCCTCCACTGGCCTTTCGGCCTTTGTGTCGGCCGACGGCTGTTTCTGTTTCGGCCTCTGTGTCAGCCGCGGCTGGTTCTGTTTTAGGCTTTTCAGCCTTTGGGCCAGTGGCGACTGGTTCTGTTGCAACCTTTCGGCCTCTATGCCAGCTGATGGCTGATTCTATTTCGGGTCGATCGGTCGTTTGGTCGCCTATGGACGTTTGGCTTTCCGGTCGACTGCCTTCAACCTCTCCTCCTTCACCTCTCCTTTATTTTTTTTCTTTCTCTCTTCTTGTAAAATGCGTACCTGATTGTTTTTTTTTAGGGTCAGTAACCAGGCTCTGATACAAGATGTTGGCTTTTCCGTTGACTGATTCTCTCGTTCTACTTCTGCCTGCTTGGTTCCGGCTTGCTGTGGGTTGACACTCTGCGAGGTATGTTTGTAGAGGAATAGGTAAGTATGGTTTGGGATATTATTGAAGTTTTCACATAGGGGTTTTTTGGGAGAAGGCCTTCTTTTTTGATTTCCTTTTCGTTTTGTATATATTTTTCCTATATGCGAGCAGAGCAGGGCGTGCTCCCCCTTTTCTCGGATTTTCCTCCTACGACTTCCTTCATTTGGAGCGTTATTCTTTGTTATCTGTACTATTACCGTAAATCTCGGTAATGTCTGACTGTTATGGTTTTTTTCAATCTGAGATTTAGGTAACGGCCTGAATGACCAATCCAACTGTGGATTTTCGAGAATGACCACAATCATTGTTAGAATCGTCAGCGGATCTCGAATTGATGTCATACTTAACAAATGTTATCTCCTTGCGTAAAGAGCCGGATAGTGTATGAGAACGAAAATACTTTTGAATGAGGGAAAAAGTTTTAGCGGCAACAACGAGGACATGAGTAGTCGGAGCAGAAACTGATGAAGTATCTTCTCACCAAAGCGGTCGGTGTGCTTCTTCCTCTTCCAACGAAACCATCCCATCAGCTAATTTCGACGCTACCATCCAGGAGTAACCGTCAGTCTTTCCTCTCTTTGCTCCAAACATGCAAAAGGGCTGACCATCTCTACCAAATTCACGCCCAAGCGATCGTCTCCGGAGTCATCCGCAACGCTTTCGTGGCAACCAAATTGGTCGAATTCATTGCGAACCTTCGAATCCCAGGGAGCACGTGCTATGCCTTCCGGGTCGTCGATCTCATAGAGAACGCGCATCCCTTCACTTGGAACACGGTTCTTAGGTGTTATATGGTTATGGGTGATCCGCTGCAAGTGATTTGGGTGTACGCTTATATGAGGAGAAAGGGAGTTCAAACTGATAGCTTCACTGCTCAGTTTTTGATTAAGGCTTGCGTAGCTTTGTCGAGGTCGTGCGAAGGGAAGATGGTGCATGCCCAAGTTCTGAAAGTGGGTTTCAATTCCGAGTTGATCATTGAAACCGCCATAGTGCAAATGTATGGTTCTTTTGGTGACATGGATTGTGCACGGCAAACGTTTGATGAAATGACTCATAGGGATTTGGTGTCGTGGAATGCTGTTATCGCTGTCTGTGCTCAGAGAGGTCAGCCGATGGATGCACTCTGGCTGTCTTCTGCTATGCTGAATGAAGCTTTTAGAGCTAATGCGATTACAGTTGTTAGCATGCTCTCAGCTTGTTCTTCTCTCAGGAGACTAGAATTGGGTAAGATGGTGCACGGATATGTGCTTAAAAGTATTGTTGATATGGATGTTTTTGTGTATAATTCTTTGATAGATATGTACTGCAGATGTGGCCAATTGGCTACCGCTCGTAGACTTTTTGATCAAATGCCTGAAAGAAATGTGGTATCATGGACATCTTTGATTAATGGTTATGCCGAGGCCAATCTTGACGCTTCTGCTGTAAGCCTTTTCAGGGAAATGGAATCTAATAATGTACAACCTGATCAGGTAGCCGTACTTGGGATTCTTTCTGCATGTGCAAAGTCAGGATGTTGCTTGTCGGCAGAATCTGTCCATAACCATGTAAAGACAAAAGGATTCGCGGACAATTGCATCATTTCTAATGCAATGATCGATATGCATGCAAAATGTGGAAACTTGGGCAAAGCATGCCAGATTTTTGACTCGATGAGAGAAAGGACAATAGTTTCATGGAGTGCTATGATTCAAGGGCTAGCTATACATGGCCTCGGAAGGGCCGCTCTCACTCGCTTTATTCAGATGCTGGGGCAAGGGTTTGCACCTGATGAGATTGTCATCCTCAGCGTGTTGCGCGGATGCAGCCATGCAGGGATGGTAGATGAGGGGCTCGAATGTTTCAATTCTATGGTCAAGCAACATGGAATTTTACCTAACGTGGAACACCATGGGTGTGTGGTTGATCTTCTTTGTCGAGCTGGGTTAGTGAGCGAGGCGTTCGAGTTTGTTGAGCGTATGCCGGTTAAACCAGATGGTGTCATCTGGAGAACCTTACTTGCAGCGTGTAAAGATCATGGTCATGATGCTCTAGTGAAAAAGATTGTCTCTCTTATATTTGAATTAGAACCAGCATGCAGTGGAAATTATGTTATACTGTCGAATACTTGTGCAACATCTGAGCAATGGGATGGCGTGTTGGAGTTGAGGGAAGATATGGCTGTTAGGGGAGCCATCAAGAGCAATCCAGGTTGTAGTATCATCGAATTGTAAAATGGGCACTCAAATATAGAGGAATAGAAGGCTTGTACATGCGGTGGAAACTATTTAAAACATTGTATATGAAGAACTACGACCTAGATGAATCATTGATGGAGATTCAGTACGGGTTGATTTTGTTTTTAACGCTCTGTCATGTCTCGGTGTCTCGAGACTCTCTAGGTTATTGTTTCGTTTTTTAATTTGTTTCACTTACATGATGACTATTTTCAAGTATGCATGACTATAGAGCAACATTATATATTAGCATATCCAAATAAATTTAGTTGATTGATTGAGGTTTGAATTCAAAAAATAAACTTTCGAATCAAGTACACTTACAAAAAAGAAAAAGTATATTTTGTGCTTTTTAAAATTTCATTCAATCATCTAAATTTTGTGCAAGATAGTTTGTGCTTACACACCCCAAGTAGGACTACAAGATAGTATAAAGACAACTTTTTGGGAAGAGTTAGATAAGGTGATTCAAAAGATTCCACAAAGGGAGATGATTTATTTAGGAGGAGACTTAAATGGACATGTCGGTAAAGAGGCATTAGGATATCAAGGTGTTCATGGAAACTTTGGTTTTGGGGATATAAATGAGGAAGGTAGGGAGATTTTAAATTTTGCTATGGCATTTGATCTCTTTATAGTCAATACAATCTTCAAAAAATGAGATGAACATTTAATTACTTATAAGAGTGGCTTATCACAAACACAAATTGATTACTTTATTTGTAGAAAAAAAGATAGAGTGTGTTGTAAAGATTGCAAGGTAATTTCAAGAGAAAGCTTAACCACCTAACATCGACTTTTAGTTATGGATTTACAAATAAAAAAATGGACAAAGAAGAAAAGAGTGCATTGAGCTATTCGGACTAAATGGTGGAACCTCAAAAGCGAGAAATAAGATATATTTAAACAGAAAGTCTTTCAAGGTGATGTTTGGAATTATGTTGGTACACCGTGTGATATGTGGAACAATATGACTATACATATTAAGAAAGTGACAAAAGATGTGTTAGGTGTATCTAAAGGAGGTGTACTGGCACAAAAAGAAGCTTAGTGGTGGAGTGAAGTAGTGTAAAATAAAATCAAGGTAAAGAGGGCATGTTACAAATTACATTATGCTAAGAAAACTAGTGAAACTTTAGAGGCTTATAAGAAAGCAAAAAAAGAAGCGAAAAAGGCCGTGAGTAAAGCAAAAACTAAAATTTGGGAGGATTTATATAAAAAACTCAACTCAAAAGAGGGTGAAAGAGATATTTTTAGGATAGCTAGGGATAGAGATAAGAAAACTGAAGATCTTAATTATGTTAGATGCATCAAGGACGAGGATGAAAAAATTCTAGTGGCAAATGATGATATAAGAAATAGATGGAAAAACTATTTTCATAAGCTTTTTAATGAAAATAAAGATGTTAGCATTAGCTTAGGAGAGTTAGCCAAATAAGAAAAGTATATAAACCACAATTTCTATTGACGTATTCAAAAGAATGAACTCAAAGAGGCTGATAAATCGGTAAGATCAGATAATATTCCTATAGAAGTTTAAAAAATACTAGAAGAAATAGGAATCACTTGACAAACAAGACTATTTAATGAAATATGGAAAAACCAAAAGATGCCCGAGGAATGGAGAGCAAGTACACTTATACCCATATATAAGAACAAGGGAGACATTCAAAATTGTGCGAATTATCGAGGTATCAAGTTAATGAGCCATACTATGAAATTGTGGGAAAGAATTATCGAACGTAGGTTAACACAAGTATCAAGTATAACATAGAACCAATTTGGATTCATGCCAACAGATCTATTGTTGAAGTGATTCACCTTTTGAGACGTCTTATGGAACATTTTAGAGCAAAAAGAAAGACATTCACATGATATTTATTGATCTAGAAAAAGCTTATGATAGAGTACTGAGGGAGGTTCTTTGGAGAACTTTGGAAAAAGGAGGTATCCCATTGACATATATTAACCTTATAAGAGACATGTATGATGGTACAAAAACATGTGTGAGGACTCATGAAGGAATGACAAACTTCTTTGAAGTTAATATTGGGTTACATCAAGGATCAACTTTAAGTCCATACTTATTTATAATGGTAATTGATGAGTTAACAAAACATATTCAAGATGAAGTACCTTGGTGTATGTTATTTGCAGATGACATTGTATTAGTGGAGGAGTTTAAAGAAAAAGTTAATAGAAAATTGAAACTATGGAGAGAAACATTAGAAAGTAAAAGCCTCCGACTTAGTAGAACAAAGACATAATATATGGAATGTAAGTTTGATCATTTGGTTACCTAAGAAGACATAGAAATTAAAATTGGCACACATTGCATCCCCCAAAAGAAAAGTTTTAAATACCTATGGTCAATTTTTCAGAGTGATGGAAGAATTGATGGAGATGTTACGCATAAAATTAATGCTAGTTGGTTAAAATGGAGAGGAGCATTAGGTATTCTTTGTGATAAGAAGATACCATTAAAATTAAAAGGTAAATATTATAGAACAGCAATTAGGCCTGCCATGTTTTATGGTTATGAGTGTTGGACAGTTAATCATCAACATGTACAAAAGTTGTTTGTGACATAAATGAAGATGTTGAGATGGATGAGTAGTCATACAAGAAAAGACCTTATACATAATGAGGTTATTATAAACAAATTAGTAGTGGCACCAATAGAGGATAAAATGAAAGAATATCGTTTAAGATGGTTTGGACATATAGAAAGAAGATCAAAAGAACCTTTAAAAAGGTATGAAAAACTAAATTTGGAAAGTATTAAAAGAGGTAGAGGATGACCACAAAAGTGTTGGAAAGAAACAATAAAGAATGATCTAGCTTATTGTGAGTTAACTGCTAACATGGCACACGATAGGGATATGTAGAAACAAATAATCCATGTAGCAGACCCCGTCTAGTATGTGAAAAGGCTTAGTTGTTGTTGTTATTGTTGTAAAATTTCATTAATCTTTTATAATGGATGATTAAGATTTGTGTCAATGTACTAGCATATGCCAAGCTTATTTTATATATATATATATATATATATACATATACATAAATATATAATATAATCCTTTTGTGTTTTCCATCTTGTAGCATGAAAGTTGCTAATTAAACATGCAGAACAGTGATGTACGGAGATGAAATTTATAAGGAAAATTACCTTATTTATTTATACATGACTACTTCATAGTTCATACCCCTGTAACATCATGGAAACTGCATCACATATCCTTTCAAGTACTCTGCATCAAGCCCTTTTAAGCCAGTATGCCCCACCTATTTCAAGTGCTCTATAATCTGATGCATGGAGGAGTAGGTACCAACTATGGCAATCAAACAACCGGCTATGGTAACCACTAACATAATCAGCAGTTCATGAATAGAACTTCTAGACTGTTTGCAGATTTTCAAATAGCAAATGCATGGGAAGAAAATTGAAACTGCAATGCTAAGAAATGACCCAATCAGTGCCATCAGATAAGCGAAAAATGGGACAACCAATGCTACCAACATGGTACTTGCCACTAGAATGGTTCTGCTTATAATGCTGCTAATACCAGAACAGCTAAAGGCCAAGTTATCTTCTATTGCTGTGGTTATTGGTGAAAGAACCAGCGCATATTTTGTTAAAGGATTTACTAGTGTCACATATATTGCTACTTTTGAGCTTAGTTTCTGCACTGGAAGATTCAGTGTCACTTGAGATTCAACTTCCACCCCATACATCAGATATCCCAACATGGCCATTGATCCATAGATTAATGTGCAGAGGGAGAAACATGCAATCAGTACCTGAAATTTAGAAAGATGACGATTATGTGTTTAAATAAAGACTTCCTAAAACATGTGAACATAATTTCCTTTCAGAACATAATTTTATGTTCTTTTTTCTAAGTGCTTGTAATTTAACATGATACAGAAGATTCTTTTTGGTTTTGAAATGCATGAAATTTAATGTTGTTCTCATAAGACTATTGTAAAACTTTTGATAATGCATTTGTTTAAGAATGACCATGTTTAAATTATCATTTGATCGAAAATTTAATTTTCTTAAGGTATGATACTTTAAGCATCTTTAACATGTGTAAATTACACAGGCTGTTATCAAATTAGAGGCTGGTACTCAACACAGCTTTCAGAATGGAAGGTTGATGAAAATATTTTGGAAAGGTTGGACTTGATTCTAAATATTAAAGTGTCCTAATGCAAAATATGGACTGCTGGGTGGCAATGTAAGGAGAAAATAGTAAGTATTTCACGCTTGGAAGTACAATAGCTTGCTAATAACAATGCCTTTTAGGAGGGGAGAAAGCATAGGAACAAATTTCAAAATGCTAGATATGTTTAATTTCATTTGTGAAAAGAAACAATGAGAATATTCCTCATAATATTCAAGGAAACATTTTCCCTTAAAACACAACGTTTAGAAAGACTGCCACTATTCCAACAATTATTTTACTTTATTATTTAAACATGGCATGCTTGTCGCTATGTTCTTGATGAGCTAATAAGGAAGACAATGTGAAGTTTTCAGGACAAGGTTGACCAATACAAACATACCTTTCTTAAAAATAGTTGGTCTTTTGTTTGTCATGGTATACACAATGAATTTCTCAATTAATGTTGCATAGTTTGAAACTATGAGAATCATTTCAGACCAATAACAACCCCAACCGATATTTTGGTCTAATTCTTACAGTGCCGCAATTCAATCAAATTAGGAAGAATTTGAGAGGGTCACCTTGGAGAACTGAGTTCTATCTTTCATTGAAGAACAAATAGTGGGGAACAAAGAATGTCCACAGTAGCAGAACGCATATATGCTGACGGCAGTAGGTACTCCATTAAGGCTGAAAAGCTTCCCTTTCTCGTGATGAAAACCTACACCATCGATTGTGGCAGCCCAAAGAATAGATGCTAGAATAATGATGGAAGCCAGTACGCCTCCGACAGAAACATATGCAAGCAATTTCAAGCTTCTAAGCCAAACAGTAGGGAGGAGCACAAGAGAAGATATAACAATAAATCCTTGGCTTCCTTCGAATTCGTGCTTTCCGACATGAAAACTGAGCTTGGGAAAGAGTTTAGCTAAGTTATCTCCTTCTAGTATCAGGAACTCAACTGCTATCATGTACAATTCTAGGAAGAGGAAGATAGCGATTATGATTCTCCCTTTATTACCAAATGCAAGATCACCAATATCCTGGTAACTTTTGATATTTGGATCTGCATCCATGCATCTCTTTAGAAGAAGACCCGTATAGCAACATAAGATGCCCAACAAAAAGAGCAACAGCAAACTCAGCCACCCCCCCTTGGGAAAGTGCATATGGAATCGATAGAATGCCCACTCCTGTAACGGAAGAGAGGAATACTCGTCAAGAGATAATTCAATTAAAGCTTCCACCGTGTCTTTAACTTTTAGATTTATCACTTGAAAAACTGGCTTTGATAAAATCCTCTCAACCTATTTCAAATCAAGCTCTTAGGTTAAGACCTTTTGCATTTAGTGGGTGAGGAATTGGCAGCTTGCACATGCTTCTAAGAGCAGAAACAATTTTCACAAATCTGCATGTTTTGAAAGTGACGTGCTGCGTTGGAACTTTTATATAAATTACTATGGTAGTATCATGATGGCTCGATCTCTTCCTCCAACTATACTTGTTTAACTTATACAACTCCAGTTGCTCCTCGGTGGGCAACCTTTCTCCTAATATGACAGCTTTAGCATTATTGGGAATCCAACCAATTGCCTTTTTTTCTATTTTTTTTGTTTTCCATCAAGATCACTAGTTCTCCTTGGTTTAACACTAAAGCGTGCCCCATAAGGGCACCTGTTATTTTTGGATCTCCTAGAAAATTTTAAGGATGAAGTTTGAGTTAACTCTCGAATAATAAGGGAAGGTTTGGACCATACCAAAATTAGTACGCCATTCGCATGGATTTAGGTCCGGAAAATTCGCTCCCTAGAAGGTTTTTTCATACAACATGAATTCTCTCTCTCTCTCTCTAGGAATGCTAAGTTCCTTGAGAGTACATAGATCCTAATCACGATTTAATTAGGAAATATATAGACCCAAACAATAGAGAGCATCATAATGTATAATGCCTTTCGATGCATGTTTATGGTTTTATCTTTGATATCAACAATGAATATTTAAATCAAAACAATTGTTGTACTTTGGTTCGATGATTTTCAAAATACCAAAATATATCTGATATATTTTATGAAGATCATGATGGTAACCATCTTATGGTCATCAACTTAATTAAGTCATAATTGTGCTTATTAGCAACACATCTAGTGGTTGTAACTCATGAGTATTTCGAGTCATGTTTTGGCATTAAGAGTAACTTGAGTAATAATTGTGCTTATTAGTAGCACATGTAGTGGTTGTAACTCATGAGTATTTTTAGCCATACTTTGGTATTAAGACTTACTTACTTGAGTGATAATTCTACTTATTAGTAACACATGTAATAGTTATAACTCATGAGTATTTAGCATCCATTTTATGACATTAAGGAACAACCTCATTTAGTGATAATTATGCTTATTAGTAGCATATCATGAATTATACCTTTACCATATCAATATATATAGTGATATTGTAAACAATATTCATAAACTTTTTCTCAGATTGTGTAAGTTCTTTCTTATTTAGTTTTTCACAAGAATTTGCAAGTTCTACTGTAATGCTAATTAAATATCATCATCCGTAAGTTTTTTCTTTGTTTTTCAAGAGAGTTTGTAAGTTCTA
This sequence comes from Brasenia schreberi, assembly GCA_036023115.1. Classification (NCBI taxonomy): domain Eukaryota; kingdom Viridiplantae; phylum Streptophyta; class Magnoliopsida; order Nymphaeales; family Cabombaceae; genus Brasenia; species Brasenia schreberi. The sequence continues at coordinate 7,358,704 of JAYKKT010000045.1, read as the reverse complement.
TTGTAACACTAATTGAACATCATCATCTTTGCTTTACTGGTTCGTTTAAGACTTGATTGTATTTGTACAAGATGAATCAAGGGTTTTCATTTGTATCCCAAAGGTGTTTGTCGAGGTTAACTGTATTCGGTTATTTGGTATCTAGAAAATAAACCTAAAGGCTAGTGTTTAGCATGTCTCGAAGAATAACACTATCCTAAACTTTTTTGGGTTTCAAATTTAGTTTCTTAGGTACTAACTACTTAAGAATTGTCCCATTTATAAGAGCTCAACTCCAACACAACAAGTTTATATGTAAAATAATTAACATCTTCATTCTTAACCTCAAAAATCAGAAAATAGAAATGTTTATGCAAGATTATGCATAAAAAACATTCTCTACCAAATCATGAAAATGTATTACCAAAAAAATATTATTCATTTAGGTCTCCCTCTCCCTCAGAGGGAGAGAAAGAGAGTACCAAACAGGGCCACAGATTTTCGTGACCAAATTTCTCCAAGAGTAAAACTATTCAGGCAGCAGTGCACAGGTTCCGGCATGATGTCGATACAAAGTTGCATATTTCAAAAAGTGAAAGCCGTGTCAATTTTTGAGTTAGAGAGAGAAGCACCTGACAGTGCATTGAGCCCATTAAAACACGTATTAATGAAGGTGGTGCCAGTCTGAACATCTCCATTCGTAGCTTGGCGTTCAATACACATCTTCTCAAACTCTAGTTCACAGACTCTCTTCCTGGAGCCCTTAATATATGCAACATTTCTCCAAAGCTAGTCATCCTCCGCCACTTAAGCTTATTAAATCTTTTGTTGGAGACCCGTAGGTGGGAGACAGTGAAAGTGTGAATAGATCCACTACAACAATGTGCATTAATTATAGTACAGGTGAAGATGATATTTTGCAAACAAATTATGCTGAAGAACACCACTTTTAGTTACATGATTGTAAGCACCACAAATGTCTCTTCAACAGTCTTCTTTTCCAATCCGGGTGAAGGCGTGCTACCACTTTCTAACACCCATTTCCAAAGGGAGGAGGCTCCAAAAGGCTCCAATTCTTTAAAAAAAATTAAAAGCGAGAAGTCGTACCTCATAAGAGGCAGCCTAACCCCGGCTTGCCAATTCAAAATCAAAATTAAACCAAGCTTTCTCACAGCAAATGAGATCAGTAACATCGATTTTTCGTCAATTTTATGCTCCATTCTATATTATATTAGTACTTTGGTGAAACTAATGCTCATGCTGTATTGTTTCCCTCCAACGCGTTCGAGTCTGCAGCTTGCCCGTCCACAAAAGCAAATTATGAGACGAGCCTCTCTCCATCTTCACGGGCTTTGATATCCATGTTTGCAGAGATAAGTGAGAAAATGCCTCGAGATAAGAAGTATCAATTCATGTGAAACCAACGTGTTGCGTCGTTTCCTTGCCATGAGAAGAATCGCACTTCGTCTAGAAACACCCATTTCCTCTAGGATCTGAAACAATTTTCTGAGAAAGAGCTGGGTCTTGCATGACATTTAATGCACTGGCTTCACTAAACTTTTGACAGACTGTTTGCTTTAGCAACTAGCGAGAAGATCGTGCACTTGATTAAGAGAAGGATCTAATTGATGTGGCATCTGGCTGATGAAGACTGAAAAAGAGACTACCTAAGGCTTTTCATTATGGTCTGATGAAGTCGCAAGCAAAGGTAGCTTTTGGGTTGTCTCGCCTAGTTTAGTGACCGCAGTATGGACTGCTTTGCCTTGCTTATAGCTCTTAACTAGACCAAAGCAGGTGCAAACTCATGTAGGTTTACTTTGGTTGCACGTTAATTCTGAGAGCGTATGATTTGATCATGAGCTCAAGAACTCGGGGTGGTTCTTGTCAAGCTTGTAAGACTAGAAAGCTCTTCTTGTCAACTCAAAAGTAGCAGGCCATTGCGGTACATGTAATGCTTTTTGGGGTGACCGCATAGAGAGGGGTTGTTGGTTCGTGATGCGGCATCCTCCCTCGACAGTCAAAGTGCGTCTTCCATTATAGCTTCCGTTGGACAATAACATAGAAAGGAGACAATAAGATGCGCATGAGAAAAGTGTCGAGACAAACCGGGCTCTAGTACTGACATTAAGCCAAGCATACGAGCTCTTGATTATGAATGGAACGCAGACAACCTGGGCTTGCTCATTAGCATCTGGTCATCCCATGTGGCTTGAGATAAATTAAGGTTCTCCTGTTTGGGTCATATAAGCCCAAACGAGCTGAAGCACAAGCAGCTTGGTTTGAATAATAAGAGAGTGCAGAGGAATTCCTCCCAGCGGACTTCCCTTCACTTCGTTCAGTTTTAAATACCACTTTACTTCGTTCAGCCAAACAAGCGAATGCACTTCAATCGATGTTCTTAAAGCCTTAAGCATTACCGTCGTTTCTCACAATATTATTTAGATAATTATGACTTCTAATCCTGCATGGTTGACTTTCATTCCTCAATCCTCATCTCTGGCCTTCTGCTCTATGTGGGTTCGTTGCAAAGTCCCACTGCTGAAAAATTCTAGAGTATTCAATTATCGTCGGATTTTTTCCCCTTACAGATTTCTTGAGGGAATGAGAGATGCTGAGAGAAGACAAAACAATTTGTATTGTTCCCTATTAAAATCCAAGTCCTCTCCAATGGTCAGTATTGGCTTGCAGTCTACCAATGCAAAACCTTGAGGAAATTTTTTTTTAGTAAATCGTTGAACCCCCTCCCCCTCGAAATTGGTCTTTGACATGGATCTCGGTCGAGATAAGTCTGCCGGGCTGGAAACAAACAGTCAATGGTTTCTACTGTCAAAATAAGCAGCTAATCAAATAAAGGAGTCCAGCTAACGCCGTGTCAAGATCGTTTCTTTGTTGTATTGTTGATATATAACTTGTATAGACCACATTTAAAGGGCTTCAAAGAAAGCCAACGAAAAAAACAAAACTTTTTTACGTTGGAAAGAAAAGAAAAATGCAAGCTATACAGCCCCATTAAGTTGATCGTGACAAGAGAAAAAGAGCCTTAAAGCTAAACTTGATGAGGCATCTCTCCTAATGAATGAGGATATCCTGTGGTCTATTGGGGATTCCTGTATATCCCCATAATACATGATTCGGGACATATGTTCTTGATGGTCCCACATCAAATGGAAAAGGGCCAAACACAGCAGAAGGAGTTCCAGGTGAGATGGTTGTCCACAAAATACCAGGGATGTGCATAGCTAGTATCTGCGTAACCCGGCTGTGTGTGTGTGTGTGTGTGTGAGAGAGAGAGAGAGAGAGGTTCCAACCATTGTGACATCACGGCACCTGCATTTCTTTTTTGGGTAAACTTCATAAAAATACCATGTGGTACCAGTAACATGTCAGTTGTACAATTATAGTCAATTTTGACAATTTCCGTTTGTCAATTTCAACTGTTGAAAAATGTCATAATAACTTTTTTCCGCTGTTAAAACAACCGCAATAACCAAACAACAGCCAAAAGTAAGATGTTGGAATAAGGAAGATTGAAAAAATGGTTATTGAGACAATCGAAATAGACCCAATAATAACCAAAATAAATCGAGCCAACAAACAACCGGAATAAGTTTAAGTACTTCGTACTTGTCTTCAAAGGCACTTCTAGTTTCCATCGTTAATCAAAGCTACTTGTGGTACGTGCAATATGTGTAATACACACTTTATTTAGTATTATTATTAAGATCATTAATAAAATGCCACTTTTAATTATTAATTAACTTCTAACATTTTATGTAATATTATTATTTGAGTTAATAACTTTATTAATTAAATGCCATTTTATTTTAACTAATTAAAATTAGTATAAAATAGTAACATACAATAAATAGTAATGTTAAATATAATATTTAAAATCAATTAATATTTAGATTTGATAATGATTAATATTAAGTGTAACATTAATACAAAATAATTTTAGTCATTAAACAATAAATATTGAATAATCACTTGGTAAATGACGTGGTAGCTAATGTGACAACTTAATTAACTAATATAGTGCAGGTGACATGGCATTGATTGTATTTAAGAGCCACGTCATCGGCTTCACTGAGCTAATTTAATGCCGTAACCCAATTGATCGTTCTTTTACCACAGTTACCTCTGAAAACAAAAGAGAAGTATGTATACCCACGAGGTCCTTGGTGCTCCTTTAGCTTGTATTTGGCCAACGGACGCATTGGCATTTCAATGAAAGCGGGTCTGCCGACGGTGTGATTTAAGCGTTTCAGGGAAATCCTTTGCGTCACATGGAGTTCCACTACAAGACAATTCAGAACCTTCTATTTTAGGCTCGAAAGGTCCTAATCATTATGACAATGTCCCTTTCCCTGAGTCATATATTGGGTCGTCTTAATCCCTTAGTTGAGATGGTTATATATATACAAAACTGGAGCTTGTCTGCACTAACACTTATCTACTCACAGGTCTATTCATTACTTTTTGGCTGGTATGAATATAATTTCAATTTTTTTAAGAAACTTTTAAAAAGTACTAAGTACTAAGAGTGTTTTTATTATATTCATATCACTCAAAAAAAAATTAGGTGAACATGAGTGAACAAGTGTCGGTGTGGGCTGGATTCAATCCACATAATGTATATATATATATCCAAATAACCTCAAGTACAAAAGGATTATATATATATATATATATATATATATATATATATATATATATATATATATATATATATATATATATATATATATATATATATATATATATATATATATATATATATATATATATATATATATATATATATATGGTAACGTACCACTATATTTAATTAGAAGGGAAAGGATTGACACACTACAGTACTACACACTATAAACACATCCACAAACGAAGTCCTAAATTGCATCAACAAGAGTAGGTTAGCAATTCGTAGATACCGAAATGTGCATCTTTACCGGTCAACTTAGCCATATATCAATTTTATGAAAAACAAATAACTCTGCAAGCAAAACTTAATGCTCCACTCATGTTGATATGAAAACCCATGATCAAAAGGTTCAAGTACTTTCACCACTATGGAGGGTATAATAATATGTATGTGGTAAGAATGGCATGAGGTGGAAATTAACAAAAAGCATGATAAATGACAGATGAATAAGAAGGACGATTTCATAATGAATGAGCGATGCTATCCAGGTCAGGAGTTCAATACATAGATGTGCATCTTTAGAAGTCTGCCTAGCCCTAGCAATTTGTGAAACAAACAAATTTCTCTAGGAAAACCCAATGCTTCATTGATATGGAAACCCATGATGAAAAGGTTCTTCACCACTAAGGAATGGGATGTGGTAAGAATGATAGGAGAGGAAGAAGTACAGGGTGAATGATGGACGACAGATGATTCAGAAGGATGGTTCAAAATGAAGAGGAGAAGATGGGATCCAAGTCATGAATTCATTCCCCAGATGTGTGCGTCCTTAGGGGTCCACCTAGCCCTATTATAAACAAAAACGCTGTAACTCCACTCATCTTGATATGAAAACCCATGATGTTCTTGAACCACTTGTTAACCACGAAGACAGGCACTAAAAAACCCAATTTAGACCAGTGCTTTTTTTCTTTTTTTGAATAAAATGGTTGATGGCAGTTATCAGATCCAACGTAAGTAATTTTTGCCGCTATTTCCACAGATAAATGAGAACCAATGTAATCATTGGGCCATTACAATGGTTAACAAGTGGTTCAAGAACACCATATTCACCGATAAACTGCACTCGTTGGCATGTCAGTTTCAAAACGGCACATTTCATCTGTTTGGCAGTGGTGGAAAAATTCCATATTTACCGGTAAATTACGTGGGCTGCTCAGTAACCGCATTCTTCACCGCTGTTAATTATCAATAAATTCGCTCCATTTGAAAATCATAGTTTATTTTTCCAGTATAACAATAACCTGTATGTGACCCTTCAACCACAAAGGTTATATATGATTGTGTAATGAGGACCCTTGTATTGGAACACCCTCACAACTCTAGTACTAGTCTTGGGCCCCTGTGTCACACGGAAAACATTCTTTACTTTATTGCTTAATAAGTGGCTTGCATTTTAAGTTTAAGCATATCGTGAGTCATGTACCTTTTGCTATTGATACTATTACTTTGCTTTTGTTTAAGTTTTTATATTATTTTCCTTTTATTCTTTACACATGTCGTGTCTTTTGTTTTTGTTGAACCACTGCAATCTTGGTGAAAGTCGGCCTAGATGATTAGGTGCCGACCTCATTGGTGCATGATATCTTATTTCAAAAGCCATCTTACTTTTTGGAAGCCAAAATTTTTCATGATGTTCATTATGTGTAAATAACTAAAGAAAATAATATAGAGTAAATGCACTACTCTCCCTAGGTCCGTACTAAATGATATGCTAACTATTGATTTTTGTGCGAGGTGTTGAATAAAATTAAGGAATCACACTGAGCATGATTCTTAGCTTTCCACATCCTATATTAAAAAAAGTTGGCATTTGAGATCCAATGCATATTTGAAGAAGCTTCCCTTACATGTAACCAAGTCTTAATATAATGCTTATCGGTAGTAAAGGAAAGAAAGAATTTAATTGGTGGATATTGCATAGGCCAGGGATGGTGGCCAATTGCTAGTTGTTTTGACAATCACTAGTATGTAAAACTACAGTATTAAGAGATATCAATAAAGTTAACTATTTGTTTGCAGGTTGCTTCTTTAAAGAAGGAAAAATTAATCACGATAACGATTGGAGCATGTGGCATGTTATCTCTCAATAAATTGTGTCCACTATCAAGTGATTATACAAACTTACCAACATGATCTAGTTAGCCCCATGACAACCTCCCTTGAGGATCAAAGCCATTAAGGGGAGGGTTTCATAATTTATTTAGTCTTCAATAGCATCCTTTTTGTGCATTTACAATCAAAAGGGCTATGCTCTAATCCATGCATACACCTAGCCATGCTTAAACCCGTCTAAACATAACATAATCAATGGAGAAGATTTGAATTTAGAATAAGTACAAAAATACAATGATACCTTTTACTTTTTAAAATCGAATCTCCATTATTGATCATGTTAATCAAATGGTAGAAATCTTTGAGTAGGCTTGAGCATGGATGGGTGTGCACATATACTGATATATATATATATATATATATATATATATATATATATATATATATATATATATATATATATATATATATATATATATATATATGTATGTATGTATACTTGACTAAATTAGCTAAGTTAGAGAGGTCGAATGTGTTTGAAGAATCATCCCCAAACTTTTTCCAATGTCTATATAAGTTGACATATTCTTTTATCATGAATATAGTTGCAAGAATCTGCCTAACCCCATTTACCTAACAAAAAAAGCTTAAATGTGTCAATTGTGAACCACTTGTAATAGTCATAGTTTCACACTTCTAGGAAGATGTGTTTCAAATAGTTTCTCAACACCTATATGGTCTTTTGCTTTTAATTAAGTGCTTGATTTTATTATAGTTATGTTCCACCTATCCTCGATTTCAGATTACACTCAAAGCAATTCTTCAAAGGCGAGCTGGGGGGTTAGGCACTTCCGGGTAATAAGCTCCTGACCTTTTGTTAGAGCGCCAATGGCACAGAAAACATTTAGGCGGAAAATATACTTCACTAAACACAGAGAGAAAATGTGTTAATGATGATTAACATGTAAGAAGTGTTAAACAATTAACTCCAGGATGATTTCCTCTCTAATCTGGTTAGGATTAGACTGCCCGTCGTACTCTAATTTCCACCTTCAGTGAAGTGATAAAAGTAATGGCCGAGACATATCGGTTCCATTATTCTAAAAAAAGCAAGGCACTAGCACCAGGATCCAACCAAATCACAGAGTTGAATACAGGTGGAAACCCATATGCTAACATTAACGGACAAAAGACGAAGGGAGTAAAAATTAAATACAGTCCAAAGATCAATTGATGAAATCCAATTTGAATTAGGTGTGAACTATTTGTGAAAACCCATACTTGGACTGGGTATTGGATTAGACCCATTATGAATTACTTCCAACCTTGAAGAGTTAGTTTAGGTGAGAAAAGGGCGAGAGCAGTTTGTGATCATTCTGTTGACCAATAATGCGTGATTTTCTTTTTATCCATCATTTAAGAAAGTTTGAAAATCATATACATGTACTGAAAGTTGATTCTGGGAAATATATGGTTTGCGAATACCTGACTTGGACTTATGATGGGTGGAAGTTGGGCTTGGTTTTTTTTGAAGCTTGTGAACGGAGTTCAATGGCGACTAGACCTTTGAAATGGGGCCATGTTACGTTATTATGACCAACACTAAAGTTTGAACATGGGCCATTACGGATTTGTGTTCAGACACACTTCTATAAGTCCGTACATAGTCATAGTGCCACCTCGAACTTCAAGTTAATTATACACTGAAAATCTTAACATTTTACCAACATTTTGTGGTAAAAGTAAACTTTAAAGCTTCCCAATGAAGATCCGGTAGCATCGCAACTTTACACTGGCACTGTATATGCTTGTCTTGCAAAGCTTTTATAAGCTGTAGAACGTTAGCAGATGAGGAATGACTTGTTTCTTTATTTGTAAATATCTTTATACAGCCGTAGCGTCCCCGCCCGTCAACACGAGGGGGAGAGCAAGGCACCCTCACAAGCTTCAAACGATCCGAAACATTTTCTATTTCACATTAGGGACTGCTTGACCGCTTTGAATGGTTTTTTTCCTGCAACCCAGTTTTTTTTCCCAATAGAAGCAGAATTTCATTAAAGACATGAAATTGTCGTCGTCAAGAATGGTTACATAATTCAGATGGCCCTTACTGGTGTGGACTAGATATGATGTAGGGCATGTACGAGAATTTTGACTCTCGTTCTCAAATGACAGGATGAAATAAGGCTTCAGGTGAAGAAAGTGAGTTCTCGAAAATCTGATTGAGCGCTTTCGGTTGCCGTCGGTATCACATTTTAAGGTAAGAAAAATAAATAGGATGAGTTAGGCAAGACATAGTATTATAACGTTTGAGGGAATGCCGTTAAACTAAGTTACATTCACTCCTATGGAAAACGGGAAAGAGCTACACCAGGAAAAAAAAACACTTGAACCCGTCCTTCATGCGTATGATTTCAAACAACTTCTTTGGGCCCTCTTTCAATTGCTGCTCGTAGACCTCTCTCGTGGTGGAAACACTTGAACCCATCCTTCATACATATTCCAACAACTTCTCACTCACCTCATCGATGTTGCCTTTACACTACACATGGTTTGCCAGCTCTTACCACCGTTACATCATACCTCGAGGCTCATATGCATGTGGACCTAAACTGATGTCTCCCTTTTTACACCTTCTCAAGCTTGCCATGTAGCCCTCTTGATTTTTCCACACCAACATATGCCCCCCTATGACATGATGTCCAGAAGTACCACCAAGGAATGAGTCATACATCTATCGACACCGAATACAAAAAAAACATTTCTAACATATTTTTGTCTCTATGGTTTTCAGGATTCTCTCTCTTTTGAGGTATCATGTGGGCAAGGATTAAGTTCCTTTACCTCTTTTCTTTCACCTTCCATATGCTTATAAACTTCCTTGACAAAAAAAGATTTATTTTCTCTGCATCCATGACTTCTAATTCTGGTGTTGTTCTCCTCATACTACCACTTCAATAGGTAGCCTTCCTAAGTTCCACCTTGAATTTCTGCTAGTGACTTGTGATGAGTTTATAATGTCCCAATACCCTAACTTTATCTATTCTTGCTCATCAACTAATCAATTATATGTCAATTGATGTGATCTATCCAAGAATAAAACCATCATCTTTTGGTGAAATGGTTTATTTTTCAGTCCCATCAATGTTGCCTTGTTTAGCTATCCACTTCAACGACTAACTCTTGTATTCTTTCCTTGTGTTTTGGGTATCTCGACAAAATCATTATCAATCCTTGTTTGGAATGATGTTTCCAATAATTCTAAATATAAGTGATCATCGGCTTACCTACTTGTATGTGGTTTTGATATCTCCAAACTTTACTTCCATGTCTCTTGTAATGATTTCATCTATAAATACTTGAGTATTAATGTTGTATTGGATGAGAAACATCATGTTTCCTTGCACTTGTAGTTTTGTCATTTTGTTGCTTGTGTTTATGGTACCAAAGTCCATAGCAAATTTACATGATATATTTTTGTCATCATGTTTAATACAAGGCTATTACTCACCTCTCTCTTTCTCGTCATGGTGTATCACTCAACAAAGTCTTCGCTTGAGACACTATGGAGTAATGACTCAATACATTTAGTAGGTATGCTATGGTTTTTGTAGTTCTCGATTCACTTTACTTTTCATAACTTGGATCCCCTCCATCCTCTCAACTAATTATATCAGATTTCTTGTGGGCAACTTTAAGCTAGAATATTGTTGGTCTTTATTTCCTGAGAATATTATTGCTCGGCTTAGGTCTATTAATCCTAGTGAGGACAATTTTTCTTCCTCCTCGTTGTTTTTGGGCCACTCTAATGGGTTAGCTAGATGTTTTGGTTTCTCCTCCTTCATAAAAGAGGGCCCAAAGACTTGACCACTACTTTAAGGACAACAAGGAGAAGAGTGAGGTCCGCATTGACAAGCACACCCCATGTGTCCCGTGATCCCATTTATGTGGATTTGACTTAACCGTCTCCTTTACATGGAATGCCTATTAGGGTTATGCAATCATCAACCTACCAACCCTAGCATACTTTTTAGGTTTGAAGATTCTCTATTGGTTATGCTTCAAGATATACTAACGCTTGATGGGAGACTCTCTTTATACATGTTCATCACAAAAACAATGTTCTATTGCTTGCAATTATTGTCCGACCTTTGGGAGAACAATGTGTCGATTGACTAGAGGCCCTCGATATGTGTCAAAATTTATGAACAGATCAAAGCCCATCGTACTCACAAGTCGTTTGTGCAAGCTCAACTTGCTTATATAGATGACTATCATGAGCGTATATGTTCTCTTTCTCACAAAGCAATTATTGATGCTAAGGCTTGTCTCTAGATTTCTTCAAAATTCAAGGAGGGATCTTTGCGCGTTAGAGATCTAGAACATACAAGGATATCAACCCAAGCTGAGATCAACCTCCTTGAGGAGAAACTCAACATTCTTTATAAATATTGTCACAAGCTTCTTGTCGAGGCTTCTTGAGCTTTGTCTTACCTCAATTCTCTAACGTTCCAAAATTCAGCCACAAGTAAAGTAGGACTCAAGTCATCTCGAGAGTTCATCTATGAGATGCAAGAATTGCATCTTATGCTAACCCGATAGGAAGACCATGAGAATGATGTCGAGCCCAATACCATCAAGATGAAGGTCTTAGGAGGCATTAGCTTAAAAAGATCCTCTAGGGGAGGTTAAGGACAAAATTGACATGACTAGAGATAAAAATATCTTGATTTCATAATACTTGCAATAATAACTAATTTGAATCTTTCACTCATGATTATTTGTAGTAGGCACTGGTCATTCCTGCATTTACTATTTTATCCTTAACTTTTCATCGCTTAGAGGTTTCAAAAAGATAAGCACAATTCTCATTTAATCTCTTGACATTGCATAACAAATCTTGTCATTGCTTCGAATGTTGAGTTGAAGATTATGCCAACTGATAGTGATAGGTTGTTTCACTCATCAACTATAAAAAGGTGGTTCATACTCTTTTCCTTTTTTAGCATTTCCCTCGATTCCCTACTAATATTTTCCTATCTTTTTGCTCTAGTCTTCATCCTCTGACTTTTTTTTAACTATCTCCATGGCAGGGAAACACGTGATTTCTTTATAATATGGGTTATCATATTTTTTGCTTAATGACTAATTCTCAATCACTTCCTCCTTGACCCAACTGTCCCCTCTTATGAAGGTGTGAGGGTCATAGAGGAAGTCATTGTTCACAAAGCCTTACCATCCACACAAGTTGGTATTGGTGCGATCGTTTTTTAAAGAAGCTTCTTACCTAGTTGAAACCTTTTGAGGAATATATTTGATGGATCAATAGAGTGAGTACTGAGTATGCAAAACAAGAAATTTATACGCTATTGACTATTTTCGGCTTGTCTTTCATATAGACCTTAAACTCCTCTTCGATTGTCTAGGGTTCTAGTTCACCAATATTAACTATTTTGTCTTTAAGTTAGGCATGATAGGCCATGTACTTTTGAAGGTACATGTCATCACTTATTTCTCTTGTGATTCCTCAAACTCTATAACTTAGGTTTTCCTAACTTTAAGTTCTCATTTTATTCAATAAACATGTCTTACAAGGGAGTCCTAGACACTAATGCTCATCCACCGGTGGAGGTCATGATGGATGAATGTTCCAGTTTTAGTCTCTTTTGGTTATGTAAATTTATTATTTATCCAAGAAGTTACCAATCTCATGGGAGTATCATATCATCATCGAGGCAATAGTCTCTAACCACTACTTTGATTTTTGTTTCTTCTTTTTGAGCACTCTCTACTGAGGGATACATATATTTATTACCCATATTGCTAATAGGAAGCTACCCAATATTGCATTTTACTCATGGTGGTTTTACAATGTTGGATATATCTATGTTTTCCTCGGCCGAGTAATATTAATAATCTAGATTGGCTTGTGTAACTTAAGCGGTGAGAATTCTTTTTGGGTAGAATATTGCTGAGGTTTCAGTCACAAATTGGTGCGTTGTCAACTTGTCTCGATAGGTTATTCCACTTGTAACCTTCCAATAACTCTGGCCTCTTTTCTCTGGTCATAATGAACTCATGACTCAGCATATGTAGAAGAAATTGTTCATTCCCAAGTGAATATCATTAGTAGAATGACAAAGGTTTCTCTACTATCAAGACTTGCTAAATAGGGCCTGGGTATCATCTTTATCTACCAATGATGACCAAGAGGTATAACTTCTAATGTTTCAGAATGAATGAAAAATTTCAAACCTATCTTATTTATTTTAAAAAATTGATGGGGGAATGTAAGTGAAGTTTCCAAAATTAAAGACGATGATCAAAATTTAAATGTTATGTTCAGTAAGGGGCATGGCTAAGGTGCTCATCTGCTGTTCGTGAAGAACATCATAGCAACCCTTAGTGTGTGCGATTGTAAAGACACAACTGTTCAACAATAAGTCTGCAAACAACAATTCCATGGGCTGTAATGGCTCTTTGGATGGCGTGAAGAGCCACAATATCTTAATAACTTTTCTTGATGACAGCCTCAAAAGAATTCTAGAATGTTCAGTTAATGATGCCTTTCAAACAGCCAACTAAAAGGAACTGAAATAATATGTCCCTTATGTGAAAGGCAGAGAGAAACTCTGGAACTGAACATAAATGTTTGTTTAAAAGGTGTCTATAAAAGGTGTATTTGGACAAGAAGTAAAAGAGGAAGCAATCTAAACAGTTCGATCGCCTAATCTCTCCCACCATCGTTTCACTTGTTTGTTCAATTACATCCTTTAGAAACAAGCATCTTCATTCTGACAGTGTCTCTGATTGTTTAGAGTCGATTGTGAATGTTTGTTTAATGAATCGTTGGAAGGAGTCTATAAAAGGTGTATTTGGACAAGAAGTAAAAGAGGAAGCAATCTAAACAGTTCGATCGCCTAATCTCTCCCACCATCTTTTCACTTGTTTGTTCAATTACATCCTTTAGAAACAAGCATCTTCATTCTGACAGTGTCTCTGATTGTTTAGAGTCGATTGTGTGCATAAAGACCAGACAGCGGTGACTCCATTGTATCCCAAAGGAATTTCGCCTGCATCCACTTGCACCTGGTTGAAAAAGTCCAGCGGTGGCGAAATCAGCCTAAAGAAAAGTGCTTTGACATGCCGTGGAGCTTTTGCGCAAACTCTGAAATCTTGTTTACTAAAAAGTTACTGCTTCAGATCTTGGCTTCAAACTTTCTCAATTTTCAGCAGTAAGGTCATTGTAGACAACTCGGTTCAGATCTGTTGATTGCTGCTGTACTGACTAATCCGACTCTACATCAAGGGTCGCATTCTCTCTCTTACTCTGTTTCAGTTCAGACTATTCTGGAGGTAGTCCCTCGTACCGAATTTAGTTTGACTGTTGCCTTAAGAGCAAATTGCATCTGTTGTTGCCATCTCTAAAAGGTCGAGTACCAGACGTTCACAACAGGTTCTGTCTAAATTCATTTGTTGTTAGTCGCATTGCACTACCAATCAACAAGACAGTTCCTTGTTGTTGTGAGTTTCTCTCTAAGTTCAATGAGCCAGAACTGACAGACAATGCTCAATTGGCAGGGCTCTTGGACTCCAATACGGCTGGTGGGAGTTAGATTCACAACGGGTTGCATGCTTGTGTGTGTTAGACTTTGGCCTATAGTTGTAACAAAAAGGAAAATGGAAAAACTGTCAGAATTCGGTTGTAAAACGTAAAATATAAGATATCATTTTTATATCTTAGCATACTTTCAGACCATATCTGGAAAAGACTCCTTCGTTGGCCTTTATAAGATGTTCAAACAACCACCTTTGTACGTAAGCAATCCTCAAGAAACTCTTTTTATCTTATGGGTTTTCTTCCTTTTTGCGACCGTTATCAACTCCTGAAAAGTAACCTTCCATTTAATTTCCTTTCTAAAGTATTTTACGGGTGGAGTCAAATTAGCTAAAAGTACACTGCAGCGGTTGTGGGGCTAGAACTCCTCCTCTTCAATACTCTGTGTCTCATATTTCTCTTGATGTTTGCTGGCTTTGTTACGTTCTTTAGTTACAACGTGAGACTGAAGCTTTTAAGGGTGTATTTGATTTGTGGAGCCAGGTTCTTGGTACTAGAACCGCATGCTTAGGCTCATGTGAGCTTGTAACTATGGTTTTGTGTATGATTTGTGAGTGTTGGTGATGTTTGAGTTTTCATGCAAGCTGGGTAACAACACGAGAATGAAGCAAGTGCTTGGGTTTTCGTGTGAAGCTCTTGGGTCTCGCTCAGCAACGTATTGTGTGTAACTTAGAACTGCAATCAATAAATACCAGGTACAAATCTTTTAGAATCTTGTATCAAACACACCCTAAAGGCCTTCAGGGGACTTGTGCCAGGAACACCATCTAATTAAGACGTACTAGGAACTTCTAAAGGCTAGGTATACATGTTCCGAGACCGAACTCATAACCTTCATCTTGTTCGAGTCCCCTGCGAGATGAGCTAATGCTCTGGATGATACTATATAATTAATATCGGTATCTATTGTTGGGCTAGCAATATATCCAGTTATTTACATAAGATATCCGTTTCCTCTTAACCATTGGCACTTCTTTATAGGACCCATATCCAGTTCTATGGTTTGTATTTGCCCGCCTTTGGCCACCAAGTCTGGTCGAGTATTTAAGATGTAGAAAGAGACAAAGTTTGTCATCTGTCAGTGGTTTGACTACCATTCAGGCCGGTTTGTCAAGCAACCGGCTTCAGAAACTTTGCGTGGTTGGCGATTTGCTAAAACTTCTGGCCGAAGAAAATAGCGATAAGGGCCCAATTCGTAGCCGCTGGTGAAACTTCCCGTAGGGCCAAATGTGGCTCAAACGGTCAAACCAGCGTCTTTTCCTCTAATAAAATTCTGAAACAAGACCGATAGATGGCTCCTCATCTTCTCAGTGGGAACCAGGAATGACCAAAGAGACTTCCTCTGTGTGTGTGTGTGATGGGTTTATAGAATCAGTAGGCATTTTGAGGCTCGCGCTTGTTGTTGGCCTCCTTGTTATTGATGGGCAACTGCTTTGATGTTCTCAGCAGGGAGAACGTCTCTCGGACTAATCAGAATGTTTCTGGTAAGCTTGCGTTCCTTTTTCCTTTTGGTGCTTTGAGATTTTCCTTTGTCTATTTTTTTGTTGTTACTGTCATAAGGTTTGCTTTCGTCATACACGGTTTCAGTTCTCTTGATCTTTTCGCTCGGTGGTATTATATTGCGGAAGTTGGATTAATTGTTCTTGATACGACTGAAATCACTTGAATTTCTTTCCCTTTTCTTTCGTTGGTCTCGCTTGTTTTCATACTCAGAGTGAGTAGTTTTGGCGAATTATGATTTTACGTGGGAAATGATCAAATGATGACAGGAAACCCTAATTGGTGGTATAAATGTAGAGACCATGAGGGACCTGCTCAAATAATCTTTTTATACAAATTTATTGAAATTTATTCATGTATTGTACTTGAAGAGTCTTGGTTAGTCCAGTCCCACGAAGGTTGTATAAAAAAGGTGTTACTTGTACGCTTTGAGATTTGCAATGACTGATAAAGTCATCTCAATGCTGATAGATCACTCCCTCTTCATACTTATCACTCCTCTTTATGTACTTCAGGGATAAAATAGAGGCGAATAAAATATAACATATTAAACGGAAAAACATGTTTCTGGATATCTTTTATTCAAGCTCCTGCTGTTATGTAATGATTTTCACTAGCAACAGGGGAGAATTTTTTTATGAAGAAGCCTCTTTTTTCTGAATCTTTTCTCTATTTGAATTGCTCGTTTCTTTGCTTCTGGCCATGCAGGAGAAGACAGCACTATGGAGATTGTTTGATTTCTTCATTCCTTCATCGTGGTTTTTAGATTTAAGTACTAGATATGATCCTCTAGTAGGGCTTGTTCATTTCAAATCTTTGCTTCTAAACTAGCATGGAGTTTATATTGTATATAGTTAGAAGATAACATGAAACCTTTACAGACACACTTAAGGTAGTTTAGTCATTAGTAGATACCGCATAATGGAGCTCCAGTGCCAAGGTATGCGAACCTAGGTGGTGAATCCTAAAAGTTTGTTAACGAAGATCTAAAAGTGCTGGATGGAAACTTGATTTTATAGTGTTGAATGTGGGTCTGAACCAACATAGGTCATTTGGCAACTATGGATCATGAACCTAACCCCTTGGCATGGGAAAAGGTTTGGTTTGGTTTTGATTGGTGTGTATCATATAATGGATAGTTGTGCTATGTGGTAGTTATATTTAGAAGCCTTCAAAATGATGATGTTTTGAGAACCCTTTCACTTTGTTAGAAGACTCAGTTATACATCCTCTGTTCTTCATCAGCTGCAGCTAACTTACTTAGGTGAGTGAATGACTAGAAGCTACACTTTCATCGGCATTTTCTTGTGATCATCCAGACACAAGCAGCTTGTTGTTTGCACATTTTTCGCTTGCTAGACTCTTTCGTCAGTTCCTTACTTCTATGTCATCAATAGCGGTTAGCGGGTTGTTAGCGGTTGACCCTGATATAGCAGTAGCGGGGATATAGCGGATTTAGCGGTACACTTTTATTTATGATTAAAAATTTATATATATATATAATGGGTTTTCTAACTTCTAAGAAATATAAGAAACATAACCAGTTCTTTCATAAATGAACAAGCAAAACACTCACTAATGAACAGGAAAAAGTAGTGAAGGAGGAATGCCACGTACTCACCTTTTAGCCCATATTATTTGTAGTATGCCTCATCTCTAGCCAAAGTGCATGAAAGTTCGGACATTAAAGCAGAAAAGAAAGGCAAAAGAAGATCAGAAACTCCTATCACTAACATGTTCAACAACTCCTATCACCAACATGTTCAACCATTCAAATAATGAGACATTACGGCAATAGCACCTGGACAGACATATCAAAGGTACACGAGATTCCCAGATATTGATGATTCCATATTCACTATAAAAAATAAGAATAACTCTTCAGTTAGCTAGCAACAACACAAAACTGGGAGAACCACAGGTTCACAGGTAAGGGGTTGATGCAAGTAATAGCAAGAGCAAGCATCGGCTTTAATTGGGTGCTACAACTAAGGTTGTGTAGGTTGAAGATGCAGGGGAAAGGAGAGCAGCAAGGTCTTCGGTTAGCTCCTAAATGATAAGTTGCAGGGGAAAGGAGAGCAACAAGGTCTTCGGTTAGCTCCTAGATGATAAGTTGCAGGGTGTGTGTGATGAGGCCGGTGTGTGTGTGTGACAGAGAATAAACGGGGAGTTAAATCAGGTTGTGTTGCTTTGCTTCATGTCTTTGTAGAAGTGAAGGTTTGAAAATTTTAAAGAAACCAGTCGCTAAAGTTCGCTTAAGACAAATCCGACAAAGAGGCACTGATCGGAGGAATGACTACAGGGAACCAGAATACCATATAACTCACCAACAATACAACGATAGTTACGATACAACTCAAAACAAGCAAAAGAGATACACCTACTGCCTCTATCGATGTGTAAACCAGACGGATGACGATCGCAATCAGTAATCACCATTTAGCGTTATTGTTTCACTCAGTGTTGTCTGACGCGTATTGTATCGTGTATCACTGGGCTCCACGATACGGGCGTATCATATCGTACTTTAATATTAAAATAATGCAAAAATTAATTAAAAATTAGTAAAAAATAAAAAAAAATAAAAAAAAATAAGGAAAAATCTGGTAATTGCTTTAAATTCATATAATGTAAGTTTAGTACAGATTGAGCATTCAACATTGAACAATTGCATCCAAATTTACATATTTTGAATCCAAAAAATAAAATACAAATACAGTTTACAGTTACATACAATGTTACATTTTATAAATTATAATCAGGATCAACTAAATAATCTTCATCTTCTCCTTGTTGCAGATCCTCATCATCATCAGCGACACCTTCTTCTTGGAAATCAAATTCTTCATCTCCATGATGTTGTTGTTGCGCTCCTTCCAAATTAATCCAGACAACGTCTTCTTCTGTTAGGAGGGCATTTTCTTTAGTGTCTTTCATAACCCAATCTTCTAATATATCAAAATTATCCAAACTTATTTGATCGAACTGACTTTCTTCTCTATTTACTTTTTTTAATTGCCTACAACACAAACAAAGATAAACAATTATAAGACTCTCACTGCAAAATCTCTAAGGTTTGGACAATCACTTCCAAACCTGTTTCACCAAACATCTGTAAAAAAAGACAAACATTAGAGACATAATAATCCACAGTAATGTAAGATGCAACTTAAATATGAAAATAAACAATTTACCTTGACGCAACGTAGTGCGATTGTGAATTGCAACAGGCAAACCCATCAAGTGAAGGGCATTATCATATATCTCCATCTCTCGATGTATCGCATCTTGTATGCTCTCATCAAGGACTAATCTGTCGATACAATCAATGATTCCTCGATTAACCTCACCGTTCCTTTTGAAGGTTGCTGAGTACCTAAATGATGGGTTTAGATAGTAGGCTGCTGCATGAATAGGCTGATGCAATTGTTTATTCCATCTACTATCAATTATTTTTCACACGGTCACATAATCTCTCTTTTTTTCATTAAAGTTATTTTTGATGGCTTCTTTTGCCCTGTCCATGACTTTATAATGGTAGCCCATAAATGGTTTCTCCTCGCTGTCAGCAAATCTCAAAACTTTCACCAAAGGACAAGTAATTTTCAATAATCTGACATATGCATTCCAAAATGAACTTCTAAAAATTGTTTATGCAATCTCATTCAACTTTTTATTTCTTCTGTTTTGAGGTAACTCTGCAAATTGTTGTCACTCATCTGAGGAGAACATCCTCTTCAAAGCTTGCTTCTGTCTCACAATACTCTGTACAGATAAGAAGTTTGTTGTAAACCGAGTTGCAGCTGTGTTAAGAAGCTCTGCACCTTCTGTATATCTCCTCATCATACACAAAACAAATGCATGGTTGTAAATGAATTTTGTAATATCTTGGCAACACTTAGTTGCTGCCTTTATTTCATCCATCTCACTAATGTCCTCGAGGATGAGATCTAAACAATGGGCTGCACATGGTGTCCAGTAGAAAGTCTCATAAATATCAACTAACTCCTTCCCAGTTGCTTTGTAGTTAGCTGCATTATCTGTAATCAATTGGACCACATTCTCTACCCCAACCTCCTGTATAATCTTATCAAATTCTTCTCGTAGGATATTTATAGTGTGCCTCTCCTCTGACATATCTAGAGATCTCAAAAACATGAGTCATTTAGGACAATATACAAGAAAGTTTAGCAATGTCCTTTCTCGCCTATCGGTCCATCCATCTGTCATGATAGTGCATCCCGTTTCCTTCCACGATTGTCTCAAAGTCGAACAGTATTGCTGCACTTCAATGACGGTCTGATCTAATATCTTCCCTCTCAATTTCTGATAAGAGGGCATCTTATATCCTGAATCAATGTTAGCAATTGCATCTGTCATTGCTTCAAAATGAAAACTATTTGCTGCATTAAATAGAATGCATGCATCATAAAACCATCTTTCCACTGCAAGGTCGAATTTCTGGTTGAGCACCAGGCATAGTGGAAGAAAGAAAGAATGAATGTATGCTAGAAGAAGCTCTTCCTGAACTTCCTCTTCTGCCACTTCCAAAGTCTTCAGCTACAACCCTCTTTCCCCTGCTAGGTGCTCATGAACTGCTACTACCAATCTTTATTCTAGCATCTGAAGGCAAACTATCAGTGAATCCAACTCCAGTAGCAGTAGCATCATCAACTTCTTCATACATCTAAAAATCATCATTTTGTTGTCTCCGTTCCTGTATGCTCTCAATCATCTGCAGGCATTGCCATTTAATACCTTCTGGCAAACTTCTAACTCTGCCTGTGCATGGAGCAACTTCTTTCTTGGTTCCTGCTAGGTGGTGTTTCAACCTTGAAATTCCATCACTAATCACCTTTTCACAAAATAAGCATCTGATATTTAACTTGGAACCCTCAACTGGTATACCCCACTGCCATGCCGGATCATCAGACCGATAATGGGAGTCTCTACCACTCCTTCTTGCCATCTCAATCGAGTACTTTAATTCAAACAAAAACCTGAAAATAAAAGCACTTCGTAAATCCCCCAATCTTCAAATAACACTCAAATCGAGTGTCTCCCACTTCATAAATGCAATAAAAATCATATACACACACTTAATAACTTCATATTTTGTCATTAAAAAAAAATACACACAAAAACAACAAATATAAAGGAAAAAAAATGAAAAAAATATTAAAAATATACCTAAATCCAAGTTTGGAGGCTTGCACGGATACCGTAGAGCATGATTTTGGAGCTTTGAACACCAAGGAGGCAAAAACCGGCTCTTAGGGAGCTTGAGGAACCCAAAAAGAGAGAGGAAACCTGCGAAAAATCACGGGTTTCGGTCGATCGGGAACCCTTTATAAGGGTCCCAGGGCGTATCGCATGTATCGTACGATACGGATAACAATGGTTTCACTAGCAATGTTATTGTCATTAATTAGTATCATGCATCATTTTTTATGTTGACAATCGGATCCATTAAAAAGTCATGTATTTGCGATGCATGAAGCAACTAGGACTTGGTATTTGGATTCTACGGAGGTTAACAAGTTTTTTAACTAAGCTAGCTTAGAGGTAATGCTGCAAGACACTTCTACTCTGCTTTAATACTCACACGAGCTTCTGGTATTTGCTTCCAATTTTGAAATCTCGGTGATACCTAAGCAGTCTGCTCTGTGAATGAATGGGCAAATTTTCTGAAAAGCTTTAACCTCCAGAAAAGGGATTTTACAAAGTACGCCTTCTATAGAGTGTACCATCATGGACCAAGCTGTTCGTGTAAAAGATTAAATAAGAAAACGTTATTATCAAAGATGAGCATAAATTTCATACCCCTATAGCTGCTTCTTCTAACAAAACCGACATAACTAATCCACTCACCATGCTTGAAAACTCTTCTTATTCCTACTCAACAATGCAGAAATTTGGAATTCCCAAGTTCCTTCTATGACGAAAACTATGAAAAGAAACTACAGCATAAGTACCCACACCAGTAAAAATGAAATGCCTCTAATGTCGAAGAGAGAAAATGAGAAAGAGCATTACTGGCTGGAAGACACCGGACTGCTGCATACTATTGCGGATCTGCGCTCTTAGCAGGGGGGGAAAACCCACTCGTGCTAGGGGTTTTCCGTGAAGGTACTAATCCGATAGAGAATGAGACGCCTGCTGATGGTACAAACCGGAAGTCGCCTCGTGGCTGCTCACTATTGCCGATATCTCAGTCGGTCGGCAATGCTAGCCAGCAGCACAACCACGAAGAGTCAGTGTGCTACCGGAGGACAAGACAATGAGAGTAGACCTGAAGAAGGCAAGACGAAATTCTCACTTTATATATATATTATCCCAGCAAAACCTTTATTATCCCAGCAAAACCACGCAGAAGTGAAGGAATAGAAGAGGATATCTCCGATAAGGATGATGCAACAAAAGGGCTCCGTTACGTGCTTATCCTACAAACCCTAAACGCTAACCGTAGATATGAGAGAGAGAGAGAGAAGAGGGTGTGGGATGAACGCCTGGCGTCGCGGGGGACTGGAAGGTCGTGTGGTTTCGTCGGGATAAGGTTTATATCATTGGGATCGGATCGACCTGATCCGAACCACTTCATATGTCCGCTTACAGCACTATAGCGGCCATGGCAGGTCACCCGCTAAGAGTTGCCCGCTATAGCATTTTCAGACCTGATAAAATGCTATAGCACGCTATTGATAACATAGCCTTGCTTTCCTTTTTATTGATACCCTTGAGTTTGTTGATGATTCACTATAACATGCATAGTGGTTCTTTAGATATGTTCAGTATACTTGAAACATTTTCTCGTTTTTGTGTTGAGACATGTTTCACTATATTACGTATTTGTGGTTGTATGTTGTCAGCATACTTGTTACATTTTCCTTACTTTGAACTTCAGATCGTGAAAAATGTTTTTGTCCCATGTTGTTTAATGAATGTAATCAGATTCATGGAGAAGCTCCATCAACAACGTGGTGCCATCAAAGCCTTCTACTGTTTCATCTTTAGGAATTCTTCCTCACCCAAGATCTGAGGGGGAGATATTGGCAGCAACGAATCTCAAGGCATTCACGTTTGCTGATCTTAGAAATGCTACCAAAAACTTCCGTCCAGAAAGCCTGCTTGGTGAAGGGGATTTAGTTGTGTTTATAAAGGATGGCTTGATGAGCAAACTCTTGCCACTGCCAGGCCAGGAGCTGGCATCATTGTTGCCGTCAAGAAGCTCAAACCAGAAAGATTTCAGGGTCACAAGGAATGGCTGGTAGGTTTTCACTGTGCACTCCCTTCAGTCAATCTTCAGCAATTATAAGCTGAATTCCTCATCAATATTGCAGGCAGAGGTCAATTATCTTGGCCAACTTCATCACCCAAATATTGTAAAGCTTATTGGGTACTGTCTAGAAGGGGAGAACAGATTGTTAGTGTATATGCCCAAAGGAAGCCTGGAGAATCATTTGTTTAGAAGTGAGTAGTTTGCGGTTAAGTTTTTGTTCTGACTTGACTGTTAACCAGCAAAAATCAATCTGTCGTGTGAAGAAAAAATTTCCATGGTTAGTTATCTTTAATCTAGAAGAGTACTTTGTCTTTTACTTGATAATTCTACGATAGCTTACATACTGTTTCAACATTTTTCTCTGGACATGCTAGAACAAGCCAAAACTGGAAATGTTATCGTTGATTCTGTAAGTCTTTAAGTGTATTTCATCCTATTCTTTGATTTACTTATGAATTTGCATTCCATTGCTGTCGATATGTGTGCTACAAGGCGGTTTCAATATCATGTGTAACATCTCCCATGAGCAGCCACTATTGAACTGATTTAGTATGACATCAGTTTTTCTTGTCAGTCAGCTGTTTCCACTGTGTAAAAAACACAAAGATGAAATATTTAGTTTTCTTGTTCTTGCATAACAATTGAATTAGCCAAATCAGTCCCGGTCAATCCACTCAGTCAGTTCATGGCCCCCTTATTCTTGCATGTTTGCTTTGTGCTTTTCGACATTTCTTATTCTATAATACTAAGTTAAGACTTCTTTTCTTGGAAAATACCATATTTAACTGTTGACGGTATCCAGCCATTGGCATGTCTGCATTAATGCAAGACGTCCATTCTTTGAAGTCAGTTCCTCTTACTGCCTTTGGTCTGTAGTGGCTTTTCTGTAGTGTCTGAATGGGGTTTTAATCACATTTGGCTGGCTGAATATCTCAACTATTTTGTCATGATGGCAATTCTCAAGTCCAAAATTGAAATACAGGAAATATGATTTTCTGCAGGAGGTATTCAGCCACTGCCTTGGGCAGTAAGGCTGAAAGTTGCCATTGGTGTTGCTAGGGGTCTCGCCTTCCTGCACAATGCTGAGACACAAGTTATTTACCGTGATTTTAAAGCTTCTAATATTCTACTTGACGCTGTAAGTTGATTCAAAGAGCACAAACTACTGCCATATTTTTCCTTCTGATATGAAATATTTTCATAGGCAATGACCAGAGTCTAAACGGTTTCCTTCCTGCAGGATTTTATTGCGAAGCTTTCTGATTTTGGTCTAGCAAAAGATGGACCTGCTGGTGACAAGACTCATGTTTCACACAGGTGATAGGAACTCATGGTTATGCTGCTCCTGAATATGTTGCCACAGGTTGGTCTTTACCCAAACAATAATTTGCCTGCTGCTTTTTTTTCTTTCTGCATCCTTGTAGCCATCCTTTGTTTTTTCTTGGAGTTGAAGTATCAAATTATTGCTTCCATATTTGCATATCATAAATCTTGGCATGTGGTCAACCATCTGAGAAGTTTGACTCGACTTTCTTTAGAATGTTCTGTTCAGTTCAGCATCTTGATTTGCACACTTGAGAAAGTAGAAGCTGTGATTGCTCGGTCCATTTGAGGATACGCTCCAGGTCTTAAATCTTGGGAATCGGTTTGGTTGCAAGACTTAACCATGTCCACATGCCGTGGCCCCTCCCACTTAACTTGCCTGAGTCCATCAGGTAGTTCTTGGAAAACACAAAAGGCTTTCTTTGCTCATGCTCAGGGTTTAGTTTCTTTTTGCTAATAATGTGGAACAAAACCTTCAAAAGCTAAGGTGTTAGTTGCACTGATATGGAGATTAGCTGATGATCCAGATCTTGCAGTATCAGATTCGATTGGTTTATGCTTTGGAAAATTGAAAAACTGCAGACATCACTAAAAGTGATCAAAAACAGCAACCTTCAGTTGAACTGATTGAGAATCCTCTAGCATGTGCTGCTTCCAAAGTTCACAAGAACGCACATGAAAAACCAATGGAGTAGCAATTCTTCTACATGTTACATTGTCGACAAGCTTCACAAACATGAAGTAGCCAATTTACAAATGTCGTTAACATTTTAATGCCCAACATCTCTATGGTTTTGGTTTTTCTATTTTAGGTAGACAGTCTCAAAGAAATTCTGAACTTTTCTCTGATTATATAACTTATTTTTTTCTCGGGGTGCAGTGTTTCAAGCATTAATTTCACACCGGAATTGATCTCAGGTCGGTTGACTGCAAAAAGTGATGATTACAGCTTCGGAGTTGTTCTTTTGGAGCTTTTGACTGGCCGTCATGCAGTGGACAAAACAAAAGTTGGGGTGGAGCAGAATTTAGTTGATTGGGCAAAGCCTTGGTTGATAAACGCAAAGTGGATCGCATAATGGACATCAAATTGGAAGGCCAATATCCTCAAAAGGGGGCACAGGCAGCCGCCACTCTTGCCCTTCAGTGTATCCACACAGATGCAAAGTTGAGGCCTCAGATGACTGAAGTTTTGGCTACTTTGGAACAGCTTCAGTCATCCAAAGATCTAGCAAAACTTGCAAATGCAGAAGACCACCATATTGATACCAATTCCGACCATAAATCACCAGGGAAGCATCATCATTATCATTGTCATCATCATCCAAATCAAAATCATCATATCATCATGCCCCTCAGAGTCCTAAGCCTGTTGGATCCTCATTAGGATCCCCCTTACCATCCACTTAGCGTCCACCATGTTCACTGAACTGTATTTTACTTGCATCCTGTTGTAAAAAGTGATACGGCACAAGATTGTTCTCTATGGTGCCAAAGAATCCATGTACCCGACCCCTAGTGTGGGAAAAGGCCTGGCTGTAATTGTTGTTGCCCGTTGTAAAAAGTGAACGGAAATTTTTTGCCCGACTTTAAAGAGAGCAGTGTGGTTTTTCCAAACATATGACATGAAACATTTGTTCCGTATGTGGATTTTGAGGTGATCCTTTATCATGTTGCCATGGCACTTAGTATGGACCCAAGTCCTAAATTATCCAGAACAGTTCCCACAATATGGACAGAAATGTAAATTGTTTGCCAAATTGCACTTCTTGAACATCTCAAAATCTATTCCATCCATCTTGATGATGTATAGCTGACTCTATCCATCACCAAGATTCGATGGCTGAGTTTTGTTTCACAACATACTTGAACGTGATTCCCCATGATTTCCCAGTGAATTGCTAAGAGTTCAGCAAGTTATAAATAATGTATCAGGAACCAATGAGCAAACCACAGGAAAGCAAGCTTAACCAGTAGAAAGGGTTTCAAGCAGGTGGTCGAAGGGTTGGGTTTCATCCGAACGTGGCCAGTGCCTCCATGAAGGTCGGGGCTTGGTAAGAAAATAATAGATCCATTTGTTATCTGGACGACTTGGACGAGCTTGAATTTGGATCAACAGCTGTGACTTGATTCGGGGACTATTTGTCCTACTTAAGAGAACTTGATCACCTTAAGATTCCAAATGAGCTAGCAGATGCAAACTATACCAGCTTATGCACGATTCACGAAATCTACAAAGCCATTTTACAAAACTTCAAGAAAGAAAAAAGGTGGCTGGCAAAATGTACGCAATACAATAAACTGGAAGCACTATCATCAAGCGAACGTGTGACAGACAAGCACAAGGACAAATATAATATAGGACGGTTCTATTGCACAAAACGCACGACGAAGTTGGCTAATAGCACTTCCTACCCTTGATAATTTATACAAGCTTCAAAACTCAACTACAGAGAGATCCATAATTATGATCTTCAGTTTCTTCTCAGCAACGACTATGAAGAAATGAATTGGAGCGCTGCAGTAGAATACTAGTGTAATAACACGGTACAAACTGCAGGGAATTAAAGTCCAGTTTGATGCAGTATGTACAGTAGGAACCAGGATTTTGAGTAATAGATCATATTTAAAGATATTTTTCCCAACCAAGGTGATGTACCTGGGGCCACTGAGTAATTACGAGTAGGAATGAGGAGTCCGAAGGTTCGGAGACAAAATGCAGCAACATAATGAGCATCATCGTGGTAATCGGAGTTGGCTTTTGGAAGGGTTTAGAAATTGTGGAGAAGTGCCCTTCTGCATGGAATGGTGGATATCTGAGAAGGCTGTTGTGGTGGTGAAATGGCTTTTGGTGAAGGGGATGGTGACGCAACCCCAAGCGTTCTAAGTAGGAATCGCCTTTCCTGCACAAATAGTCATAGGGAAACTCATTAGAAACATGTCATCCTCCAAATTTCATTTGAATCAGAAACCAAATATTCAATTTCAAACATTTACACGGAGATAAATTCAGAATTTTACACGAAAACTATGCCGTGGTCAATCTCGAGCCTGGGTGTGAAAGGAGAAGAGTTACGTTACACTTTTGACAGCCAACCGAAAACTTTGTCGGATTTGCTTTAATGAATTCTAAACATTATGAGCATCTTGTTGAGGTGTCCCTCAGTGATTCAATGTAAAACCTAAACGCAGTGCAAAATAAGCAAGAGTCTGTCTTTGCTTAGATATAGTGAATCAATTGTAGAGTTGTAGAGTGGGTTCCTATATCATGTACGGGTATCGATAAAGAAGTCGGTCCTCCTATATTGTTACTCGAATATAGTGAAAAAATTATAAAAAGAGTCTCCACATTTTCAGTATGGATAGACATGGTAAAAAACCTAGTTCTAGATAACAAGATTCGTATTGGTGCTTAACATATCACAATATTAACCAGTAAACTAATAGTAGTAGTAGATACTATGATTAATAGAAATTCACATTCTCTAAGAGAGTGAGTTAGAGAAGAAGATAAGGAGATTGAGAATATATATTTTAAATTATAATATTGAGGGAAAGAAAAATTGAAAATAGAGTTAGTATTATTATAAATAAGAATTTAAAGGATAACATAATAGACAATACAATGACATAGTGACTCAATTATGATGGAGTTGGTGTTAGTAGGAGATACTTTGAATATTATTTGTCCTTATGCACCTCAAGTAGGACTATAAGATAGCATAAAGAAGGCATTTTGAAAGAAATTAAATAAAACAATTTAAAGTTTTAAGGAGAGATGGTTTGTTTGGGTGGAGATCTAAATGGATATGTGGGTAAGATTAGGATATAAAGGTGTTCATGAAAACTATGACTTTGAAGATTTACAAGACAGAAGGGTAAGAAAATTCTAAATTTTACTAAAACAACAACTAAGCCTTTTCCCATACTAGACGGGGTCGGCTAAAATTTCTACTAAAATTCTAAATTTTACTAAGTCATGAAATCTCTTTATGGCCCAAATAAATTTTAAAAAATAAGATGAGCATTTAGTTACTTATAAGAGTGATGTCACAAATAAATTAATTATTTTCTCTATAAGAAAAAAGGAGATCATGCTGTAAGAGTTACAAGGTAACTCTAAGTGGAAGCTTAACTACTCAATATTGACTTTTAATTATACATAAAGCTACTTAGACTAAATGGTGAAACCTTCAAAAAAAAGAAACATTTAAAGAGAATGTTCTTCGGGCATATGCTTGAAATTATATACGTTCAGTTTGTAACATATGGAACAATATGGTCAAACATACTAAGAAAATAGTATAAGAAGTGTTACGGGAACCTAATGGAGGCATACTCATAAAGGATGCTAATGGTAGAGTAAAGGGGTGTAAGACAAAACTAAGGCAAAAAAGACTGGCTGCAAATTGCATTATGACAAAAAAAGCAAAAAAGGACATCAATGAAGTAAAAGCTAAAACTTGAAAAAATTTATATAAAAAGCTCAATCTAAGAGAAGGTGAAAGAGATATTTTTAAGATACTTAAGATATAAGAAATCTAAGGATCTTATTTTGTTAGATGCATAAAAAATGAGATGAGAAGATTTGAGTAGTAAGTAACGATATGAAAAATAGATAGAAAAATATTTTAATAAGTTTTTTAATGAAGATATTGGTAGTAGTATTAGCTTCAGAAAGCTCGCTAACTCAAAAGAATATATAAACCGTAATTTCTATCAAGATATTCAAAGGAAGAAAGTCAAAGAGGTTCTTAAACTTATGAAAGATGGTAAATGTATAGGCCTAAATAATATCTTATAAAGTATAAAAAATTCTAGAAGAGATGGATATCACTTGGCTTATAAGATTATTCAATAACGTATGAAAACTAACAAATCTCTTAGGAATGGAGGAAGAGTAGAATTAAATCCATATACAAGAACAAAAGAGACATTTAGAATTGTACTAATTATTGGGTATTTTTTCGAGAAATCTATTATTGAGATGTTTTATGGAATATTTTATAAAAAAAAGAACCTTGTTATTTATTGATTTAGAAAAAACTCACAATAAAGTATCAAGAGATATTTTTTTGGAGAACCTTGAAAAAGAAAGGTATTTGGTTGATGTATATCAATATTATAAGAGACATGTATAATGATGTACAAACATGTATAAGAACTCATGAAGGAATAACAAATTTCGTTGAGATTAACATTGGATTATGTTAAAGATCAACTTTAAGTATATATTTATTTACCTTCATTATTTGGTTATCGACAAGCTAACAAAATATACTCAAGATGAAGTATTTTGGTGCATATTATTTGCAAATGATATTGTGTTAGTGGATGAGTCTAAGAAAAAAGATAATATGAAACTAGAATTATGAAAAGAAACATTAGAAAGTAAAGGCTTTCGACTTAGTAGAACTAAAACAGAATATATGAAATACATGTTTGATCATTTGGTTGCTTCAAATGACATAGAAATTAAGATTGATACACATTGCATCCCTTATAAGGAAAGTTTTAAATACCCAAGGTTAGTTTTTTTAAGCGATGAAAAAATTGATAGAGATATTATGTATAAAATTAATGAAGGTTGGTTAAAGTGAATAAGTGTATCATATATTCTATGTAAAGAAAATACTATTAAAGTTGAAAGGTCAATATTATAGAGCAATAATGAGACCCACTTTGTTATATAGTTCTTGGTATTGGGCAGATGTGTGGTCACACAGGAAAAGACTGTATACATAATAAGGTTATTAAAAATAAATCAAGAGTGGCACCAATAGATGATAAAATGAGTTGGACATGTGAA
This sequence comes from Brasenia schreberi, assembly GCA_036023115.1. NCBI lineage: Eukaryota > Viridiplantae > Streptophyta > Magnoliopsida > Nymphaeales > Cabombaceae > Brasenia > Brasenia schreberi. The sequence goes on along the minus strand of JAYKKT010000045.1, from coordinate 7,328,439 downwards.
AAGACAACTAAAGGAAGCTCTCATACTGAACAAACAACAACAACAACTAAGCCTTTTCCCATACTAGACGGGGTCGGCTACATGGATTCTTTGTTTCCACAGATCTCTATCGTGTGCCATGTCAGCAGTTAACTCCCAATAAGCTAGATCATTCTTTATTGTTTCTTTCCAACACTTTTGTGGTCGTCCTCTACCTCTTTTAATACTTTCCAAATTTAGGTTTTCTAACCTTCTTACAGGTTCTTCTTTTGATCTTCTTTCTATATGTCCAAACCATCTTAAACGATGTTCTCTCATTTTATCCTCTATTGGTGCCACTCCTAATTTGTTTCTAATAACCTCATTATGTATACGGTCTTTTCTTGTATAACCACTCATCCATCTCAACATCTTCATTTCTGTCACAGACATCTTTTGTACATGTTGATGATTAACTGCCCAACACTCAGAACCATAAAACATGGCAGGCCTAACTGCTGCTCTATAATATTTACCTTTTAATTTTAATGGTATCTTCTTATCACAAAGAATACCTAATGCTCCTCTCCATTTTAACCAACCAGCATTAATTCTATGTGTAACATCTCCATCAATTCTTCCATCACTTTGAAAAATTGACCCTAGGTATTTAAAACTTTCCTTTTGGGGAATGCAATGTGTGCCAATTTTAATTTCTATGTCCTCTGAAGTAGCCAAATGATCAAACTTACATTCCATATATTCTGTCTTTGTTCTACTAAGTCGGAGGCCTTTGTTTTCTAATGTTTCTCTCCATAGTTCCAATTTTCTATTAACTTTTTCCTTAGACTCCTCCACTAATACAATGTCATCTGCAAATAACATACACCAAGGTACTTCATCTTGAATATGTTTTGTTAACTCATCCATCACCATTATAAATAAGTATGGACTTAAAGTTGATCCTTGATGTAACCCAATATTAACTTCAAAGAAGTCTGTCGTTCCTTCATGAGTCCTCACACATGTTTTTGCACCATCATACATGTCTCTTATAAGGTTAATATATGTCAATGGGATACCTCTTTTTTCCAAAGTTCTCCAAAGAACCTCCCTCGGTACCCTATCATAAGCTTTTTCTAGATCAATAAATATCATGTGAAGGTCTTTCTTTTTTGCTCTAAAATGTTCCATAAGACGTCTCAAAAGGTGAATCGCTTCAATAGTAGATCTACCTGGCATAAATCCAAATTGGTTCTCTGTTGTACTTGATACTTGTCTTAACCTACGTTCAATAATTCTTTTCCATAATTTCATAGTATGACTCATTAACTTGATACCTCGATAATTCGCACAATTTTGAATGTCTCCCTTGTTCTTATATACGGGTATAAGTGTACTTGCTCTCCATTCTTCGGGCATCTTTTGGTTTTTCCATATTTCATTAAATAGTCTTGTGAGCCAAGTGATTCCTATTTCTCCTAGTATTTTCTAAACTTCTATAGGAATATTATCTGGTCCTACCGATTTACCACTCTTCATATGTTTAAGAGCCTCTTTGACTTCATTCTTTTGAATACGTCAGTAGAAATTGTGGTTTATATACTTTTCTGACTTGGCTAAATCTCCTAAACTAATACTAACATCTTTATTTTCATTAAAAAGATTATAAAAATAGTTTTTCCATCTATTTCTTATATCATCATTTGCCACTAGAATTTTTTCATCCTCGTCTTTTATGCATCTAACATAATTAAGATCTTTAGTTTTCTTATCTCTAGCCCTAGCTATCCTAAAAATGTCTCTTTCACCCTCTTTTGAGTTGAGTTTTTTATATAAGTCCTCCCAAATCTTAGCTTTTGCTTCACTAACGGCCTTTTTTGCTTCCTTCTTTGCTTTCTTATAAGCTTCTAAAGTTTCACTAGTTTTCTTAGCATAATGTAATTTGTAACATGCCCTCTTTGCCTTGATTTTGTTTTGTACTACTTCACTCCACCACCAAGCTTCTTTTTGTGCCGGTACACCTCCCTTAGATACCCCTAACACATCTTTCACCACTTTCCTAATATGTATAGCCATATTGTTCCATATATCAGAGGGTGTGCCAACATAATTCCAAACATCTCCTTGAAGGACTTTTTGTTTAAATATATCTTCTTTCTCACTTTTGAGGTTCCACCATTTAGTCCGAATAGCTCGATGCACTCTTTTCTTCTTTGTCCATTTTTTTATTTGTAAATCCATAACTAAAAGTCGATGTTGGGTGGTTAAGCTTTCTCCTGGAATTACCTTACAATCTTTACAACACGCTCTATCTTTTTTTCTACAAATAAAGTAATCAATTTGTGTTTGTGATAAGCCACTCTTATAAGTAATTAAATGTTCATCTCGTTTTTGAAGATTGTATTGACTATAAAGAGATCAAATGACATAGCAAAATTTAAAATCTCCCTACCTTCCTCGTTTATATCCCCATAACCAAAGTTTCCATGAATCCCTTGATATCCTAATGCCTCTTTACCGACATGTCCATTTAAATCTCCTCCTAAACAAATCATCTCCCTTTGTGGAATCTTTTAAAACACCTTATCTAACTCTTCCCAAAAAACTGTCTTTATACTATCTTCTAGTCCTACTTGGGGTGCGTAAGCACAAACTATATTCAAAACCTCTACTCCTAACACTAATTTCAATGTCATGATTCGGTCACCATATCGTTGTATGTCTACTACACTCTCCTTTAAATCTTTATTTATGATAATACCAACTCTGTTTCGGGCCTTTTCTTTACCTGAGTATCATAATTTAAAACCTGTATCCTCTATCTCCTTTGCTTTTTCTCCAACCCATTTTGTCTCTTGTAAACATAGAATATGAATCTTTCTCCGAATCATAGTATCTACCACCTCCATTAGCTTACCCGATAATGTTCCGATATTCCAAGAACCAATACGAATCTTATTATCTAGGACTAGCTTCCTTACCCCCCGCATCCGTCCATAATCAAAATGCGGAGACCCTCTCTTAAAATTTTTCACTACATTCGGGCGGCAATGTAGCGGGACTAACTTCTTTACCCACACCCGTCCATGATGTGGGAACCCTCTCTGCAATTGATTCACTACATTCGGGCGAAAATGTAGTGGCCCTTGCTTACTTCTTACTGCATTCGGGCTCTGCAGCACGTCGCTAGGCGGGAACGCCCCAAAGCAATGCTCATAATTTTTGTAATCCATGTTGTAGAAATCCGACGAAGTTTTACGCTGGCTGTCGGAAGCCTAACACAACCCTCCTCCTTTATCCGGGCTTGGGACCGGCAATGCAAGGGTGAAGAATAGGAAGACCATCAAAAGTGTTGAAAGGAAATAATAAAGAGCATGCACACGATCAAGCAATATCGACACAAAGAATCCATCTAGCTAACCCCATCTAACACGGGAAATGGCTTAGTTGTTGTTGTACATGTAGATAAATTCAGACTTAAAAGTTCAAAATGAGTCCATTCAGCCTTATTCCAGTTGGATCTGCTTATTCAACCAAAAATCAGTTGATTTCCCGCACCATCCCTAATCAGCCTGTTTCGGGTGGAAGGCTCACTGATTTGATCCAATTAGAGAACACTAGTATCTCTCATGAAAAAAAAAAGTTGGAGAGAGAGAGGAATATCATCTTACACTTGCTGAAAATTCAGGTGTTGGAATTCCATCACTATATGATCTAACAAATGGGACACTTTGATGAGGGGAGCAAAACTCAGTGCACTCTCTCGAGATATCAGCGGCCTCTCCTTTCAGTTTTGCACTAGATGACGTACAAGGGGCTGCATCAACAACAAGGTTATGCATGAACTATTGAAAATGTAAGCTGATTAGCAATGTTGATAAATGAAAAAACAAAAGGATGAGTGGAGAATGAAGATCAATTACATATGCTGCTTACATCTAAAAGATAGAGCGTGATAATAGAGAAAAGAAAACTAAAACTCTGGCTTCTCTTGATAATTGAAAAAAAGAAGCACAAAACTGAATCCAGCAGAAGGCAGTTATAGACAAATCTCTTGAAATCCACCTAAAAAATGAGTGGATCACATTGCATAATTTACTAACAGTTGATAGAAGATAATACAACGTTGTAAATATAGTGAAGAGGGCAATGTAAGAAATATAGTATATTGCAGAGTAAGAATTTTAAAATATAACAAAAAATCACGGATACCTGTTTCATGATTTCCCTTGATAAAACATGCAGTATCTATTAAATGACACCAGCGCCTATAGTATGCTAGACTCATAAAGCACATTTTGAATTCTACTCGTAATCTTAACAATACTTGTACAAGACTTTTGTTTTAGAATATTACAAAAAGAAACCTATAAAGGTTTTGATAAATCAGATGGAGATTAACAAAATGATAGGAAGCATCAGAAGTGTCAACATAAGATGTAGCTCAAGATACAGAGTGTTTCTCACGATACTGATCAGCACAGCCGTAGACCTTTGAATATACATAAAAGAACGATGTCACATGCATTTGATGGACGTGACCTTACTATAAACGCCCAAAGTAATTATATAAAAAATTGAAAAGGTCTTTTTCTCTCTTACCAATTACTGATTAAAGACCTGCATATAAACCTATAAAATAACAGACTGCCATGTAACGATCAAATTGTGATATTTCATGATTTCATGCACTGATCATCTATCAATGTTTCTAAATGAATCACTTTTCCAATAATACTTTCTGATACAAGCTAAAATATTTATCAGTGTTGACATCAGATTACATATTAAAAGTAATGGTAGTTCATGAAAATGAGATCATCATTGACGTAAGACGTTTGGGCATCCCCAAGTACAAAAAAGAAATGGACTTGACCACTAGCAAATTTTTTTTGTTGGACATCATTAATATGTTTAACAATTTGAAAGATCTCAAACTAACTTGAGCATGTAGACTACCTTCTATCTCAATTGTCTCTCCAGAGTACCCGTTTGCATAACCACCAAGGCTCCAACTATCTCGTTGATTGTTGAGACCTGAAGTAGAAGTCGTACTAAAGAAGCAAGTCTGACGCTGTTCTGGCTCATCAGAAACGGGATGAAAGTGGCGTGAAGCAGGGGTACACCCAGAACTTCCTTGAGACTCTGTGTGCAATTCAAAGTCCCTAAAAGGGAAAATGAACAAATGAGTATAATATTCATCTGAAACATGTGAGTAATTAACATCTATAAACATAATGCATTTTCTCTAACAGAGATCATCAGGCTGCACCTCCTTGTTAACTGATTCTCTGTATGATTACTTGACTCTGCTTCCAATTGCAAGTTCCCATTCTTTAGATCCTCTATGAGCTCTTTGAAGTCTTCAAAAAGGAAATTGACATCTTCAAACATGCTACGGGGCTTCCCATTTTCTTTTGTTTTCTGCAAAAACTCTTGTACTTCCTGCATCCAGAAACTTGACTAAAATATGCTTCTGAAATAGAATAAGTACTGCAAATACTTATTTAAGCCCATGAAATTATCTTTAGAATTGGTTTACAAGAAAATGAAATTTGACCTCACCTTCCACGCATCTTCAAGGATTTGCTCTGAGCATTCCATATTGATTTTTAATGCAAGTGAGCTTAACAGCTCTGCTTGTTGAATCAGAGCAGTGGTCCTCGGGTCATCCTTTCCAAGAAATGCTCCTTGCATCTTTCTGGAAGTTGGAACTGTCCAAAAATAATAGGAGAAAAAAAAGTGTTTCAGTAGAAAAACGACCCAACCTTCAGATGCATGCATGGTAAAACTGCTAACGGGATGGACCTTCAATCTTGTGATGCTTAAATTTGGAATCTTACTGAGGTTGAGGTTGAGGTTGTTTGTGTCCAGTGCAACCAGAGGAGGCCTTAAGCTCTCAATGTCAGTCAGGAAAATGCTTTTTGATGTTTCTTTATGCTCAGAATTAGAAAGATACAAAGCAGAAATCTCCCCAGTGCTCCTGTTGAACATGTATCATCAGACCCAGGTTAACTGTAAACTTTACATTTTAAGTTTCCTCTCTGAACACTGATACTTTAAAACTCATTCTACCTGACTCCCTCAAGCTGTGGTGTAAGAGGGTGTTGGGAAGTACTGTGTCTGTTTGTAATCATAAAGCCATTGTGTTTCAAATTGATAAGAGTGCTGCTGTTTTCCTTCATCAAAGCCTCATATTTAGCATGTTTCTTGCAGAGCGTGGCAAAACGATTCTTTACAGCATTGTCTGTCCTGGATAAGGAAAAAGATGGCCATTTCATGGCCATGTAAGATCAATTGATGATGGATTTTCTAAATCACCTCTGTGATGCAGTATATCACGCATGTGATCCATGGTATGAAAAGTGGTTCACCTGCCCGAGACCACTTTTGCTATCTCTGTCCATTTGTTCCCATATATTTTCTGTGCCTGCGGTGATTGAAATTCAACAGCTTCTAAGTATCTAATTTGCATTCATGTGCTTCATCACAACGGAAGAATTATTTCCTGGATTAAAGAGAACTTCCTTGAAAATGACATGTCCTATCTTTTCATGTTTGTCATCAGAAATGCCTACCTTCCAAGTGAATTAATGCAATGAAAGAGTAGTTAATGGGAAGAGAGAAATGAACAAGGTGTATGCATTTCCAATTGAAGCATAGCAGAACCAACATAACAATTGTTCTTGGTTTGTGTTAAGATTTAATAATGATGCTGGTCTGCGCCAAAAAAAAAATCGGGATAGAGATCCATCATATTAAGCAAATGAAAGGAATGGCACTTGGGAAAGTAGCACCATATGGTAAGTTCACAAGGATTTGATTGAGCAGGATCCACCATGAGTTATGAGGAGAAATGATACTTTGTTTCTTAAGAAGGATGAACAAAAAGGACGTATTCAGTCATCAAATTAATAGATGATTACAAGGATTGAAATTATTCATGGCAACACCATACTGAAAGAAGTAAGTGGTCTGCCAGAATCTCCCTAATCCTACTCCCCACTGCATACAGCTATCAAGGGTTCCAACTTCAAACTGCAGTTAGAAACTCTGGAATGAACTTCAACTGCAAAATGTGTAGCATCTTAATTTTTTAAGTATTCAGGAGATTGACTAAACCTCTACTCGTCAAATCCCATGTAATTCAAAATTTTGGGTGCCAAATTTACAAAACTTTGAATCGCATCAAGTTGTTACCTCACACAAGAGGCGATCTTCTTCTTCAGACCATCCTCCCTTTTTAGAATCTGAGTTCAAATATGCATACCACCTGCAACAACAAAATGCATAACATAGAACATAGTTCAGGTAAGGACATCAGGTTGCTTGTTCAAGTGATTACCTTCGCCGGCATTGTCTGCTTGTTTTATTCTTGAAGTTTGACACAATGTCCTTCCAGCTGCAAAGACAAATTGGTCCCTTGTGAGTTCCACCGACTTACACAAACTTGACTTTAAAGTATTCTAGAACATGTATAACGCAATCAACCTTTCAGTGCCACGTACTCTTATCTGCTCTCTCAGTATCTCATCTTCCTGCAAAAGATTGGCTTTATACATCATGGAGCAACTCAAGGAAATAGCATTAATTCATCAGTATATAGCAAATTTATTGAATCAATATCAGGGCAACTGTACCTCTGCAGTCCAAGTAACAATATGCCTGTTTCTGTGCATGGTTTTCTTCTCATACACTTCATAGGAAGTCATCCTCCGACTAGTATTTGATGCTCTACGGTACTCTGAGTAGCCCCATTTCGCCTGTTAACAGAAAAGTGATGCTCCATTAGTGGTCAACAATCTGTTAGAAATCCATGGCTTCTCTACCCTATGATCAAATGATTCAAATCATCTCCCCCACTTGCTCATTCGCTTGGACTTCGTTCAACTACATGAGAAGGGAAGAAGCTCAACAAAATTCTAGACATACCATGAAAATCCTCTAGGACTCTAGGCATTTGACATAGCCTCAATAACTTGCTCTCTAGAGCAGCTTACAACAAAATGTCTCCAAGATCTCTCCCTCATTTTTGAACACTTATAAATTATAGCCCACGAAGGAAATGATCCACATGCAACCATAGAGTTAAAAAGAGAGCATGCAAGTCAAACCAATTAAATTTGCAGACAGTAACTTGAAACAAAGAAAAATTCCAAGGCCAATGCCACAAAAGGGAAACGTCGGGGCTGATATTTAGAAATCTCCATAGAAACATCATATACTTGATTAAGATTCCTCTAGAAAAGTGAAACAGAGGACCACGATATGAAACAAGCATAGTAACTTTTAGACTTTTATATGAAAAAGAAAGCAATAAAAGATGACGCCATGTGAATTTTTTCCATGTACTATAACTGAAGAGGAAAAGGCAAAAGAATCACGCTAGCACAGAAGCTTCCCTCTTCCACTTCTGATCTTCGATGGGTTTCTCATTTTTTCCTCCTAAAGTTCTGCCCATCAAATAGCCTTATCAAAATTAGAAGTACTTCTGTTTAGAGTTCCTTGGAATCTCGAACAAAAAGGTTTCCCCTTAGTTCTACATGCACACAAATATCGAAGAGTACGGTAATCTACACGATTTCTCCGAATTAAAATAAGGAAAAACGTAAACCCTGGCCGATCTGACGTAAATCCATAGAGAAACTACATGTCAAATCCGAACGAACCGAATTCTTCAAATTATATTTTCGGGCGGATGAGGCGAGATAATTTCTCTATTTCCGTAGAAAATAAATTTTCCTAATTCTGCAGCTAGAGACTCGTAGACCGGAGTTAGATCCGGATACATCCAATCAAAAGAACGCATCCGGCACCTTTCCACGATTTCTTCACGCCGGTAGACCACCATTACAAAAGAACAGACGAACGTATTCGGGCATTTCAATCATGAATTTTCGCAGAGCGCTCGGATCCGTCCACAAAACGGAAGGTCGAAGCAGAAATCCTTAAGTTTCTTCTCTTCACCACGAAAGACGATAAACAACGAAAATTTCCGAAGTTTCCGGAGAGGCAGAATATCGTACCTTACCTGGTTCCCCGCTTTCCTCTCGTTTCTGATAACAAGCAGAGGTGGCAGCAAGTGGCTTCTCTCTGCAGAGAGAGAGAGAGAGAGAGAGCGGGCTCTCGGAGTTCAAAAGGACAGTGGAATACGAGGGGAATAATGTGGGGCGAGGGTGAAGATGTGAAGCTGAGAACGTAAAACTTGTTACCTCCTCCGTCACGTGTCGCTATTCTTACCGTCGTCACGCTCTGACTTATGAATCAGTAAATCTTTATCTCTCCCTCTCTGTGGGGCCATCAATCAAATATTTAATCCCGAAAGCGACGGTAGGACGATTCCTGTGACCCTCTTAAGGTTACTCTCGCGCGCGCTTTCACTCTTCCACTCTTTGGTTTTGGCATGTTCAAAAAACATGAGAATATTTGTGCTGTCCTCCACCAAAGATTCAATAAATGCATTTACCTACCTCAATTTCAAAGATTACAAAACACCCAATGAAACAATAAAATATCTAAGAGTGAGCATTATTCATTATAATCGAATATCTGAACTAAATCAAACAGAAATTTCTATTTTAGCTCAGTTATATTGAAAGTTGGTTCCCTTTTGCTTTACAATTTCATAAAATTCAGTTTATCAGTTCAATTTGATTTCCAAAAACCCAAAACCGAATAACCGAATATGATCATGGTTACAAAGCCTCCTCTACATAGTGTGCTACCTTGGTCCTACATAGGCTGCAATTCAATTATATATATGTATACATACACTTACATATGTACAGACACATTCATACATATATATACACATACTCACATATATATGAAATCCTATTAGTCTGGGTCAACCCAATATGAGGTTAAAGCTCTCCCAATGCTGGTTTTCAACATGCATAATGTTCGAACACTATGAAGTTTACTCAAGCAGAGCAAGTGTTGAACCACTTAAACCACGCAATCATTGTTTCTACCGTCATTGGCTTTCCCTATGCCGGGTTGACCCTTTTTATTGCCCCCAAAAATCGCAATTACGTAGTGATTTTATTCAATTGATTGATCATTCATTAAATCATAAAAACTACCGAATCCCATTATTTAGCTCAACTGCATGTTCACTTTTACCTCTTTATATGCAGGATACGTTTTGTGGATTGCTCGTGATCTGAGTTCCAAATTACATAGTAAATGGATTTACATTAGATTGAACACTATGCAATCTACAAAAGAGAAAGTCGGTTCTCCTTCAGAATACTTAATGAACTGGAAACCAATAGAATCTCTCTCTCTCTCTCTCTCTCTCTGTGTGTGTGTGTGTGTATAGAAGACCAAGATTTTATTACCAAAGATGAGATTGTGTAAAGGGATCACAATCTTATTTTAATAGATTTTTTATCTCCGAATTTGGAGTATTGTATGACCTGTAATTTTCAAACAAGCACACCTAATTAGCTAACTGAACTCAAATTGAGAATTGTTCTTCCCGTTCATCTTGAATCCAAATCCAAGCATCAAATAAGTTGGATGAAAATCGGGTGCTTTTCTCTTCCACTGCTAGCAAACAAACCACTCTTGATTTTGCATATGGTTTAAGGGAAAAGGTGGGAGAATGTAAATATGCTGACAGAAAGAATGAGATGAGGTCGTCGATTCCTTTCGAAGCAGGACTTGCCCCTCTTTTTTCTCGCCTCTTGCAAGTTTGTATCATCCGCTTTATGTAATAATGAAACAATAATTGCAGAGATGCGAATTACCGTGATGTGATCCCGAGACGCGTATTAAATAAACATTCTCACTATCCGAAGAGGATTTGATCGCTGCCAACTTGTCAAGCCATGTGAATGGATGCTTTGCAATTGGGAGTCGTAAAATTTAACCAGTTAAAATGTCAACGCCTCCTACTTGGATTCGGATCCAAAGTTAGAAGGTAGGTTTTAAAATTAAATATAGATCAATAGTGCAATTCGATAGACAAATAGAAGAATTAGTTTTGGATTATCTAACGAATTTCGATTCAGATTTAGGTTTTAGTTGAATCTCGTTGTGGCTAAAGGATCCCAACATCATGGTATTTAGAACCCATGTGATCCATATCCGGGTCTCTCTAGCCATGTTTAAATCCTAGATTTTGCCCACCACACTCTTGGAAGATATTGTTGCTTGATGTTTTTGTAAGGAAATAAGTGGTCATTCTCGACAATCTCAGCACAAACGGCTAGACAGATCATCCAACCGTTATGTGTAGAAAGATTGCAGTAAAGGAGGCTGTAACGGTCATGACTAGCCGAAACCGTCGGGCGATTACGGTGCTTATCTGTAACCGACAGGATAAGGGTTTCAGAAAAGAAAAGCCTAGTAGGAAATCTGAGAGAAAATAGAGTAGGCATTGCTCTATAAATACAAAACAACGCAAAGAACATAAAATCACTAAATACAAGCATAAATTCCTCTCAGGCAAATCCTATTATGAGGAAACCTTGAAACACAAGATCAAACATACCTGTTCACTGAAAAAAACCATCCATTGTTGCGTACCTGACTGAGGCTTCAAAAGGCTGGTGCAAAGGATGACGGAGAGTTGACCGGAATTGTCGAGGACACCGGAAAGTCGACGGGAAAATCCATCAATTGGTATTAGAGCATGGTTTGTCCCTACAAAGAAGTATGTATTAGAAATAAAAAAAAAGGGAATAAAGGAAGAAAACTCCCTATTAATGGTCTCGAACGGAAACAACCAGTATGAGTCGAGCCAAGGCAGAGGCGAAAACAGTCAGCCTCAGTCGAGACAAGGCAGAGGCGGCAACTGTCAGCCCAAGTCGAGACAGGGCATAAGGTGGCAAGAGCTTAGAGAGAAAGGACAAGAGAAGAAGGCCGTAGGAAACCATTGGCAAAACCTCGGCTGGAAGGCCAGATGGTGGCCGTAGGAGAGCCACCGATAGAACCTCAGCTAGAAGGCCAAAGGGCTGACAGAACCTCAACCACAAGGTCAGAGGTGGTTGCAGGAGAACCACTGACAGAACACCCAGCCAAAAGGCCAACAGGTGGTCGCAAGCAAGGAAGCGGCAGAGAAGAGGCAGTTGGTTGCCCTCCCGCTTCTCTCTCTCTCCTCTGCATTTTATACCCCCTGAAAAAATGCCTTGCGGTTTTCTCAAACCGTCACGGGTAGTGGACTAAAAAGTCCATACTATCCCGATCGATTTTGTGAAATTTCAAAATTGACACTAGATAAAATTATCAAAATATCTAGATATTTTAAGATAAAAAGAGCAGTTTATGAAAATTATGAAAAATTAAAAGATTGAATTACTTTTCTGTCCTTACCCGTTAAACATTTTATAATACTGTCACTATATCAAAAAACAGATTTGTCTTTATCTTTTTGTAAAAAATATAGACTCGGACTAAGGGGCAAAATTATGTAGGTCACCTCAGGAGGTGGGGATCTATTACACACGTAAAGATCCTTAATCAATCTAGAGATAAGTTAGACAATAGGTCCTTAAGATGTATATTCATTGGATATCCGAAAGGTTCAAAAGGATATGAGTTTTATCATAAGGACCACGGACTAATTGAAAGCAGAGATATTGAATTCTTAGAAGATACTAAGAATGACATCTTGAAAAACAATGACGAATGTATTGATGATTTAGTAGACGTAGAACAATCATCTTTTCAGCCCATAAAAGATCTTCTTGAAACAACCGAAACCTTAAGTGGACATAAAAGGCCAAAGGCCACTCCATCATACTTAAAGGATTATCACACTTATCTTGGAAAAGAAGTATATAATTCGGTGGATTTAGATGAGTTGACTGATAACTTGACTTATTAGCAAGCTATAAACTCATCGAAAGCATCAGACTGGGGGAAAGCCATGGATGAGGAAATTGAATCCATTGAGAAAAACCAAGTCTAGGAATTGGCTGATTTACCAAAAGGAAGGAAAGTCATAGGCTATAAATAGGTTCTGAAAAAGAAATACAAGGTCGATGGTGCAATCGATAAATTTAAAGCGAGGTTGATTGTAAATGATTTTTCGCAAAAAGAGGAGATAGAGTAAAGACAATATTTCTAAATGGAGATTTATATGAAATCATATACATGCAGCAGCCTGAAGGATTTAGATGAGGGCCAAGAAGATAAAGTATATAAGTTGAGAAAATCCCTATATGGCCTGAAATAGTCACCTGACCAATGGTATTTGACTTTTCAAAATGCCATTATAGAACTTGGGTTTGTGGCTAATAAACTTGATTACTGTGTATATATCTAGAATAGTGGGAGCCACTTTGTCATCCTTTCATTATATGTAGATGACATATTGTTGATTGGAAATGACAATGAGATGATTGTGAAAACCAAGTCATGGTTAAACTCGAAGTTCGAAATGAAGGATATGGGGGAAGCATCCTATATCGTGGGTATAAAGATCTCTCGAGATAGAGAATCTAGACTCTTATACCTGAGTCATGAAAGACATATTGACTATATCTTTAAGAAGTTCAAAATAGGTGAATGCAAGCCTGCTGATACACCTGTTGCAAAAGGGGTTAAAATTAGTAAGGTTGATTGTCCCGGTAAAGGAGACGATAAACCTAATGTTCCTTATGCACAAGTTGTGGGTAGCTTGATGCTTGCTATATTATGTACAAGACTTGATATTAGCTTTATTGTTGGTCTTATAAGTAAATATGAAAGTAATATTGGATGACAACACTTGATAGTTGTAAAAAGAATTTTAAGATATCTAAAAGGAACAAGAGACTTGAAACTGTGTTTTCAAGCAGATAAACTGAAAGTGATAGGATATTCAGATGGTGACTTTGTTGGGAGCAAAGATGACAACAAATCAACCTCGAGACAAATATTCTTATTTGGAGGTGTTGTTGTTTCTTGAGCGTGCAAGAAACAAGGTTGTGTAGCATTGCATATACAGTAAGCTGAGTATATAGCTTGATGTATGGTTGCAACGAGTGTTATCTGTATAAGTCACTTCATACGTGATTTGAAGTTGGAAATAACTGATGAGCTAATTATCATTTACTGCGATAACAATGCAGCAATTACTCTTACCAAGAGTAGAGCTGATTGCTCAAAAAGCAAGCATATAATGGTGAAATATCACTATGTTCATAATATGGTTATAAGAAAGGAAATATCCATCTCATACATGCCAACAAATGATATGTTGGCAGACCCTTTGACTAAAGGCATACCAAAAGAACTCTCCTCAAAACATGTTATAAACATGGGTTTAAGGTATGTTTGATTGTTGTGTAGGGAAATAACCACACAACGAGCAAGTTATTGTGTAGGAAAATAACCACATAACGGTTATTGATTGCATCAACAATCATGAATTGACATTACTAGGTAAACCTTGGAAAAGTGGAAGAAAAACAATTATGTCAGTACACTTGGCTCGAATGGCCAAGTGGGAGATGTTACAGACGTTACAGAGTGGCCATTCTCGGCAACTCAGCATAGTAATGGTTGGACTGGTCATCTAGACCGTTACCATGGCAGGAGTTACAGATGATGCCTGGTAACCGCTGGACTGTTATTAGAAAACACGATAATAATTCTTATATAGATGCTCCGAATGAGAGAAACCCAGCATGAAAAACTAGGAGACGTGGAGCAGGCACTGCTCCACGTCTTAAATAAGAGCAATGTGTATACAGAATGCTAGAAGCCGCTGGTCGGCAAACAATCGGCAAGGAGGCCAGAGGATCGCTGCAGTAGAACCAACAACAAAAGGCCACTGGTGGCCATAGGCCAGGAGGCGGAAGAGGCAGCCGACTGCACTCCCTCTCTCTATCTCCCGCTATCTATGTCTCTCTCCTCTGCATTTTTAAACGCATCAAAAAATCGGCCCAAGAAGTGGACTAAAAAGTTTGTTATGCTCAAGCCAGTTTTTGAAAATTATGAACTATTATTGGATAAAATTATCAAAATATCAGATATTTTTGGGTAAAAAGATTGTTTTACCCCTATCCAAACGAAAAGTTAGTTTTACCCTTTGTAGTTTATGAAAATTACTAAAACTAAGAGATTGAATTACTTTCCTACCCTTATCGGTTAAATTTATTACAGTACTATCACTCTATCAAAAGATAGATATGTCCTTATCCTTTTGAGGAAATTACATATTCAGACTAAGGTGTGAAATTAAGAATTTACCCCTGACCAGTGACGAATTTTCAAAAATACCAAACAACGATTTTATTGTTTTGTCTTTGGTCTTTATGAAAAATTACAAAACTGGACAAACAAATAAAATTATTGTTTACCTAGTGTTTTGGAAAATTAACAAAGGCAGGAATTTTTGAAAAAAATTATGATTTTATCCCAGCTTGTTTTATATTAAAAATGAGTTATTTTCAGCTCATTTTTGTGATATTTTGCATCGTGCTAATTAGAGTTATGCTATTTGTGGTTTGTTCCTTGGTAAACATTTTTCTACACTGTCTATTTGTTATAATTATCAAATACATAAAAATGAACTCTAGAATATGTGTGTTGGAACTGACAAAAATAGAAAAGTTAAACTGTCTAAACTTTTAAACATGCAAGATAAGGATACCACTCGCCCTAACACTTGAAGGTATAGAATATGTTCTAAAGGAAACTGTGCGTCCACCATCACCTGACGCAACAGAGCAAAAAATAAAAATGTATAAAACATTTCTTAAAAATGACATAATAGCAAAAACTGTCATGTTGACGTACATGGAGGATGACTTGATCAAGGTCTTTGAGGAATTCAGGACCGTAAAAGAGTGTTCAATTCTATAACAACTAAATATGATACTACTATCAAGCTACATATCCAATTGCTACTACAAAAATATAATTTCTTCAAAATGGAAGAAGGGATAATGTAGTAGAACATGTAAACTATATGTTAGTAATGACAAGAGAGTAGTTGTGGCAAAATCAATCATCCCAAAACTGATACAGATATCCACAATATTGAACAATCTTCCCTCGTCGTGGAATATGGTCATTACTGCCATCAGACTAGAGCTCGAAATCAACCTTTCTGAATTGCCCCTAAAATGAGCAATTGAGCAAGAATACATAAGTAAAAATAGGGGGGAAATTTGCTATTAGTATAAGATGAGATGGGGACTAGCTCCAAACTCAACCAAAGGAGAAATAAATCAAACAAAAAGTTTGGCAAAAATAACAAAAAGGGCGGTATCGAATTCCTCAAAGACTCTACAAAAATAACCAAAGGATAAAATGTAGGAAACCGCTTATCGGGTTAAGTGTTTCAACTGTAGAAAGATGAGACACTACAAAAGGAATTGCCACAATAAGAAGAGTAGAGAAAACAACTCATAACACGGACAATCAGAGAAGTAGGATATAGTTTGGTGATATCAGAATGTCTCTACATGAACCGCCCAATGACTGGTTGGTGGATTGACTCAAGAGCGACCAGACGTATCTCGAAGACCAAAGAATGAGCAATGGATTTAAAGGAGTATAAACTAGAAGAACATCGAGTGTATATGGGAAATAATACTTTCTTGAATGTTCTAGGTATTGGGTCCTTTAGAATATTTGTACAAGTCATACCAATTATATTGATTGTTCCATCTATAAGGCACAATATGGTTTCGGTCCCTATATTAGTGAAGAAAGGTTTTGAGGTAAGGTTTGTTCTAAGCAAGGTAACTGTGAGGAAACATAAGAGAGCATTTTTCTATGTGTAATTTGATGTAAAACTTGTATTATTTAAACTTAAAGTTAATAAGAATAAAAATCATTTTGCTTATATTGACTATGCCTTTAATATTGATGTGAATATATGGCATAAACACCTTGGGCATATAAGTCTGAAAAAGTTGAGAAAATATCCAACTTTGACTTACTGTCAAGATTTGAGGAAAATACTTTTAACAAGTGAGAAGCTTGTATACAAGTAAAAATGACAAGAAAAGTGTTTTCTAAAGACACAATAAGGGCAACAACCTTGTTGGAGGTCATTCACACGAATTTATGTGGACCCTTTAGAGTAATCGTGGAAAGGTTTATTTTATAACATTTATCAATGATTAATCGATATATACATATTTATATCTCCTAGTACATAAATTTGAGGCACTTAAAGCTTTTAATGAATATGAGCATGAAGTTGAAAATCAGTTGGGGCATTTAGTCAAAGTATTAAGATCAGATAGAGGTAGTTAATATACATCTGCAGAATTTCTGTAATTCTGTAGAGACTTTGGTATTCCAAAGTAAAATATAATACCCAAAACACCTCAACAGAATGGTGTAAATAAAAGATATAATATGACCTTACTAAATAAGACAAGGTCAATGTTAATTAATGCCTCTCTACGAAGGATATTTTGGGAAGAAACAGTAAGTACAATGGTTTACATACTCAATAGAGTATCATATAAGGTTGTATTCTCTACATAGTATGAGATGTAGTTTGAAAGAAAACTCAACCTAGGTCATCTCAAGAGGTAGGGATCTATTGTACATGTACATATCCTTTATCAATATAGAAATAAGCTAGACAGTAAGCCCTTGAGATGTATATTCATTGGATATCCTAAAGGCTCAAAGGAATATCAACTTTATTATAAGGACCACAGATTGATAGAGAGTAGAGATGTTGAATTCTTAGAAGATATTAAGAATGACATCCTGAAAATAATGATGAGTATACTAATGATCTAGTAGATCTACATCAATCATCATTTGAACACATAAAAGAACTTAAAATAACCAAAACTTTAAATAGACATAAAAGGTCTAGGGTCACACCATCATACTTAAAGGATCATCACACTTATCTTACAGAAGAAGTGTATAATTCAACGGATTTAGATGAGTTGATTGATAACTTGACTTATCAGCAAGCCATAAACTCATCAGAAGTAACAGACTGAGAAAAGTCATGAATGAAGAAATTGAATCTATTGAGAAAAACCAAATCTAGAGAACTAACTAATTTGCTAGGATGAAGGAAAGCCACAGGTTGTAAATGGGTTCTAAAAAGGAAATATAAAGTCGATCGTTCAATTAACAAGTTTAAAGCGATGTTAGTTGTAAAGGGTTTTTCACAAAAAGAGGAGATAGATTATGTTGAGACATTCTTCTATTCCAAAATTTGTATTCATAAGGATAATCCTCATAATATCTACATATTATGATTTGGACTTACATCAGTTACATGTAAAGACAGCTTTTCTAAATGAAGATTTAGATGAAATCATATACATGCAGCAACCCGAAGGATATATCGTTGAAGGCCAACAAGATAAAGTATATAGGTTGAAAAAATCCCTATATGGCCTAAAACAGTCACCTCACTAATGGTAATTGACTTTTTAAAATGCTATTATTGAACTTCGGTTTATGGCTAATGAGCTTGATTACTATGTATATGTCTGGAACAGTGAGAGTCACTTTGTCATCTTATCATTATATGTAGATGACATATTGTTGACTAGGAATGATAATGAGATGATTGTCAAAACCAAGTCATGGTTAAACTCAAGGTTCGAAATAAAGGATATGGGGGAAGCATCTTATATCTTAGGTATAAAGATCTCTTAAGATAAAGAATATAAACTCTTATACCTAAGTCAGGAGAGAGATATTGACTATATTCTCAAAAAAATCAAAATGGGTGAATGCAAGTCTACTATTACACCCATTGCAAAAGGGGTTAAACTAGGTAAGGTTGATTGTCCTTGTGAAGGAGACAATAAGCCTAACATTTCTTATGCACAAGTTGTGAGTAGATTGATGTATGTTATGTTGTGTACAAGACTTGAAATTAACTTCACTATTGGTCTTGTAAGTAGAATCAAAGTAATCATGGATGACAACATTGGATACGTGTAAAAAGGATTTTAAGATATCTGAAAGGAACAAAAGACTTGAAATTGTGTTTTCAAGTAGATGAACTAAAAGTGGTAGGATACTTAGATGCTAACTTTGTTGTAAACAAAGATGACAACAAATCAACCTTGGGATAAATATTCTTATTTGGAGGTAGTGTTGCTTATTAGACATGTAAGAAATAGGATTATGTAACATTGCATACACAGGAAGTTGCATATGTGGCTTGTTGTATGGCTGCAACAAGTGTCGTCTGGATAAACCGCTTCATACGAGATTTGAAGCAGGAGATAGCCGACGAACCAATTGTCATTTATTGTGATAATGATGCATCAATTACTCTTATTAAGAGTGGAGCTGACAGCTCCAAGATCAATCATATAATGGTTAAATACCACTATGTACATGATATGGTCATGAGAAAGAAAATATTCATCTCATACATGCCAACTCATGATATATTGGTAGACCCCTTAACTAAAGGCATAACAAATTATCTTTTCTCAAAACAAGTCGTGAACATGGGTTTGAGATATGTTTGATTGTTGTGTAGGTAAAAAATTACATAATGAGTAGTGATTGCAATAGCAATCATAAAATAACATTACTTAGAAAACCCCACAAAAGTGAGAGGAAAACCAATATGTTAGTTCAATTGGCTCGAATGGCAAAGTGAAAGATGTAAGAAAACATGTGGCTATTCTCGACAATCCTAGCACAGAAATGATTGAACTGGTCATCCAACCGTTATCTATGGAAATGATGACCGAAACCACCGGGCGGTTACGGAGCTTATCTATAACCGACCATATAGGGGGCTCTAGGAAAGGAAAGCCTAGTTGAGAATCCAGGAAGAAAGAGGAGCAGGCACTACTCTATAAATAGAGAGCACCGCATGAGAACAATAGATACAGAAAAACACTAAGAAACACAGTGAAGTCAATTACTCTCAGGCAAAACCTATTGAGAGAAAACCTAGAAAATACCGAAACACACATGCTTATTTAAAGATCCGTTATTGTTGCGTATCTGAGTTAAAAACAGAGGACACCGGAGAGTCGATCGGAAGCACAGAACTTGCCGAAGAGTCGACAAAAAACACTACACGTACATGTTCTATGCTGAATCGAACGATACCATCACTTAGTGGCCGCCCCCGAGGAATTAAAAAAAAATAAACCTCTTTTGAAATTTTACAAAACAACTAAAAGTTACTCCCGACAATTTTTAGAAAACAAAGAGGGTTATTGTAAAATGTTAAGATTTTAACCATCAATCTCAAAAAGTGAAATCTTCGGACCATTTTATGTTATTGATAATGGGTTTGGACTTTAGATTAGATAAAAAAACGTAAAATCTTTGAACCCTTTTATGTTGTTAATAATGAGTTTGGACTTAAGATCGGATAAAAAGATATGATCTAAACCAATATGTTACGGACCCTAATTCCTCTCTCTCGAGCACACTTCCATTCGCCTATGTTGGAGGCCCATACTGTCGACGTCTAAACTACATCAACAATTATTTCAAACCCTTTTGGGTTGCCCATGGTTTAGGTTTTAGGAGGTATAATGGTATCTCTCTCTCACATATATTGGGGTCTCCCCCTCTCAATCTAACATGGGGATCAAGGTTCATGGTATCTCTCTCTCTCACACATACATATTGGGTCTCCATCTCTCAATCTCAAATGGGGGTCAGGGTTTGATCTTGTGTAGATCTAGGTGACCTCCTTTTAGTTCCTTTTTTTTGTATTGTTGGGAAATTAGATTGTTAGATTATGCTCTTCTTAATGGAAAGGTGATTTATGAATCTACCTTAGTTTTTTGGATGATTAGGTAACATGAACATATGCTACTCTTGTGTGGAAAAGCGGTGAATTTACAAAAAGTGAGCGAATTATAAATGGTATATAGACAAAAATTTGTTGTTTTCTTATCAAAAGTGGGAAATAATGCTGAAATTCATTGTAGGAATCTTGCATGAGTTAATCAGGAACCTATGTTGCATGGGTACACCCTTTTGAGCGACGTACCCATATCTGTATGGGTCAACCCGATTCAAACCAAAAAATATAAATCCCTAATCCCCAGTTGCGCGTCCATCTCTCTCATCCAGCGTCTTTCTCCTTTCTTGCTGCTCGTGCTGTCATGCTATCGTGCATCTCAGACATTTGCAGTTTCCAACGATGAATCAGTCAAACAGTTCTGCTAATGTAGACGGAATAGTCATCTCAGTTACTCAAACATCCATGAGCTCTCACGAAGAACCTGCTGCAGAAACAATTCAGATATTAAGAGCATGGAGAAAGGAGATTCATTTGGATTAGGAAATGCTTCACATCTAACCAAGCTGAAGGTTGTGGTAAGCCAGTGCCTCCCGGATTAGGCTTAGGGGGATTACAACCATCACCTTCAAGGGTGAGATATTGGATGAGAACTTGTACACTAGGTTATTCAATATTCGTGAAGTTGATTACTGGTGCTTACAAGAGCTTCGTTTTCTTTTTCCCTATATTAAGCTCCATTTCCTTGTCTCTTGTACCATATATTCTTACACATTGATTCATTTCTTTTGTTCTATGTCCTACTCAAAGGAGAAGTAGGCTAGTGAAGCCACAAGTGGATGGACATTCAATATGTTTAAGACCTGTGAGCCAGAGCCAGGATGCTATTGCTCGAGGTCAAAGCATCTTACAATCACTTGTTTCTCAAGGTCGATCTGGTAGAACTGGTGTTCAAGCAAGTTGCTCA
This sequence comes from Brasenia schreberi, assembly GCA_036023115.1. NCBI lineage: Eukaryota > Viridiplantae > Streptophyta > Magnoliopsida > Nymphaeales > Cabombaceae > Brasenia > Brasenia schreberi. The sequence goes on along the minus strand of JAYKKT010000045.1, from coordinate 7,306,849 downwards.
TCGGTACAACCTCCCTCTCTAATTGGTCAGATACTTCATAGCGTATCCTTGGAGGGGTCTGTTGGAAGCAGACAAATTGATGTAACAAGCATAATGTCTCAAGTTCTCCATCATCCTGAGTTGAAATAAGTTCTCTCTAGGCTGTCAGGAATTTAGTGGCTTATGTTCAAGCAAGTGGCTTATGTTCTCCCTTCATTTGTTTCCTGTTCCCTTTTCCCATCCTTTCTGGGAGATTCTATGTGTTCCCTGATGATAAGAAATTTAGTGTTTTTGCCTTAAATGCTCTTGGGGAGAGTCAAACCACCTGCTTCTATATTCCCATATACTACAGATGGTATTTGAAATGAGATAAGTCAAGCTTGTCTGATTGTCTCTCCTTCCACGAGTGATCTGCCCCTCTCATTAAGGCCCCAACAACAGAATGTCCTGTTTTTTTTGCAATGACACAGTTAGGTTTCAATCACCTAACATGATTTCGTCAAGAAGGTTTTACAGAGAGTACCAAAAGAACCAAGAGTTTTCACATTGATCAATGACAAAGGGTATAGTCTTCTATTTTATTTTCCTTTGTTTGATATATATGTAATTTTTCTATCTTTGGGTGTTTGTTGCAACTAGGACTTTTGAGATCTTTGTAAACATAGAAATTGATATATTTAATTAGAAAAAAGTTTGTTTTGTAAATAGAAACAATTCATGCCATAAGGAGGCCTTCCTTCTATTATGTGTGCCTTATGGCCACTATGATAAACAAGAGTTATCATCACCTACTTGGCAATATGAACTAAATGGTGACATGATGGTTTCATCCAACTATTTAGTGTATTCTCAATTGTATCACTTATAGTTATACTAAAATACAACTCCCACGAATTATCCTTGTTGTGTTGTTTTCTTCACTACACTTCTCCTACATATCAACTCATGTATGTGTTTCTATAAACTGAAAACCCTAAACATATCTTAACTACATATTGGTAACATGTTTCACAAACAAGTCTTCAAATATATCTTTTGTCAAGAGTTTGTTATCATATCTTATGTAGGAAGGTAAGAGACAAATATTTCATTCTTTTGTATCATATCATTTATGGAATGATAGTTTATCATTATGTGTTTGTTTCTTTAGCTATCAGCTCCATTCTTTGTAAGAGTTATGATTGCATTGTTGTTATAATAAATGGTAGTTGTTGTTACAATATTCTGTTAGAATGATATTTTTTCAAACTTTCAGTGTATCCGAGTTCGTGTTTGGTGAATATGTATTGGTCAACTATGTAATACAAGTTTAAAACAGGTGCATATTTTGTTCTTATTCTGTCCAAGCTTTAAACATTTTGTTTGGTAAACTATGTAATACGAGTTTATGCAGGTATGTGTTTACAACATAAAGATCCTTTGAAAGGGGCATGGGATGCACGAAGACTGCACTGCAAAGAGAATAAAATGTAGAAAATCGATGACTTTAGTATGTGTTTGTTGTTTAATTGTTCTTACTTTGAAGAAGAATATAAATGACATTCTTATAGTTAGAATAAAATTATTCTCAAACACTTGAATGCTCTTTAAAATATATAATGCTCTATATAATTGTATATATATATATATATTTATGAAAAATTATTTTTTATTATATTTTTTAATAATGTCGTACCCGTACCTTAGTTTTTTTAAAAATTGCGTACCCTATACCCGTACCGTACCCATATCCATGCAACATAGTCGGGAACAAAGATGAAGACATAATACAAACTTTTTTTATTCTCAAACAAAGTAGCACAGAGTTCTCCTTTCTTTTGGCGTCTTTGCATAGAAAGAATTATAATCACATAGAGCTTATGCAGAGCATAGAGTTCAATCTTTCTTTGGTGGTTGGTTGAAGAAGCTATGCCATGGTGTGGTAAAGTTCAAGCAAGGAAGATAAAGATAGCATGGATGAGTCATGTTGAAAAATTAACTTCAAATCTTTATATTAAGTTAAATCAAATGGAGTTGATTTGAGTGTTCGGGACAAGATAGCATGAACTCTTAGTAATTGGTAATTTTCTTATACATTATCCCAAACCAATGGCCCATATTTTTGCTCCCGCATTCTAAATTTTCTAGATCTGCCACTAACTCTATGTTAAGATCATCTTGAATTGTTTGTTGTACTTTGTGTTTCTACTGATGCTTACACGGTAGGTGAAGGCATTGATGTCTGCCACTATGTTGTGTGAGAAAGATTAGAGGGATCTTCTTTCTTGTTTGCGTTTACAGCAATGGGCCATTACAACCTCAAAAGAGGAAGCATTATCCTCCGAACTGAGCACAAGATCACAGCAATACCTTATGGGAATGGCTCCAATGAATAGCCCAGAAAGAAGAAGCATATTTGTAGGTTTACAAGACTCAAGAACAGATGGAGCTATGGGATTTGATCCTACATCCAGATTTTGTGGCATCGATCAAGCACTTAATTCACTATCCTCCCAAGGGTATATCATGAGACGAGATTTAACACACACAAAAAACAGAATAATCGTAAGCAATATTATTATCATTAGGAACTCAATAAAGTAATACAATATTCAAATCCATCTAACAACCATAACCATATCCGAGTGGGGTGCATATTGCACCTTGCCGTTGAGCTAAAAGCCAAGTTGTTATATATTATTTCTGAAAAATATAAAAACAATATCGGAGGTTTGTGAAAATCATGAACTGTAACTGAACCAAGGGTCTATAGGATTTTAACATTTTCATCAATTACTATCTAAATCTTATTTTAAGAAAACAACTAAACGTGAGAGGGGCAAAATCATGAGTTTTCGTTCTCCATCTCTCTCAACTCGCCGTAGCTCTTACCATCACCAACTTCCGCCCGGTTCCACCATTCTCTCTCCTTCTCTAGCCTCCCCCTGCCACCACCTGATTCACCTCTCTGTCTCACACACGCACGATGTTGCAATGTGCCACCACCAAGTTCTCCATCCTCTGCCAACGCCATGGTCTCCACATCCCCAATCTCTGATAGATTGTACGGTTATCCAACACGATACACATACCTTATGTTGAAACGATACCATTTGTATCGCATCATATCGTACTGTAACCGTGTCAACCCTAACTTAGGGCATCTATTTTCTGCGATATTGTATCATTTCGTTAGCACCGCATTGATTTGTATGACCGTGTGTGTTGTATTATCGATACCGTATGTGTTGTGTGAGGCGTATCCTGCCGTATCATTTTGGTATCGTTTGTGTCGTTTCATATTGGTTTCTATGATATCTCTAAGTTGCAGTTCGTTTGTTTTCCCCCAATGCCACAATCACTCTCTCTCCATGTGCATGCAATCCATCTTCTTTAGTGATTGTACTGCCCGTTTCCATCTGCCTCAATCGCAACAGTAAGCCCAAGCCCAACCAATAACACAATTGAATCACTTCATTAGTCTTTGGTAGTCGACTCCAGTTGGTGATAGAGTAAGATGTGTGCATGTAACTCTTTATTGTTCCGTTCTCTTTTAGGGTTTAACAAAATTTAGTGGCGAACTGTTTCCTGATATTTCTCGTGAGGGAGTATGTATTTGAATTGTTTCCTACTTCAACATTGCAACTTAAGGAATTGCTTTTTTTTGTTGAACAACATTAACTAGTACACGCTTCTTGAAAATTCAAAGTTTTATAATCGAACTAGACCTGCAATTTGTTGTATTTCAATACTCTTTGAGTCATAAGCCTAATGCTTTTTTGATGTGTGATCAACATAAAAAATTATGCAATGTGACTTCCTAAGTGACTTTTCATACTACTTAAATTTGTGGAAGGCCATGCAAGTCAATTGTAGCTGGAAGTTGGTACTTCAATTCCACCATTAATGGTTAGGCATATTCGGTTTCAGACCGATGGTTTTGGTTTATCTAAAACTAGGGTGATTCCGATATCGACACCATCCCAAAACCAATTAATATTTATTTTTGTTTAAGGGTATTTTGGTTATTTTATGTTTAACAACCCATTATATAAGGGTTGGATCTCTTGTATTAGGGTTAAGAGTTTGGTTAATAGAAAGAGAGAAAGAGAGGGAGGTGACCTCCATTGGAAGGCCTACCCCTCATCCGATCTCTTATTTTTACTTTTCAATGTTCTTAATATTTGTCATATTTAATGTTTCGCTGCGCTACTCATGAATTTCAATATGATATCAGAGCCTTCGATCGCTGGAAGAAATGGTTGTAGATGTGTGGCAATGCAGAAAAGTGTTATGGATGGAATGGGAAGTCAAGAGAAGGTCAAGTCAAGGAGATCCAACGTGGAATGTTAAATATCTTAAAGTGGAAGATGAAGATATGTGAATCATTCAAAGAACTGGAGTCACTCTATTCTGAAAGAAAACACCAAGAGTTTTTGTTCGAGACTAGGCAGGATCCTTAGTTGACCTCCTGTCAACTTAAGGTTATCTCATGCCCTACTACCCCCATCCCCTACCAAGACATAGGGCTAGGGTGAGGTGGAGGGAAGAAGGTTTCATGGAAGAGCAAGAAAGAAAGAGTAGTTGCACTTAGGAAAATGGACTGAAAGACAAATTTTCTATTGTTTGATCAAATGAAAAACATTCATCAATCACTATATCATACTAGTTGCACATTTTTCTGATTTTTCTAGCCTTATTGGCTGTCCATTTTCAGCAATCTTCATGCCTGTAATACTTTTCTAGCAACCTTCATGGTTGTAATATTCTTCAACTCAGCCTTCATGGTTGTTCATCTTTAGCAGCTTCATGGCTGCGACAATTTTCAGAAGCTTCTTGGTTGCAACAACTCTTCAACTCAGCCTTCATGGCTGTCCTTTTTTAGTAGCTTCATGGTTGCAATAAACTTTCATCATCCTTCATGGTTGCCTCACTAGCTGTAACTAAAAAATATTTGTGTAGTCCTCATGACTAAAATCTCCAGCACCCTTCATCGTTGACTCTCATTGCATTACATAGTGTAGTCTTCAACTAGACTTCACTTCAATTTCAGCATCCTTTTGGAACATATTAACAATCTACATGTCAAACGAATTGGACTGCACCCTTTTTCAAGTCATCCATGATCACCACCAGTTCTCCACGTGCATCACCATTAACATAACCTGCATCTTCATAAGCAATGTCATCTTAAGCTTCTACTAGTGTAGAGAGATCAGCATAAGTTTCAGTCTCTCCAACAGCACTAATGTCATTCCAAACATCCTTCCTATGTTTGTCTTCACATTTCTTAACAACATAAACACATTCTCCCTTCGATGAACTTATAGCTGGAAGTGATTCAATATTCTCATTCTACTCCATAGGGCTTGACTCAGATATCTTATTTAACATGAATAACACGATTAATCCTCTTAGATAGTCTGCATCCTCAACAGGCTTACCATGCAGTCCATTTCTCATAGATTGTACTTCAGAGGTCTGGAACTTCTCATGTTCCTCAAGCAGCCAACAACTAATCAGTCTTGGCTCCGAACAATTGCCATAATTTCAGTTGTTAAGGGAACAAGAAAAAAAAACATTTGCAAACTCTCTCTTTCTCTCCAAAAGAGTGAGATTTAATATCGACTAACATCTGTTCTACTCCTCCATTGAAAGGCCAAACTCTAGACAACAAATTAGGTCTTCGAAGTTGGTCACCTCTTCTTCCATCTCCTTCTTGATCCAATTCTGTCATTAGTAGAGAATCATAATAGTTTGATCTCTCCTCAAAATCTTGATGTTTGATTATTGTGGCAAAGTCACGTGCCACCATAAGTTCAACAACACCACACTCCTCCAATAGTAGCAGTAACCTTTAAACATTTAGATAGCATACATATAATTGACATGACTCTTCTCTCATCTTTCATTGACAAATGTCAAATCAATCTCTTTTACACCTTCCTTTTTCAGCATATTACACAATATTTGAGAAGGATGGGCCCACTAGGCAACTAACCACCTTTTTTCATCCTTCCTTTCTCTGCAATCACTTTCTTTATGCATTTGATGGGCAGCAGTTACCACTTTTTCTTTCCTAAAAACATGGAAATAATGCTTCTTTTTTTATCTTATCATTTCTACGAAATCAGGAAGATGATCTGCCATAACTTTTTTTTTGGTTTTCTTCCCACAAAATCAGGAAAGTAACTTTCCATGATTACTTTTCTTGTTTGCTTTCCCATAAATTCAGGAAAATAACTTTTCATAACTATCTTTTTGGTTTGCTTTCCCATAAAATCAAGAAAGTAATTTATAATTTGATATTCAAAATTGAAATTACTTTTCTCAAAAAACTTCATTTTCTTAAATTCTTTTTTTACAGCAATCCAATGTTGTCCAATGTTGTCAACAAGTATTACTTTGATATCTACTTAAAAGACTAACATCAAAGTTAATATCTAATATTATACACTATATAACATACATCAAACTGCCAACAAAATATGTATAAGGAACATTAGCTTTGTTTTATCTATCATCAAGACAATCAACCTTACTTAGTTTAACCCCTTTGACAACGAGTATGGATGCATATTTGCAATCACTCGTTCTAAACTTCTTGATGATATATTCAATATCTCTCCTAACTTAAACACAAAGTTTAGATTTTCTATCATAAGAAATCTTTATACCTAGGATGTAGGATGCCTCACTCGTATCCTTAATTTCAAACTTGAAATTCAACCATGACTTAGTTTTGACAATCATTTAATTGTCATTTATAATCAACAATATATCATCTACATATAAAGATATAATGACAAAGTGGCTCTCACTATTCTAAACATATACATTGTAGTGAAGTTTATTAGCCACAAACTCAAATTCAAAAATAACATTTTGAAAAGTCAAATACCATTGACGAGGTGATTGTGTGATGTCATATAAGGATTTCTTCAACCTATATAATTTATTTTCTAGACTCTCAGCTATATATCCTTTTGGTTATTGCATATAAATGATTTAAACTAAATTATCATTTAAAAAGTAGTTTTACATCTAACTAATATAAATCAAATTATAAAATACATAAATAGCTAGAATAATCCTAATAAATACAAATTTCATAATATAGAAATATGTTTCTATATAATCTATCTCCTCATTTTGCGAAAACCCTTTACATCCAACCTTGCTCTAAACTTATCGATTGTTTCATCAATATTATATTTCTTTTAAGAACCCATTTATAGCTTATGACTTTCATTTCTTTAGGCAAATTTGCTAACTCTAAGACTTTATTTTTCTTAAAAGATTCAAATTTCTCATCTATTGCTTTTCTAGTTTAATAACTAAATAACCTAATAACATGTTGATAAGTTAAGCTATCAGTCAACTCATCTAAATCTATTAAATTATGCAATTCCTCTACAAGGTAAGTGTGATAATTATTTAAGTTAGATGGTATGACCTTGAATCTTTTATATCTACTTAAAGTTTCAATCTGTACAAGAAAGTCATTTGAATTACTATTTATGGGTTCAAATGATGATAAATCCAAATCCACTAGATTATCAATACCCTTGTCATCATCTTCAAAGATGTCATTTTTAGTATCTTCTAAGAATTCAATATCTCTACTTTCTATTAGACTATCAAATAAAATCTATATCTCTTAGAACTTCTAGAATATTCAATAAAAGCACATCTCAAGTACCTACTATACAACATCTTCACATAGGAAATAGATTCTCACCTCTTGAGATGGCTCAAGTATAGTTTTCTACCAAACAAGATCTCACATGGTATACAAAATATAACCTTACACAATACTTTATTTAATACATAGTTATAGTTACTACTTCTCCCGAAAATATCATAGGAAGATAAGCATATATTAACATGGACCTAGTCATATTTAATAGGGTCTTACACTATTTTGTTGAGGTGTTTTAGGTATAATATTTTATTTTAAAATACCAAAGTCTTTACAGTATTCTAAAATTTTTATAGAGGTGTATTCCCTTCTCGATCAGACCTTTAAACTTTAATTGTCACCCCAAATTGATTTTCAACTTCCTACTTATATTCTTTAAATATTTTAAGTATCTCAGATTTATGTGACAAGGGATATAAATATCCATATCTCAAATAGCCATCTATAAAGGTTAAAAAATAAATATTCTCTCAATGAGACCTTACCTTAAAAGGTCAACATATATATGTCAATAATTTCTAGTAGGATTGTTGTTCTAATTATTTATTTATAAAATATTTTTTTCTCATAGATACATGATTTACACTTATTAAAAGTATTTTTTAAAACCTAGACAATAAGTCAAAGTTGGATAATTTTTTCAACTTATTTAAACTTATATGCCCTATCCTTTTATGCCATACATTCACATCAATAGTAAATGTATAATCAATATAAGCAAAACAAAAAGGTTCATCTTTATTGAAATTCATTTTGAACCTACCAATGTTGAGAATCAAATGAACATACTCATGTTTTCTCATAATAAACTCGTTGAACCTAACCTCAAACCCTTTCTTTATAAGCATAGAGACAAACACTAGATTACACCTAATAGATACCATAATAATTACATAAGTGAAAACAATTAGAGTGTTTCCTATGATAATCTTGAAAGACTCAATACTTAAGACATCTGCAAAAAGAGTTATTGCTCATATACACATGATGCTTCCCAAGCTTGTATTTCTTGAAATTGAAAGCTCCCTCATTACTTTTTGAGATCTGATGGGTCGCTTCAGAATCCATCCACCAACCATAAATATGATGGTCCATGTACATGCATTACCTCTCACTTCTCCTTCTACTCACTGTGTTGAGTGTTGTGCTCATTCTTCTTTAGTTTGTGGTAGTCTCTCTTCAAGTGCCCCTTCTATAATTGAAGCACTTTGATCCGATAAGCGTATTCTTGTGATTTCTTGAAATTTTGACTATTCTTTTTGTTATATTTACTTGGTTTCCTTTTATTTTGGTTGTTTTTTTAGCTCTACTCTAAATCATCTTGAGTTATGACCATTTTCTCTTTCTTATTTTTGTTCATATTTTCTTCCTCAATGGTAAGTTTAAGGGATAGTTCACAAAGGTCAAGTAAAGTCCCAATATAAGTTGATGAGCCCTTACTCGGGTCTTACAAATAAGAGCGAAGGCTCAATGTGGGTGCGTGCTTGAATTGAAAGACTTACTCACACGACATGAAATTAAGCCCAAATATAAATTGCAGTATGGCCTTGACTAAGGTCTTGGGAGTAAGAGCGAAGGCTCAATGTGTGTGAGAGTGCTTGAATTGAAGTACTACATACACGACATAAATGAAACCCAAATATAACTGCAATAAGGCCTTTACTAAGGTCTTGGGAGTAAGAGCGAAGGCTCAATGTGTGTGAAAGTGCTTGAATTGAAAGACTTACTCACACGACATGAAATGAAACCCAAATAGTATAGGTCGGCCCTTACTTGGGTCTTTCAAATAAGAGCGAAAGCTCAATGTGTGTGAGAGTGCTTGAATTGAAAGACTTACTCACACGACATGAAATGAAACCCAAATAGTATAGGTCGGCCCTTACTTGGGTCTTTCAAATAAGAGCGAAAGCTCAATGTGTGTGACAGTGCTTGAATTGAAAGACAACGCACCCAACTTAAGCAAAAACCCTTCGAAAATGAAAGTATATATACTTATGTATTAGGGGCTGATATGGCCCGTGTGTGTTCAAAATCGTGCACAACTAAGAGAGTGCACGTGTGTGGGTGTGCCAAACCACGTTATTACAAGCGGGGGGAGACTATGCTCCGTTATTACAACCCCGTATCAAATTGAATCTCAAGCAAGTATACAACTAAAGACCGAGTTTAGGCACTTACGAGTAGTTGGTCCGTAGAGGCCTTGCTTGAGCGTGGGCTTGGCCTTCGCCTTGGGCTGCAAACGGGAGCTTCGCGAGGATGGGTGACCAAGGGTGTTGGCCGGCTGCAAGTGGGGCGCGGGATAGGCGCCTCGAAGGTGGCCGGCTGCAAGTGGGTGTCGCCTTGATGTGGGGGATTAAAGGGCTGGGCCAAGTGAATATGTAGGGTCACGAATGGAGAGTATAGAGTGTTAGGGAATATGGACCTAAGGGGAGTTTAAGGAAAGGCCGAATGGGAGTCTTATAGGGTGGTCGGATGTAGATAGGATGGTTAGGTAGTGGCCGGTAGTTTAGGTTGGGCTAGGTTCGGTTAAGTGAAAATGGTGGCAACAAAGGGCTGAGGTGTAGATGAGATGATGATATGGTGGGTGGCTAGGAGTGGAGAGGGAGTAGAGAAGGATTTAGGTAGAGTTGGGGAATGCTTACCGAATGGGGAGAGGCGGTGGATGGAAGAGAGAAGCCGGGTGGTTGGGATGGAGAGCAAGCGGTGGCGTCCGGCAGGGAGATGGTGGTGTGAGCTGTGATGGAATGGAGGGGTGGTGGTGGTGCAGGCGGCGCAGGTGGAGCAGCTGGGGCAGATTCGGCTGGGAGTGGAAATGGGGAAAGAGAGGGCCTGGCTGGGATTGGTGAGGGCTGCTTGCTTGAAAAACCCGCCCCCAAGGGGGGGGGTTTAAATAGGGATGGGTAGGTCGGTTAGGGCTGGGCTTGGGGTAGTGGTTAGGTGGTTTAGGTAGGGTGGTATGTAGATAAGGTGGGTTGGAAAGGGTTGGGCCAGATATTTTGAAAACTAGGGGTTTGGGTAGATTGTGGGCTAGGGGTGGTTTAGGGGTTTAGGGCTAGGTTAGGTGGTTGGGTTTTAGGGTGAGGTTTAGTGAGCTAGGTTAGGTGATTAGGCTAGGTTTAGGCTAGGATTAGGGGAATTAACCTAGGTTTAGGGAAGGATTAGGGAAGTGGGTTAGGTGATTAGGTTGGGATTAGGCCGGGATTAGGGAAGTAGGTTAGGTGATTAGGCTCAGATTAGGGGTGGATTAGGGGGGTAGGCTTGGATTAGGTGTTTTGGGTTAGGTTTAGGTGAAGGAGCTCCCTTTGCATGGCCCATAGACCTTAACCACCTCATGTTGGTGCAGCCCTAGGTTAGGTTTTGGCTAATTACAAGCTTAAACCCACTCAATTAGGCTAACCCACATGATTAACCCCAAACTTGACACACAAGTCAAGCTTAATTACAACACTCTTGATATTTTCCATCCCCACTCTCTCTCATGCCCATGATCCCACGTGAATTTCAAGTGGGCCCCACCTCCATTCATGAGAAGGTGATGTGGGCCATGGATATGGATATTGGATTGGATCTCTGGATCCAAATCTAAATCCAAATCCACATATGGGTTTGGATTGGGATCTGGATATATATGGTCCAGATCCAATCCAAACTGAACTCTGACTCCTTCGAGCTGGGTTCAAAATAGACGATTCGTGCGGGGTCTGACAGCATCAGTACTCCGTCTTCGTTGGGTCTTCGCCAATATGGTAAGGTGGTTCAAGGAAGTCAAGGTGACTCCGATTTGGTACGCCACATGAAGTGGAAGGATGTTGAGCCCTCCTCCCCCATCGACTAGGCACCTGTCGAGAGAGTGGTTATTCAGAACCACCTCGATATGCAAGGCCTGGTTATGGGACTCGTAGGGTCTATCTACATCATCTTCCGAGAAAGTGATGGGCGATTTTGCTCCTATTAATGCCACTTGGTCAGACAGGGATTCCGGACTTATGTTCGAACTAACCTTAGCTCTTTCTAGAATTTTCTCTAGCACGAGTCTATGCCTAGGCGAAGTTTGTATAAGCTCTAGGATGGACATGTGGATAGGAATCGTTGAAAGATGGTTTTCGAAATCATAAGGGTTTAGGACGACTTTCCCATTGTCTGCTTTCGGCAGAACTCTAGGAATACATCCTTTTGAGGGGCCAGGCACACTGACCACCTTTTTAGCACTTTGTAGGTGCGGGGGTTGATAGATCCTCCCGAATCTAGTCACTTCCCCCACGACCAACCTAGGGCTCGCACTTAAATTGGCTCTAATTACGAGTTTAGGAGCACCTTGAAGTTTTAAAACTGGTTTAGCCGGGGATTCAGCTCTTGGTGGTCCCCAGATGATGACTTGGGTGGGCTTCTTGTAAAGTACAAGAGTAGACGCACAAGTGGGTCGACCAGACTCTGATGTCTGTTTTAGATTTTTTGAAAAAGTGAGGGTACATACCTCCTTTCCTTTTCCACTGCTACTGGCATGCTTGGGAAAGGGTTCTTTTATTATAGCTTGAGTTGGCTTAGGTTCCACAGTGACCTGGAGCCAGCCCTCCGCTATCAAGTTCTCGATTTTATTTAAAAGGAAGAAACAACGCTTTATATCATGGCCTTTTAGCCGATGATACTTGCGAAAACGATTAAAATATCCCCCTTTGGAAGTGACTCCCGCGGGGATTTTGGGAAGTTCAATCATGCCTTGGGCAAGTAAGAGGTGTAGGACCTCCGACACAGGTTTCCCTAGCGGTGTGTATTCCCATTTTTCAATCGGTTTTTGAAAATTTCTCTCCCTTTTGTTTTCTAGCTTTTCAAAATTTTTGGAAGTGCCCGCCAAACCTGGATCCACCCGGACATTGGAGATTTTATGGGGTTTTGCCCCTTTGTCCATCGTGGGTAGCCCATAAGTGATGGGCTTTTCCAAGTGGGTTTTGGAAACGGCACTTCCTTTCTATAAATGATCGTATATCCCCTTTTTCAAATTTGTTTCAAAAAGAGATGCTTTTTTGATCAACTTATGGAAAGTTGAGATCTCATGGAGCGAGAGAAGGGTCTTTAACTCACTTTTAAAATTATCCAGGATGAGCATGACTGCGCATCCTTCGGATATGGGCTCTCACACTTGGCCCAAAAGGGACCTCCATCGAATAATGAAGGCATGTACGTCTTTGTTCATGCCTTGCTTCGTATCCCTTAAAGTGTTTAAAGTCGGCGTGACTTCTACGTTATGTGCAAATCTTTGCATGAAGCAGTTCGCTAACTCTTCAAAAGTAGCAAACTGACTTAAATCGTAGGAAGCCAGCCATTTGGCAGCTGTGCCTTTAAGGGATAAAGGGAACCAATACACCCATTTCATCGAGTCCTTTTTCTTCTTATGGGCTCGATGCGAGAAAAGTTGCAAGTGAGACCTAGGGTCTCCCATGCCATCATACCGATGGAAGTTCGGAATTTCATCGTCACTGTCTGTTTCGTAATCCATGGGCAGGAAATCAGAAAGGGCGTAACTCCTTTTCTCTTTATTTTGCCCTTTCAACAGCTGCTGTAGGGCTTTACGGTCCTTTTGTGTGAAGGACTCGTGGTATTGGTTGCCTTCCATTACGGAGGCCTCTTTGTGCTTGTGAGGTTTTTCAGTTTTTCTTTTGGCCCTTTGTTCACCATTCGATGAACATGAATCGCCTACTTCAGCCTCTTAGCTGAGAGCATCGATTTTGGCCTCGAATTCCCTTCTCAAGTCCTGTATCTCGTCTAGTTTGATCTTATTTTTCAAAATCCTCCTAGAGTGAGAACTTGATGCGCATGAGCCTTGGCTCGACACTTCACTTGGGTTGGATTTTGACATGCTTTCAAGCTTTTTTAAAATTTCCTAAGTACAAGTAAAGAAAAGAATTAAAACAACACCTCTTTGAAAAATTTTCGCAAGTTCCTATAGTGACTCGACTTTTAAAAGACTCACGTCCCACCGGGCGTGCCAAATAACTGTAGACGCAGAGAAATTCCCTCTCCTGGTTCTTAGGCCTGAAGCGAACATTTTCGTGTGCCTAAGTCCTATTTAAACAAACAGGGCGTGCCAGCTAGCTTACTTAAGCTAGCGAAGATATATTTCAAAACCTGACTCCTAACGTGGCGACTGTGAGCAAGCAAGCTCTTGTCGTCGCAGACCTTCTTGCACTGGTGCGCAAGGGTCAGTCTGTACGCTTTTAAAATCGAGTTTTTCGGTATAAGAACGTACGAAAGTGGTTTGAGGTGTTTGATTCGGGTTTGTTTTGTATGACTTTCAGCTTTTATTTCACGTGGATTTGTACGTGCCTAAGTCTTTCTTTTTATCCCCTTTTGGGTCAACTAGGTGTGTGTTATGAACACTCCACTAAGTGTGACGATTTTGAGCAGGAGTATGGGGTTTGCTTTGATGCAATATGCATCCTAACTCGTGGTATGGCATATATGCAATGCAAACTCACGCAACTCCAAAGGGAAAACCCGAATTTAAAAGACAATGCCGAAGGGAAATGACTTGTAATGGAAAACCCGAAGGGAAAAGACAATGCAAACTCCAAAACCCGAATTTTTCAATCGGTTTTTGAAAATTTCTCTCCCTTTTGTTTTCTAATTTTTCAAAATTTTTGGAAGTGCCCGCTAACCTTGGATCCACCCGGACATTGGCGATTTTAAGGGGCTTTGACACTTTGTCCTTCGTGGGTAGCCCATAAGTGATGGGCTTCTCCAAGCGGGTTTTGGAAACGGCACTTCCTTTCCATAAATGATCGTATATCCCCCTTTTCAAATTTGTTTCAAAAAGGGATGCTTTTTTGATCAACTTATGGAAAGTTGAGATCTCATGGAGCGAGAGAAGGGTCTTTAGCTCGCTTTTAAAATTATCCAGGATGAGCATGACTGCGCATCCTTCGGATATTGGCTCTCGTACTTGGCCCAAAAGGGACCTCCATCGAATAATGAAGGCATGTACGTCTTTGTTCATGCCTTGCTTCGTATCCCTTAAACTGTTTAAAGTCGGCGTGACTTCTACGTTATGTGCAAATCTTTGCATGAAGCAGTTCGCTAACTCTTCAAAAGTAGCGAATTGGCTTAAATCGTAGGAAGCCAACCATTTGGCAGCTGTGCCTTTAAGGGATAAAGGGAACCAATACACCCATTTCATCGAGTCCTTTTTCTTTTTATGGGCTCAACGCGAGAAAAGTTGCAAGTGAGACCTAGGGTCTCCCATGCCATCATACCGATGGAAGTTCGGTATTTCATCGTCACTGTCTATTTCGTAATCTATAGGAAGAAAATCCGACAGGGCGTAACTCATTTTCTCTTTATTTTGCCCTTTTAGCAGCTGCTGTAGGGCTTTACGGTCCTTTTGTGTGAAGGACTCGTGGTATTGGTTGCCTTCCATTATGGAGGCCTCTTTGTGCTTACGAGGTTTTTCAGTTTTTTTCTTGGCCCTTTGTTTACCATTCGATGAACATGAATCGCCTACTTCAGCCTCTTGGCTGAGAGCATCGATTTTGGCCTCGAATTCCCTTCTCAAGTCCTCTATCTCGTCTAGTTTGATCTTATATTTCAAAATCCTCCTAGAGTGAGAACTTGATGCGCATGAGCCTTGGCCCGACACTTCACTTGGGTTGGATTTTGACATGCTTTCAAACTTTTCAAAATTCCTAAGTATAAGTAAAGAAAAAAGTTAAAAACAACACCTTTTGAAAATATTTTCGTAAGGTTCCTAGAGTAACTCGATTTTAAAAGAATCATGTCCCACCGGGCATGCCAAATAACTGTAGACGCAGAAAATTCCCGCTCCTAGTTTTTAGGCCTGAAGTGAACATTTTCGTGTACCTAAGTCCTAATTAAGCAAAAGGGCGTGCCAGCTAGCTTACTCAAGCTAGCGAAGAGATATTTTAAACCTGACTCCTAATGTGGCGACTATGAGCAAGCAAGCTCTTGTCGTCGCAGATCTTCTTGCACCGATGTGCAAGGGTCAGTCTGTATGCTTTTAAAATCGAGTTTTGGGATATAAGAACCTACGAAAAACGTGTTTTGAGGTGTTTGATTTGGGTTGTTTTTTGTATGATTTTCAGATTTTATTACACGTGGATTTGCATGTGCCTAAGTCTTTCTTTTTATCCCTTTTCAGGCCAACTAGGTGTGTGTTATGAACACTCAGCCTAAGTGGGGCGACTTTTGAGCGGGAGTATGGGGTTTGCTTTGATGCAATATGCGTCCTAACTCGTGGTATGGCGTATATGCAATGCAAACTCACGCAACTCCAAAGGGAAAACCCAAATTTAAAAGACAATGCCGAAGGGAAATGACTTGTAATGTAAATTGCCGAAGGGAAATTGTGGAAAGGGAAATATGGCTATATCTTAAGAGCGAAAAGGCTCAATTGTGTAACTGTGTGTCATGTATATATTGAAAGACAATGCACACAGCTGAACCTTAAAACCCAAATAGTAAAGACATAGCCGAAGAGAAATACTTTATATATGGTATATGTATGGGCCCTTACTTGGGTCTTGCAAATAAGAGCGAAAGCTCAATGTGTGTGCGTGTGGAAAATGTAAGGACAACACACACGTCTTGAAATGAAACCCAAATATAAATTGCATTATGGCCTTAACTAAGGTCTTGGGAGTAAGAGCGAAGGCTCAATGTGTGTGCGTGTGGGAATGTAAAGACAACACACATGACTTAATTTAAAACCCCCGTGACTTAAAATATATAAGTACAACTATATCTTAGGGGCTGTTTAGGCCCGTGTATGTGCAAGAAGTGTACGACTAAGAGCGAGGTAGGCTCAAGTGCACGTGTGTGGGGGTGTGCCAAAATCACTTTATTACAAGCGGAGGGAGACAAAGCTCCATTATTACAACCCCGTATCGAATTAAATTAAGCTTAAGCAAGTTAAATAGCAAGGACCGAGTTAGGCACTTACTTATAGCTGGTCCGAGCGTGACTTGCTTGGCACTTGAGCCTAGTGAGTTGCCTTGGGCTGCAAGGGGGGAGTCCTTGGAATGGCACGGCAAGGGTGAGTAGCCGGGTGACAAAGGAGCGCGGGTATGGCGCCTTGGAGCTTGCCGGCTGCTAGGGGGTTGCTGCCGTGATGTCTCGGGCTGAAGTGGTTAGGGAGAGTCACTAAGGTATGGGGCTGATGCTAGGGAAGGTGGAGCTAATGGGTGACTAAGGAGGGTGGTTTAAGGAAGAGGGTGTGGCTGGCCGGGTGACTTGGGAGCAGTCGGCTGTGACTGGCTGACTAGGGGTGGTTTAAGTGGTGGCTGGCTGGGGTAGCTAGGGGATGTCATGGATGGGAAGGTAGGGTGCTATGGAAGGTGGAGTTAAGGGGTGGTTGAAAGTGGAAGGGGCAGGTCCTAGGGAGCAAGGTAGGGTGGCCGGGGTGTCACTAAGGGAAAAGTAGAGAATCGGGTGGTGTAATGGGTTATGTCTGGCCGAATGGGGAAGGGTGGCGGGAAGGCTGTGATGGAGCTTTGTGGTGGTGGTTTGGGTGGCTGAGAGTGGAGGGGGAGAGAAGATAGGGTGGAGTTGGGTTGAGGTACTAACCGGATGGGTGAGGGAAGTTGATGTCCAAGGAGGGCAGCCAGGTGATGAAGGTGGATGGAGCTGGCCGGGCAGTTGGTGGCGACGTGGAGTGGAGCAGGCCGGGAGGTAGTGGTGTAATGAGGTGGTGCAGGCCGGGAGGTAGTGGTGTAGGTGAGAGAAGAGAGCAAGGTGAGAGAGGGCTCGGCTGGCCCAAGTGGAGGCTGGAAGAAGTTGAAAAACCCGCCCACTAGGGGGGGGGGGGGGGGGTTTATAGTTTTTCAAAGGGTCGGTTGGGGGTGGTTTTGAGAGGATGGTAAGGTGGTTAGGTGGTGGTGGTGTGGTGATAAGGTGGGCTGGTTTTGAGGGGGGGCCAGATATTTTGTTTTAAGTGATTTTAGGGACATGGTGTGCTAGGTTTTAGGTGGGGTGGTTTAGTGGTTTAGGGCTTAGCTAGGTGGGTTGGTTTTGGGGTGAGGTTTAGTGAGGTGGGTTAGGTGATTAGGCTAGGATTAGGTTAGGATTAAGGGAATTAGGCTAGGATTAGGGAAGGATTAGGGAGGTGGGTTAGGTGATTAGGTTGGGATTAGGCCGGGATTAGGGAAGTGGGTTAGGTGATTAGGCTAGGATTAGGCCGGGATTAGGGTAGAGGGCTAGGATTAGGGGTTTTGGCTTAGGATTGGGTTAGGAAGCTCCCTTTGCATAACCCATAGACTTCATTGCATCATGTTGGTGTAGCCCTAGGTTAGGTTTTGGCTAATACAAGCTTAAACCCACACTAATTAAGCTAACCCACATGATTAACCCCAAACTTGACACACAAGTCAAGCTTAATACAATTCCCCTCATGCTTATCCTCCCCATTCTCTCTCATGCCCATAATCCCACGTGAATTTCAAGTGGGCCCCACCTCCATTTATGAGAAGGTGATGTGGGCCATGGATGTGGATATTGGATTGGATCTTTGGATCCAAATCCAAATCCAAATCCACACATACGTTTGGATTGGGATCTGCATATATATGGTTCAGATCCAATCCAAACTGAATTCTGACTCCTTCAGGGTATGTTCAAAACGAACGGTTTGTGTGGGGTTTGACAGCATCAGTACTCCGTCTGCGTTGGGTCTTTACCAACATGGTCATCCGCTTCTGTTTTCACCTTCCGAAGATGATTTCAAAGGATTTTTGATGATAACAGGGACTTGGATGTTCGAGATCCTGGGGGTGGATTCAACACGAGAGTTGCTGTGCCGGGCTTGACATGTGCTCCAGTTCCGGGCTCTCTTTGGCTCTTCCTGCTTGCATCAGGCCAAGCTGCTTTGTGGGGTTTCAAAATGTGTTTTTAAAAGGTTTTAAAAGCATATTATACATATTTTAAAGCATATACAGTTTTAAACATATGTACAGGGTTGCCTAGAAGGCTCCTGGGTTTCCAGACTCAAAATAACCCTTTGGGGCTGCTTTTACAAAACCAGGTTTTATTTGAGAAGTTCGTGGGATTTCAGGGTGTTTACACTTTGGATGGGAAAATTCCCTTTATTTTGGCCATGTTTTCCTTTTGGAAGGAGAAGAGAAGAGGGGAGGACGTATCCCAAGCTCACATTCGATCCATTCCAGATCAACCTATTTAGAAATAGCACGTACTACTTGCAAGTATCTTGCTATGTTGAACTAGGCCTTTCTTTGTAAGAAGAAGGATTTTGAAATGTAACCTCAATTTTGGAAGACTCCACTTTTTACAAGTGCGAATTTTCTCACTCAGGGTCACACGATTTTGCCTTTGCATCTTATTTTCAAGTCTTAGGGCAGCTATCCCTAAAGTTTTCGAAAATTGGAATTTAACCCAAATCCTACACATAATACTTCTTTAAGTATTGAATATTGATAGGATCTGCTAAATTCCTACCTTGTACATCGATCAACCAATACGAGTTGTTCATGGTGGTTGCACGTACAACATAGGGTCCATCCCAATTGGGGCGCCACTTTCCAAGGGGATGTGGGCCACGATAGTGGATGATTTTCAAAACCAGATCTCCCACTTCAAAGTGGCGAGGTCTCATGTGTTTGCCATAATGTCGGGCTATCCTTTGCCGGTATGCACGAGCATGATCCATAGCAAGTATTCGCCTCTCATCTAGCAAATCTAGTTCGGCCATCCTAGCATGCTGAAGCGTCTTTAGGGGCAGGTCGAGTGCTATGGATGTATGGAATGAATGCAGTTGAGTATGAATGGGAAGAATGGCATTTGTGCCATAGACCAATTCGAATGGTGTGGCATTTGTGGGAGTTCGGATGGAAGTCCTATAAGCCCATAAGGCTTCATCCAGCTTCTCGTGCCACATCCTACCCTTCTCTAAAGTCTTCTCAATTATGCTAATGAGAGTCTTGTTTGTGGCTTCGGCTTGGCCGTTGCCTTGAGGGTAGTAGGGCGAAGAGAAGTGGTGAGTTATGCCATACGTGTTGCACAACTTAACCATCCGCTCGTTCTTGAATGGGGTGCCATTATCAGACACAAGGTCTCGTGGAACCCCAAATCGAGCCAAGATATTCCTCCTAATGAAAGCCACCACATGTTGCCCCAGTACGTTGGTCAGGGAAATGGCTTCCACCCACTTGGAGAACACATACAACCTTCCTAGGGTTGTTTAACACGAGCCGAGGTGGCTCAACCATAATTTGCCCCAGGTTAGCCTCATGGGCCTGGGAGCTCGATAAACAAGGGGAGTTTATGATCCCCTGAAGCTGTGGGTGACTCTCACCTAGGATCACTACGACCTGGTCCCTAAAAGGGATCTTGACACACTTGTGGAAGGTGGATGGCACAGCGCACAAACTGTGTATCCAGGGTCTTCCCAGCAACAGGTTATAATGGGGGTGGATGTCCAAGACATGGAACACCCCCGTGTGTTCGATCCCTCCCGTTTCCATTGGGAGTTCGATGGATCCTAAAGGCCTAGACGCATTCCCATCGTATCCAGTGATAACGATGGGGCTTGGGTTCACTGAAGTCAAGGTGACTCCGATTTTGTACGCCACGTGAAGTGGAAGGATGTTGAGCCCTCCTCCACCATCGACTAGGCACCTGTCCAGAGAGTGGTTGTTTAGAACCACCTCGATATGCAGGGCCTGGTTATGGGTTTCGTAGGGTCTATCTACATCATCTTCCGAAAAGGTGATGGGCGATTTTGCTCCTAACAAAGCCACTTGGGCAGACAAGGATTCCAGACTTATGTTTGAATCAACCTTGGCCCTTTCTAGAATTTTCTCTAAGACAAGTCTATGCCTAGGCGAGGTTTTGATAAGCTCTAGGATAGACATGTGAATAGGAATCTTTGAAAGGTGGTTTTCGAAATCATAAGGATTTAGGATGATTTTGTCCTTATCTGCTTTTGGCAGACCACTAGGGATACATGCTTTTGAGGGGCCAGGCACACTGACCACCTTTTGAGCACCTTGAAGGTGCGGGGGTTGGTAGATCCTCCCGGATCTAGTGACTTCCCCCACGACCAGCCTAGGGTTTGCGCTAGACTTGGCTCTAAGGATGAGCTGAGGAGAACCTTGGATTTTCAAAACTGGTTTTGCCGGGGTTTCCACTTTTGGTGGTCCCCGAATGACGACTTGGGCGGGCCTCTTGTATAGTACAAGGATGGGCGCACAAGTAGGTCGACCAGGTTCGGGCTTTCGCGCTAGTTCCTTGGAAATGGTGAGGGTACATACCTCCTTTCCTTTCCCACTGCCACTGGCGTGTTTGGGAAAGGGTTCCTTGAAGATAGCTTGAGGTGGCTCAGATTCCGCAGTGACCTGGAGCCGGCCCTCCGCTATCAAGTTCTCAATTTTATTTAGAAGAGAGAGCACCGTTTGGTATCATGGCCTTTGAGCCGATGATACTTGCAAAACCGGTTTAAATACCCCCCTTTGGACGTGACTCCTTCGGGGATTTCAGGGAGTTCGATCATGCCCTGGGCAAGTAGAGGAGGTCTAGGACCTCCGACACAGGTTGCCCCAGCGGAGTGTACTCCCGTTTTTCAATTGGTTTTGAAAAATTGCGTTCTCTCTTATTTTCTATTTTTTCAAAATTTTTAGAAGTGCCCGCCATGCCTGGATCCACCCGGACATTGGCGATTTTATGGGGCTTTGCCCCTTTGTCCGTTGTGGGCAGCCCATATGCGATGGGCTTTTCCACACGTGTTTTGGGAATGGCACTTCCTTTCCATAAGTGGTCGTATGTCCCTTTTCGCAAGTTGGTTTCGAAAAGGGAGGCCTTTTTGATTAACTTATGGAAAGTTGAAATCTTATGGAGCGAGAGAAGGGTTTTTAACTCGCTTTTGAAATTATCCAGGATGAGCATTACTGCGCATCCTTCGGATATAGGCTCTCGCACTTGGCCTAAAAGAGACCTCCATCTTATAATGAAGGCATGCACGTCTTCATTCATGCCTTGCTTTGTATCCCTTAAGGTATTCAGGGTTGGCGTGACTTCCACGTTGTGTGCAAATCTTTGCATGAAGCAGTTCGCTAACTCTTCAAAAGTAGCGAATTGGCTTAAGTCGTAGGAAGCCAGCCATTTGGCAGCTGTGCCCTTAAGGGATAGAGGGAACCAATACACCCATTTCATCGAGTCCTTTTTCTTCTTATGGGCTCGACGTGAGAAAAGCTGTAAGTGAGACCTAGGGTCTCCCATGCCATCATACCGATGGAAGTTCGGTATTTCATCGTCACTGTCTGTTTCGTAATCCATAGGAAGGAAATCAGACAGGGCGTAGCTTCTTTTCTCTTTATTTTGCCCTTTCAGCAGTTGCTGTAGGGCTTTACGGTCCTTTTGTGTGAAGGACTCGTGGTATTGGTTGCCTTCCATTACGGAGGCCTCTTTTTGCTTGCGAGGTTTTTCAATTTTCTTTTTAGGCCTTTGTTTACCGTTTGATGAACACGAATCGCCTACTTCAGCCTCTTGGCTGAGAGCATCGATTTTGGCCTCAAATTCCCTTCTCAAGTCCTCGATTTCATCTAGTTTTATTTTGTTTTTCAAAATCCTCCTAGAGTGAGAACTTGATGCGCATGAGCCTTGGCTCGACACTTCACTTGGATTGGATTTTGACATGCTTTTCAAGCTTTTTCAAAATTTCCTAAGTAAAAGCAAAGAAAACAAGTTAAAACGACACCTTTATAAAATTTTCGCAAGACTCCTACAAGTAAACTCGATTTTTGAAAAGGCTCACGTCCCACCGGGCGTGCCAATCTCTGTAGACGCGCGAAAATTCCCGCCCCTTCGCCCCTTTCGTGGCTTGGAGTGGATCTTATCGTGCGTCTAAGGCCTATGTATACAAACAGGGCGTGCCAGCTAGCTTACTTAAGCTAGCGAAGATATATCAACACTGACTTCTAAACGTGGCGATTGTGAGCAAGTGAGCTCTTGTCGTCGCAGACCTTCTTGCATCGATGCGCAAGGGTCAGTCTGTACGCTTTTGCAAAAAATCGAGTTTTTAGGGAGAAAGTCTACGAAACGGTTCGAGGTGTCTATTTCGGGTTTTTAAGATGCGATTGCATGTTTTAGATCACGTGGATTTGCACGTGCCTAAGTCTTTTTCTTTTATCCCTTTTTGGGTCGCCTAGTTTGTGTGTTATGAACACTCCACTACATGGGCGAATTCGAGCGGGGGTTGCTTCGATGCAATATGCGTCCTACCTCGTGGTATGGCGTAGATGCAATGCAAACTCACGCTACTCTAAAGGGAAAAACCGAAATGTAAAGACAATACTGAAGGGAAATAGCGGAAGGGAAATAACCGAAGGGAGATACGTATATATCTTATGTATATGAGCCCTTACTCGGGTCTTGCAAATAAGAGCGAAGGCTCAATGTGGGTGCGTGCTTGAATTGAAAGACTTACACACACGACATGAAATTAAACCCAAATATAAATTGCAGTATGGCCTTGACTAAGGTCTTGGGAGTAAGAGCGAAGGCTCAATGTGTGTGAGAGTGCTTGAATTGAAGTACTACACACACGACATAAATGAAACCCAAATATAACTGCAATATGGCCTTGACTAAGGTCTTGGGAGTAAGAGCGAAGGCTCAATGTGTGTGAAAGTGCTTGAATTGAAAGACTTACTCACACGACAAGAAATGAAACCCAAATAGTATAGGTCGGCCCTTACTTGGGTCTTTCAAATAAGAGCGAAAGCTCAATGTGTGTGAGAGTGTTTAAATTGAAAGACTTACTCACACGACATGAAATGAAACCCAAATAGTATAGGTCGGCCCTTACTTGGGTCTTTCAAATAAGAGCGAAAGCTCAATGTGTGTGAGAGTGTTTAAATTGAAAAACAACACACCCAACTTAAACAAAACCCTTCGGAAATGAAATATATACGTACACTTATATATTAGGGGCTGATTAGGCCCGTGTGTGTTTGAAATTGTGCACGACTAAGAGAGTGCACGTGTGTGGTTGTGCCAAGCCACGTTATTACAAGCGGGGGGAGACTATGCTCCGTTATTACAACCCCGTATCAAATTGATTTTCAAGCAAGTGTATGATTAAAGACCGAGTTTAGAAACTTACAAGTAGCTGGTCCGTAGAGGTCTTGCTTGAGCGTGGCCTTGGCTTTGGGCTGCAAACGGGAGCTCCGCGAAGGTATGTGACCAAGAGTGCTGGCCGGCTGCAAATGGGCGTGGGATGGAAGCCTCGAAGGGGACCGGTGGCAAGTGGGCGGCGCCTCCAAGTAGGGAGTTTAGAGTGGCTGACTAAGTGGGTCTTAGGGTCACTAGGGAAGTTAGGGACTTAGGGAAACTGGACCTAAAAGGTGAGCTAGTGGGAAGGCCAAAGGGGACACCTAGGGGGGTTGGCCGAATGGGAGATGGCGGCTAAGTAGTGGCCAGCCACTTGGGTTATCCTAGGTTCGGCTAGGCTTAGGGGGTGGCGGCAAAGTGGTGGGGCTAAGGGGAAGATGGGTGGCTAAGAGTGGAGAGGTGGTAGAGAGTGGTTTTGAGGGAGTTAGGGGGACTTACCGAATGGGAAGGAGTGGCGGCAAAGGTGGCTGTCGGCTGGTGGAGTTGGGCAGATATGGTGGCGTCCGGCTGGGGGGCAGTGGTGGTGGACGGAAGAGGGAAGGTGGCGGAGCAGGTGGCGGCTGGTGGAGGAGCTGGAGCTGCTGGGGAGTGGCCACGGCTGGGTGAGAGATGGGAGAAGGAGAGGGCCCGGCTGGGGTGGAGAGTGGTTCCCACTTAGAAAACCCGCCCACAATTAGGGGGGTTTAAATAGGGGATGGGTAGGTCGGTTAGGGCTGGGTTGTGGGTAGTGGTTAGGTGGTTTAGGTAGGGTAGTATGTAGATAAGGTGGGCTGGATGGGGTTGGGCCAGATATTTTAAAACTAGGTGTTTTGATAAATCGTGGGCTAAGGGTGGTTTAGGGGTTTAGGGCTAGGTTAGGTGGTTGGGTTTTAGGGTGAGGTTTAGTGAGCTAGGTTAGGTGATTAGGCTAGGTTTAGGCTAGGATTAGGGAAACTAATCTAGGTTTAGGGAAGGATTAGGGGAGTGGGTTAGGTGATTAGGTTGGGATTAGGCCGGGATTAGGGAAGTGGGTTAGGTGATTAGGTTCAGATTAGGGGTGGATTAGGGGTTTAGGCTAGGTTTAGGCATTTTGGGTTAGGTTTAGGTGAAGGAGCTCCCTTAGCATGGCCCATAGACCTTGATCACCCCATGTTGGTGCAGCCCTAGGTTAGGTTTTAGCTAATTACAAGCTTAAACCCACTCAATTAGGCTAAAGCCACATGATTAACCCAAACTTGACACACAAGTCAAGCTTAATACAACACTCTTGATATTTATCACCCCCACTCTCTCTCATGCCCAATATCCCACGTGAATTTCAAGTGGGCCCCACCTCCATTTATGAGAAGGTGATGTGGGCCATGGATATGGATATTGGATTGGATCTCTGGATCCAAATCCAAATCCAAGTCCACATATGGGTTTGGGTTGGAATCTGGATATATATGGTCCAGATCCAATCCAAACTGAACTCTGACTCCTTCGAGCTGGGTTCGAAACGGACGATTCGTGCGGGGCCTGACAGCATCAGTACTCCGTCTGCGTTGGGTCTTCGCCAACATGGTCGTCCGCCTCCGTTTCTGCCTTCCGGAGATGACTTCAAATGATATTTTGGCAAGAACAGGGTCTTGGACGTTCGAGATCCTGGGGTGTGAATCAGATGCAAGAGTTGCTGCGCCGGGCTCGACAGGTGCTCCGGTTCCGGGCTCTTCTTGGCTCTCCTGGTCCTGTCTTGATCGGGCCAAGCCACTTCGGGGTTTCAAAACATGTTTTAAAAGGGTTTTCAAAAGCTATATCATATGTTTTTGAAAGATAAAGTTCAAAACATATATACAGGGTTGTTTGGAAGGCTCCTGGGTTTCCAAACTCAAAAATGGCCCTTTGGGGCTGCTTGTACAAAACCAGATGGATTTTGAGAAATTCGTGGGATTTCGGGGTGTTTACAATGGCCCTTACTTGGGTCTTGCAAATAAGAGCGAAAGCTCAATGTGTGTGAGTGTGAGAATTGAAAGACAACACACACAACTTAAGCAAAACCCCACGCAACTTAAATTATATAAATAAGTCTATATCTTAATGGTTGATTAGGTCCGTGTGTGTTCAAAATCGTGCACAACTAAGAGAGAGATAGGCTCAAGTGCACGTGTGTGTGGGTGTGCCAAGCCACGTTATTACAAGCGGGGGGAGACAATGCTCCGTTATTACAACCCCGATCAAATTTAATTGAACTTAAGCAAGTCTACAAACAAGGACCGAGTTAGGCACTTACGTATAGCTGGTCCGGAGGTGACTTGCTTGAGCTTGGGCTTGTGCGTCGCCTTGGGCTGCAAGAGGGAGCTCCTCGGAATGGCACGGCAAAAGGAGTGACTGGTCGGGTGAAGCAAGGGTGGCGGATGTGGCGCCTTGGGACTAGCCGGCTGATGGGAGGGTGGTGCTGCTGTGGTGTCTTGGGCTGAGGTAGTGAGGGAGTGTCACTAAAGTGTAGGGCAGGTCCTAGGAAAGGTGGAGCTAAGGGGTGACTAGGGGGGATGTCTAAGGAAGAAGATGGAAGGCTGCGGGTGGTTAGTTGCAGTCGGCTATGGCTGGCCGACTGGTGGCAGGTTAGGTGGTGGCTGGCTGAGGTAACTAGGGGTGTTTAGGGATGGAAAGGGGGAGCTAGTTAGGGTGTTGGCTAAGGGGTGGTTTAAGGGGAGAGGTAAGGTTGAGGGTGACTAATTAGGGGCTATCTAGGGGATGAAGCAAGGTGGCGGGTGATTAGGTGTAGTCAGGCATGGTTGAAGGGTGGCGGGTAGCTAGGTGGTGTGGTGGCTGAGAGTGTAGGGGGAGTGAAGATAGGGTGGAGTTAGGATAGGGTACTAACCGAAGAGGAAGGGGAGGTTGATGTCCAAGGAAGGCATCCGAGTGGAAGGAGTGGAGCTGGCCGGGCAGTTGGTGGTGGAGTGGAATGGTGTAGGCCGGGAGATGATGGCGGCGTGGAGTGGTGCAGGCCGGGAGATGATGGCGGCGTGGAATGGTGCAAGTGAGGGGTGGTGGTGGAGCAGGTGAGAGAAGAGAGCAAGGGGTGAGAGAGGGCTCGACTGGCCCAAGGTGGCTGGCTAATTTCTGAAAAACCCGCCCACTAGGGCGGGGGGTTTATAGGGTTGGATGAAGTCGGTGGGGCTGGTTTTGAAGGGGGTGGTTTAGTGGTTAGGTGGTGGTGGTTTAGTGATAAGGTGGGCTAGATATTTAGGGGGGGCAGATATTTATTTTAGGTGGTTTTAGGGATATGGTGTGCTAGGGTTTAGGTGGGGTGGTTTAGTGGTTTAGGGCTTAGCTAGGTGGGTGGGTTTTGGGGTGAGGTTTAGTGAGGTGGGTTAGGTGTTTTGGCTAGGATTAGGTTAGGATTAAGGGAATTAGGCTAGGTTTAGGGAAGGATTAGAGAGGTGGGTTAGGTGATTAGGTTGGGATTAAGCCGGGATTAGGGAAGTAGGTTAGGTGATTAGGCTAGGATTAGGTCGGGATTAGGGTAAATGGCTAGGATTAGGGGTTTTGGCTTAGGATTGGGTTAGGAGTCTCCCTTTGCATAACCCATGGACTTCATTGCATCATGTTGGTGCAGCCCTAGGTTAGGTGTAGGCTCATACAAGCTTAAACCCACACTAATTAGGCTAACCCACATGATTAACCCAAACTTGACACACAAGTCAAGCTTAATACATCTCCCTCATGCTTATCCTCCCCATTCTCTCTCATGCCCACAATCCCACATGAATTTCAAGTGGGCCCCACCTCCATTTATGAGAAGGTGATGTGGGCCATGGATGTGGATATTGGATTAGATCTTTAGATCCAAATCCAAATCCAAATCCAAATCCACACATACGTTCGGATTGGGATCTGGATATATATGATCCAGATCCAATCCAAACTGAATTCTGACTACTTCAGGGTATGTTCGAAACGAACAGTTTGTGCGGGGTCGGACAACATCAGTACTCCGTCTTGTGTTGGGTCTTCGCCAACATGGTCGTCTGCTTCTGTTTTCACCTTCCGGAGATGATTTCACATGATTTTTGCTAATAACAGGGACTTGGACATTCAAGATCCTGGAGATGGATCTAACACGGGAGTTGTTGTGCCGGGCTCGACATGTGCTCTTGTTCCGGGCTCTCTTTAGCTCTTCTGGTCCTGCTTTTATCAGGCCAAGCCGCTTCGTGGGGTTTCAAAATGTATTTTAAAAGTTTTTAAAAGCATATTATACATATTTTAAAGCATATACAGTTTAAACATATGTACAGGGTTGCTTGGAAGGCTCCTGGGTTTCCAGACTCAAAATAGCCCTTTGGGGCTGCTTTTACAAAACCAAGTTTATTTGAGAAGTTCGTCGGATTTCGGGGTGTTTACAGGAGTAGAATCCGATAAGCTCTTGGGCTTTATGGTAAGCCAAAGGGGCATAGAAGTCGACCCCTCTAAGTGTAGAGCCATCATAGACGTGTCTCCACCCTCCAATCTTACGCAAATCCGTAGCCTCCAGGGTCGCCTCCAATCAATTCGCAGGTTTATTTCAAACCTCGCTACAAGATGCGAACCTTTCAACAAACTTTTGAGAAAAGGGGTGAAATTCGTATGGGACGATGATTGCCAAAAAGCTTTCGAAAGACTAAAAGCATATTTGGTTAATCCTCTTGTTTTAAACCCTCCAAAGCAAGAAAAACCTCTTTTACTCTATATTTCTGTGCATGCGAATGCTTTGGGTGCATTGTTAGCTCAATATGAGGATGATACCCATAAAGAGTATGCCATCTACTATATTTCGAAAACTCTTTTGGCTTATGAATGAAATTATCAAGCCATGGAGAAGACTTGCTTGGCCTTGGTATGGGCCTGCCAGAAATTTTGACACTACTTCCTAGATCATGAGATCTGGATAGTGTCTAGGTTGATCCAATCAAGCACCTGTTTGAAAAACCTATTCTCATGGGTAGGCTGGGTAAATGGCAGCTCCTCTTGATGGAGTATGACCTGAAATTCCACCATCAGACTTCCATAAAGGGCCAAACCCTAGCTGACTATATGGCTGACTTCCCTTTGGAAGATTCATATCCCACATTTGACAAAATACCCGATGAAGGCATATTTCAAAACCAATTTCAAAATCACATTTTATCAAATTGCTCAAACGAAAACCAAGTGTGGAAATTTGCACTTCGATGGGGCATGAAACCAAAGAGGGGCTGGGACAGGCATCGTCCTCATATCCCCTGAAAAGGGAGAAATACCCATAGCCATTCGCCTAGATTTCGAGTGTTCCAACAATACAGCCGAGTATGAAGCACTCATACATGGCTTAAAAATTTCGAAAACTCTAGGGGCATCATGCATCGAAGTCTTTGGAGATTCTTTACTTGTCACAAACCAAGTGTTAAAGATTTGGCAAGTTAAAAATGAAAAACTTCTTCCATATCACGAGTTGGCCACCCAGCTGGTCGAGTCGTTCAAATCGTGTACTTTCACACATGTAGGAAGAGAGGATAATGGCATAGCCGATGCCCTCTCATCCTTGGGCTCAGCCCTAAGGGTCGATCCCACTTTGGGAACCAGACCCTTAGAAATATGGCACTCGCCCACTCCATCCACACACGATTTGGAGATTTGCCAAAACAACCAAACTGATGCTGAAAAACCTTGGTTTCAAGACATAAAAAGTTTCTTAGAAAATGGAGGATTTTCAGAATTCGCTACATCCAAAGACAAAGCTTTTATACGAAGAATTTCAACCCGATACTCGATTTTGGGAGGGGTTCTTTACAAAAAAAGTTTTACTGGCATCTTACTAAGGTGCGTCGACCTAGAGGAGGCTAGGATTATTATGCATGAATTCCACAATGGAGAATGTGGAGGTCATGTTAATGCCAATATGATGGCAATGAAAATACTTAGAGCGGGTTGTTTTTGGTCCACTCTGAAAAAGGATTGCCACAATCATGTTAGGAAGTGTCATCCATGTCAAGTGCATGGGCACGCCATTCATATCCCCTCATCTTCATTGCATTCCGTAGTCAGCCCCTGGCCATTTACCATGTGGGCGTTTGATATTATAGGACCAATATTTCCAAAGGCATCGAATGGGCATAGGTTCATTTTAGCAGCCACTAAATACTTTTCCAAGTGGGTCGAAGCCACCTCCCTAACCAATGTCCAGGGGCAACATGTGGTGGCTTTCATTAGGAAAAATATCTTGGCTCGATTTGGAGTTCCAAGAAACCTAGTGTCCGATAATGGCACCCCATTCAAAAACGAGCGGATGGTCAAGTTGTGCAACACCTACGGCATAACTCACCACTTCTCATCGCCTTACTACCCTCAAGGCAACGGCCAAGCCGAGAGCACCAATAAGACTCTCATTAGTATTATTGAGAAAACTTTAGAGAAGGGTAGGACGTGGCATGAGAAGCTGGATGAAGCCTTATGGGCTTATAGGACTTCCATCCGAACTCCCACAAATGCCACACCATTTGAGTTGGTCTATGGCACAAATGTCATTCTCTCCATTCATAACAAAATTCATTCATTTCATACATCCATGGCACTCGACCTCCCCCTAGAAACGCTTCATCATGCTAGGATGGCCGAACTAGACTTGTTAGATGAGAGGCGACTCCTTGCTTTGGATCATGCTCATGCATACCGGCAAAGGATAGCCCAACACTATGAGAAGCATATGAGACCTCGCCACTTCAAAGTGGGAGACCTTGTGCTCAAAATCATTCAATATCGTGGCCCACATCCACTTGGAAAGTGGCGACCCAAGTGGGATGACCCTTATGTTGTGCGTGGAACCACCATGAACAATGCATACTGGCTAATTGATGTCGAGGGTAGGAACTTAGCTGACCCTATGAATGCTCAATTTTTGAAAAAATACCATGTGTAGGGTCTAAGCTAAGCCCTATATTTCAAAAATATTTCGAAAACCTCCTTTTTGAAACTTCATGAGTAAGGATCGATGCCAATCGTGCAACCCTGAATGAGAGACTCGATTGCTTGTGAAAGAGCGGAGTTTTCCAAAACCAATGGGTCACATTTCAAAAATCCTTCTTCTTACAAATGAAGGCCTGATTCAAAATAGCAAGATACCTGCAAGTAGTACGTGCTATTTCTAAATAGGCTAATCTGGGATGAATCGAGTAGATCTTTGGGATAAGTCCTTCCCCGGTTCTCTTCTCTTTCCCAAAAGGAAAACTTGACCAAAAAGAAAAAGGGAAATCCCTGCAAAGTCTCTTTCCCAAAAGAAAGTTGAATCAAAACAAACCACGGGACACTCCAGAAGGGACCATGGTAAACTCTTTCCCATCCCTGCGACTTATCCCAAGGTGAAGAAAGGTTCATTCTAAGGAATCCTAAAGTAAAAATAGGATTTACTTACTTGAATCTCATCTTGTTTGAGAGTTAGACGTCTAAGTAAGGCATAGGAATTTTGAAATATGGCTTAATTTCGATTAAAACCTCCGCTAGATTAGCGAGTGTCAAGACTCGAGTAAAGGGAAAACATGAAAAGCTGAAATCCTTAGGATTGAAGCTAAAAGAGAGCTTTCCTCTTTCAAAAAAATGAGTTTAGAAAATCCTCGAACATCGAGCAACATAAGACCAACTCCCTTGGTGCAGCAGGTCTTCATAAGACTCCCAAGTTCGACCATTACATCAAGTCTCTAGGAGACCATACTTCCTAGCATCTCATTCCATGCCACTCATTCATATTCACGCATGGACACTTCCATACAGATCCCAATTAGGACTAGAACCATATCGGTAAGTCCCCTTTGGCAAAAATCCCCTCTTACGAGTCTGAAAGAAAATGTTTTCTAAAAAATGAGATGATCCCATATTCTCGAGGATAGATCCGAGGAGAAAGCAAACAGGGGTGTTGTCATTTTTGCCATTATCCAAATCCATTTGGATAATGCCAAAGAGGGGATCTGTAAACACCCCAAAATCCCACGATTTTAGAAAACAAATCCTTGGTTTGCAAATCAACCCAAAAGGCCATTTTGTATTTTCGAAAACCCAGGAGCTTCCTAAAAAGCTTGTAAATACTGTTTTGAATCCCCATATCCAGTATGAATTTCTTAAACTCGGGCTAAGTCCCATTTTGTCAAAAAGCAAAAGACGAACAGGTGATGCAGGGAAGGCGAACACTTGATCGAGAAGCAGCCAGAAACCATCCCACGAAGGCCAAATCAAAGGCAGCCTTAGAAACAAGTGTAGAAGCCCAAAAGCAGTACCCTGACCTAGGTGAAAGGAAGGGCCAGGCCCAATGCAGAATGCAAGCCCGGCACACCTAGAAGCCAAATCATATGCATCCACCTAAGCAACATGAATCTGAGCTAGAAATGGCGAAATTAAGCAGAAACAGAGTGCAGAATGGCGAGGTGGAGTCCGGACGACAAAGTTGGGGAAAACCCAGCACCAGATGGAGTGCTGATGAAGCCAGTGCCCGCACAAAACGTCCGCCTCAAAAAGCCAAGAAGGACCTGTAGACACCGAAAATTTTCAACTCCGGGTTCTTGGGCCTGAAGTGAACCTTTTCGCAATCTACGTTCGCTTTTAGGGCATGCCAGCTAGCTTACTCAAACTAGCGAAGTATGTTTTGAAATATCTGACTTTAAAAAGGCAATTGTGGGCAAGCGGGATCTTTTCGTCGCAAACCTTCTTGAACCGATGCTCAAGGGTCAATTTGTACGCTTAGAGACTTCATTTGCAATAAGTTTAACCTCAAAATCGATTTTTAACAAATCAGTGTTTTGAAATCTTTGGAAAATCATGCACTTTGGCGAGTTTTGATTTATGAGGGTTGGGCGAGCCTAAGTCTTTCAATTTTATCTACTTAGGCATGATGTGTGTGCATCAAATGGCCTAAGCCTTGGAGTGTTTGCATGATTTGTTTGGGGTTTATTCGATGCAGGTATGCACTCTAGCTCGAGTATGGCGAGTATGCAATGCAACTCACACAACTTGAATGTAAAACCCGAAATTTAAAGACTTAGCTGAAGGGAAAACCCAAATTGAATGCAACTCACACGACTTGAATGTAAATTGCAGAAATTTAAATATATCTATATCTTAAGAGTGGAAAGGCTCAATGTATGCGTATGTGTTGTGTATAAATTGAAATGCAACTCAGGCAACTGAACCGTAAAATGCAGCAGAAGGGAGATATATATAGGAAAGGCTCAATGTGGCGTGTGTGTATTTGTATAAATTGAAAGACAACACACACGACTGAATTTAACAACCCAAATCGAATTGCAATACGACTCTTATTAGAGTCTTGGGAGTAAGAGCGAAGGCTCAATGTGTGTGAGTGTGGAATGGAAAGACAATGCACACGACTTGAATGTAAACCCACGCAACTGAATTTATATAAGTAGAGCTATATCTTAGGGGTTGTCAAGGCCCGTGTGTGTGCAAAAGTGTGCAACTAAGAGCGGAAAGGCTCAAGTGCACGTATGTGCTTGTGTGTTATGCGTGTTATTACAACCCGGGGGGAGACAACGCTCCATTACTACAACCCTGTATCAAAATTTAATGAAGTACCAAATGTAAGGACTTACAACTCACCTAGCCCGCTATGTGGGGTGTGTCTAGGATGCGTATGCCTTGCTTGTATCGAGCTCGAGTCACGTGGGAGCGAAGCTGGAGAGCTTGAGAGCTTGGAGACACTTGGAGATCCGGGAGCTGCAAGTTATACCAGATTTGGGGCCACTTGGGGCTGGTTTGGGCAAGGTAAGACTCGAGCCAAGGTGGCTCGAGTGGTATGGTTTTTGGTTTAGGATTCGGCCAGCACTTGGCCTTGGGTTTAGTCTTGTGAAACTCGAGCCAAGGTGGCTCGAGTGGTAATGGTTTGGCTTTAGGGTTCGGCCAAAGGCTGGCCTTTGATTTAGTCTTATGAAACTCGAGCCAAAGGTGGCTCGAGTAGGGAGGCTTTAGGATAGAGTTGGTTGGGTTTTGGTCTAGGTTAGGTGTTGTCCTAGGCAAGTCACGACTAACTAGGGCCGGCCAAGGGAAGGTTGGTCTTGTATGAGACACGACCAGCAACTGGTCGTCGGCTTGGGGATGAAGGAAGGGCACGGTTAGGTGTTGTCCTAGGCAAGTCACGGCCAACAAAGGCTAGCCAAGGGACTTAGGGTAGTTGTAGGAGACACGACCAGCAATTGGTCGTGGGCTTGTTTGGATAAAGGATGCACGGCCTGCCCTAGTAGGCTGTGTGCTTGCTGGGGTGAAAAGGGTGACACGGGTGGTTAGGCCGTGGGTTTTTGGGTAAAGGTGGCCTGCTTCAAGGCAGGCCAGGCTATGGCAAAGGAAGGGAACACACGACCTGGTTTGGCCATGTGTTTAGGGTTAGGTGGCCTATCGAATGGCAGGCCAGGTCTGTGGCGAAAAAGCAAGGAAGCCCAGCCACCTTTGGTCGGGCTGTTTTAGGTAGGTGGGGGAGGGAAAACCAGCCAAAAGTTGGGCTGGTTTTTAGATAGGTGGCCTGCCTCAAGGCAGGCCAGACCTTGGGTAAAAGGATGGGACACGGCCTGCGGGTGCAGGCCGTGGGTCTTAGGGAAAGGCTCGAGTCAAGGTGGCTCAAGCTATGAGTGTTTCAAAGGGGAGTTCGGCCAAGGCTGGCCAAACTTGGTTGGGTTCAAGGAGAAGTTCGGCCAGGTGGTGGCCGAACCTAGCTTGGTCTTGGGGTGAGCTCGGCCAGGTGGTGGCCGAACTAGGTGGTTTAGGGGGAAGTTCGGCCAGCACCTGGTCGAACTTGGTCACTTTAATGGAGTTTAAGGTGTTAGGTCGAGTGGTGTAGAATGGTTAGGAAAGCGGTGGGTTAGGTTAGGGTTTTAGGGACTTACCTTAGGGTGCAGCTCCACTCCCGGCCACCTCCAAGCCACCAAGCTCCACCACGCAACTCCACTCCAGCTGGAAGAAGACATTCCCTTGTTGGTGCAGCCCGGGCCTCAATGGCCAATCCCAAGCACTCAAAGCAAAACACGTCTTGGCCAATAAGGCCTTTTCTCTCTCATCCCCCCCTTTTGAAATCCACGTGAAAGGCTTCCCTGGAGTTCACGCAGCCCCTTCTTTTCAAGCCCCCTCACCTCTATTTATAGAGGTTTGAAATGGGTCTTGGATCTTGGGTCTTGGATTTGGGTCTGGAGCTAGCGGTTTGGTGGCCTCATCTTCCTTCCCAAAAGGGGAAAATAGGTAGGCCGAAGGGAGGGCGATCCTCCCGGTGAACTGACCATCCAAACACTATTTGGATTTGGATCGTGGATCTTGGATATTTTGAGATTCAGATCCATTCCAAATATTTATTTGGGTTTGGATCTCGGATCTCGGATATTTTAAGATCCAGATCCGATCCAAACACTATTTAGATCTGGATTTGGATATTTTTGGGTCCTAATCCAATCCAAACTTTTCTTCTACTCCTTGGTTTTTTTGTCCTTTCTGGTGCTTTTCACCGTCGGTTTCGAGAGGGCTTCGATTCATCGGAGGCCCAACTCTGGCCTGGGTCTTCCCCAAGTCTTTCTTCCAACCGGTGTTCTGCTTTTCAGGACCTTTTCAACGTTCGTTTCGGTCCGCCGTTTTGGTTTCTGGCCGATTCCTGGTGATATCGAACTCAGATTGCCACACGGATTCCGTTCTTCATTCTGATGGGACATGTCTCTAACTTCTGTCAACTTCCTCAAGTACTGGGCTTCTTTATGCATTTTGGAGCTGCTTTCTGCTTTTCTTTGACCCAAATTACATTTTTACCCTTTTGTCGAGCTTTTCTCCAAACGGGCTCTCCTTTCTTCTGTTTTTGAGCAGGGGGTGGCTTTTGAAGCTCTGGGCTTGAATCCTCTTCTGGCCTATGGTCTCCTTTTGCCTTTTGTACATGTTTTCACATTTTAAAACAGATTCTTGTTTTGGCTCAAATGAGCTTTTTGTGTTTTTGAAATTATGAAATTTGGGGTGTTTATAGATGCCCCTCTTTGGCATTATCCAAATGGATTTGGATAATGGCAAAGAAGAAACACCCCATTTTGGTTTTTCTCTCAAATTTTCTCGAGAATTCACCATTTTTATTTCGCAAAAACCCTGTTTTCTTTTACCACAAGTGGGGATTTTCAGCAAAAGGGGACTTTTCCTAGGTTTCCCTATGTATATGATCATGCATGATTGACTCTTTGAATGCATGCATGAGAAAAAATTTATTGTTGGGGTTTTGAGCCCGAAGAGAGCCTTTTGAGGCTGGCTGCTCCGAGCAGGTTTTTCCCATGTCTTTTTGACATTTTATTGGTTTTCGAGCTTTAGAGAGAGCCTTTTGAGGCTGTCTGCTCTAAGTAGGTTCTACCCTTGTCTTTTTGACATTCGTGGGTTTTCTAAAAATTTCTTTTTGAAAAGGAACTCCTTTTAACTTGTATCAAAAAGGATTAGCAAGGTGGGTTGGGTTAAGGGTGAGGTTTAGTGAGGTGGGTTAGGTGTTTAGGCTAGGATTAGGTCAGGATTAGGGGAATTAGGCTATGTTTAGGGGAGGATTAGGGTAGTGGGTTAGGTGATTAGGTTGGGATTAGGCAGGGATTAGGGAAGTAGGTTAGGTGATTAGGCCGGGATTAGGGCGAAATGGCTAGGATTAGGGGTTTTGGCTTAGGATTAGGTTAGGAGCATCCCTTTGCATGGCCCATGGACTTAGTTGCATCATGTTGGTGCAGCCCTAGGTTAGGTATAGGTTCATACAAGCTTAACCCACACTAATTAGGCTAACCCACATGATTAACCCAAAACTTGACACACAAGTCAAGCTTAATACATTTCCCTCAAATCTTATCCTCCCCATTCTCTCTCATGCCCAAGATCCCACGTGAATTTCAAGTGGGCCCCACCTCCATTTATGAGAAGGTGATGTGGGCCATGGATGTGGATATTGGATTGGATCTTTGGATCCAAATCCAAATCCAAATCCAAATACATGTTTGGGTCTGGATCTAGATATATATGTTCCAGATCCGGCCCAAATATGATTTTCTGATTCCTTCATGGCATTTCGAAACGGACGGTTTTTGCGGGGCTTGACTTCATCAATACTCCGTCTTGCATTGGGTCTTGGCCAACATTGTCGTCCGCTCTTCTTCTCATCTTCCAGAGATCATTTTGAACAATTTTGTTGATATCAGGGGCTTGGATGTCCAAGAATCTGGGGATGATTCTGATACGAGAGTTGATGTAACGGGCTTGAAATATGCTCCGGGTACAGGCTCTCTTTTGCTTCTTCGGTCTTGCTTTCATCAGGCCAAGTTGCTTTTCGGGGTTTCAAAACTGTATGTATATATATTTTTAAACATATATGGTTTAAACATATGTATAGGGTTGTTTGGAAGGCTCCTGGGTTTCCAAACTCAAAATAGCCCTTTGGGAATGCTTTTGCAAAACCAAGTAATTTGAGAAAATCGTGGGATTTTGGGGTGTTTATAGCCGGTAAAACTTTTTTTATACAAAACCCTACCCAAAATCGTGTATCGGGTAGAATTTTTTCAGATGAATGCCTTATCTTTGGATGTGGCATCCTCAGCGAATCCCCCATTTTCTAGGAAATATTTAATGTCATAGAACCAAGGTTTTTCGATAGAATCTGGATTATTTTGGCAAATTTCCAAATTGTGTGTGGATGGAGTGGGTGCATGCCATATCTCTAAGGATCGGGTTCCCAAAGTGGGATCGACCCTTAGGGCTGAACCCAAGGATGAGAGGGTGTCGGCAATGCCAATATCCTCTCTTCCTACGTGTGTGAGTGTACACGATTGGAATGGTTTGACCAATCGAGTGGCCAACTCGTGATATGGAAGAAGCTTTTCATTTCGCACTTGCCAAATTTTTGAAACTTGGTTTATAACGAGGAGTGAATCTCCAAAGACCTCGATGCATGATGCCCCTAGAGTTTTCGAAATCCTTAAGCCTAGTATGAGTGCTTCATACTCAGCTATGTTGTTGGAACATTCGAAATCTAGACGAATTGCTATGGGTATCTCGCCCTTTTCAAGGGATATGAGGATGACCCCAGCACCTGCCCCTCGTTGGTTTTGTGCCCCATCGAAGTACATCTTACACACTTGGTTTTCGAAAGAGTTTGCCAAAATGTGGTTTTGAAATTGGTTTTGCAATATGCCTTCATCAGGCATTTCACTAAGTGTGGGATATGCGTCCTCTAGGGGGAACTTAGCCACGTAGTCTGCTAGGGCTTGTCCCTTAATGGAGATCTGATAATGGTATTTTAGGTCATACTCCATTAGAAGGAGTTGCCATTTACCCAATCTACCAGTGAGAATGGGTTTTTCGAACAAATGCTTGATTGGAACAAGCTTGGACACTATCCAGATCTCATGATCTAGGAAGTAGTGTCGAAATTTCTGGCAGGCCCAAACTAGGGCCAAACACGTCTTCTCCATGGCTTGATAATTCCTTTCATAAGCCAAGAGAGTTTTCGAAATATAATAGATGGCATACTCCTTGTGGGTATCATCCTCGTACTGAGCTAGCAAGGCACCCAAAGCATTCGTATGCACGGATATGTAAAGTAGAAGAGGTTTTCCTTGCTTTGGAGGATTTAAAACAGGGGGATTAACTAAGTATGCCTTTAGTCTTTCAAATGACTTTTGGCAGTCATCATCCCATGAAAATTTCATGCCCTTTCTCAACAATTTATTGAAGGGTTTGCATCTAGTCACCAGGTTTGAGATAAACCTGCGAATGGATTGGAGTCGACCTTGGAGGCTACGAATCTGCGTGAGATTGGAGGGTAGAGCCATGTCTATGATGGCTCGACACTTAGATGGGTCGACTTCTATGCCCCTTTGGCTTACCATAAAGCCTAAGAGCTTTCCAGACTCTACTCCAAACACACACTTCTGAGGGTTTAGCTTTACTTTGTAAAGTCTAAGCCTTTCGAAAATCTTTTGTAAGCATTCGATATGAGTGCATCGAGTCTTGGATTTGGCCAAGAGATCATCTACATATACCTCTACAAGCTCATGAATCTGATCATGGAAGATCATGGTCATAGCTCTCTGGTGTGTGGCACCGGCATTTTTCAAACCAAAGGGCATGACTGTATAGCAGTACGTGCCCCATGGGGTTGTGAAAGCGGTCTTACCCTGATCTCGTGGGCTTAGTTTGATTTGGTTATACCCTAAATAGCCATCCATAAACGAAAACATTTCATGATTTGTAGTACTATCGACTATCAAATCTATGTTTGGTAAGGGATAATTATCCTTTGGAGTGGCCTTATTCAGGTTTCTAAAATCGATGCATATTCGAATCTTCCCATTAGTTTTTCGAACAACAACAATATTGGATAACCAATCAGAATACGCAATAGGTTTTATAAATCCGGCTTTTAACAGATCTTCTAAACCCTCTTTGACTTGAGCGTGTACGTTCGGATGTATTTTCCTAAGCTTTTGCTTTATGGGTTTCACATCCGCATCTAAGGGAAGATGATGTTCGACAATACTGGGGTCTATGCCCGGCATGTCTTCATACGTCCATGCAAACACATCTAAGTAGGTTTTTAGAAATGCAATGAATGATGATCTTTCATGCTCATGCAAACATGCACCTACCTTAATGAGTTTGGGCTTTGAATTACTCCCTAAGTTTATCTTTATGAAATCTCCTCCTACTGAATTTGAAGGCTTTTCAAAATCGAGAATTTTATGAAATTCTGGGAGCTTAGAAGTGGGATCTTCTTCAAGGGGATCCACCTCTGGGCTTTGATCATTCTCGAGGTTCGTAGATCCTAGGGAATTTGATGCATGGATTTTCAAAAGACCTGGTTTCACACTTGGAATTTCTATTGACTTCAAAATTTTTGGTCTGGTTATGCAGACAACGTTTCTTTCGAAATCTTTTCCTTTTTCCAAATCCTTACCAGGAGTAGCTATGTACAAAATCTTTTTGAAATTTTGTAAATTTTTGATTTTTTTGCATTTTTGTAAAACGAGCACTTTGGGAACTATACAAACTATTCTTTTTTCGAGTTTTTCATTTTCAATTGTTTTTCGCTTTTGTAATTTTTCCATTTTTTGGATTTTGAATTTTTCAAATGTTTTTGTATTTTTGATAAAGGGATCTTCCATCATACCTACAAAGGGAAAACACTACAGGTTAGACTAGGTCTCTTCTAAGATGGGCTCCAGGGCACCCTTGACCCAGGTGGTCACAGGGGGTAGTTCTGGTGGTATTCTGGGAGTATAGTCGATCCCATATCGGCTTGGATTGGCCCTAGGTAATATGGGTTCTAGGAGACCCTGATTTTGTGCCCCTAGACTCTTATATGGCAAATAGCCCATATTTAACAGCATGTTCTACGATTTTTTGTTTTTAGAGAAAGTTGGATATAAATCGTGGTCCTGGAACTTGTTGTCGTCTATGTTATGCACATAGGTCTTTTTGTCCAGGTGTTTTGGAAATAAGGGAATCTTGGGTTTTCCTGGAATGGTCAAAACTTTGAGGGGGCCAGCCTTGGGTGGCCCCTTCACATATACGACCTTCCTAGGGTTCTTCAACATTAGCCTTGGTGGCTCGAGCATGGTTTGCCCTAGTTTTACCTCGTGGGTCTGGGAACTTGACAAGCAAGGAGAATTTATGACCCCTTGAAGCTGAGGATGACTCTCACCTAGGATCACTATGGCTTTGTCCCTGAAAGGGATTTTGACACACCTGTGGAAGGTGGATGGCACAGCGCACAAGCTGTGTATCTAGGGCCTTCCCAACAACATGTTATAATGGGGGTGGATGTCCAGGACATGGAACACCCCCGTGTGTGCTATCCCTCCTGTTTCCATGGGGAGTTCGATAGATCCTAGTGGTCTAGACGCATTCCCATCGTATCCAGTGATAACGATGGGGCTTGGGTGTACGGATGTCATGGTGACTCCGATTTGGTTTGCCACATGAAGTGGAAGGATGTTGAGCCCTCCTCCCCATCGACTAGGCACCTATCTAGAGAGTGGTTATTCGGAACCACCTCGATATGTAGGGCCTGGTTATGGGACTCATAGGTTCGTTCTACATCGTCTTCCGAGAATATGATGGGCATTTTTGCTCCTATGGAGGCCACTTGTTTGGACAAGGATTCTGGGGTAATGTTCGAACTAACCTTTGCTCTTTCTAGAATTTTCTCTAACACTAGTCTATGCCTAGGCAAAGTTTGTATAGCTCTAGGATGGACATGTTAATAGGAATCTTTGAAAGATGGTTTTCAAAATCATAGACTTTTAAAACGACATTTCCTTTGTCCCTTTTTGGCAGAACTCTAGGAATACATGCTTTTGAGGGGCCAGGCACACTGACCACCTTTTTAGCACTTTGCAGATGTGGGGTTGATAGATCCTCCCTGATCTTGTCACCTCCCCCATGATCAACCTAGGTTTCGCACTTAACATGGCTCTAATCGAGAGATTTGGAGCACCTTGAATTGTTAAAACTGGTTTAACTGGGGACAGAACTCTTGGTGGTCCCCAGATAACTACTTGGTTTTTTGTAAAGTATGAGAGTAGATGCACAAGTAGACAAACCAGACTCACATGCATGCACTAGACTCTTTGAAATCGTGAGAGCACATACCTCTTTTCCCTTCCCACTGGTACTTGCATGCTTGGGGAAGGGTTCTTTGAAGATAGCTTGGGTAGGCTCAGGTTCTTCAGCGACCTGGAGCCAGCCTTCTGCTATCAAGTTCTCAATTTTATTTAGGAGGGAGAAACACCGCTTTGTATCATGGCCTTTGAGCCGATGATACTTGCAGAATTTGTTTAAAAATCCTTCCTTTGAAGTGACTTCCTCGGGAATCTCAGGGAGTTCAATCATACCTTGGGTGAGTAGGAGGTCTAGGACCTCCGATATAGGTTGCCCCAGCGGAGTTTGCTCCTATCTTTCAAAGGGTTTTTGAAAACTTTTCTCCCTTTTATTTTCTATTTTTTCAAAATTTCTTGAAGCACTTGTCGGGCTTGGATCCACCCGGACATTGGCGATTTTGTGGGGTTTTGCCCCTTTGTCTGCGGTGGGTAGCCCATAAGTGTTGGGCTTCTCCAAGTGAGTTTTTGAAATCACGCTTCCTTTCCATAAGTGATCATACACCCCCTTTTTCAAATTTATTTCTGTAAACACCCCGAAATCCCACAAACTTCTCAAATAAAACCTGGTTTTGTAAAAGGAGCCCCAAAGGGCTATTTTGAGTCTGGACACACAGGAGCCTTCCAGACAACCCTGTACATATGTTTAAAACTGTATATGCTTTAAAAAATGTATAATATGTTTTAAAACCTTTTAAAATACGTTTTGAAACCCCACGAAGCGGCTTGGTCTGATGAAAGCAAGACCAGGAGAGCTAAAGAGAGCCCGGAACCGGAGCACATGTCGAGCCCGGCACAACAACTCTCGTGTTGAAACCACCCCCAGGACCTCGAACATCCAAGTCCCTGTTATCATCAAAAATCCTTTGAAATCATCTCTGGAAGGTGAAAACAGAAGCGGACGACCATGTTGGCGAAGACCCAATGCAGACAGAGTACTGATGCTATCAGACCCCGCACAAACCGTTCGTTTCGAACATACCCTGAAGGAGTCAGAATTCAGTTTGGATTGGATCTGAACCATATATATCCAGATCCCAATCCAAACGTATGTATGGATTTGGATTTGGATTTGGATTCAAAAATCCAATCCAATATCCACATCCATGGCTCACATCACCTTCTCATAAATGGAGGTGGGGCCCACTTGAAATTCACGTGGGATTATGGGCATGAGAGAGAATGCAGAGGATAAGCATGAGGGGAATTGTATTAAGCTTGACTTGTGTGTCAAGTTTGGGGTTAATCATGTGGGTTAGCTTAATTAGTGTGGGTTTAAGCTTGTATTAGCCAAAACCTAACCTAGGGCTGCACCAACATGATGCAATGAAGTCTATGGGTTATGGAAAGGGAGCTTCCTAACCCAATCCTAAGCCAAAACCCCTAATCCTAGGCCTTTACCCTAATCCCGGCCTAATCATAGCCTAATCACCTAACCCACTTCCCTAATCCCGACCTAATCCCAACCTAATCACCTAACCCACCTCCCTAATCCTTTCCTAAACCTAGCCTAATTCCCTTAATCCTAACCTAATCCTAGCCTAATCACCTAACCCACCTCACTAAACCTCACCCCAAAACCAACCCACCTAGCTAAGCCCTAAACCACTAAACCACCCCACCTAAACCTAGCACACCATATCCCTAAAACCACTTAAAACAAAATATCTGGCCCCTCCTTAAAACCAGCCCACCTTATCACCACACCACCACCACCTAACCACCTTACCACCCTCTCAAAACCACCCCCAACCGACCCTTTGAAAAACTGTAAACCCCCCCCTAGGGGGCGGGTTTTTCAACTTCTGGCAGCCTCCACTTGGGCCAACCGAGCCCTCTCTCACCTTGGTCTCTTCTCCCAACTGCACCACCACCAATTCTTGGCCAACTCTACCTCACGCCACCACTACCCCCCGGCCTGCACCACCACTACCTCCCGGCCTGCTCCACTCCACGCTGCCACCAACCGCCCGACCAGCTCCATCCACCTTCATCACCCGACTACCCTCCTTGGACACCAACTTCCCTCACCCATCCGGTTAGTACCTCAACCCAACTCCACCCTATCTTCTCTCCCCCTCCACTCTCAGCCACCCATACCACCACCACATAGCTCCATCACAGCCTTCCCGCCACCCTTCCCCATTCGGCCAGACATAACCTATTACACCACCCGATTCTCTACTTTTTCCTAGTGACACCCCGGCCACCCTACCTTGCTCCCTAGGACCTTCCCCTTCCACTTTCAACCAACCCTTAGCTCCACCTTCCATAGCTCCCTACCTCCCTATACGTGACATCCCCTAACTACCCCAGCCAGCCACCACTTAAACCTCCCCTAGTCGGCCAGTCATAGCCGACTGCACCCAAGTCACCCGGCCAGCCACACCCTCTTCCTTAGACATCTTCCCTTTAGTCACCCTTAGCACCACCTTCCCTAGCCCCAGCCTTATACCTTAGTGATCCTCCTTAAACACTTCAGCCCTAGACATCACGACAGCACCCTCCTAGCAGCCGGCAAGTCCCCAAGGTGCTACAACCATCCTCCTTGTCACCCGGCCACACACCCTTGCCGTGTCATTCCGAGGAGCTCCCTCTTGCAGCCCAAGGCGACGCCCAAGCCCAAGCTCGAGCAAGTCACCTCCAGACCAGCTATAAGTAAGTGCCTAACTCGGTCCTCATTTGTAGACTTGCTTAAGTTAAATTAAATTTGATACGGGGTTGTAATAACGGAGCATTGTCTCCCCCCGCTTGTAATAACATGGCTTGGCACACCCACACACATGTGCACTTGAGCCTACCTCACTCTTAGTCGTGCACGATTTTGAACACACACGGGCCTAATCAGCCCCTAAGATATAAATTTATTTATATACTTTAAGTTGCGTGGGGTTTTGTTTAAGTTGTGTGTGTTGTCTTTCAATTCTCGCACTCACACACATTGAGCTTTCGCTCTTATTTGCAAGACCCAAGTAAGGGCCGTGTTATACTTTCCTTGGGTTTAATTTCATGTCGTGTGTGTAGTATTTCAATTATACACTCACACACATTGAGCTTTCGCTCTTACTCCCAAGACCTTAGTTAAGGCCATATTGCAATTTATATTTGGGTTTAATTTCATGTTGTGTGCGTAGTACTTCAATTCTCGCACTCACACACATTGAGCTTTCACTCTTACTCCCAAGACCTTAGTTAAGGCCATATTGCAATTTATATTTGGGTTTTATTTAAAGTCGTGTGTGTTGTCTTTACATTTTCACACTTACCCACATTGAGCCTTCTCTCTTACTTCCAAGACCCAAGTAAGGGCCCATAT
This sequence comes from Brasenia schreberi, assembly GCA_036023115.1. Taxonomy (NCBI): domain Eukaryota; kingdom Viridiplantae; phylum Streptophyta; class Magnoliopsida; order Nymphaeales; family Cabombaceae; genus Brasenia; species Brasenia schreberi. The sequence goes on along the minus strand of JAYKKT010000045.1, from coordinate 7,262,133 downwards.
ATATTATATACGTATTTCCCTTTCGGCTATGTCTTTAAGATTTGGGTTTTAAGGTTCAGCAGTGTGCGTAGTCTTTACATATATACACGGCACACACTTGCACTATTGAGCCTTTCCGCTCTTAAGATATAGCCATATTTCCCTTTTGCAATTTCCCTTCGGCAATTTACATTTACAAGTCATTTCCCTTCGGCAATTTACATTACAAGTCATTTCCCTTCGGCATTGTCTTTTAAATTCGGGTTTTCCCTTTGGAGTTGCGTGAGTTTGCATTGTATATACGCCATACCACGAGTTAGGATGCATATTGCATCAAAGCAAACCCCATACTCCCGTTCAAAATCGCCCCACTTAGGCTGAGTGTTCATAACACACACCTAGTTGGCCCAAAAAGGGTTAAAAAGAAAGACTTAGGCACGTGCAAATCCACGTGAAATAAAATCTAAAAGTCATACAAAACAAACCCGAATCAAACACCTCAAACCATTTTCGTAGGTTCTTATATCCCAAAACTCGATTTTAAAAGCGTACAGACTGACCCTTGCGCATCGGCGCAAGAAGGTCTGCGACGACAAGAGCTTGCTTTCTCACAGTCGCCACGTTAGGAGTCAGGTTTAAAATATCTCTTCGCTAGCTTGAGTAAGCTAGCTGGCATGCCCTTTTGCTTAATTAGGACTTAGGCACACGAAAAGGTTCGCTTCAGGCCTAAGAACCAGGAGCGGGAATTTTCTACATCTACAGTTTCGAAAAGGGATACTTTTTTATCAACTTATGGAAAGTTGAGATTTCGTGAAGCGAGAGAAGGGTTTTCAACTCGTTTTTAAAATTATCCAAGATGAGCATGACTGCGCATCCTTCGGATATTGGCTCTCGTACTTGACCTAGGAGAGACCTCCAACGAACGATGAACATATGCACGTCCTCATTCACACCTTGTTTTGTATCCCTCAAGGTGTTTAAAGTCGGCGTGATGTCTACGTTATGCGAGAATCTCTGCATAAAGCAGTTCACTAACTCTTCAAAAGTTGCGAACTGGCTAAGGTCGTAAGAAGCCAGTCATTTGGCAGCTGTGCTCTTAAGGGACAAAGGGAACCAATACACCCATTTCATCGAGTCCTTCTTTTTCTTATGGGCTCGACGAGAGAAAAGCTGCAAGTGAGACCTAGGGTCTCCCATGCCATCATACCGATGGAAGTTTGGTATTTCATCGTCACTGCCTGTTTCATAGTCCACAGGCAAGAAATTAGACAGGACGTAACTCATTTTCTCTTTATTTTGACCTCTCAGTAGCTGCTGTAGGACTTTACGGTCCTTGTGTGTGAAGGACTCGTGGTATTGGTTACCTTCCATTGCAGAAGTCTCTTTGTGTTTGCGAGGTTTTTCAAACTTTTTCTTGGGCTTTGGTTCGCCATTTGACGAACATGAGTCCCCTACTTCAGCCTCTTGGCTAAGAGCAGCGATCTTGGCCTCGAAATCCCTTCTCAACTCCTCAATCTCTTCTAGTTTGTTTTGTTTTTTCGAAAACCTCCTAGAGTGAGAACTTGATGCGCATGAGCCGTGGCTAGATACCTCTTGGGAGCCTGGACTCGACATGCTTCAATGCTTTTCAAAAATCCTAAGTATGAAAATGCAACAAACACAGTTAAAAATACTTTCTTTGAAATTTTTTCATGAGGTTTCTCTATATGAATTGACTTTGCACAAGGCCCAGGTCCCACTGGGCGTGCCAAATCTGTAGACACGAAAAATTCTCACTTCTGGTTTTTAGGCCCGAAGTGAACCTTTTCATGTGTCTAAGTCATTTTTATAAAAAGGGGCGTGCCAGCTAGCTTACTCAAGCTAGCATAGTAAGTTTTTGAAATGTGACTCTTTCGGGGCGACTGTGAGCAAGTGAGCTCTTTTTGTCGCAGACCTTCTTGCACCGATGCGCAAGGGTCAGTCTGTACGCTTTGCAAAAATCGAGTTTTGGAGAGAAAGTCTACGAAGCGGTTCGAGGTTGTAAACACCCCGAAATCCCACGAATTTCTTAAACGAATCTGGTTTTATACAAGCAGCCCCAAAGGGCCATTTTTGAGTTTGGAAACCCAGGAGCCTTCCAAACAAACCCTGTATATATGTTTTTAACTTTATCTTTCAAAAACATATGATATAGCTTTTAAAAACCCTGTTAAAACATGTTTTGAAACCCCAAAGTGGCTTAGCCCGATCAAGACAGGACCAGGAGAGCCAAGAAGAGCCCGGAACCGGAGCACCTGTCAAGCCCGGCGCAGCAACTCTTGTATCTGATTCACACCCCAGGATCTCGAACGTCCAAGACCCTGTTCTTACCAAAATATCATTTGAAGTCATCTCCGGAAGGCAGAAACGGAGGCGGACGACCATGTTGGCGAAGACCCAACGCAGACGGAGTACTGATGCTGTCAGGCCCCGCACGAATCGTCCGTCTCGAACCCAGCTCGAAGGAGTCAGAGTTCAGTTTGGATTGGATCTGGACCATATATATCCAGATTCCAATCCAAACCCATATGTGGACTTGGATTTGGATTTGGATCCAGAGATCCAATCCAATATCCATATCCATGGCCCACATCACCTTCTCATAAATGGAGGTGGGGCCCACTTGAAATTCACGTGAGATCATGGGCATGAGAGAGAGTGGGGATGGAAAATATCAAGAGTGTTGTATTAAGCTTGACTTGTGTGTCAAGTTTGGGTTAATCATGTGGGTTAGCCTAATTGAGTGGGTTTAAGCTTGTAATTAGCTAAAACCTAACCTAGGGCTGCACCAACATGGGGTGATCAAGGTCTATGGGCCATGCTAAGGGAGCTCCTTCACCTAAACCTAACCCAAAATGCCTAAACCTAGCCTAAACCCCTAATCCACCCCTAATCTGAACCTAATCACCTAACCCACTTCCCTAATCCCGACCTAATCCCAACCTAATCACCTAACCCACTCCCCTAATCCTTCCCTAAACCTAGATTAATTTCCCTAATCCTAGCCTAATCCTAGCCTAAACCACCTAACCTAGCTCACTAAACCTCACCCTAAAACCCAACCACCTAACCTAGCCCTAAACCCCTAAACCACCCTTAGCCCACGATTTTCCCAAACCCCTAGTTTTAAAATATCTGGCCCAACCCCATCCAGCCCACCTTATCTACATACTACCCTACCTAAACCACCTAACCACTACCCACAACCCAGCCCTAACCGACCTACCCATCCCCTATTTAAACCCCCCTCATTGTGGGCGGGTTTTCCAAGTGGGAACCACTCTCCACCCCCAGCCGGGCCCTCTCCTTCTTCCATCTTCCATCCAGCCGTGACCACTCCCCAGCAGCTCCAGCTCCTCCACCAGCCGCCACCTGCTCCGCCACCTTCCCTCTTCCGTCCACCACCACTGCCGCCCAACCGGACGCCACCATCTTCCCCCAACTCCACCAGCCGACAGCCACCTGCCCGCCACTCTCCCACTCCATCCGCCACTCTTCCCCATTCGGTAAGTCCCCTTAACTCCCTCAAAGCCACTCTCTACCACCTCTCCACTCTTAGCCACCCATCTTCCCTTCAGCTCAGCTCTTTGCCGCCACCACCTAAGTCTAGCCGAACCTAGGATAACCCAAGTGGCTGGCCACTACTTAGCCACCATCTCCCATTCGGCCAACCCCCCTAGGTGTCCTCTTTGGCCTTCCCACTAGCTCACCTTTTAGGTCCAATTTCCCTAAGTACCTAACTTCCCTAGTGACCCTAAGACCCACTTGCTCAGCCACTCTAAACTCCCTACTTGGAGGCGCCGCCCACTTGCCACCGGTCCCCTTCGAGGCGTCCATCCCGCGCCCCATTTGCATCCGGCCAGCACTCTTGGTCACATACCTTCGCGGAGCTCCCGTTTGCAGCCCAAAGCCAAGGCCACGCTCAAGCAAGACCTCTACGGACCAGCTACTCGTAAGTGTCTAAACTCGGTCTTTAGTCATACACTTGCTTGAAATTCAATTTGATACGGGGTTGTAATAACGGAGCATAGTCTCCCCCCGCTTGTAATAACGTGGCTTGGCACAACCACACACGTGCACTCTCTTAGTCGTGCACAATTTTGAACACACACGGGCCTAATCAACCCCTAATATATATAAGTGTACGTATATATTTCATTTCCGAAGGGTTTTGTTTAAGTTGGGTGCGTTGTCTTTCAATTCAAGCACTTTCACACACATTGAGCTTTCGCTCTTATTTGAAAGACCCAAGTAAGGGCCGACCTATACTATTTGGGTTTCATTTCATGTCGTGTGAGTAAGTCTTTCAATTTAAGCACTTTCACACACATTGAGCTTTCGCTCTTATTTGAAAGACCCAAGTAAGGGCCGACCTATACTATTTGGGTTTCATTTCATGTCGTGTGAGTAAGTCTTTCAATTTAAACACTCTCACACACATTGAGCTTTCGCTCTTATTTGAAAGACCCAAGTAAGGGCCGACCTATACTATTTGGGTTTTATTTCTTGTCGTGTGAGTAAGTCTTTCAATTCGAGCACTTTCACACACATTGAGCCTTCGCTCTTACTCCCAAGACCTTAGTAAAGGCCTTATTGCAGTTATATTTGGGTTTCATTTATGTCGTGTGTGTAGTACTTCAATTCAAGCACTCTCACACACATTGAGCCTTCGCTCTTACTCCCAAGACCTTAGTAAAGGCCTTATTGCAGTTATATTTGGGTTTCATTTATGTCGTGTGTGTAGTACTTCAATTCAAGCACTCTCACACACATTGAGCCTTCGCTCTTACTCCCAAGACCTTAGTCAAGGCCATACTGCAATTTATATTTGGGTTTAAATTCATGTCGTGTGTGTAAGTCTTTCAATTCAAACACGCACCCACATTGAGCCTTCGCTCTTATTTGCAAGACCCGAGTAAGGGCTCATATACATTAGATATATACGTATTTCCCTTCGGTTATTTCCCTTCGGTTATTTCCCTTCGGTTATTTCCCTTCGGTTATTTCCCTTCGGTTATTTCCCTTCTGTTATTTCCCTTCAGTATTGTCTTTACATTTCGGGTTTTCCCTTTGGAGTAGCGTGAGTTTGCATTGCATCTACACCATACCACGAGGTAGGACGCATATTGCATCGAAGCAACCCCCGCTCGAATTCGCCCATGTAGTGGAGTGTTCATAACACACAAACTAGGCGACCCAAAAAGGGATAAAAGAAAAGACTTAGGCACGTGCAAATCCACGTGATCTAAAACATGCAATCGCATCTTAAAGACCCGAAATAGACACCTCGAACCGTTTCGTAGACTTTCTCCCCAAAACTCGATTTTTGCAAAAGCGTACAGACTGACCCTTGCGCATCGGTGCAAGAAGGTCTGCGACGACAAGAGCTCACTTGCTCACAGTCGCCACGTTTAGAAGTCAGTGTTAATATATCTTCGCTAGCTTAAGTAAGCTAGCTGGCACGCCCTGTTTGTACACATAGGCCTTAGACGCACGATAAGATCCACTCCAAGCCACGAAAGAGGCGAGGAGGCGGGGATTTTCGCGCGTCTACAGAGGTGTCTATTTCGGGTCTTTAAAATGTGATTGCATGTTTTAGATCACGTGGATTTGCACGTGCCTAAGTCTTTTCTTTTATCCCTTTTTTGGGCCACCTAGTTTGTGTGTTATGAACACTCCACTACATGGGCGAATTCGAGCGGGTCTTGCTTTGATGCAAATATGAGTCCTACCTCGTGGTATGGCGTAGATGCAATGCAAACTCATGCTACTCCAAAGGGAAAACCCGAAATGTAAAGACAATACTGAAGGGAAATAACCGAAGGGAAATAACCGAAGGGAGATATGTATATAGATTATGTATATGAGCCCTTACTCGGGTCTTGCAAATAAGAGCGAAGGCTCAATGTGGGTGCGTGCTGGAATTGAAAGACTTACACACACGACATGAAATTAAACCCAAATATAAATTGCAGTATGGCCTTGACTAAGGTCTTGGGACTAAGAGCGAAGGCTCAATGTGTGTGAGAGTGCTTGAATTGTAGTACTACACACACGACATAAATGAAACCCAAATATAACTGCAATAAGGCCTTTACTAAGGTCTTGGGAATAAGAGCGAAGGCTCAATGTGTGTGAGAGTGCTTGAATTGAAAGACTTACACACACGACATGAAATTGTAAACACCCCGAAATCCCACGAATGTCTTAAACAAATCTGGTTTTATACAAGCAGCCCCAAAGGGCCATTTTGAGTTTGGAAACCCAGGAGCCTTCCAAACAAACCCTGTATATATGTTTAAAACTTTATCTTTCAAAAACATATGATATAGCTTTTGAAAACCCTTTTAAAACATGTTTTGAAACCCCGAAGTGGCTTGACCCGATCAAGACAGGACCAGGAGAGCCAAGAAGAGCCCGGAACCGGAGCACCTGTCGAGCCCGGCGCAGCAACTCTTGTATCTGATTCACACCCCAGGATCTCGAACGTCCAAGACCCTGTTCTTGCCAAAATATCATTTGAAGTCATCTCCGGAAGGTAGAAACGGAGGCGGACGACCATGTTGGCGAAGACCCAACGCAGACGGAGTACTGATGCTGTCAGGCCCCGCACGAATCGTCCGTTTCGAACCCAGCTCGAAGGAGTCGGAGTTCAGTTTGGATTGGATCTGGACCATATATATCCAGATTCCAATCCAAACCCATATGTGGATTTGGATTTGGATTTGGATCCAGAAATCCAATCCAATATCCATATCCATGGCCCACATCACCTTCTCATAAATGGAGGTGGGGCCCACTTGAAATTCACGTGGGATATTGGGCATGAGAGAGAGTGGGGGTGATAAATATCAAGAGTGTTGTATTAAGCTTGACTTGTGTGTCAAGTTTGGGTTTAATCTTGTGGTTTAGCCTAATTGAGTGGGTTTAAGCTTGTAATTAGCTAAAACCTAACCTAGGGCTGCACCAACATGGGGTGATCAAGGTCTATGGGCCATGCTAAGGGAGCTCCATCACCTAAACCTAGCCAAAAATGCCTAAACCTAGCCTAAACCCCTAATCCACTCCTAATCTGAACCTAATCACCTAACCCACTTCCCTAATCCCGGCCTAATCCCAACCTAATCACCTAACCCACTCCCCTAATCCTTCCCTAAACCTAGATTAATTTCCCTAAACCTAGCCTAAACCTAGCCTAAACCACCTAACCTAGCTCACTAAACCTCACCCTAAAACCCAACCACCTAACCTACCCCTAAACCACCCTAGGCCCACGATTTTCCCAAACACCTAGTTTTAAAATATCTGGCCCAATCCCATCCAGCCCACCTTATCTACATACTACCCTACCTAAACCACCTAACCACTACCCACAACCCAGCCCTAACCGACCTACCCATCCCCTATTTAAACCCCCCCCATTGTGGGCGAGTTTTCCAAGTGGGAACCACTTTCCACTCCCAGCCGGGCCCTCTTCCTCTCCCATCTCTCACCCGTCTTCCCAGCAGCTCCAGCCCCACCAGCCGCCACCTGCTCCGCCACTCTCCCTCTTCCATCCACCATCATTGCCCCACCAGCCGGACGCCACCACCTCACTCAGCCGGGCCCTCTCCTTCTCCCATCTTCCACCCGCCGACAACCACCTTGGCCGCCACTCCTTCCCATTCGGTAAGTCCCCCTAACTCCCTCAAAACCACTCTCTACCACCTCCCCACTCTTAGCCACCCATCTTCCCCTTAGCTCAACCTCTTTGCCGCCACCATCTAAGCCTAGCCGAACCTAGGATAACCCAAGTGGCTGGCCACTACTCAGCCACCACCTCCCATTCGGCCGACCTCCCCCTAGGCGTCCTCTTTGGCCTTCCCACTAGCTCACCTTTTAGGTCCAGTTTCCCTAAGTCCCTAACTTACCTAGTGACCCTAAGACCCACTTAGTCAGCCACTCTAAACTCCCTACTTGGAGGCGCCGCCCACTTGCCACCGGTCCCCTTCGAGGCGTCCATCCCGCGCCCCATTTGCAGCCGGCCAGCACTCTTGGTCACACACCTTCGCGGAGCTCCCATTTGCAGCCCAAAGCCAAGGCCACGCTCAAGCAAGACCTCTACGGACCAGCTACTTGTAAGTTTCTAAACTCGGTCTTTAATCATACACTTGCTTGAAATTCAATTGGATACGGGGTTGTAATAACGGAGCATAGTCTCCCCCCGCTTGTAATAACGTGGCTTGGCACAACCACACACGTGCACTCTCTTAGTCGTGCACAATTTTGAACACACACGGGCCTAATCAGCCCCTAATATATAAGTATACGTATATATTTCATTTCCGAAGGGTTTTGTTTAAGTTGGGTGTGTTGTCTTTCAATTTAAACACTCTCACACACATTGAGCTTTCGCTCTTATTTGAAAGACCCAAGTAAGGGCCGACCTATACTATTTGGGTTTCATTTCATGTCGTGTGAGTAAGTCTTTCAATTTAAACACTCTCACACACATTGAGCTTTCGCTCTTATTTGAAAGACCCAAGTAAGGGCCGACCTATACTATTTGGGTTTCATTTCATGTCGTGTGAGTAAGTCTTTCAATTTAAACACTCTCACACACATTGAGCTTTCGCTCTTATTTGAAAGACCCAAGTAAGGGCCGACCTATACTATTTGGGTTTCATTTATTGTCGTGTGAGTAGTCTTTCAATTCAAGCACTTGCACACACATTGAGCCTTCGCTCTTACTCCCAAGACCTTAGTAAAGGCCTTATTGCAGTTATATTTGGGTTTCATTTATGTCGTGTGTGTAGTACTTCAATTCAAGCACTCTCACACACATTGAGCCTTCGCTCTTACTCCCAAGACCTTAGTCAAGGCCATACTGCAATTTATATTTGGGTTTAATTTCATGTCGTGTGTGTAAGTCTTTCAATTCAAACACGCACCCACATTGAGCCTTCGCTCTTATTTGCAAGACCCGAGTAAGGGCTCATATACATAAGATATATACATATTTCCCTTCGGTTATTTCCCTTCGGTTATTTCCCTTCGGTTATTTCCCTTCGGTTATTTCCCTTCGGTTATTTCCCTTCTGTTATTTCCCTTCAGCATTGTCTTTACATTTCGGGTTTTCCCTTTGGAGTAGCGTGAGTTTGCATTGCATCTACGCCATACCACGAGGTAGGACGCATATTGCATCGAAGCAACCCCCGCTCGAATTCGCCCATGTAGTGGAGTGTTCATAACACACAAACTAGGCGACCCAAAAAGGGATAAAAGAAAAGACTTAGGCACGTGCAAATCCACGTGATCTAAAACATGCAATCGCATCTTAAAGACCCGAAATAGACACCTCGAACCGTTTCGTAGATTTTCTCCCTAAAAACTCGATTTTTGCAAAAGCATACAGACTGACCCTTGCGCATCGGTGCAAGAAGGTCTGCGACGACAAGAGCTCACTTGCTCACAGTCGCCACGTTTAGAAGTCAGTATTGATATATCTTCGCTAGCTTAAGTAAGCTAGCTGGCACGCCCTGTTTGTATACATAGGCCTTAGACGCACGATAAGATCCACTCCAAGCCACGAAAGGGGCGAAGAGGCGGGGATTTTCGCGCGTCTACAGAGATTGGCACGCCCGGTGGGACGTGAGCCTTTTCAAAAAATCGAGTTTACTTGTAGGAGTCTTGCGAAAAATTTTATAAAGGTGTCGTTTTAACTTGTTTTCTTTGTTTTCACTTAGGAAATTTTGAAAAAAGCTTGAAAAGCATGTCAAAATCCAATCCAAGTGAAGTGTCGAGCCAAGGCTCATGCGCATCAAGTTCTCACTCTAGGAGGATTTTCAAAAACAAAATAAAACTAGATGAAATCGAGGACTTGAGAAGGGAATTTGAGGCCAAAATCGATGCTCTCAGCCAAGAGGCTGAAGTAGGCGATTCGTGTTCATCAAACGGTGAACAAAGGCCTAAAGAGAAAATTGAAAAACCTCGCAAGCAAAAAGAAGCCTCCGTAATGGAAGGCAACCAATACCACGAGTCCTTCACACAAAAGGACCGTAAAGCCCTACAGCAGCTGCTGAAAGGGCAAAATAAAGAGAAAAGAAGCTACGCCCTGTCTGATTTCCTTCCTATGGATTACGAAACAGACAGTGACGATGAAATACCGAACTTCCATCGGTATGATGGCATGGGAGACCCTAGGTCTCACTTGCAGCTTTTCTCACGTCGAGCCCATAAGAAGAAAAAGGACTCGATGAAATGGGTGTATTGGTTCCCTCTATCCCTTAAAGGCACAGCTGCCAAATGGCTGGCTTCCTACGACTTAAGCCAGTTCGCTACTTTTGAAGAGTTAGCGAACTGCTTCATGCAAAGATTTGCACACAACGTGGAAGTCACGCCAACCCTGAATACTTTAAGGGATACAAAGCAAGGCATGAACGAAGACGTGCATGCCTTCATTATAAGATGGAGGTCTCTTTTAGGCCAAGTGCGAGAGCCTATATCCGAAGGATGCGCAGTAATGCTCATCCTGGATAATTTCAAAAGCGAGTTAAAAACCCTTCTCTCGCTCCATGAGATTTCAACTTTCCATAAGTTGATCAAAAAAGCCTCCCTTTTCGAAACCAACTTGCGAAAAGGGACATACGACCACTTATGGAAAGGAAGTGCCGTTCCCAAAACACGTGTGGAAAAGCCCATCGCATATGGGCTGCCCACAACGGACAAAGGGGCAAAGCCCCATAAAATCGCCAATGTCCGGGTGAATCCAGGCATGGCGGGCACTTCTAAAAATTTCGAAAAAATAGAAAATAAGAGAGAACGCAATTTTTCAAAACCAATTGAAAAACGGGAGTACACTCCACTGGGGCAACCTGTGTCGGAGGTCCTAGACCTCCTACTTGCCCAAGGCATGATCGAACTCCCTGAAATCCCCGAAGGAGTCACGTCCAAAGGGGGGTATTTAAACCGGTTTTGCAAGTATCATCGGCTCAAAGGCCATGATACCAAACGGTGCTTCTCTCTTCTAAATAAAATTGAGAACTTGATAGCGGAGGGCCGGCTCCAGGTCACTGCGGAATCTGAGCCACCTCAAGCTATCTTCAAAGAACCCTTTCCCAAACACGCCAGTGGCAGTGGGAAAGGAAAGGAGGTATGTACCCTCACCATCTCCAAAGAACTAGCGCGAAAGCCTGAACCTGGTCGACCTGCTTGTGCGCCCATCCTTGTACTATACAAGAGGCCCGCCCAAGTCGTCATTCGGGGACCATCAAAAGTGGAAACCCCGGCAAAACCAGTTTTGAAAATCCAAGGTTCTCCTCAGCTCATCCTTAGAGCCAAGTTTAGCGCGAACCCTAGGCTGGTCGTGGGGGAAGTCACTAGATCCGGGAGGATCTACCAACCCCCGCACCTTCAAGGTGCTCAAAAGGTGGTCAGTGTGCCTGGCCCCTCAAAAGCATGTATCCCTAGTGGTCCGCCAAAAGCAGATAAGGACAAAATCATCCTAAATCCTTATGATTTCGAAAACCACCTTTCAAAGATTCCTATTCACATGTCTATCCTAGAGCTTATCAAAACCTCGCCTAGGCATAGACTTGTCTTAGAGAAAATTCTAGAAAGGGCCAAGGTTGATTCGAACATAAGTCCGGAGTCCTTGTCTGCCCAAGTGGCTTTGTTAGGAGCAAAATCGCCCATCACCTTTTCGGAAGATGATGTAGATAGACCCTACGAAACCCATAACCAGGCCCTGCATATCGAGGTGGTTCTAAACAACCACTCTCTGGACAGGTGCCTAGTCGATGGTGGAGGAGGGCTCAACATCCTTCCACTTCACGTGGCGTACAAAATCGGAGTCACCTTGACTTCAGTAAACCCAAGCCCCATCATTATCACTGGATACGATGGGAATGCGTCTAGGCCTTTAGGATCCATCGAACTCCCAATGGAAACGGGAGGGATCGAACACACGGGGGTGTTCCATGTCTTGGACATCCACCCCCATTATAACCTGTTGCTGGGAAGACCCTGGATACACAGTTTGTGCGCTGTGCCATCCACCTTCCACAGGTGTGTCAAGATCCCTTTTAGGGACCAAGTCGTAGTGATCCTAGGTGAGAGTCACCCACAACTTCAGGGGATCATAAACTCCCCTTGTTTATCGAGCTCCCAGGCCCATGAGGCTAACCTGGGGCAAATTATGGTTGAGCCACCTCGGCTCGTGTTGAACAACCCTAGGAAGGTTGTATGTGTGAAGGGGCCGCCCAAAGCAGGCCCCCTCCCGACTCTAATCCTCCTAGGAAAACCCAAGCATTCCCTATTTCCAAAGCCCCTGGACAAAAGGCCCTACGAGCCTAATATGGACGATAGCATGTTCCAGGACCACGACTTATATCCCATCTTTTCAAAAAACAAAAGGTCGTGGAACATGTTATTGAACATGGGCTACACGCCCTACAAAAGTCTAGGGGCACAAAACCAGGGTCTCCTAGAGCCCATCCTTCCTAGGGCCAACCCAAGCCGATACGGGATCGGCTATACTCCCCGAATACCGCCGGAACCACCCCCTGTGACCACCTGGGTCAAGGGTGCCCCGGAGCCTGTCTTAGAAGAGACCTATGGTTTAGACCTCCTATTCCGAGTCTAACCCATAGCGTTTTCCCTTTGTAGGTATGACGGAAGATCCCTTTTTCTAAAAATACCAAAAACATTTGAAAACTTAAAATAAAAAAAAAAATCGAAAACAAGAAAAACCAAAAACAATGGAAAAGCAAAAACTCGAAAAAAGTGTGCTTTGTATAGTTCCCAAAGTTCTTGTTTTACAAAAACCCAAAAAAATCGAAAATTTAGAAAATACCAAAAAGATTTTGTACATAGCTGCTCCTGGTTTAACTTTGGCGAAAGAAAAGAATTTCGAAAGAAACGTCGTCTGCATAGCCAGACCAAAAATTTCGAAATCACTTGAAAATCCAAGTACAAAACCAGGTTATTTTGAAAACCACGCATCAAGTTCCCTCAGGTCTAAAGTCCACGAGAATGATCGAAGCCCAGAAGTGGATCCCCTTGAGGAAGATCCCACTTCTGAGCTCCCAGAATTTCATAGAATTCTCGATTTTGAAAGACCTTCCCAATCAGTAGGAGGAGATTTCGTAGAGGTGAACCTAGGGGATGATTCCAATCCCAAAACCATCAAAATAGGCGCATGCTTGCATGAAACTGAAAAGTTAGCATTCATTGCATTTCTACGGACCTATTTAGATGTGTTTGCATGGACGTATGAAGACATGCCGGGCATAGATCCCAGCATAGTCGAGCATCGTCTTCCCTTAGATGTAGGTGTAAAACCAATAAAGCAGAAGCTTAGGAAAATACACCCGAATGTACACACGCAAGTCAAAGAGGGTTTAGAAGATCTGCTAAAAGCCGGATTTATAAAACCCATTGCGTATTCTGATTGGTTGTCAAATATCGTTGTAGTTCGAAAAACCAATGGGAAAATTCGAATATGCATCGATTTCAGAAACCTGAATAAAGCCACTCCAAAGGATAATTATCCTTTACCAAACATAGATTTGATAGTCGATAGTACTGCAAATCATGAAATGTTTTCATTTATGGATGGCTATTCAGGCTATAATCAAATCAAACTAAGCCCACGAGATCAGGGTAAGACCGCCTTCACAACCCCATGGGGCACGTACTGCTATACAGTCATGCCCTTTGGTTTGAAAAATGCCGGCGCAACATACCAACGAGCCATGAACACGATCTTCCATGATCAAATTCACGAGCTTGTAGAAGTGTATGTAGATGATCTCTTGGCAAAATCCAAAACCCGATGCACCCATATCGAATGTTTACAAAAGATTTTCGAAAGGCTTAGGCTTTACAAAGTAAAGCTAAATCCTCAAAAATGTGTGTTCGGGGTAGAATCAGGAAAGCTTCTAGGCTTTATGGTGAGCCAAAGGGGAATAGAAGTCGACCCCTCTAAGTGTCGAGCCATCATAGACATGGCTCCACCCTCCAATCTCACCCAAGTCCGTAGCCTCCAGGGTCGATTACAATCTGTGCGCCGATTCATATCGAATCTGGCAACTAGATGCGAACCCTTCAACAAACTATTGAGGAAGGGTACGAAATTCTTATGGGATGACGAATGCCGAAAGTCCTTCGAGAGACTAAAGGCATACTTGGTTAATCCCCCGTTTTGAATCCTCCAAAGCAAGGAAAACCGCTTTTATTATACATCTCCGTGCATGAAAACGCTTTAGGAGCCCTGTTGGCTCAATACGAGGATGACACCCATAAGGAGTATGCCATCTACTATATTTCGAAAACTCTCTTGGCTTATGAACGAAATTATCAAGCCATGGAGAAGACGTGCTTGGCCCTAGTCTGGGCCTGCCAGAAATTCAGACACTACTTCCTAGATCATGAGATCTGGATAGTGTCCAAGCTTGATCCAATCAAGCACTTGTTCGAAAAACCCATTCTCACAGGTAGATTGGGCAAATGGCAACTCCTTCTAATGGAGTATGATCTAAAATACCATCACCAGATCTCCGTTAAGGGGCAAGCCCTAGCAGATTACGTGGCTGACTTCCCCTTGGAGGACACATATCCCACTCTTGTCGAAATGCCTGATGAAGGCATATTGCAAAACCATTTTCAAAACCACATTTTGGCAAATTCTTTTGAAAACCAAGTGTGGAAGATGCACTTCGACGGGGCACGAAACCAACGAGGGGCTGGTGCCGGGATCATCCTAATCTCCCCTGAAAAGGGCGAGATTCCCATAGCGGTCCGCTTAGATTTCGAATGTTCCAACAACGTAGCTGAGTATGAAGCACTCATACAAGGCTTAAGGATTTCGAAAACTCTAGGGGCATCATGCATCGAGGTCTTTGGAGATTCGCTCCTTGTCATAAACCAGGTTTTAAAAATTTGGCAAGTACGTAATGAAAAACTACTTCCATATCACGAGTTGGCCACTCGATTGATCCAATCCTTCCAGTCGTGTAAGCTCACACACGTGGGAAGAGAGGACAATGGCATCGCCGATGCTCTCTCTTCCTTGGGTTCAGCCCTGAAGGTCGATCCCATTTCAGGGACCAGATCTTTGGAAATATGGCATGCGCCCCATCCATCCACACACGACTTGGATATTTGCCAAAACAACCCAGAGTCTATTGAAAAGCCCTGGTTCTATGACATAAAACAATTTTTAGAAAATGGGGGATTCACCGAGGATGCCACATCCAAAAATAGGGCATTCATTCGTAAGATTTCGACCCGATACACCATTCTGGGTGGGGTCTTATACAAAAAGAGTTTTACCGGCATTCTGCTTAGATGTATCGACCTAGAGGAGGCTAGGATAGTGATGCACGAGTTCCACGATGGAGAATGTGGAGGTCATGTTAATGCCAACATGATGGCAATGAAAATACTTAGAGGGGGTTATTTCTGGTCCACCCTGAAAAAGGATTGTCACGATCATGTTAGGAAGTGTCATCCATGTCAAGTGCATGGGCACGCCATTCATATCCCTTCATCTGCATTGCATTCCGTGGTCAGCCCCTGGCCATTTACCATGTGGGCGTTTGACATTGTAGGCCCCATATTTCCAAAGGCCTCGAATGGGCATCGTTTTATTTTAGCAGCCACGGAGT
The DNA here is from genome assembly GCA_036023115.1 of Brasenia schreberi. Lineage (NCBI taxonomy): Eukaryota > Viridiplantae > Streptophyta > Magnoliopsida > Nymphaeales > Cabombaceae > Brasenia > Brasenia schreberi. Next base: position 7,246,489 of record JAYKKT010000045.1, on the reverse strand, counting down.
ATTTCTCCAAGTGGGTGGAAGCCATTTCCCTAACGAATGTAATGGGGCAACATGTGGTGGCTTTCATCCGGAGGAATATCTTGGCTCGATTTGGGGTTCCACGAGACCTTGTGTCCGATAATGGTACCCCATTCAAGAACGAGCGGATGGTTAAGTTGTGCAACACGTATGGCATAACTCACCACTTCTCCTCGCCCTACTACCCTCAAGGCAACGGCCAAGCCGAAGCCACAAACAAGACTCTCATTGGTATCATTGAGAAGACCTTAGAGAAGGGTAGGAGGTGGCATGAGAAGCTGGATGAAGCCTTATGGGCTTATAGGACTTCCATCCGGACTCCCACGAATGCCACACCATTCGAATTGGTCTATGGCACAAACGCCATTCTTCCCATTCATACCCAACTGCATTCATTCCATACATCCATTGCACTCGACCTCCCCCTAGAGACGCTTCAGCATGCTAGGATGGCCGAACTAGATTTGCTAGATGAGAGGCGACTCCTTGCTATGGATCATGCTCGTGCATACCGGCAAAGGATAGCCCAACATTATAGCAAACACATGAGACCTCGCCACTTTGAAGTGGGGGATCTGGTCTTGAAAACCATCCATCATCGTGGCCCACACCCCCTAGGCAAGTGGCGCCCCAACTGGGATGGACCCTATGTTGTGCGATCAACCACTACGAACAATTCGTATTGGTTGATCGATGTAGAAGGTAGGAATTTAGCAGATCCTATCAATATTCAATACTTAAAGAAGTATCATGTGTAGGATCTGGATTAAATTCCAGTTTTCGAAAATTTTATAGGGATAGCTGCCCTGAGACATGTGAATAAGGTGCAAAGGCGAACTCGTGTGACCCTAAGTAAGAGAATTCGCACTTGTGAAAGAGTGGAGTTTTCAAAATCGTGGTTGCATTTCAAAATCCTTCGTTTTACAAAGAAAGGCCTAGTTCAACATAGCAAGATACTTGCAAGTAGTACGTGCTATTTCTAAATAGGCTGATCTGGAATGGATCGAGTGTAGGCTTGGGATAAGTCCTCCCCTCTTCTTTTCTCCTTCCAAAAGGAAAACAAAAGGAAAACAAAGGCCCAAATCAAAAGGGAATTTCCCATTTAAAGTCTCTTTCCAAAAGAAAGAAACCAGACTTGAAAAAGAAAAATCGATTCTCTTATAAAAAGAGGGATTAAAGAAAAAATACTCCCAAAGGGAGACCCTCTATGAAAAAAAGGAAAAAGAGGCCAAAAAGCTCAAAAAGAGCAGTTTTCCGCCTTCTATGCCTTAAACCACGGGACGCTTCAGAAGGGACCGTGGTATCTCTTTCCCATCCCTGGCTTATCCCAAGCTAAACATGGTTCATTTCGAGGAATCCTAAAGTAAAAATAGGATTTACTTGCTTGAATTTCATCTTGTTTGAGAATTCGACCTTTCGAGTAAGGCGTAGGAATTTGAAATGAGGCTTGTTTTCTTATAAAACCTCCGCTAGATAAGCGAGTGTTAAGACTCAAACAAGGGCAAGCGCGAAGAGCTCGAGATCCTTAGGATCGAGGCTCAAGACAGTTGTCCCTTTTTGTAAATAGCTTTTGTAAATAAGTTTTGAAAACCGAACATCGAACAGCATAGGATTTTGCTCACTTGGAGCAGTAGGCCTTGTAAGTCTCTAGAGTTCGACCACACCGGGTCTCTGGGAGGTCGCCACTCTTGGCACCACACCCATGTCATTTGCATTCCACGCATGGTACTTGCATAAACATGGTCCCATTTTAAGACCAGATTCCATAGTATAACCCTTTGGCGTGATATCTCCTCCTACCAGAATTTGTAAAATTGAGATTTTTGCTAAAATGGGACGATCCCATATTCTTCGTGGCTAGATCTAGGGAGACATTAAAAGGGGTGTTTGTCATCTTTGCCCATATCCAAATCTATTTGGACAAGGCCAAAGAGGGGCATCTGTAAACACCCCGAAATCCCACGAATGTCTTAAACAAATCTGGTTTTATACAAGCAGCCCCAAAGGGCCATTTTGAGTTTGGAAACCCAGGAGCCTTCCAAACAAACCCTGTATATATGTTTAAAACTTTATCTTTCAAAAACATATGATATAGCTTTTGAAAACCCTTTTAAAACATGTTTTGAAACCCCGAAGTGGCTTGACCCGATCAAGACAGGACCAGGAGAGCCAAGAAGAGCCCGGAACCGGAGCACCTGTCGAGCCCGGCGCAGCAACTCTTGTATCTGATTCACACCCCAGGATCTCGAACGTCCAAGACCCTGTTCTTGCCAAAATATCATTTGAAGTCATCTCCGGAAGGCAGAAACGGAGGCGGACGACCATGTTGGCGAAGACCCAACGCAGACGGAGTACTGATGCTGTCAGGCCCCGCACGAATCGTCCGTTTCGAACCCAGCTCGAAGGAGTCGGAGTTCAGTTTGGATTGGATCTGGACCATATATATCCAGATTCCAATCCAAACCCATATGTGGATTTGGATTTGGATTTGGATCTAGAAATCCAATCCAATATCCATATCCATGGCCCACATCACCTTCTCATAAATGGAGGTGGGGTCCACTTGAAATTCACGTGGGATATTGGGCATGAGAGAGAGTGGGGGTGATAAATATCAAGAGTGTTGTATTAAGCTTGACTTGTGTGTCAAGTTTGGGTTTAATCTTGTGGTTTAGCCTAATTGAGTGGGTTTAAGCTTGTAATTAGCTAAAACCTAACCTAGGGCTGCACCAACATGGGGTGATCAAGGTCTATGGGCCATGCTAAGGGAGCTCCATCACCTAAACCTAGCCAAAAATGCCTAAACCTAGCCTAAACCCCTAATCCACTCCTAATCTGAACCTAATCACCTAACCCACTTCCCTAATCCCGGCCTAATCCCAACCTAATCACCTAACCCACTCCCCTAATCCTTCCCTAAACCTAGATTAATTTCCCTAAACCTAGCCTAAACCTAGCCTAAACCACCTAACCTAGCTCACTAAACCTCACCCTAAAACCCAACCACCTAACCTACCCCTAAACCACCCTTAGCCCACGATTTTCCCAAACACCTAGTTTTAAAATATCTGGCCCAATCCCATCCAGCCCACCTTATCTACATACTACCCTACCTAAACCACCTAACCACTACCCACAACCCAGCCCTAACCGACCTACCCATCCCCATTTAAACCCCCCCCATTGTGGGCGAGTTTTCCAAGTGGGAACCACTTTCCACTCCCAGCCGGACCCTCTTCCTCTCCCATCTCTCACCCGTCTTCCCAGCAGCTCCAGCCCCACCAGCCGCCACCTGCTCTGCCACTCTCCCTCTTCCATCCACCATCATTGCCCCACCAGCCGGACGCCACCACCTCACTCAGCCGGGCCCTCTCCTTCTCCCATCTTCCACCCGCCGACAGCCACCTTGGCCGCCACTCCTTCCCATTCGGTAAGTCCCCCTAACTCCCTCAAAACCACTCTCTACCACCTCCCCACTCTTAGCCACCCATCTTCCCCTTAGCTCAACCTCTTTGCCGCCACCATCTAAGCCTAGCCGAACCTAGGATAACCCAAGTGGCTGGCCACTACTCAGCCACCACCTCCCATTCGGCCGACCTCCCCCTAGGCGTCCTCTTGGCCTTCCCACTAGCTCACCTTTTAGGTCCAGTTTCCCTAAGTCCCTAACTTACCTAGTGACCCTAAGACCCACTTAGTCAGCCACTCTAAACTCCCTACTTGGAGGCGCCGCCCACTTGCCACCGGTCCCCTTCGAGGCGTCCATCCCGCGCCCCATTTGCAGCCGGCCAGCACTCTTGGTCACACACCTTCGCGGAGCTCCCATTTGCAGCCCAAAGCCAAGGCCACGCTCAAGCAAGACCTCTACGGACCAGCTACTTGTAAGTTTCTAAACTCGGTCTTTAATCATACACTTGCTTGAAATTCAATTGGATACGGGGTTGTAATAACGGAGCATAGTCTCCCCCCGCTTGTAATAACGTGGCTTGGCACAACCACACACGTGCACTCTCTTAGTCGTGCACAATTTTGAACACACACGGGCCTAATCAGCCCCTAATATATAAGTATACGTATATATTTCATTTCCGAAGGGTTTTGTTTAAGTTGGGTGTGTTGTCTTTCAATTTAAACACTCTCACACACATTGAGCTTTCGCTCTTATTTGAAAGACCCAAGTAAGGGCCGACCTATACTATTTGGGTTTCATTTCATGTCGTGTGAGTAAGTCTTTCAATTTAAACACTCTCACACACATTGAGCTTTCGCTCTTATTTGAAAGACCCAAGTAAGGGCCGACCTATACTATTTGGGTTTCATTTCATGTCGTGTGAGTAAGTCTTTCAATTTAAACACTCTCACACACATTGAGCTTTCGCTCTTATTTGAAAGACCCAAGTAAGGGCCGACCTATACTATTTGGGTTTCATTTATTGTCGTGTGAGTAGTCTTTCAATTCAAGCACTTGCACACACATTGAGCCTTCGCTCTTACTCCCAAGACCTTAGTAAAGGCCTTATTGCAGTTATATTTGGGTTTCATTTATGTCGTGTGTGTAGTACTTCAATTCAAGCACTCTCACACACATTGAGCCTTCGCTCTTACTCCCAAGACCTTAGTCAAGGCCATACTGCAATTTATATTTGGGTTTAATTTCATGTCGTGTGTGTAAGTCTTTCAATTCAAACACGCACCAACATTGAGCCTTCGCTCTTATTTGCAAGACCCGAGTAAGGGCTCATATACATAAGATATATACATATTTCCCTTCGGTTATTCCCTTCGGTTATTTCCCTTCGGTTATTTCCCTTCGGTTATTTCCCTTCGGTTATTTCCCTTCTGTTATTTCCCTTCAGCATTGTCTTTACATTTCGGGTTTTCCCTTTGGAGTAGCGTGAGTTTGCATTGCATCTACGCCATACCACGAGGTAGGACGCATATTGCATCGAAGCAACCCCCGCTCGAATTCGCCCATGTAGTGGAGTGTTCATAACACAGAAACTAGGCGACCCAAAAAGGGATAAAAGAAAAGACTTAGGCACGTGCAAATCCACGTGATCTAAAACATGCAATCGCATCTTAAAGACCCGAAATAGACACCTCGAACCATTTCGTAGATTTTCTCCCTAAAAACTCGATTTTTGCAAAAGCGTACAGACTGACCCTTGCGCATCGGTGCAAGAAGGTCTGCGACGACAAGAGCTCACTTGCTCACAGTCGCCACGTTTAGAAGTCAGTATTGATATATCTTCGCTAGCTTAAGTAAGCTAGCTGGCACGCCCTGTTTGTATACATAGGCCTTAGACGCACGATAAGATCCACTCCAAGCCACGAAAGGGGCGAAGAGGCGGGGATTTTCGCGCGTCTACAGAAATGAAACCCAAATAGTATAGGTCGGCCCTTACTTGGGTCTTTCAAATAAGAGCGAAAGCTCAATGTGTGTGAGAGTGCTTGAATTGAAAGACTTACTCACATGACATGAAATGAAACCCAAATAGTATAGGTCGGCCCTTACTTGGGTCTTTCAAATAAGAGCGAAAGCTCAATGTGTGTGAGTGCTTGAATTGAAAGACAACGCACCCAACTTAAGCAAAACCCTTCGAAAATGAAAATATATATACTTATGTATTAGGGGCTGATTAGGCCCGTGTGTGTTCAAAATCGTGCACGACTAAGAGAGTGCACGTGTGTGGGTGTGCCAAGCCACGTTATTACAAGCGGGGGGAGACTATGCTCCGTTATTACAACCCCATATCAAATTGAATCTCAAGCAAGTATACAACTAAAGACCGAGTTTAGGCACTTACGAGTAGCTGGTCCGTAGAGGCCTTGCTTGAGCGTGGGCTTGGCCTTTGCCTTGGGCTGCAAACGGGAGCTCCGCGAGGATGGGTGACCAAGGGTGCTGGCCGGCTGCAAGTGGGGCGCGGGATAGGCGCCTCGAAGGTGGCCGGCTGCAAATGGGTGTCGCCTTGATGTGGGCGATCAAAGGGCTGGGCCAAGTAAGTGTGTAGGGTCACGAATGGAGAGTATATAGTGTTAGGGAATATGAACCTAAGGGGAGTTTAAGGGAAGGCCGAATGGGAGTCTAAGGGGAAAAGAGATGGTTGGCCGGGTATAGTTAGGGTAGTTAGGTAGTGGCCGATGGTTTAGGTTGTGCTAGGTTCGGCTAAGGGAGAATGGTGGCAGCAAAGGGCTGATGTGTTGGTGAGATGATAGTATGGTGGGTGGCTAGGAGTGGAGAGGGAGTAGAGAAGGAGCTAGGTAGAGTGGGGGGTACTTACCGAATGGGGAGAAGGTGGTACCCGGTTGGGAGGAAGATGGGCAGGCTGTGAAGCACGGCCGGGAGATGGTGGAGATGGCGGTGCAAGCGGTGGTGGGATGGAGGGATGGTGGTGGTGCAGGCGGCGCAGGTGGAGCAGTTGGGGCAGATTCGGCTGGGTGTGGAAATGGGGGAAAGAGAGGGCCCGGCTGGGATTGGTGAGGGCTGCTAGCTTGGAAAACCCGCCCCAAAGGGGGGGGGGTTTAAATAGGGATGGGTAGGTCGGTTAGGGCTGGGCTTGGGGTAGTGGTTAGGTGGTTTAGGGAGGGTGGTATGTAGATAAGGTGGGCTGGAAAGGGTTGGGCCAGATATTTTGAAAACTAGGGGTTTGGGTAGATTGTGGGCTAGGGGTGGTTTAGGGGTTTAGGGCTAGGTTAGGTGGTTGGGTTTTAGGGTGAGGTTTAGTGAACTAGGTTAGGTGATTAGGCTAGGTTTAGGCTAGGATTAGGGGAATTAACCTAGGTTTAGGGAAGGATTAGGGAAGTGGGTTAGGTGATTAGGTTGGGATTAGGCTGGGATTAGGGAAGTGGGTTAGGTGATTAGGCTCAGATTAGGGGTGGATTAGGGGGGTAGGCTTGGATTAGGTGTTTTGGGTTAGGTTTAGGTGAAGGAGCTCCCTTAGCATGGCCCACAGACCTTAGCCACCTCATGTTGGTGCAGCCCTAGGTTAGGTTTTGGCTAATTACAAGCTTAAACCCACTTAATTAGGCTAAACCACATGATTAAACCCAAACTTGACACACAAGTCTAGCTTAATTACAACACTCTTGATATTTTCCATCCCCACTCTCTCTCATGCCCATAATCCCACGTGAATTTCAAGTGGGCCCCACCTCCATTTATGAGAAGGTGATGTGGGCCATGGATATGGATATTGGATATGGATCTCTGGATCCAAATCCAAATCCAATTCCACATATGGGTTTGGATTGGGATCTGGATATATATGGTCCAGATCCAATCCAAACTGAACTCTGACTCCTTCGAGCTGGGTTCGAAACGGATGATTTGTGCGGGGCCTGACAGCATCAGTACTCCGTTTGCATTGGGTCTTCGCCAACATGGTCGTCCGCCTCCGTTTCTGCCTTCCGAAGATGACTTCAAATGATATTTTGATAAGAACAGGGTCTTGGACGTTCGAGATCCTGGGGGTGTGAATCAGATACAAGAGTTGTTGTGCCGGGCTTGACGTGTGCTCCGGTTCCGGGCTCTTCTTAGCTCTCCTGGTCCTGTCTTGATCGGGCCAAGCCGCTTTGGGGTTTCAAAACGTGTTTAAAAGGTTTTCAAAAGCTATATTATATATTTTTGAAATACAGAGTTTAAAACATATATACAGGGTTGTCTGGAAGGCTCCTGGGTTTCCAGACTCAAAAATGGCCCTTTGGGGCTGCTTTTACAAAACCAGGTTTGTTTAAGGAATTCGTGGGATTTCGGGGTGTTTACAGGATCGAATCTAGATCCAAATATCCAGATCCAGATCCAAGATCCAGATCCAAACAAGTCTTGGATTGGATCCGGATTTCAGAACCAATCCAGGATCCATATCCAACTTCAAAGTCTATAAAAGGATGTGAGGGGCTGGCTGGGCAAGGATTGCAAATTTTTTTCACGCATGTTCACTTGGGTAGGAGAGAGAGAGAGGGGGGGAAAGGTCAACAAAAGGGGTTGGTTTCCCCCCTTTGCTTTTTGTAAAAGGTGGGCTGGTATTGTGAGCTAAAGGGGTTCTTCATTTCATGCCAAAGGGATTGGTTGCTGCTCAAGCAGATCCGACAGCATTGGATGGTCCACCCCTTGTGAAGATTTGCTGCGTGGAAACCAAGCAAACCATGGCTAAGGTGAGTCCCTAGAACCCACCTAAACCGTCTCTCTCCTTTGTCTCTCTAAACCACCTAACATCATTGCTAAAATCCAGCAAGTTTCAACCAAACAAGGGCTGGCCGAATCTTGCTAAAATCAAAACCTAGTTCTACCCAACACCGTCCCCACCTAAGCCCATACTAAGCTCGGCCAATAGCTGGCCGAGCTCACCCTAGGTCTGTCCTATTGAGTCCCTAAATCCTAACCAAGACTAACCCCCAAAGCTGCCCAGCTCGGCCACCATTGGCTGAGCCATTCCCTTTGGAACCTCACCCTAAATCCTAACCAAAACTAATTCCAAGAACTGCCCAGCTCGGCCACCATTGGCCGAGCCATTCCCTTTGAAACCTCACCCTAAATCCTAACCAAAACTAATTCCAAGAACTGCCCAGCTCGGCCACCATTGGCCGAGCCATCCCTTTAGGATCTCCCCCTAGTTTCTACCTAAGACAAACTCCTAAACCTACCCAGCGCGGCCACCCTTTGGACGAGCCCCTTTTCCTTAGGATCTCACCTAAGATCACCCATACAACATCAACCAAGCTCGGCCAATAGCTGGCCGAGCATCTCTTTAAAACCATAGCTTAAGATCCTACCTAAAAGCAACTCCAAAAACCTACCCAACTCGGCCACCCTTTGGCCGAGCACCCTTAGACCCTTTCCTTAGGACTTCGCCTAGGATCATCCCCAAAACACCAAACAAGCTCGGCCACCACTTGGCCGAGCATTCCTTTAGGACCCTTCCCAAATCCGCCCATGGACCATCACCCAACTCGGACCCTAGCTGGTCGATTATCACCTTAGGACTTGGACTCAAACCCTACCTAAGCCCTTCACCTTAGAGTCGGCGTTAGATCCCCTACACCTTGTCTTAGATTTGCTCGAGTCCTACCCAAAAACCATAGAACCTTCGCATGTTGACATAGCCTAGGTCACGAACTAGGATCCAAAAACCCCACGCAGCTGATCGGTTCGCAGCGAGAGGTCCATCCAATGGCTATATCCAAGGTCGGATCTCATTGACAAAGAAAGCCCAAACAGACGACGTGTAAGTGTTCGAATCTGGTCTTTTACATTGTTTCAAGTTCAATTAAATTCGATACGGGGTTGTAATAATGGAGCGGAGTCTCCCCCGAGATGTAATATTGTGGTTTGAAACACGAATCACACGTACACTCGAGCCTTTCCGCTCTTATCTACACACTTTTGCACACAAACGGGCCTCAACAACCCATAGGATATAGCTCTATTTATATACATTCAGCTGGGTGTAGACGCGCGAAAATCCCCGCCTCTTCGCCTCTTTCGTGGCTTGGAGTGGATCTTATCGTGCGTCTAAGGCCTATGTATACAAATAGGGCGTGCCAGCTAGCTTACTTAAGCTAGCGAAGATATATTAACACTGACTTCTAAACGTGGCGACTGTGAGCAAGTGAGCTCTTGTCGTCGCAGACCTTCTTGCACCGATGCGCAAGGGTCAGTCTGTACGCTTTTGCAAAAAATCGAGTTTTGGGGAGAAAGTCTACGAAACGGTTCGAGGTGTCTATTTCGGGTCTTTAAGATGCGATTGCATATTTTAGATCACGTGGATTTGCACGTGCCTAAATCTTTTCTTTTATCCCTTTTTGGGTCGCCTAGTTTGTGTGTTATGAACACTCCACTACATGGGCGAATTCGAGCGGGGGTTGCTTCGATGCAATATGCGTCCTACCTCGTGGTATGGCGTAGATGCAATGCAAACTCACGCTACTCCAAAGGGAAAACCCGAAATGTAAAGACAATACTGAAGGGAAATAACAGAAGGGAAATAACCGAAGGGAAATAACCGAAGGGAAATAACCGAAGGGAAATACGTATATATCTTATGTATATGAGCCCTTACTCGGGTCTTGCAAATAAGAGCGAAGGCTCAATGTGGGTGCGTGCTTGAATCGAAAGACTTACACACACGACATGAAATAAAACCCAAATATAAATTGCAATAAGGCCTTTACTAAGGTCTTGGGAGTAAGAGCGAAGGCTCAATGTGTGTGAAAGTGCTTGAATTGAAAGACTTACTCACACGACAAGAAATGAAACCCAAATAGTATAGGTCGGCCCTTACTTGGGTCTTTCAAATAAGAGCGAAAGCTCAATGTGTGTGAGAGTGTTTAAATTGAAAGACTTACTCACACGACATAAAATGAAACCCAAATAGTATAGGTCGGCCCTTACTTGGGTCTTTCAAATAAGAGCGAAAGCTCAATGTGTGTGAGAGTGTTTAAATTGAAAGACTTACTCACACGACATAAAATGAAACCCAAATAGTATAGGTCGGCCCTTACTTGGGTCTTTCAAATAAGAGCGAAAGCTCAATGTGTGTGAGAGTGTTTGAATTGAAAGACAACGCACCCAACTTAAACAAAACCCTTCGGAAATGAAATATATACGTACACTTATATATTAGGGGCTGATTAGGCCCGTGTGTGTTCAAAATTGTGCACGACTAAGAGAGGGCACGTGTGTGGTTGTGCCAAGCCACGTTATTACAAGCGGGGGGAGACTATGCTCCGTTATTACAACCCCGTATCAAATTGAATTTCAAGCAAGTGTATGACTAAAGACCGAGTTTAGACACTTACGAGTAGCTGGTCCGTAGAGGTCTTGCTTGAGCGTAGGCTTGGCCTTGGGCTGCAAGTGGGAGCTCCGCGAAGGTAGGTGATCAAGTGGGCCCCACTCTCTCTCATGCCCATAATCCCACGTGAAACTCAAGTGGGCCCCACCTCCATTTATGAGAAGGTGATGTGGGCCATGGATATGGATATTGGATTGGATCTCTGGATCCAAATCCAAATCCAAGTCCACATATGGGTTTGGATTGGGATCTGGATATATATGGTCCAGACCCAATCCAAACTGAACTCTGACTCCTTCGAGCTGGGTTCGAAACGGACGATTCGTGCGGGGCCTGACAGCATCAGTACTCCGTCTGCGTTGGGTCTTCGCCAACATGGTCGTCCGCCTCCGTTTCTGCCTTCCGGAGATGACTTCAAATGATATTTTGGTAAGAACAGGGTCTTGGACGTTCGAGATCCTGGGGTGTGAATCAGATACAAGAGTTGCTGCACCGGGCTCGACAGGTGCTCCGGTTCCGGCTCTTCTTGGCTCTCCTGGTCCTGTCTTGATCGGGCCAAGCCACTTTGGGGTTTCAAAACATGTTTTAAAAGGGTTTTCAAAAACTATATCATATGTTTTTGAAAGATATAAAGTTTAAAACATATATACAGGGTTGTTTGGAAGGCTCCTGGGTTTCCAAACTCAAAATGGCCCTTCAGGGCTGCTTGTATAAAACCAGATGGATTTTGAGAAATTCGTGGGATTTCGGGGTGTTTACAGATGCCCCTCTTTGGCCTTGTCCAAATAGATTTGGATAAGGGCAAAGATGACAAACACCCCTTTTAATGTCTCCCTAGATCTAGCCACGAAGAATATGGGATCGTCCCATTTTAGCAAAATTTCAATTTTACAAACTCTGGTAGGAGGAGATATCACACCAAAGGGTTTTACTATGGAATCTGGTCCTAAATGGGATCATGTTCATGCAAGTACCATGCGTGGAATGCAGATGACATGGGTGTGGTGCCAAGAGTGGCGACCTCCCAGAGACCAGGTGTGGTCGAACTCTAGAGACTTACAAGGCCTACTACTCCAAGTGAGCAAATCCTATGTTGTTCGATGTTTGGTTTTCAAAACCTATTTACAAAAGCTATTTACAAAAGGGACAACTGTCTTGAGCCTCGATCCTAAGGACCTCGAGCTCTTCGTGCTTGCCCTTGTTTGAGTCTTAACACTCGCTTGTCTAGCGGAGGTTTTATAAGAAAACAAGCTTCATTTCAAATTCCTATGCCTTACTCGAAACGTCGAATTCTCAAACAAGATGAAATTCAAGTAAGTAAATCCTATTTTTACTTTAGGATTCCTCGAAATGAACCATGCTTTAGCTTGGGATAAGCCAGGGATGGGAAAGAGATACCACGGTCCCTTCTGAAGCGTCCCGTGGTTTAAGGCATAGAAGGCGGAAAACTGCTCTTTTTGAGCTTTTTGGCCTCTTTTTCCTTTTTCATAGAGGGTCTCCCTTTGGGAGTATTTTTTCTTTAATCCCTCTTTTTCATAAGAGAATCGATTTTTCTTTTTCAAGTCTGGTTTCTTTCTTTTAGAAAGAGACTCTAAATGGGAAATTCCTTTTTGATTTGGGCCTTTGTTTCCCTTTTGGAAGGAGAAGAGAAGAGGGGAGGACTTATCCCAAGCTTACACTCGATCCATTCCAGATCAGCCTATTTAGAAATAGCACGTACTACTTGCAAGTATCTTGCTATGTTGAACTAGGCCTTTCTTTGTAAGAAGAAGGATTTTGAAATGCAACCACGATTTTGAAAAACTCCACTATTTCACAAGTGCGAATTCTCTTACTTAGGGTCACACGAGTTGCTTTTGCACCTTATTCACACGTCTCAGGGCAGCTATCCCTATCAAATTTTCGAAAACTAGAATTTAATCCAGATCCTATACATGATACTTCTTTAAGTATTGAATATTGATAGGATCTGCTAAATTCCTACCTTCTACATCGATCAACCAATACGAATTGTTCGTAGTGGTTGCTCGTACAACATAGGGTCCATCCCAGTTGGGGCGCCACTTGCCTAGGGGGTGTGGGCCACGATGGTGGATGGTTTTCAAGACCAGATCTCCCACTTCAAAGTGGCGAGGTCTCATGTGTTTGCTATAATGTCGGGCTATCCTTTGCCGGTATGCACGAGCATGATCCATGGCAAGGAGTCGCCTCTCATCTAGCAAATCTAGCTCGGCCATCCTAGCATGCTGAAGCGTCTCTAGGGGGAGGTCGAGTGCAATGGATGTATGGAATGAATGCAGTTGGGTATGAATGGGAAGAATGGCGTTTGTGCCATAGACCAATTCGAATGGTGTGGCATTTGTGGGAGTCCGGATGGAAGTCCTATAAGCCCATAAGGCTTCATCCAGCTTCTCATGCCACCTCCTACCCTTCTCTAAGGTCTTCTCAATGATACCAATGAGAGTCTTGTTTGTGGCTTCGGCTTGGCCGTTGCCTTGAGGGTAGTAGGGCGAGGAGAAGTGGTGAGTTATGCCATACGTGTTGCACAACTTAACCATCCGCTCATTCTTGAATGGGGTACCATTATCAGACACAAGGTCTCGTGCAACCCCAAATCGAGCCAAGATATTCCTCCGGATGAAAGCCACCACATGTTGCCCCATTACATTCGTTAGGGAAATGGCTTCCACCCACTTGGAGAAATACTCCGTGGCTGCTAAAATAAAACGATGCCCATTCGAGGCCTTCGGAAATATGGGGCCTACAATGTCAAACGCCCACATGGTAAATGGCCAGGGGCTGACCACGGAATGCAATGCAGATGAAGGGATATGAATGGCGTGCCCATGCACTTGACATGGATGACACTTCCTAACGTGATCGTGACAATCCTTTTTCAGGGTGGACCAAAAATAACCCCCTCTAAGTATTTTCATCGCCATCATGTTGGCATTAACATGACCTCCACATTCTCCATCGTGGAACTCGTGCATCACTATCCTAGCCTCCTCTAGGTCGATACACCTAAGCAGAATGCTGGTAAAACTCTTTTTGTATAAGACCCCACCCAGAATGGTGTATCGGGTCGAAATCTTACGAATGAATGCCTTATCTTTGGATGTGGCATCCTCGGTGAATTCCCCATTTTCTAAAAATTGTTTTATGTCATAGAACCAGGGTTTTTCAAGAGACTCTGGGTTGTTTTGGCAAATATCCAAGTCGTGTGTGGATGGATGGGGCGCATGCCATATTTCCAAAGATCTGGTCCCTGAAATGGGATCGACCTTCAGGGCTGAACCCAAGGAAGAGAGGGCATCGGCGATGCCATTGTCCTCTCTTCCCACGTGTGTGAGCTTACACGACTGGAAGGATTGGACCAATCGAGTCGCCAACTCGTGATATGGAAGTAGTTTCTCATTACGTACTTGCCAAATTTTTAAAACCTGGTTTATGACAAGGAGTGAATCTCCAAAGACCTCGATGCATGATGCCCCTAGAGTTTTCGAAATCCTTAAGCCTTGTATGAGTGCTTCATACTCAGCTACGTTGTTGGAACATTCGAAATCTAAGCGGACTGCTATGGGAATCTCGCCCTTTTCAGGGGAGATTAGGATGATCCCGGCACCAGCCCCTCGTTGGTTTCGTGCCCCGTCGAAGTGCATCTTCCACACTTGGTTTTCGAAAGAATTTGCCAAAATGTGGTTTTGAAAATGGTTTTGCAATATGCCTTCGTCAGGCATTTCGACAAGAGTGGGATATGCGTCCTCCAAGGGGAAGTCAGCCACGTAATCTGCTAGGGCTTGCCCCTTAACGGAGATCTGGTGATGGTATTTTAGATCATACTCCATTAGAAGGAGTTGCCATTTGCCCAATCTACCCGCGAGAATGGGTTTTTCGAACAAGTGCTTGATTGGATCAAGCTTGGACACTATCCAGATCTCATGATCTAGGAAGTAGTGTCTGAATTTCTAGCAGGCCCAGACTAGGGCCAAGCATGTCTTCTCCATGGCTTGATAATTTCGTTCATAAGCCAAGAGAGTTTTCGAAATATAGTAGATGGCATACTCCTTATGGGTGTCATCCTCGTATTGAGCCAACAGGGCTCCTAAAGCGTTTACATGCACGGAGATGTATAATAAAAGCGGTTTTCCTTGCTTTGGAGGATTCAAAACGGGGGGATTAACCAAGTATGCCTTCAGTCTCTCGAAGGACTTTTGGCATTCGTCATCCCATAAGAATTTCGTGCCCTTCCTCAACAGTTTGTTGAAGGGTTCGCATCTAGTTGCCAGATTCGATATGAATCGGCGCACAGATTGCAATCGACCTTGAAGGCTACGGACTTGGGTGAGATTGGAGGGTGGAGCCATGTCTATGATGGCTCGACACTTAGAGGGGTCGACTTCTATTCCCCTTTGGCTCACCATAAAGCCTAGAAGCTTCCCTGATTCTACCCCGAACACACATTTTTGAGGGTTTAGCTTTACTTTGTAAAGCCTAAGCCTTTCGAAAATCTTTTGTAAACATTCGATATGGGTGCATCGGGTTTTGGATTTCGCCAAGAGATCATCTACATACACTTCTACAAGCTCGTGAATTTGATCATGGAAGATCGTGTTCATGGCTCGTTGGTATGTTGCGCCGGCATTTTTCAAACCAAAGGGCATGACTGTATAGCAGTACGTGCCCCATGGGGTTGTGAAGGCGGTCTTACCCTGATCTCGTGGACTTAGTTTGATTTGATTATAGCCTGAATAGCCATCCATAAATGAAAACATTTCATGATTTGCAGTACTATCGACTATCAAATCTATGTTTGGTAAAGGATAATTATCCTTTGGAGTGGCTTTATTCAGGTTTCTGAAATCGATGCATATTCGAATTTTTCCATTGGTTTTTCGAACTACAACGATATTTGACAACCAATCAGAATACGCAATGGGTTTTATAAATCCGGCTTTTAGCAGATCTTCTAAACCCTCTTTGACTTGCGTGTGTACATTCGGGTGTATTTTCCTAAGCTTCTGCTTTATTGGTTTTACACCTACATCTAAGGGAAGACGATGCTCGACTATGCTGGGATCTATGCCCGGCATGTCTTCGTACGTCCATGCAAACACATCTAAATAGGTTCGTAGAAATGCAATGAATGCTAACTTTTCAGTTTCATGCAAGCATGCGCCTATCTTGATGGTTTTGGGATTGGAATCATCCCCTAGGTTTACCTCTATGAAATCTCCTCCTACTGATTGGGAAGGTCTTTTAAAATCGAGAATTCTATGAAATTCTGGGAGCTCAGAAGTGGGATCTTCCTCAAGGGGATCTACTTCTGGGCTTTGATCATTCTCGTGGGCTTTAGACCCGAGGGAATTTGATGTGTGGTTTTCAAAATAACCTGGTTTTGTACTTGGATTTTCAAGCGATTTCGAAATTCTTGGTCTGGCTATGCAGACGACGTTTCTTTCGAAATCCTTTTCTTTCGCCAAAGTCCTACCAGGAGCGGCTATGTACAAAATCTTTTTGGTATTTTCCAAATTTTTGATTTTTTTGGGTTTTTGTAAAACAAGAACTTTGGGAACTATACAAAGCACACTTTTTTCGAGTTTTTGTTTTTCCATTGTTTTGGTTTTCTTGTTTTTCGATTTTTTTTGATTTTAAGTTTTCAAATGTTTTTGGTATTTTTAGAAAAAGGGATCTTCCGTCATACCTACAAAGGGAAAACACTATGGGTTAGACTCGGAATAGGAGGTCTAAACCATAGGTCTCTTCTAAGACAGGCTCCGGGGCACCCTTGACCCAGGTGGTCACAGGGGGTGGTTCCGGCGGTATTTGGGGAGTATAGCCGATCCCATATCGGCTTGGGTTGGCCCTAGGAAGGATGGGCTCTAGGAGACCCTGGTTTTGTGCCCCTAGACTTTTGTAGGGCGTGTAGCCCATGTTCAATAACATGTTCCACGACCTTTTGTTTTTTGAAAAGATGGGATACAAGTCGTGGTCCTGGAACATGCTATCGTCCATATTAGGCTCGTATAGCCTTTTGTCTAGGGGTTTTGGAAATAGGGAATGTTTGGGTTTTCCTAGGAGGATTAGAGTCGGGAGGGGGCCTGTTTTGGGCGGCCCCTTCACACATACAACCTTCCTAGGGTTGTTCAACACGAGCCGAGGTGGCTCAACCATAATTTGCCCCAGGTTAGCCTCATGGGCCTGGGAGCTCGATAAACAAGGGGAGTTTATGATCCCCTGAAGCTGTGGGTGACTCTCACCTAGGATCACTACGACTTGGTCCCTAAAAGGGATCTTGACACACTTGTGGAAGGTGGATGGCACAGCGCACAAACTGTGTATCCAGGGTCTTCCCAGCAACAGGTTATAATGGGGGTGGATGTCCAAGACATGGAATACCCCCGTGTGTTCGATCCCTCCCGTTTCCATTGGGAGTTCGATGGATCCTAAAGGCCTAGACGCATTCCCATCGTATCCAGTGATAACGATGGGGCTTGGGTTCACTGAAGTCAAGGTGACTCCGATTTTGTACGCCACGTGAAGTGGAAGGATGTTGAGCCCTCCTCCACCATCGACTAGGCACCTGTCCAGAGAGTGGTTGTTTAGAACCACCTCGATATGCAGGGCCTGGTTATGGGTTTCGTAGGGTCTATCTACATCATCTTCCGAAAAGGTGATGGGCGATTTTGCTCCTAATAAAGCCACTTGGGCAGACAAGGACTCCGGACTTATGTTCCAATCAACCTTGGCCCTTTCTAGAATTTTCTCTAAGACAAGTCTATGCCTAGGTGAGGTTTTGATAAGCTCTAGGATAGACATGTGAATAGGAATCTTTGAAAGGTGGTTTTCGAAATCATAAGGATTTAGGACGATTTTGTCCTTATCTGCTTTTGGCAGACCACTAGGGATACATGCTTTTGAGGGGCCAGGCACACTGACCACCTTTTGAGCACCTTGAAGGTGCGGGGGTTGGTAGATCCTCCGGGATCTAGTGACTTCCCCCACGACCAGCCTAGGGTTTGCGCTAAACTTGGCTCTAAGGATGAGCTGAGGAGAACCTTGGATTTTAAAAACTGGCTTTGCCGGGGTTTCCACTTTTGATGGTCCCCGAATGACGACTTGGGCGGGCCTCTTGTATAATACAAGGATGGGCGCACAAGCAGGTCGACCAGGTTCGGGCTTTTGCGCTAGTTCCTTGGAAATGGTGAGGGTACATACCTCCTTTCCTTTCCCACTGCCACTGGCGTGTTTGGGAAAGGGTTCCTTGAAGATAGCTTGAGGTGGCTCAGATTCCGCAGTGACTTGGAGCCGGCCCTCCGCTATCAAGTTCTCAATTTTATTTAGAAGAGAGAAGCACCGTTTGGTATCATGGCCTTTGAGCCGATGATACTTGCAAAATCGGTTTAAATACCCCCCTTTGGACGTGACTCCTTCGGGATTTCAGGGAGTTCGATCATGCCCTGGGCAAGTAAGAGGTCTAGGACCTCCGACACAGGTTGCCCCAGCGGAGTGTACTCCCGTTTTTCAATTGGTTTTGAAAAATTGCGTTCTCTCTTATTTTCTATTTTTTCAAAATTTTTAGAAGTGCCCGCCATGCCTGGATCCACCCGGACATTGGCGATTTTATGGGGTTTTGCCCCTTTGTCCGTTGTGGGTAGCCCATATGCGATGGGTTTTTCCACACGTGTTTTGGGAACGGCACTTCCTTTCCATAAGTGGTCGTATGTCCCTTTTCGCAAGTTGGTTTCGAAAAGGGAGGCCTTTTTGATCAACTTATGGAAAGTTGAAATCTCATGGAGCGAGAGAAGGGTTTTTAACTCGCTTTTGAAATTATCCAGGATGAGCATTACTGCGCATCCTTCGGATATAGGCTCTCGCACTTGGCCTAAAAGAGACCTCCATCTTATAATGAAGGCATGCACGTCTTCGTTCATGCCTTGCTTTGTATCCCTTAAGGTATTCAGGGTTGGCGTGACTTCCACGTTGTGTGCAAATCTTTGCATGAAGCAGTTCGCTAACTCTTCAAAAGTAGCGAACTGGCTTAAGTCGTAGGAAGCCAGCCATTTGGCAGCTGTGCCTTTAAGGGATAGGGGGAACCAATACACCCATTTCATCGAGTCCTTTTTCTTCTTATGGGCTCGACGTGAGAAAAGCTGCAAGTGAGACCTAGGGTCTCCCATGCCATCATACCGATGGAAGTTCGGTATTTCATCGTCATTGTCTGTTTCGTAATCCATAGGAAGGAAATCAGACAGGGCGTAGCTTCTTTTCTCTTTATTTTGCCCTTTCAGCAGTTGCTGTAGGGCTTTACGGTCCTTTTGTGTGAAGGACTCGTGGTATTGGTTGCCTTCCATTACGGAGGCCTCTTTTTGCTTGCGAGGTTTTTCAATTTTCTTTTTAGGCCTTTGTTCACCGTTTGATGAACACGAATCGCCTACTTCAGCCTCTTGGCTGAGAGCATCGATTTTGGCCTCAAATTCCCTTCTCAAGTCCTCGATTTCATCTAGTTTTATTTTGTTTTTGAAAATCCTCCTAGAGTGAGAACTTGATGCGCATGAGCCTTGGCTCGACACTTCACTTGGATTGGATTTTGACATTCTTTTCAAGCTTTTTCAAAATTTCCTAAGTAAAAAGCAAAGAAACAAGTTAAAAACGACACCTTTATAAAATTTTCGCAAGACTTCTACAAGTAAACTCGATTTTTGAAAAGGCTCACGTCCCACCGGGCGTGCCAATCTCTGTAGACGCGCGAAAATCCCCGCCTCTTCGCCTCTTTCGTGGCTTGGAGTGGATCTTATCGTGCGTCTAAGGCCTATGTATACAAATAGGGCGTGCCAGCTAGCTTACTTAAGCTAGCGAAGATATATTAACACTGACTTCTAAACGTGGCGACTGTGAGCAAGTGAGCTCTTGTCGTCGCAGACCTTCTTGCACCGATGCGCAAGGGTCAGTCTGTACGCTTTTGCAAAAAATCGAGTTTTGGGGAGAAAGTCTACGAAACGGTTCGAGGTGTCTATTTCGGGTCTTTAAGATGCGATTGCATATTTTAGATCACGTGGATTTGCACGTGCCTAAATCTTTTCTTTTATCCCTTTTTGGGTCGCCTAGTTTGTGTGTTATGAACACTCCACTACATGGGCGAATTCGAGCGGGGGTTGCTTCGATGCAATATGCGTCCTACCTCGTGGTATGGCGTAGATGCAATGCAAACTCACGCTACTCCAAAGGGAAAACCCGAAATGTAAAGACAATACTGAAGGGAAATAACAGAAGGGAAATAACCGAAGGGAAATAACCGAAGGGAAATAACCGAAGGGAAATACGTATATATCTTATGTATATGAGCCCTTACTCGGGTCTTGCAAATAAGAGCGAAGGCTCAATGTGGGTGCGTGCTTGAATCGAAAGACTTACACACACGACATGAAATAAAACCCAAATATAAATTGCAATAAGGCCTTTACTAAGGTCTTGGGAGTAAGAGCGAAGGCTCAATGTGTGTGAAAGTGCTTGAATTGAAAGACTTACTCACACGACAAGAAATGAAACCCAAATAGTATAGGTCGGCCCTTACTTGGGTCTTTCAAATAAGAGCGAAACCTCAATGTGTGTGAGAGTGTTTAAATTGAAAGACTTACTCACACGACAAGAAGTGAAACCCAAATAGTATGGTGGCTAAGTAGTGGCCAGCCACTTGGGTTATCCTAGGTTCGGCTAGGCTTAGGTGGTGGCGGCAAAGGGGCTGAGCTGAAGGGAAGATGGGTGGCTAAGAGTGGAGAGGTGGTAGAGAGTGGCTTTGAGGGAGTTAGGGGGACTTACCGAATGGGGAGAAGAGGCGGATGGAGTGGGAGAGTGGCGGGCAGGTGGTTGTCGGCTGGTGGAGTTGGGGGAAGATGGTGGCGTCCGGTTGGGGGGCAGTGGTGGTGGACGGAAGAGGGAAGGTGGCGGAGCAGGTGGCGGCTGGTGGAGGAGCTGGAGCTGCTGGGGAGTGGTCACGGCTGGATGAGAAATGGGAGAAGGAGAGGGCCCGGCTGGATGGAAGGGCTGGTTCCCACTTGAAAAACCCGCCCATAATGAGGGGGGTTTAAATAGGGGATGGGTAGGTCGGTTAGGGCTGGGCTGTGGGTAGTGGTTAGGTGGTTTAGGTAGGGTAGTATGTAGATAAGGTGGGCTGGATGAGGTTGGGCCAGATATTTTAAAACTAGGGGTTTGGGTAAATCGTGGGCTAAGGGTGGTTTAGGGGTTTAGGGCTAGGTTAGGTGGTTGGGTTTTAGGGTGAGGTTTAGTGAGCTAGGTTAGGTGGTTTAGGCTAGGTTTAGGCTAGGATTAGGGAAATTAATCTAGGTTTAGGGAAGGATTAGGGGAGTGGGTTAGGTGATTAGGTTGGGATTAGGCCGGGATTAGGGAAGTGGGTTAGGTGGTTAGGTTCAGATTAGGGGTGGATTAGGGGTTTAGGCTAGGTTTAGGCATTTTGGGTTAGGTTTAGATGAAGGAGCTCCCTTAGCATGGCCCATAGACCTTGATCACCCCATGTTGGTGCAGCCCTAGGTTAGGTTTTAGCTGATTACAAGCTTAAACCCACTCAATTAGGCTAACCCACATGATTAACCCCAAACTTGACACACAAGTCAAGCTTAATTACAACACTCTTGATATTTTCCATCCCCACTCTCTCTCATGCCCATAATCCCACGTGAAACTCAAGTGGGCCCCACCTCCATTTATGAGAAGGTGATGTGGGCCATGGATATGGATATTGGATTGGATCTCTGGATCCAAATCCAAATCCAAGTCCACATATGGGTTTGGATTGGGATCTGGATATATATGGTCCAGACCCAATCCAAACTGAACTCTGACTCCTTCGAGCTGGGTTCGAAACGGACGATTCGTGCGGGGCCTGACAGCATCAGTAC
The DNA here is from genome assembly GCA_036023115.1 of Brasenia schreberi. Classification (NCBI taxonomy): domain Eukaryota; kingdom Viridiplantae; phylum Streptophyta; class Magnoliopsida; order Nymphaeales; family Cabombaceae; genus Brasenia; species Brasenia schreberi. The sequence goes on along the minus strand of JAYKKT010000045.1, from coordinate 7,224,768 downwards.
TCCGTCTGCGTTGGGTCTTCGCCAACATGGTCGTCCGCCTCCGTTTCTGCCTTCCGGAGATGACTTCAAATGATATTTTGGTAAGAACAGGGTCTTGGACGTTCGAGATCCTGGGGTGTGAATCAGATACAAGAGTTGCTGCGCCGGGCTCGACAGGTGCTCCAGTTCCGGGCTCTTCTTGGCTCTCATGGTCCTGTCTTGATCGGGCCAAGCCACTTTGGGGTTTCAAAACATGTTTTAAAAGGGTTTTCAAAAACTATATCATATGTTTTTGAAAGATATAAAGTTTAAAACATATATACAGGGTTGTTTGGAAGGCTCCTGGGTTTCCAAACTCAAAATGGCCCTTCAGGGCTGCTTGTATAAAACCAGATGGATTTTGAGAAATTCGTGGGATTTCGGGGTGTTTACACTGGGTTTTAAGGTTCAAGTCATGTGAGTTGTTTTTCAATTTATACACTCAAAGCACTCACTCACATTGAGCCTTTCCGCTCTTACATATATATACGTATTTCCCTTTCAGTTGGGTTTTAAATTCAAGTTGCGTGAGTTGCCTTTCAATTTATACACTCAAAGCACTCACTCACATTGAGCCTTCTCGCTCTTAAGATATAGCTATATATTTTCTTTCCACATCTAACATATAGCCATATTTTCCCTTCTGCAATTTCCCTACTGCTATGTCTTTAAATTTTGGGTTTTCCCTTCAAGTTGTGTGAGTTGCATTGCATATACACCACACTCGAGATAGGGAGCATACTTGCATCGAACAATCCCAAGCAAACTCGTGTAGAATCTAATAAAATCGAGCACTTGATGCACACAATTACACACCTGAATGTGCTAAAACCCAAGAGACATAGGAACGTGTAGATCCCATGTATAAAATATGCAATTTTGACAAAACCAATCGATAAAAACACTTTCATGTTTTCAAAAGAGTCGTGTTTGTTCAAAATCGAGATTTCCTAAAGCGTACAGACTGACCCTTGAGCGTCGGTTCAAGAAGGTCTGCGACGAAAAGATCCCACTTATCCACAGTCGCCTCAAAAGTCAGATATTTTTTAAAAAACTTACTTCGCTAGTCTGAGAAAGCTAGCTGGCACGCCCTTTTAAAGCAACGTAAGCACGAAAAGATTTGCTTTAGGCCTAAGAACCCGGAGTCGAGGATTTTCTGTGTCTACAGATTTGGCACGCTTGGTGGGACATGGTTCTTAAGGAAAATCGATACAAACAAACAGATCTCTTGAAAAAAAAATTTAGACAAAAGTGTTTTTAACTCTTTGTCTTTTGCATTTTCATAGTTGGATTTTAAACCATTAGAGTCATGTCGAGTTCATACTCCAATGAAGTGTCTAGCCGTGCCTCATGTACCTCAAGTTCTCATTCTAGGAGATTTTTGAAAAATCAAAACCAAAAAGAGAAAATAGAAGAGTGGAGAAGGGATTTTGAGGCCAAGATCGCTGCTCTTAGCCAAGATGCTGAAGCAGCTGATTCCTGTTCGTGAAATGGTGAACAAAAGGCCAGAAAAAGATTTGAAAAAACTCGCAAAAACAAGGAGACTTCCCCAATGGAAGGCAACCAATACCATGACTCCTTCACTCATAAGGATCGTAAAGCCCTACAGCAGTTGCTGAAAGGGCAAAACAAAGAGAAAAAGACGTACGCCCTGTTTGATTTTCTTCCTTTAGATTATGAAACAGACAGCGACGACGAAATACCGAATTTCCATCGGTATGATGGCATGGGAGACCCTAGGTCTCACTTGCAACTTTTCTCTCGTCGAGCCCACAAAAAAAAGGACTCGATGAAATGGGTGTATTGGTTCCCTTTATCCCTCAAAGGCATAGCTTCCAAATGGCTGGCTTCCTACGATCTGAGCCAGTTTGCAACTTTTGAAGAGTTAGCGAACTGTTTCATGCAAAGATTTTCACACAACGTAGAAGTCACGCCTACTTTGAATACTTTGAGGGATACAAAGCAAAGTATGAACGAAGATGTACATACATTTATCGTTCGATGGAGGTCCCTCCTTGGGCAGGTGCGAGAACCCATATCTGAAGGATGTGCAGTAATGCTCATCCTCGATAATTTTAAAACTGAGTTGAAAACCCTTCTCTCCCTACACGAAATCTCTACTTTCCACAAACTGATTAAAAAAGCATCTCTTTTTGAAACAAATTTGAAAAAAGGGATTTACGACCATTTGTGGAAAGGGAGCGTGATTTCAAAAACTCGCTTGGAAAAACCCGCCAATTACGGGCTACCCACCATGGACAAAGGGGCTGTAAACACCCCAAATCTTCTATATTTCAAAAGCTCTCAAAACACCAAAAAGCTCATTTGAGCCAAAACGACAACCTGTTTTGAAATGTGAAAACAGGTACAGAAGGAAAAAGAAGACCCTAGGCCCGAAGAGGATTCAAGCCCAGAGCTTCAGAAGCCACTCCCTGATAAAAAAAAACAAAAGAAAGCAGAGCCCATTTGATGAAAAGCTCAACGGAGTCCAGAACGGTGAGACGGAGTCTGGATGACAAAGTTGGGGAAAACCCAGCACCAGACGGAGCGCTGATGAAGCCAGTGCCCGCACAGATCGTTCGCCTCGAGAAGCCAAGAAGGACTGTCCGAAGAAATTTTGATTTGGATCTGGACCATAAATATACAGATCCAAATCCATGTAATGAATAGTGTTTGGATTTGGGCCAATCTAAATAGTGTTTGGGTTGATCCAAATAGTGTTTGGATTTGGATTGGATCCAAATAGTGTTTGGATTGGATCAGATCTGGACCAAAATATCCAGATCCGTATCCATAAAAATGTTGGGTTTGGATCGGATACAGATCTCAAAATATCCGAGATCCAATATCCAGATCCAAATAGTGTTTGGATTTGGGACTGGATCCAAACCCCAAACCCAAACCCAAATCCAAGACCCACCTCAAATCTCTATAAATAGAGGTGAGGGGGTCCATGTAAAGGGTTCATGCAAATATTTGGGAGGAGAGAGAGGGAGTGATAGACCTAGCCATGTGGGCTCATTGGGTGAGGTGGGTTCAAGCCATGTGGGCTAAGTGGGTCTAGACCTAGGGGTTGCAACCAAGGTGGGCTGGACCAAGTGGCTGCAACCGTGGAGACGTGGGCTCAAGCCATGAAGGATCGGCTCCAAGAGGTAAGCCTAACCTAACCTAGCCATTCTCTCTACACCCCTCTAAACCTAACCCCCAACCTAGCCTAGGTTCGAACCTACCTAACCCCAACTGAACCTAACCCTAACTGAACCAACCTAACCCTAACTGAACCCTAACTAGACCTAACCTAACTCCCAACCGCCTCAAAACATCCCGCAAACCACGAACCGAAACCCCCGGGCGCCTACCGCGCGCCCTGCGTCCTGCCGAGCAGCCCTGACGTTGCCCCGCGCCCAGTCCGCGCTCCCTGTTGCCTGCCGCGCCACGCGCCACAGCGTGCCCCGCAACACACCACGCCCTGCACCCCAGTGTGCCCCGCGCCACTACAGCCGCACCAGGCGCCCGTCTGCCGCGCCAGCCACCTGACTGCTTCCTGCCGACCCGACCACCTCCCTGCTGACCCGACCACCTCCCTGCTGACTTGACCACCTTCCTGCCGACCTAACCTGCACCCTGGCTATGACCTGCACCCTAGGACAGACCCTAGGACAGACCCTAAACAGCCCCTGTCTTGGCCGAACCTAAGCTTCCCTAAGGCCCTAACCGTGCCCCATAGAACCTCCCTCAAAGCCACCTAGGATAACCCCCTCTTGGCTGCCCAAGGTGAACCGTGAGCCCACGTGCAAGCAAGTTGAACATGGACCAGCTATTTGTAAGTGTCTAAACTTGGTCTATTACATTAACTTGCTTTATATTCAATTAAATTTTGATACGGGGTTGTAGTAAAGGAGCTTCGTCTCCCCCCGATTATAATAACGTGGTTTGACACACCCACACACACACGCACTTGAGCCTTTCCGCTCTTAGTCGTACACTTCTTGCACACACACGGGCCTAACAAGCCCTTAATATATAGTTATATTTATATATTTTAAGTCAAGGGGGTTTTTAATTAAGTCGTGTGTGTTGTCTTTCCATTTTCCACACGCACACATATTGAGCCTTCGCTCTTACTCCCAAGACCTTAGTAAAGGCCTTATTGCAGTTATATTTGGGTTTCATTTATGTCGTGTGAGTTGTCTTTACATTCCCACACGCACACACATTGAGCCTTCGCTCTTACTCCCAAGACCTTAGTCAAGGCATACTGCAATTTATATTTGGGTTTCATTTCATGTCGTGTGTGTAAGTCTTTCAATTCAAGCACGCACACACATTGAGCCTTCGCTCTTATTTGCAAGACCCAAGTAAGGGCCCCTACATATACTCTATATAAAGTATTTCTTTCGGCTATGTCTTTAAGATTCGGGTTTTAAGGTTTAAGTCGTGTGCATTGTCTTTCAATATATACACGACACATACTTACACAATTGAGCCTTTCCGCTCTTAAGATATAGCCATATTTCCCCTTCGGCTATTTACTTTACAAGTCATTTCCCTTCGGCTATTTACTTTACAAGTCATTTCCCTTCGGTTATTTCCCTTCGGCAATTTCCCTTCGGCATTGTCTTTTAAATTCGGGTTTTCCCTTTGGAGTTGCGTGAGTTTGCATTGCATCTACGCCATACCACGAGGTAGGACGCATATTGCATCAAAGCAAACCCTGTACTCCCGCTCAAAATTCGCCCCATGTAGTGGAGTGTTCATAACACACACCTAGGTGGCCCATAAAGGGATAAAAAGGAAGACTTAGGCACGTGCAAATCCACGTGATCTAAAATCTGAAAATCATACAAAAACAACCCGAATCAATCGTGCAAATATGCCAAGACTTAGGCTATTTCGATGCATGCACATCGTGCCTAAGTAGATTAAAATTTGAAAGACTTAGGGTCGTCCAACCCTTACAAAATCAAAATCGCCCAAATGCATGGTTTTCAAAAGGTTTTAAAACACTTTTTCATTCAAAATATATTTTGAGTTAAACTTGTTTCAAAACGAAGTCTCCAAGCGTACAGACTGACCCTTGCGCATCGGTGCAAGAAGGTTTGCGACGTAAAAATCCCGCTTGCCTACAATCGCCTTTCAAAAGTCAGATTATTTTCAAAACATACTTTGCTAGTTAAAGTAAACTAGCTGGCACACCCATAAAGCGAATGTAGATTGCGAAAAGGTTCACTTTAGGCCTAAGAACCCGTAAGTGAAATTTTTCGGTGTCTACGGGGGCAAAACCCCAAAAGATCGCCAATGTCCAGGTAGATCCAAGACTGGCAAGCACTTCAAAGAATTTTGAGAGTTTCGAAAATAGAAAAGACAAAAAAATACAAAAACCATTTGAAAAACAGGAGTACACTCCGCTGGGGCAACCTGTGTCTTAGGTCCTAGACCTCCTACTCGCCCAAGGCATGATCGAACTCCCTGAAATCCCCGAGGGAATCACTTCCAAAGGGAGGTTTTTGAATCGATTCTGCAAGTATCATCGGCTCAAAGGCCATGATACAAAGCAGTGTTTTTCCCTCCTAAACCAAATCGAGAACTTGATAGCAGAGGGCCGGCTTCAGGTCACTGAGGAACCAGAGCCTGCCCAAGCTATTTTCAAAGAATCCTTCCCCAATCATGCAAGTACCAGTGGGAAGGGCAAAGAGGCATGTGCTCTCACAATTTCGAAGAGTCTAGCGCGTACAAATGAGTCTGGTTTTTCTACTTATGCATCTACACTCGTCCTTCGTAGGAAACCTACCCAAGTAGTGATTCGGGGACCACCAAGAGTTCCGTCCCCAATTAAACCAGTTTTGAAAATTCAAGGTGCTCCAAAACATTCGATTAAAGCCATGTTAGGTGCGAATCCTAGGTTGATCGTGGGGGAGGTAACAAGATCCGAAAAAATCTATCAACCCCCACATCTGCAAAAAGCTAAAAAAGTGGTCAGTGTGCCTGGCCCTTCAAAAGCGTGTATTCCTGGAGTTCTGCCCAAAACGGACAAAGGAAAAGTCATTTTGAACTTATATGATTTCGAAAACTATCTTTCAAAGATTCCCATTAACATGTCCATCCTAGAGCTGATACAAACCTCGCCTAGGCATAGACTCATGTTAGAGAAAATTCTAGAAAGAGCTAAGGTTAGTTCAGACATAACCCTAGAATCCTTGTCCAATCAAGTGGCGTCCATAGGTGCAAAAACACCTATCATGTTTTCGGAAGAGGATCTCGAAAGACCCTATGAATCCCATAATCAGGCCCTACACATCGAGGTGGTATTGAATCACCACTCTCTGGATAGGTGCCTAGTTGATGGAGGAGGAGGGCTCAACATCCTTCCACTTCACATAGCATATCAGATTGGAGTCACCTTGACTTCCACGAATCCAAGCCCCATCGTAATCACTGGATACGATGGAAATGCGTCTAGACCTTTAGGATCCATCGAACTCCCCATGGAAACGGGAGGGATAGCTCACGTGGGGGTATTCCATGTTTTGGACATCCACCCCCACTACAACCTACTGCCGGGAAGGCCTTGGATACACAGCCTGCATGCTGTGCCGTCCACCTTCCATAGGTGTGTCAAAATCCCTTTTGAAAATCAAGTCATTGTGATCCTAAGTAAGAGTCATCCACAGCTTCAGGGGATCCAGAATTCCCCATGTTTTTCAAGTTCCCAGGCCTACGAGGCCAACTCAGGGCAAATCATGGTCGAGCCACCAAATCTCACCCTTCAGATACCTAGGAAGGTTGTATATATCCAGGGGTCGCCCAAGGCTGGCCCACTCAAAATGTTAACCATCCCAAAAAAATCCAAGCGTCAACTATTTCCAAAACCCCTAGACAGAAAGCCTTATGTGCATAACATGGATGATAGCAAGTTCCAGGACCACGAATTATATGAAAACTTTTCCAAAAACAAAAAATCGTGGAACATGTTATTGAACATGGGGTATATGCCATACAAGAGTCTAGGGGCACAAAACCAGGGTCTCGTAGAACCCATATTGCCCAAGGCCAACCAAAGCCGACACGGGATCGGCTATACTCCCATAATACCACCAGAACCACCCCCTGTGACCACCTGGGACAAGGGTGCCCTGGAGCCTACCCAAGCAGAAACCTACGATTTAGACCTCTTGTTTAAAGTCTAACTAGTGGCGTTTTTCTTTGTAGGTATGATGGAAGATCCCTCAATCAAAAACCCAAAAATATTTGAAAAACTCGAAATTCAAAAAATTGAAAAATCCCAAAAACCAAAAACATTTGAAAAATATCAAAAACTCGAAAAAAGAGTTGTTTGTGTAGTTCCCAAAGTTCTTTCCTTACAAAAATCCAAAAAAATTGAAAATTTGCAAAATACCAAAAACAAAATCCTATATTTAGCAGCTCCTAGTAAAGGTTTCGAAAAAGCAAAGGATTTCGAAAAGAAAGTCCTCTTCATAAGAGGACCAAAATCTTCAAAACCTGCAGAAAATCCAAAACAAAAACCAGGCATTTGCGAAAACTGTGCGTCAAGTCCAAATTCCCTAGGATTTAGAAGTCTTGAGAATGATCAAAGCCCAGAAATGGATTCCCTCGAGGAAGATCCTACTTCTGAGCTCCCAAAATTTCATAAAATTCTCGATTTTGAAAAACCTTCGAAATCAGTAGGAGGGAATTTTATAGAGATAAACTTAGGGAGTGATTCAAAGCCCAAACTCATTAAGGTAGGCGCATGTTTGCATGAGCATGAAAGAGCATCATTCATTGCATTTTTGAAAACCTACGTTGATGTGTTTGCATGGATGTATGAAGACATGCCGGGTATAGACCCGAATGTTGTAGAACATTGTCTTCCCTTAGATTCAGATGCAAAACCCGTAAAACAAAAGCTTAGGAAGATACATCCGAATGTGCATTCACAAGTCAAAGAGGGTTTAAAAGATTTGTTAAAAGCCGGATTTATAAAACTCATTGAGTATTCTGATTGGTTGTCCAATATAGTTGTTCGAAAAACCAGTGGGAAAATTCGGATATGCATCGATTTCAGAAACCTGAATAAAGCCACACCAAAAGATAATTTCCCTTTACCAAACATTGATTTGATAGTCGATAGTACTGCAGATCATGAAATGTTTTCATTCGTGGATGGCTATTCAGGATATAACCAAATCAAACTAAGCCCACGAGATCAGGCTAAGACCGCTTTCACAACCCCATAGGGCACGTATTGCTATACAGTCATGCCCTTTGGTTTGAAAAATGTTGGTGCCACATACCAGAGAGCTATGACCTCGATCTTTCATGATCAAATTCATGAGCTCGTAGAGGTATATATAGATGATCTCCTGGCTAAGTCAAGAACTCGATGCACTCATCTCGAATGTTTGCAAAAGATTTTCGAAAGGCTTAGACTTTACAACGTAAAGCTAAACCCTCAAAAGTGCGTATTCGGTGTAGAATCCGGTAAGCTTTTAGGATTTATGGTAAGCCAAAGGGGCATAGAAGTCGACCCCTCTAAGTGTCGAGTCATCATAGACATGGGTCCACCCTCCAATCTCATGCAAATTCGTAGCCTCCAAGGTCGCCTACAGTCCATTCACATGTTTATTTCAAACTGGCAACTAGATGCGAACCCTTCAACAAGTTGTTGAGAAAGGGCACGAAATTTTTATGAGATGACGAGTGCCAAAAATCGTTTGAAAGATTAAAGGCGTACTTAGTTAACCCCCCTGTTTTAAACCCTCCAAAGCAAGGAAAACCTCTTCTACTTTACATTTCTGTGCATGCGAATGCCTTGGGGGCTCTGTTAGCTCAGTACGAGGATGACACTCACAAGGAATATGCCATATACTATCTTTCGAAAACTCTCCTGGCTTACGAAAGGAATTATTAGGCCATGGAGAAGATGTGCTTGCCCTAGTTTGGGCCTGCCAGAAATTTCGACACTATTTCCTAGATCATGAGATCTGGATAGTGTCCAAGCTTGACCCAATCAAGCACTTATTCGAAAAACCCATTCTCACAGGTAGATTGGGCAAATGGCAACTCCTTCTAATGGAGTATGATTTGAAATACCATCACCAGGTCTCCATTAAGGGGCAAGCCCTAGCAGACTACGTGGTTGAGTTCCCCCTAGAAGATGCGTATCCCACACTCAATGAAATGCCTGATGAAGGCATATTGCAAAACCATTTTCAAAACCACATTTTGGCAAACTCTTTCGAAAACCAATTGTAGAAGATGCACTTCGACGGGGCACGAAACCCACGAGGGGCTAGTGCCGGGATCATCCTCATATCCCCTGAAAAGGGAGAGATCCCCATAGCAATTCGCCTAGATTTCGAATGTTCCAACAATATAGTTGAGTATGAAGCACTCATACAAGGTTTAAAAGTTTCGAAAACTCTAGGGGCATCATGCATCGAGGTCTTTGGAGATTGACTCCTTGTTATAAACCAAGTTTTAAAAATTTGGCAAGTTCGAAATGAAAAACTGCTTCCATATCACGAGTTGGCCACTCGATTGGTCGAGTCGTTCCAATCGTGTACTCTCACACACGTAGGAAGAGAGGATAATGGCGTTGCTGATGCCCTCTCATCCTTGGGTTTAGCCCTAAGGGTCGATACCACTTCGGGAACCAGACCCCTTGAAATATGGCACTCACCCACTCCTTCCATACACGATTTGCAAATTTGCCAAAATAACCCTGATTCTGATGAAAAACCTTGGTTTTATGACATAAAGTATTTTTTAGAAAATGGGGGATTCACTGAAGATGCCACATCTAAAGATAAGGCATTCATCTGAAAAATTTCTACCCGATACACGATTTTGGGTGGGGTTTTGTACAAAAAGAGTTTTACCGGCATCTTACTAAGATGTGTCGACCTAGAGGAGGCTAGGATTGTTATGCACGAATTCCACGATGGAGAATGTGGAGGTCATGTCAATGCCAACATGATGGCGATGAAAATACTTAGAGCGGGTTATTTTTGGTCCACCCTTAGAAAAGATTGCCATGATCATGTTAGGAAGTGTCACCCATGTCAAGTGCATGGTCACGCCATTCATATCCCCTCATCATCATTGCATTCCGTGGTCAGCCCCTGGCCATTCACCATGTGGGCGTTTGATATCGTAGGACCAATTTTTCCAAAGGCCTTGAATGGACACAGGTTCATTTTAGCAGCCACTGAGTATTTTTCCAAGTGGGTCGAAGCCACCTCCCTGACCAATGTCCAGGGGCAACATGTGGTGGCTTTCATTAGGAAAAACATCTTGGCTCGATTTGGAGTTCCAAGAGATCTTGTGTCTGATAATGGCACCCCATTCAAAAACGAGCGGATGGTCAAACTGTGCAACAAGTATGGCATAAATCATCACTTCTCGTCGCCTTACTACCCTCAAGGCAACGGCCAAGCCGAAGCCACCAACAAGACTCTCATCAACATTGTTGAGAAAACCTTAGAGAAAGGTAGAACATGGCATGAGAAGCTGGATGAAGCCTTATGGGCTTATAGGACTTCCATTTGCACTCCCACAAATGCCACGCCCTTCGAGTTGGTTTACGGCACAAACGCTATTCTCCCCATTCATACACGTCTGCATTCATTTCATACATCCATTGCACTCGACCTCCCCCTAGAGACACTTCAGCATGCTAGGATGGCCAAACTAGATCTGTTAGATGAGAGGCGACTCCTTGCTATAGATCATGCTCACGCATACTGGCAAAGGATCGCCCGACATTATGAGAAACATATGAAACCTCGCCACTTCAAAGTGGGAGAGCTCGTTTTGAAAATCATCCACCATCGTGGCTCACATCCACTTGGAAAGTGGCGGCCCAAGTGGGATGGCCCTTACGTCGTGCGTGGAACCACCACGAACAATTCTTATTGGTTAACCGATGTCGAAGGTAGGAATTTAGCGGATCCTATCAATATTCAGTATTTGAAGAAGTACCACGTATAGGTTCCGAGTTAAATTCCCATTTGCAAAAATATTTTAGGGAAATCTGCTTTGAAATTTCAAAACCAAGGATTAAAGGTGAGTTGTGTGACCCTGAATGAGAGAATCGACATTTTTGTGAAAAAGTGGAGCTTTCCAAATGCATGGTTACATTTCAAAATCCTTCTTCTTACAAAGAAAGGCTTAATTCAATATAGCAAGATACTTTCAAGTTGTACGTGCTATTTCTAAATAGGCTGATCTGAAATGGATCGAGTATGACCTTGGGATAAGTCCTCCCCTCTTCTCTTCTCCTTCCAAAAGGAAAACTTGGCCAAAACAAAGGGAAATCCCTGCCAAAATCTCTTTCCCAAAGAAAGAAACTTGAGTCAAAAGCAAGAAAAAAAAAATCGATTCTTCCATGGAAAAGAGGGATTAAAGAAAAAATACTCCCAAAGGGAGACCCTCTATGAAAAAAAAAGAAAGAAAAAGGCCAAAAAGCTCAAAAGGAGCAGTTTTCCGCTTTCTTTGCCTCAAACCACGGGACACTTCAGAAGGGACCGTGGTACTTCTTTCCCATCCCTACAACTTATCCCGAGCGAAACATGGTTCATTTCAGGGAATCCTAAAGTAAAAATAGGATTTACTTACTTGAATTTCATCTTGTTTGAGAATACGACGTTTTGAGTAAGGCGTAGGAATTTTGAAGTGTGGCTTGTTTTCTCATAAAACCTCTGCTAGATTAGCAAGTGTCGAGACTCAAGTAAAGGCAAACACAAGGAGCTAAAGGTCCTTGGGATCGATGGTTCAGAAAAGTTTTCCCTCTTAAAACGAATTTCAAAAACTCGAACATCGAGCATACGTAAGGCCTGCTCACTTGGAGCAGCAGGTCTTCATAAAGTCTCAAAAGTTCGACCATAGAATCTGGTCTCTGAGTGGTCGCCCTTTCTAACACCTCATCCGTGTCATGCACTTTGCATTTCCATGCATGAACACCTCATACATGATCTCCATTTAGGGCTAGATCCATAGAAAGTCCCCTTTGGCGAAAAATCCCCTCCTATCGGGCTTAAAAGAAAACATTTTTCTCAAATATCGGGACGATCCCATATTCTCAAGATCAAATCCGGGGAGAAAACAAATAGGAGTGTTATCTTCTTCGCCATTATCCAAATCAATTTGGATAATGACAAAGAGGGGCATCTATAAACACCCCAAAATTCGAAAATGTTGCAAAAACCAAATGCCTGGTTCGAAAATAAGCTCAAAAAGCCAAGTTCAGAATTTTCAAAAACCCAGGAGCTCAAATACTTCAAACCTCCGTTTTCCAACCCTGTTTAAAACATGAAATTCTCAAAAGTGGACGAAAGTCTCATTTTCTGTAAAAGCCCAGACGAACAGGTGAAGCCTGGCTCAAAGTAGCAGCAAAAGAGATTCAAAAATTCAAAGATCAAGCCCAGCCCGATGAAAAGCAGATTTCAAAGACAAAAGAGGAGCCCAAGCCACAAATAGACTTCAAGCCGGAAGCATCGGAGGCCAAGCCAACAAGTACCCCTAAAATCACAAGCAATTCAAATAAAAAACAAGAAGAATCAGTTGAAATAGAGTCCGAAAAGGTGAAAAAGATCTCGAACGACGAAATTGGGAAAAACCCATCATAAGACGGAGCGTTGATGAACTCAAGGTCTGCACAAAGCGTCCAGCTTGAAACGCCAGGAAGGACGGAAGAAGGGAAAAATTTAGATCGAATCTAGATCCAAATATCCAGATCCATATCCAAACAAGACTTGGATTGGATCCGGATTTCAGAACCAATCCAGGATCCATATCCAACTTCAAAGTCTATAAAAGGATGTGAGAGGCTGGTTGGCCAAGGATTGCAAATTTTTTTCACGCATGTTCACTTGGGTAGGAGAGAGAGAGAGAGAGGGGAAAGGTCAACAAAAGGGGTTGGTTTCCCCCCTTTGCTTTTTGTAAAAGGTGGGCTGGTATTGTGAGCTAAAGGGGTTCTTCATTTCACGCCAAAGGGATTGGTTGCTGCTCAAGGAGATCCGGCAACATTGGATGGTCCACCCCTTGTGAAGATTTGTTGCATGGAAACCAAGCAAACCATGGCTAAGGTGAGTCCCTAGAACCCACCTAAACCGTCTCTCCCCTTTGTCTCTCTAAACCACCTAACATCATTGCTAAAATCCAGCAAGTTTCAACCAAACAAGGGCTGGCCGAATCTTGCTAAAATCAAAACCTAGTTCTACCCAAGACCATCCCCACCTAAGCCCATACTAAGCTCGGCCAATAGCTGGCCGAGCTCACCCTATGTTTGTCCTATTGAGTCCCTAAATCCTAACCAAGACTAACCCCCAAAGCTGCCCAGCTTGTTTGGTGTTTTGGGGATGATCCTAGGCGAAGTCCTAAGGAAAGGGTCTAAGGGTGCTCGACCAAAGGGTGGCCGAGTTGGGTAGCTAATGGCCGAGCTTGGTTGATGTTGTGTGGGTGATCTTAGGTGAGATCCTAAGGAAAAGGGGCTCGGCCAAAGGGTGGCCGAGCTGGGTAGGTTTAGGAGTTTGTCTTAGGTAGAAACTAGGGGGAGATCCTAAAGGGATGGCTCAGCCAATGGTGGCCGAGCTGGGCAGTTCTTGGAATTAGTTTTGCTTAGGATTTAGGGTGAGGTTCCAAAGGGAATGGCTCGGCCAATGGTGGACGAGCTGGGCAGTACTTGGAATTAGTTTTGGTTAGGATTTAGGGTGAGGTTCCAAAGGGAATGGCTCGGCCAATGGTGGCACTTGGCCGAGCATTCCTTTAGGACCCTTCCCAAATTCGCCCATGGATCATCACCCAACTCAGACCCTAGCTGGTCGAGTATCACCTTAGGACTTGGACTCAAACCCTACCTAAGCCCTTCACCTTAGAGCCGGCCTTAGATCCCCTACACCTTGTCTTAGATTTGCTCGAGTCCTACCCAAAAACCATAGAACCTTCGCATGTTGACATAGCCTAGGTCACGAACTAGGATCCAAAAACCCCACGCAGCTGATCGGTTCGCAGCGAGAGGTCCATCCAATGGCTATATCCAAGGTCGGATCTCATTGATAAAGAAAGCCCAAGCAGACGACGTGTAAGTGTTCGAATCTGGTCTTTTACATTGTTTCAAGTTCAATTAAATTCGATATGGGGTTGTAATAATGGAGCGGAGTCTTCCCCCCGAGATGTAATATTGTTGTTTGAAACACGAATCACACACGTACACTCGAGCCTTTCCGCTCTTATCTGCACACTTTTGCACACAAACGGGCCTCAACAGCCCATAGGATATAGCTCTATTTATATACATTCAGCTGGGTTTTAAGGTTCAAGTCGTGTGAGTTGTCTTTCAATTTATACACTCAAAGCACTCACTCACATTGAGCCTTTCCGCTCTTACGTATATATACGTATTTCCCTTTCAGTTGGGTTTTAAATTCAAGTTGCATGAGTTGCCTTTCAATTTATACACTCAAAGCACTCACTCACATTGAGCCTTCTCGCTCTTAAGATATAGCTATATATTTTCTTTTCGCATCTAAGATATAGCCATATTTTCCCTTCTGCAATTTCCCTACTGCTATGTCTTTAAATTCTGGGTTTTCCCTTCAAGTCTCTGTCCTACAAATTTTTCATGAATTTTAGAGGTATGTAAGGCACTCAAAATAATTCAGGAAATAAGTACTGAAAATAGAACCAATTTTTATTTTTCAGAACTTGTTGTTTTAAACTTGAAAACCAAGTGCACTAGTCTATTCTTGTCAACACCCGATTTTCACGTGAATTTGAAACATTACCTACTCATTTGGAATCCTTAAAGTGCTTAGGCTGACTCTTGAGCATCGGTTGAAGAAGGCCTAAAGCAAAAAGATCTCGGTTGGCCATAATCTCCAAGTCAGAATCACAATTTTGCTAGTTTTTGAAAACTAGCTGGCATGCTCGCACACGAAGTATTGTTCAAAGGATCGCTTCTAGTCTCTACATAGGCTTGGAGTGAAATTTTCATGTCTACACCGACCTAGTTTCACTCACCTTGGCCGACCTAGTTACATTCACCTTGGCCGAACCCACTTGGCTAATGTAAACACCCTAAAAAGTTTTAAATAGCATATGTAAGCATGCTCTCGAAATTTTGAAAATATGCTTGTTTTGAATCCCTAATTTAAATGAAACCCGTGAATTTTACAAAATCCCTAAAACAAAGATTTTGAAATCAAGTGTTTTTCAAAATTAAAGTTAAGGAATCAAATTTGGAAATTTGAAAATATGGAAAGGGATGAAAGCCAGGTCAAGCAAGGATAACAACGAATCGCCCCCACCGAATATTTAGGATGGGAGCGAGGATGAAGGCAACGGTCGAGTGAAGCTCGCATCAAGCAAGGACAGAGCATGCATGAACCAAGCCATGGAATAAGGAAAAATCAAAGACGTGGATCAAGCCAAGTCAAGACTTCACCAAGCATGGCACAAAGTTGCCCCAAGTTGAACTTAGCTAGGCTATTGTAAGCATGAAAATTTTCACTCCCGGTTTATGAGACCAGAAATGAACTTTTTCATGCCTAAGTAATTTTGCGAGCGTGCCAGCTAGCTTACTCCAACTAACGAAGGTTTTTTGAAAGATTTCTGACTTTCTGGCGATTGTGGGAAAGCGGGATCTTTTCGCTTAAACCTTCTTGAACCGATTCTCAAGGGTCAGTTTAAACGCTTAGAAACTTTGATTTTTCAAATCAAATATTAACTTTGAAAGATCAGTGTTTTATGAATTCGATGTATGCCTTCTTTGCAAATTTTATTACGACTGTTGGACGACCCTAAGTCTTTTGAGTTTTTATCTATTAAACCTGATATGTGTGTGAATATGTGGCCTATTTTCAACGCGGTTTAAGCGAGGATTCGGGGGCTTTTGAAAGCAAGCGAATGCAAGGATGCTGAAATCCTTTTCAGGTTTTGAAAGCGATGATGTGAGCTAGGCTCAAATTGAAAGTGCAACTCACACAACTTTCACTAATGTAAATACCTGAAATGTAAGGCAACTCGCACAACTTAAATATAAATCGACACAAAGGGAAATGCAACTCGACTTCCACTAAAGTAAACTCACATGACTTGAAAATATATAAATATGTTTTATCCTAAGAGCGAAAAGGCTCAATCTGTGTGAGTGTAAAGAGCGGAAAGGCTTGAGTGCTTGTGGGTGTTTCTCGTGTGAAATTTAAATGACAACTCACACAACTTAAAGTAAATCCACCTGAAATGAAATTGCAACTCACACAACTTTCACTAAAGTAAATATCCAAATTGAAGTATATACGTTTAGCTTAAGAGCGGAAAGGCTCAATGTGTGTGAGTGTGAAGAGCAGAAAGGCTCGAGTGGTTGTGGTTGTTCTTGTGTGAAATTGAAATTGCAACTCACATGACTTGAAATTAAATCCACCCGAAATGAAATTGCAACTCACACAACTTTCACTAAAGTAAATACCCAAATTGAAGTATATACGTTTAGCTTAAGAGCGGAAAGGCTCAATGTGTGTGCAATCATGTGCAATATAAGAGTGAAAAGGCTCAAGTGCAAGTGGGTGTCCTTTGTGTGCAGTTAAGAGCGAGAAGGCTCAAGTGCATGTGTGTGGTTCTGTTTCATACACAAATATTACATCTCGGGGGGAGACTTCACTCCATTATTACAACCCCGTTCTGAATTGAATTGAATTTAAACGAGTAATGTAAAACCGAATGTAAATGACACTTACAAGTGTTTGATTTTGCCTCTCGAGTCACTCGGGTCCATCCTTCGTTGCAGCCATGAGGTAAGTCCCTTCAAGTGGGTTCCAAGGGGTGCTTTGGGTGTCTTGGGTCTTGGTTGGGTTCGACCAAGGGGCTAAGTTGGTCGAGCCCTAGGTGGGTCTAGGTTTTGGTTTAGGAAGATGGGAATGAGCTAGGTGCAGCCAGCACCTAGCTTAGTTAGGGTTTAGAGGGGTCAGGTCGAGCCAATGGTGGCTCGAACCAAGGTAGGTCCTAGGGTGGCAAAAGGGGTAGGCCGAGTGATGTCTTGGCCTGATTTTGGGTCTAGCCAAGAGCTCGGTTTTGGACAAGAGATAGGCTAGCAAAGGGGCCGGCCAGGTGGTGTTTTGGGTCGAGTTTTAGCTAGGGTGTTTTGGGATAGGCCTAGGTCGGGTATGGGCCAGCAAGGGCAGGCCTTCGGGTATGTGGATGCAGGTTAGCCTAAGGGCTAGCCAGCAAGGTTTGGCCAAGTGCAAGGTGGGTGCACTTGGCTGGGTGTTTAGCTAGGTTAGGTGAGGAGTTAGGCCAGCGAAAGGTTGGCCGGTTTGGTGGGGTGTCGTGGCTTAGGGTAGGCCAACTAGGGCTGGTTTATAGCTAGGTTCAACTAGTGTGGGCTGGGGTAGCTAGGTTCAATTAGGTTTGTGGCAGGTCGAGCCAAGGTGTGGCCGAGTGGGGCTGGGTTTAGGTGGGTTTTAGGGCAAGTCGGTTCCAAGGTGTACAGTCGGCCAACCAATGGATTAGGTTGTTTTGAATGGGGTCGGTTTAGGGCAGCAATGGGACAGGTCGGTTTAGGGTATGGTTGGGTGTAAGGCTTAGTTAGGTTTGGTGGTGAGGTGTAGGTGTGTCAAGGTTTGTGCACGCCCAACAAGACTTGGCCGAGTGCAAGGTGCACTCTGCTGGGTTAGGGCGTAGGTTTGGTGGGGAGATAGGCCAGCCAAGGGCAGGCCGAGTGGTGGGCTTTGTGGGGGAGGTAGTGGCTGAGGTAGCTAGGTGTAAGCCACGAAAATTCTCACTCCTGGTTTTGAAGTCGGGAATGAACCTTTTTGAGTTTACATCGCTTTTAAGGGCGTGCCAGCTAGCTTGCTCAAGCTAGCAAAGTTTTTTAAGATATCTGATGTTTTAAAAGGTGATTGTGAGCAAGCGAGATCTTTTCACTTGAAACCTTCTTGAACCGGTGCTCAAGAGTCAGTTTAAGCGCTTAGAAAACCTTTGATCTTTCAAACAAACGTATACTTTTGAAAAGAAAAGTAAGTATTTCGGTGTTGTAGATGCACGAAAATCCCCGCCTCTCGCCTTTTTCAGGGCTCGGAGCGGATCCTCTCGTGGGTCTAAGGCCTATGTATGCAAACAGGGCGTGCCAGCTAGCTTACCTAAGCTAGCGAAGATATTTTTAACACTGACTTCTAAACGTGGCGACTGTGAGCAAGTAAGCTCTTGTCGTCGCAGACCTTCTTGCATCGATGCGCAAGGGTCAGTCTGTACGCTTTGCAAAAATCGAGTTTTGGAGAGAAAGTCTACGAAGCGGTTTGAGGTGTCTATTTCGGGTTTTTAAAATGCGATTGCATGTTTTAGATCACGTGGATTTGCACGTGCCTAAGTCTTTTCTTTTATCCCTTTTTGGGCCACCTAGTTTGTGTGTTATGAACACTCCACTACATGGGCGAATTCGAGCGGGGCTTGCTTCGATGCAATATGCGTCCTACCTCATGGTATGGCGTAGATGCAATGCAAACTCACGCTACTCCAAAGGGAAAACCCGAAATGTAAAGACAATACTGAAGGGAAATAACCGAAGGGAGATATGTATATAGAGTATGTATATGAGCCCTTACTCGGGTCTTGCAAATAAGAGCGAAGGCTCAATGTGGGTGCGTGCTTGAATTTGAAAGACTTACACACATGACATGAAATTAAACCCAAATATAAATTGCAGTATGGCCTTGACTAAGGTCTTGGGAGTAAGAGCGAAGGCTCAATGTGTGTGAGAGTGCTTGAATTGAAGTACTACACACACAACATAAATGAAACCCAAACATAACTGCAATAAGGCCTTTACTAAGGTCTTGGGAATAAGAGCGAAGGCTCAATGTGTGTGAGAGTGCTTGAATTGAAAGACTTACTCACACGACGTGAAATGAAACCCAAATAGTATAGGTCGGCCCTTACTTGGGTCTTTCAAATAAGAGCGAAAGCTCAATGTGTGTGAGAGTGCTTGAATTGAAAGACTTACTCACACGACATGAAATGAAACCCAAATAGTATAGGTCGGCCCTTACTTGGGTCTTTCAAAATAAGAGCGAAAGATCAATGTGTGTGAGTGCTTGAATTGAAAGACAACGCACCCAACTTAAGCAAAAACCCTTCGAAAATGAAAGTATATATATATACTTATGTATTAGGGGCTGATTAGGCCCGTGTGTGTTCAAAATCATGCACAACTAAGAGAGTGCACGTGTGTGGGTGTGCCAAGCCACGTTATTACAAGCGGGGGGAGACTATGCTCTGTTATTACAACCCCGTATCAAATTGAATCTCAAGCAAGTATACAACTAAAGACCGAGTTAGGCACTTACTAGTAGCTGGTCCGTAGAGGCCTTGCTTGAGCGTGGGCTTGGCCTTCGCCTTGGGCTGCAAACAGGAGCTCCGCGAGGGTGAATGACAAAGGGTGCTGGCCGGGTGCAAGTGGGGTGCGGGATGGGCGCCTCGAAGGTGGCCGGCTGCAAGTGGGTGTCGCCTTGATGTGGGGAATTAAAGGGGCTGGGCCAAGTGAATATGTGGGGTCACGAATGGAGAGTATAGAGTGTTAGGGAGTATGGACGTAAAGGGAGTTTAAGGGAAGGCCGAATGGGAGTCTTAGGGGAAAAGAGATGGCTGGCCAGGTGTAGTTAGGGTAGTTAGGTAGTGGCCGGTGGTTTAGGTTGTGATAGGTTCGGCTGAGTGAGAATGGTGGCAGCAAAGGGCTGATGTGTAGGTAAGGTGGTGGTATGGTGGGTGGCTAGGAGTGGAGAGGGAGTAGAGAAGGAGCTAGGTAGAGTGGGGGGTACTTACCGAATGGGGAGAAGGTGGTGCTCGGCTGGAAGGAAGATGGGCAGGCTGTGAAGCTCGGCCGGGAGGTGGTGGAGATGGCAGTGCAAGTGGTGATTGAATGGAGGGATGGTGGTGGTGCAGGCGGCGCAGGTGGAGCAGCTGGGGAAGTGGAGGAGGTGGAGCAGGTTCGGCTGGACTTGGGGAAGGAGAGGACCCGGTTGGGATCTAGGTGGGCTTTTAGATAGGAGAACCCGCCCCCAAGGGGGGGGGTTTATATAGGGATGGGTAGGTCGGTTAGGGCTGGGTTTGGGGTAGTGGTTAGGTGGTTTAGGTAGGGTGGTATGAAGATAAGGTGGGCTGGAAAGGGTAGGGCCGGATATTTTAAAAACTAGTGGTTTGGGTAGATTGTGGGCTAGGGGTGGTTTAGGGGTTTAGGGCTAGGTTAGGTGGTTGGGTTTTAGGGTGAGGTTTAGTGAGCTAGGTTAGGTGATTAGGCTAGGTTTAGGGAAATTAACCTAGGTTTAGGGAAGGATTAGGGAAGTGGGTTAGGTGATTAGGTTGGGATTAGGCTGGGATTAGGGAAGTGGGTTAGGTGATTAGGCTCAGATTAGGGGTGGATTAGGGTGGTAGGCTAGGATTAGGTGTTTAGGGTTAGGTTTAGGTGAGGGAGCTCCCTTTGCATGGCCCATAGACCTTAACCACCTCATGTTGGTGCAGCCCTAGGTTAGGTTTTGGCTAATTACAAGCTTAAACCCACTCAATTAGGCTAACCCACATGATTAACCCCAAACTTGACATACAAGTCAAGCTTAATTACAACACTCTTGATATTATCCATCCCCACTCTCTCTCATGCCCATGATCCCACGTGAAATTCAAGTGGGCCCCACCTCCATTTATGAGAAGGTGATGTGGGCCATGGATATGGATATTGGATTGGATCTCTGGATCCAAATCCAAATCCAAGTCCACACATAGGTTTGGATTGGGATCTGGATATATATGGTCCAGATCCAATCCAAACTGAACTCTGACTCCTTCGAGCTGGGTTTGAAACGGACGATTTGTGCGGGGCCTGACAGCATCAGTACTCCGTCTGCGTTGGGTCTTCGCCAACATGGTCGTCCGCCTCCGTTTCTGCCTTCTAGAGATGACTTCAAATGACATTTTGATAAGAACAGGGTCTTGGACGTTCGAGATCCTGGGGGTATGGATGTGATACAAGAGTTGCTGTGTAGGGCTTGACATGTGCTCCGGTTCCGGGCTCTCTTTGACATTGCTGGTCCTGTCTTGATTAGGCCAAGCTGCTTTGGGGTTTCAAAACTTGTTTTAAAAGGTTTTCAAAAGCTATATTATATATTTTTGAAATACAGAGTTTAAAACATATGTACAGGTGTAGACGCGCGAAAATCCCCGCCTCTTCGCCCCTTTCGTGGCTTGGAGTGGATCTTATCGTGCGTCTAAGGCCTATGTATACAAACAGGGCGTGCCAGCTAGCTTACTTAAGCTAGCGAAGATATATCAATACTGACTTCTAAACGTGGCGACTGTGAGCAAGTGAGCTCTTGTCGTCGCAGACCTTCTTGCACCGATGCGCAAGGGTCAGTCTGTACGCTTTTGCAAAAATCGAGTTTTTAGGGAGAAAGTCTACGAAACGGTTCGAGGTGTCTATTTCGGGTCTTTAAGATGCGATTGCATGTTTTAGATCACGTGGATTTGCACGTGCCTAAGTCTTTTCTTTTATCCCTTTTTGGGTCGCCTAGTTTGTGTGTTATGAACACTCCACTACATGGGCGAATTCGAGCGGGGGTTGCTTCGATGCAATATGCGTCCTACCTCGTGGTATGGCGTAGATGCAATGCAAACTCACGCTACTCCAAAGGGAAAACCCGAAATGTAAAGACAATGCTGAAGGGAAATAACAGAAGGGAAATAACCGAAGGGAAATAACCGAAGGGAAATAACCGAAGGGAAATAACCGAAGGGAAATACGTATATATCTTATGTATATGAGCCCTTACTCGGGTCTTGCAAATAAGAGCGAAGGCTCAATGTGGGTGCGTGCTTGAATTGAAAGACTTACACACACGACATGAAATTAAACCCAAATATAAATTGCAGTATGGCCTTGACTAAGGTCTTGGGAGTAAGAGCGAAGGCTCAATGTGTGTGAGAGTGCTTGAATTGAAGTACTACACACACGACATAAATGAAACCCAAATATAACTGCAATATGGCCTTGACTAAGGTCTTGGGAGTAAGAGCGAAGGCTCAATGTGTGTGAAAGTGCTTGAATTGAAAGACTACTCACACGACAAGAAATGAAACCCAAATAGTATAGGTCGGCCCTTACTTGGGTCTTTCAAATAAGAGCGAAAGCTCAATGTGTGTGAGAGTGTTTAAATTGAAAGACTTACTCACACGACATGAAATGAAACCCAAATAGTATAGGTCGGCCCTTACTTGGGTCTTTCAAATAAGAGCGAAAGCTCAATGTGTGTGAGAGTGTTTAAATTGAAAGACTTACTCACACGACATGAAATGAAACCCAAATAGTATAGGTCGGCCCTTACTTGGGTCTTTCAAATAAGAGCGAAAGCTCAATGTGTGTGAGAGTGTTTAAATTGAAAGACAACACACCCAACTTAAACAAAACCCTTCGGAAATGAAATATATACGTACACTTATATATTAGGGGCCGATTAGGCCCGTGTGTGTGCAAAATTGTGCACGACTAAGAGAGTGCACGTGTGTGGTTGTGCCAAGCCACGTTATTACAAGCGGGGGGAGACTATGCTCCGTTATTACAACCCCGTATCAAATTGAATTTCAAGCAAGTGTATGATAAAAGACCGAGTCTAGAAACTTACAAGTAGCTGGTCCGTAGAGGTCTTGCTTGAGCGTGGCCTTGGCTTTGGGCTGCAAATGGGAGCTCCGCGAAGGTGTGTGACCAAGAGTGCTGGCCGGCTGCAAATGGGGCGCGGATGGACGCCTCGAAGGGGACCGGTGGCAAGTGGGCGGCGCCTCCAAGTAGGGAGTTTAGAGTGGCTGACTAAGTGGGTCTTAGGGTCACTAGGTAAGTTAGGGACTTAGGGAAACTGGACCTAAAAGGTGAGCTAGTGGGAAGGCCAAAGAGGACGCCTAGGGGGAGGTCGGCCGAATGGGAGGTGGTGGCTGAGTAGTGGCCAGCCACTTGGGTTATCCTAGGTTCGGCTAGGCTTAGATGGTGGCGGCAAAGAGGTGGAACTAAGGGGAAGATGGGTGGCTAAGAGTGGAGAGGTGGTAGAGAGTGGTTTTGAGGGAATTAGGGGGACTTACCGAATGGGAAGGAGTGGCGGCCAAGGTGGCTGTCGGCTGGTGGAAGATGGGAGAAGGAGAGGGCCCGGCTGAGTGAGGTGGTGGCGTCCGGCTGGTGGGGCAGTGATGGTGGATGGAGGAGGGAGAGTGGCGGAGCAGGTGGCGGCTGGTGGGGCTGGAGCTGCTGGGAAGACGGGTGAGAGATGGGAGAGGAAGAGGGCCCGGCTGGGAGTGGAAAGTGGTTCCCACTTGGAAAACCCGCCCACAATGAGGGGGGTTTAAATAGGGGATGGGTAGGTCGGTTAGGGCTGGGTTGTGGGTAGTGGTTAGGTGGTTTAGGTAGGGTAGTATGTAGATAAGGTGGGCTGGATGGGGCTGGGCCAGATATTTTAAAACTAGGTGTTTGGGAAAATCGTGGGCTAAGGGTGGTTTAGGGCTAGGTTAGGTGGTTGGGTTTTAGGGTGAGGTTTAGTGAGCTAGGTTAGGTGGTTTAGGCTAGGTTTAGGCTAGGATTAGGGAAGTTAATCTAGGTTTAGGGAAGGATTAGGGGAGTGGGTTAGGTGATTAGGTTGGGATTAGGCCGGGATTAGGGAAGTGGGTTAGGTGATTAGGTTCAGATTAGGAGTGGATTAGGGGTTTAGGCTAGGTTTAGGCATTTTTGGCTAGGTTTAGGTGATGGAGCTCCCTTAGCATGGCCCATAGACCTTGATCACCCCATGTTGGTGCAGCCCTAGGTTAGGTTTTAGCTAATTACAAGCTTAAACCCACTCAATTAGGCTAAACCACAAGATTAAACCCAAACTTGACACACAAGTCAAGCTTAATACAACACTCTTGATATTTATCACCCCCACTCTCTCTCATGCCCAATATCCCACGTGAATTTCAAGTGGGCCCCACCTCCATTTATGAGAAGGTGATGTGGGCCATGGATATGGATATTGGATTGGATTTCTGGATCCAAATCCAAATCCAAATCCACATATGGGTTTGGACTGGAATCTGGATATATATGGTCCAGATCAATCCAAACTGAACTCTGACTCCTTCGAGCTGGGTTCGAAACGGACGATTCGTGCGGGGCCTGACAGCATCAGTACTCCGTCTGCATTGGGTCTTCGCCAACATAGTCGTCCGCCTCCGTTTCTGCCTTCTGGAGATGACTTCAAATGCTTTTTTGATAAGAACAGGGTCTTGGACGTTCGAGATCCTGGGGTGTGAATCAGATGCAAGAGTTGCTGTGCCGGGCTTGACAGGTGCTCCGGTTCCGGGCTCTTCTTGGCTCTCCTGGTCCTGTCTTGATCGAGCCAAGCCACTTCGGGGTTTCAAAACATGTTTTAAAAGGGTTTTCAAAAGCTATATCATATGTTTTTGAAAGATAAAGTTTAAAACATATATACAGGGTTTGTTTGGAAGGCTCCTGGGTTTCCAAACTCAAAATGGCCCTTTGGGGCTGCTTGTATAAAACCAGATTTGTTTAAGAAATTCGTGGGATTTCGGGGTGTTTACAGATGCCCCTCTTTGGCCTTGTCCAAATAGATTTGGATAAGGGCAAAGATGCCAAACACCCCTTTTAATGTCTCCCTAGATCTAGCCACGAAAAATATGGGATCGTCCCATTTTAGCAAAATCTCAATTTTACAAACTCTGGTAGGAGGAGATATCACGCCAAAGGGTTATACTATGGAATCCGGTCCTAAATGGGATCATGTTCATGCAAGTACCATGCGTGGAATGCAAATGACATGGGTGTGGTGCCAAGAGTGGCGACCTCCCAGAGACCAGGTGTGGTCGAACTCTAGAGACTTACAAGGCCTACTGCTTCAAGTGAGCAAAATCCTATGTTGTTCGATGTTCGGTTTTCAAAACTTATTTACAAAAGCTATTTACAAAAAGGGACAACTGTCTTGAGCCTCGATCCTAAGGATCTCGAGCTCTTCGCGCTTGCCCTTGTTTGAGTCTTAACACTCGCTTATCTAGCGGAGGTTTTATAAGAAAACAAGCCTCATTTCAAATTCCTACGCCTTACTCGAAAGGTCGAATTCTCAAACAAGATGAAATTCAAGTAAGTAAATCCTATTTTTACTTTAGGATTCCTCGAAATGAACCATGCTTTAGCTTGGGATAAGCCAGGGATGGGAAAGAGATACCACGGTCCCTTCTGAAGCGTCCCGTGGTTTAAGGCATAGAAGGCGGAAAACTGCTCTTTTTGAGCTTTTTGGCCTCTTTTTCCTTTTTTTTTTTTTTTTTCCGAGGGTCTCCCTTTGGGAGTATTTTTTCTTTAATCCCTCTTTTTATAAGAGAATCGATTTTTCTTTTTGAAGTCTGGTTTCTTCCTTTTGGAAAGAGACTTTAAATGGGAAATTCCCTTTTGATTTTGGGCCTTTGTTTTCCTTTTGGAAGGAGAAGAGAAGAGGGGAGGACTTATCCCAAGCCTACACTCGATCCATTCCAGATCAGCCTATTTAGAAATAGCACGTACTACTTGCAAGTATCTTGCTATGTTGAACTAGGCCTTTCTTTGTAAGAAGAAGGATTTTGAAATGCAACCACGATTTTGAAAACTCCACTCTTTCACAAGTGCGAATTCTCTCACTTGGGTTCACACGAGTTTGCTTTTGCACCTTATTCACATGTCTCAGGGCAGCTATCCCTCTAAAATTTTCAAAACTGGAATTTAATCCAGATCCTACACATGATACTTCTTTAAGTATTGAATATTGATAGGATCGGCTAAATTCCTACCTTCTACATCGATCAACCAATACGAATTGTTCGTAGTGGTTGCTCGTACAACATAGGGTCCATCCCAGTTGGGGCGCCACTTGCCTAGGGGGTGTGGGCCACGATGGTGGATGGTTTTCAAGACCAGATCTCCCACTTCAAAGTGGCGAGGTCTCATGTGTTTGCTATAATGTCGGGCTATCCTTTGCCGGTATGCACGAGCATGATCCATAGCAAGGAGTCGCCTCTCATCTAGCAAATCTAGTTCGGCCATCCTAGCATGCTGAAGCGTCTCTAGGGGGAGGTCGAGTGCAATGGATGTATGGAACGAATGCAGTTGGGTATGAATGGGAAGAATGGCGTTTGTGCCATAGACCAATTCGAATGGTGTGGCATTCGTGGGAGTCCGGATGGAAGTCCTATAAGCCCATAAGGCTTCATCCAGCTTCTCATGCCACCTCCTACCCTTCTCTAAGGTCTTCTCAATGATACCAATGAGAGTCTTGTTTGTGGCTTCGGCTTGGCCGTTGCCTTGAGGGTAGTAGGGCGAGGAGAAGTGGTGAGTTATGCCATACGTGTTGCACAACTTAACCATCCGCTCGTTCTTGAATGGGGTACCATTATCGGACACAAGGTCTCGTGGAACCCCAAATCGAGCCAAGATATTCCTCCGGATGAAAGCCACCACATGTTGCCCCATTACATTCGTTAGGGAAATGGCTTCCACCCACTTGGAGAAATACTCCGTGGCTGCTAAAATAAAACGATGCCCATTCGAGGCCTTTGGAAATATGGGGCCTACAATGTCAAACGCCCACATGGTAAATGGCCAGGGGCTGACCACGGAATGCAATGCAGATGAAGGGATATGAATGGCGTGCCCATGCACTTGACATGGATGACACTTCCTAACATGATCGTGACAATCCTTTTTCAGGGTGGACCAGAAATAACCCCCTCTAAGTATTTTCATCGCCATCATGTTGGCATTAACATGACCTCCACATTCTCCATCGTGGAACTCGTGCATCACTATCCTAGCCTCCTCTAGGTCGATACATCTAAGCAGAATGCCGGTAAAACTCTTTTTGTATAAGACCCCACCCAGAATGGTGTATCGGGTCGAAATCTTACGAATGAATGCCCTATCTTTGGATGTGGCATCCTCGGTGAATCCCCCATTTTCTAAAAATTGTTTTATGTCATAGAACCAGGGCTTTTCAATAGACTCTGGGTTGTTTTGGCAAATATCCAAGTCGTGTGTGGATGGATGGGGCGCATGCCATATTTCCAAAGATCTGGTCCCTGAAATGGGATCGACCTTCAGGGCTGAACCCAAGGAAGAGAGGGCATCGGCGATGCCATTGTCCTCTCTTCCCACGTGTGTGAGCTTACACGACTGGAAGGATTGGACCAATCGAGTGGCCAACTCGTGATATGGAAGTAGTTTTTCATTACGTACTTGCCAAATTTTTAAAACCTGGTTTATGACAAGGAGCGAATCTCCAAAGACCTCGATGCATGATGCCCCTAGAGTTTTCGAAATCCTTAAGCCTTGTATGAGTGCTTCATACTCAGCTACGTTGTTGGAACATTCGAAATCTAAGCGGACTGCTATGGGAATCTCGCCCTTTTCAGGGGAGATTAGGATGATCCCGGCACCAGCCCCTCGTTGGTTTCGTGCCCCGTCGAAGTGCATCGTCCACACTTGGTTTTCGAAAGAATTTGCCAAAATGTGGTTTTGAAAATGGTTTTGCAATATGCCTTCATCAGGCATTTCGACAAGAGTGGGATATGTGTCCTCCAAGGGGAAGTCAGCCACGTAATCTGCTAGGGCTTGCCCCTTAACGGAGATCTGGTGATGGTATTTTAGATCATACTCCATTAGAAGGAGTTGCCATTTGCCCAATCTACCTGTGAGAATGGGTTTTTCGAACAAGTGCTTGATTGGATCAAGCTTGGACACTATCCAGATCTCATGATCTAGGAAGTAGTGTCTGAATTTCTGGCAGGCCCAGACTAGGGCCAAGCACGTTTTCTCCATGGCTTGATAATTTCGTTCATATGCCAAGAGAGTTTTCGAAATATAGTAGATGGCATACTCCTTATGGGTGTCATCCTCGTATTGAGCCAACAGGGCTCCTAAAGCGTTTTCATGCACGGAGATGTATAATAAAAGCGGTTTTCCTTGCTTTGGAGGATTCAAAACGGGGGGATTAACCAAGTATGCCTTTAGTCTCTCGAAGGACTTTCGGCATTCGTCATCCCATAAGAATTTCGTACCCTTCCTCAATAGTTTGTTGAAGGGTTCGCATCTAGTTGCCAGATTCGATATGAATCGGCGCACAGATTGTAATCGACCCTGGAGGCTACGGACTTGGGTGAGATTGGAGGGTGGAGCCATGTCTATGATGGCTCGACACTTAGAGGGGTCGACTTCTATTCCCCTTTGGCTCACCATAAAGCCTAGAAGCTTTCCTGATTCTACCCCGAACACACATTTTTGAGGGTTTAGCTTTACTTTGTAAAGCCTAAGCCTTTCGAAGATTTTTTGTAAACATTCGATATGGGTGCATCGGGTTTTGGATTTCGCCAAGAGATCATCTACATACACTTCTACAAGCTCGTGAATTTGATCATGGAAGATCGTGTTCATGGCTCGTTGGTATGTTGCGCCGGCATTTTTCAAACCAAAGGGCATGACTGTATAGCAGTACGTGCCCCATGGGGTTGTGAAGGCGGTCTTACCCTGATCTCGTGGGCTTAGTTTGATTTGATTATAGCCTGAATAGCCATCCATAAATGAAAACATTTCATGATTTGCAGTACTATCGACTATCAAATCTATGTTTGGTAAAGGATAATTATCCTTTGGAGTGGCCTTATTCAGGTTTCTGAAATCGATGCATATTCGAATTTTCCCATTGGTTTTTCGAACTACAACGATATTTGACAACCAATCAGAATACGCAATGGGTTTTATAAATCCGGCTTTTAGCAGATCTTCTAAACCCTCTTTGACTTGCGTGTGTACATTCGGGTGTATTTTCCTAAGCTTCTGCTTTATTGGTTTTACACCTATATCTAAGGGAAGACGATGCTCGACTATGCTGGGATCTATGCCCGGCATATCTTCATACGTCCATGCAAACACATCTAAATAGGTTCGTAGAAATGCAATGAATGCTAACTTTTCAGTTTCATGCAAGCATGCGCCTATTTTGATGGTTTTGGGATTGGAATCATCCCCTAGGTTCACCTCTATGAAATCTCCTCCTACTGATTGGGAAGGTCTTTCAAAATCGAGAATTCTATGAAATTCTGGGAGCTCAGAAGTGGGATCTTCCTCAGGGGGATCCACTTCTGGGCTTCGATCATTCTCGTGGACTTTAGACCCGAGGGAACTTGATGCGTGGTTTTCAAAATAACCTGGTTTTGTACTTAGATTTTTAAGTGATTTCGAAATTTTTGGTCTGGCTATGCAGACGATGTTTCTTTCGAAATCCTTTTCTTTCGCCAAAGTTAAACCAGGAGCAGCTATGTACAAAATCTTTTTGGTATTTTCCAAATTTTCGATTTTTTTGGGTTTTTGTAAAACAAGAACTTTGGGAACTATACAAAGCACATTTTTTTCGAGTTTTTGCTTTTCCATTGTTTTTGGTTTTTCTTGTTTTTCGATTTTTTTTCG
The DNA here is from genome assembly GCA_036023115.1 of Brasenia schreberi. Classification (NCBI taxonomy): domain Eukaryota; kingdom Viridiplantae; phylum Streptophyta; class Magnoliopsida; order Nymphaeales; family Cabombaceae; genus Brasenia; species Brasenia schreberi. The sequence goes on along the minus strand of JAYKKT010000045.1, from coordinate 7,195,247 downwards.
ATTTTTAAGTTTTCAAATGTTTTTGGTATTTTTAGAAAAAGGGATCTTCCGTCATACCTACAAAGGGAAAACACTATGGGTTAGACTCGGAATAGGAGGTCTAAACCATAGGTCTCTTCTAAGACAGGCTCCGGGGCACCCTTGACCCAGGTGGTCACAGGGGGTGGCTCCGGCGGTGTCGGGGAGTATAGCCGATCCCGTATCGGCTTGGGTTGGCCCTAGGAAGGATGGGCTCTAGGAGACCCTGGTTTTGTGCCCCTAGACTCTTGTAGGGCGTGTAGCCCATGTTCAATAACATGTTCCACGACCTTTTGTTTTTTGAAAAGATGGGATATTAGTCGTGGTCCTGGAACATGCTATCGTCCATATTAGGCTCGTAGGGCCTTTTGTCCAGGGGTTTTGGAAATAGGGAACGCTTGGGTTTTCCTAGGAGGATTAGAGTCGGGAGGGGGCCTGCTTTGGGCGGCCCCTTCACACATACAACCTTCCTAGGGTTGTTCAACACGAGCCGAGGTGGCTCAACCATAATTTGCCCCAGGTTAGCCTCATGGGCCTGGGAGCTCGATAAACAAGGGGAGTTTATGATCCCCTGAAGTTGTGGGTGACTCTCACCTAGGATCACTACGACTTGGTCCCTAAAAGGGATCTTGACACACCTGTGGAAGGTGGATGGCACAGCGCACAAACTGTGTATCCAGGGTCTTCCCAGCAACAGGTTATAATGGGGGTGGATGTCCAAGACATGGAACACCCCCGTGTGTTCGATCCCTCCCGTTTCCATTGGGAGTTCGATGGATCCTAAAGGCCTAGACGCATTCCCATCGTATCCAGTGATAACGATGGGGCTTGGGTTCACTGAAGTCAAGGTGACTCCAATTTTATACGCCACGTGAAGTGGAAGGATGTTGAGCCCTCCTCCACCATCGACTAGGCACCTATCCAGAGAGTGGTTGTTTAGAACCACCTCGATATGCAGGGCCTGGTTATGGGTTTCGTAGGGTCTATCTACATCATCTTCCGAAAAGGTGATGGGCGATTTTGCTCCTAACAAAGCCACTTGGGCAGACAAGGACTCCGGACTTATGTTCGAATCAACCTTGGCCCTTTCTAGAATTTTCTCTAAGACAAGTCTATGCCTAGGCGAGGTTTTGATAAGCTCTAGGATAGACATGTGAATAGGAATCTTTGAAAGGTGGTTTTCGAAATCATAAGGATTTAGGATGATTTTGTCCTTATCTGCTTTTGGCGGACCACTAGGGATACATGCTTTTGAGGGGCCAGGCACACTGACCACCTTTTGAGCACCTTAAAGGTGCGGGAGTTGGTAGATCCTCCCGGATCTAGTGACTTCCCCCACGACCAGCCTAGGGTTCGCGCTAAACTTGGCTCTAAGGATGAGCTGAGGAGAACCTTGGATTTTCAAAACTGGTTTTGCCGGGGTTTCCACTTTTGATGGTCCCCGAGTGACGACTTGGGCGGGCCTCTTGTATAGTACAAGGATGGGCGCACAAGCAGGTCGACCAGGTTCGGGCTTTCGCGCTAGTTCCTTGGAAATGGTGAGGGTACATACCTCCTTTCCTTTCCCACTGCCACTGGCGTGCTTGGGAAAGGGTTCCTTGAAGATAGCTTGAGGTGGCTCAGATTCCGCAGTGACCTGGAGCCGGCCCTCCGCTATTAAGTTCTCAATTTTATTTAGAAGAGAGAAGCACCGTTTGGTATCATGGCCTTTGAGCCGATGATACTTGCAAAACCGGTTTAAATACCCCCCTTTGGACGTGACTCCTTCGGGGATTTCAGGGAGTTCGATCATGCCCTGGGCAAGTAGGAGGTCTAGGACCTCCGACACAGGTTGCCCCAGCGGAGTGTACTCCCGTTTTTCAATTGGTTTTGAAAAATTGCGTTCTCTCTTATTTTCTATTTTTTCGAAATTTTTAGAAGTGCCCGCCATGCCTGGATCCACTCGGACATTGGCGATTTTATGGGGCTTTGCCCCTTTGTCCGTTGTGGGCAGCCCATATGCCATGGGCTTTTCCACACGTGTTTTGGGAACGGCACTTCCTTTCCATAAGTGGTCGTATGTCCCTTTTCGCAAGTTGGTTTCGAAAAGGGAGGCTTTTTGATCAACTTATGGAAAGTTGAAATCTCATGGAGCGAGAGAAGGGTTTTTAACTCGCTTTTAAAATTATCCAGGATGAGCATTACTGCGCATCCTTCGGATATAGGCTCTCGCACTTGGCCTAAAAGAGACCTCCATCTTATAATGAAGGCATGCACGTCTTCGTTCATGCCTTGCTTTGTATCCCTTAAAGTATTCAGGGTTGGCGTGACTTCCACGTTGTGTGCAAATCTTTGCATGAAGCAGTTCGCTAACTCTTCAAAAGTAGCGAACTGGCTTAAGTCGTAGGAAGCCAGCCATTTGGCAGCTGTGCCTTTAAGGGATAGAGGGAACCAATACACCCATTTCATCGAGTCCTTTTTCTTTTTATGGGCTCGACGTGAGAAAAGCTGCAAGTGAGACCTAGGGTCTCCCATGCCATCATACCGATGGAAGTTCGGTATTTCATCGTTACTGTCTGTTTCGTAATCCATAGGAAGGAAATCAGACAGGGCGTAGCTTCTTTTCTCTTTATTTTGCCCTTTCAGCAGCTGCTGTAGGGCTTTACGGTCCTTTTGTGTGAAGGACTCGTGGTATTGGTTGCCTTCCATTACGGAGGCTTCTTTTTGCTTGCGAGGTTTTTCAATTTTCTTTTTAGGCCTTTGTTCACCGTTGGATGAACACGAATCGCCTACTTCAGCCTCTTGGCTGAGAGCATCGATTTTGGCCTCAAATTCCCTTCTCAAGTCCTCGATTTCATCTAGTTTTATTTTGTTTTTGAAAATCCTCCTAGAGTGAGAACTTGATGCGCATGAGCCTTGGCTCGACACTTCACTTGGATTGGATTTTGACATGCTTTTCAAGCTTTTTCAAAATTTCCTAAGTGAAAACAAAGAAAACAAGTTAAAACGACACCTTTATAAAATTTTCGCAAGACTCCTACAAGTAAACTCGATTTTTGAAAAGGCTCACGTCCCACCGGGCGTGCCAATCTCTGTAGACGCGCGAAAATCCCCGCCTCTTCGCCCCTTTCGTGGCTTGGAGTGGATCTTATCGTGCGTCTAAGGCCTATGTATACAAACAGGGCGTGCCAGCTAGCTTACTTAAGCTAGCGAAGATATATCAATACTGACTTCTAAACGTGGTGACTGTGAGCAAGTGAGCTCTTGTCGTCGCAGACCTTCTTGCACCGATGCGCAAGGGTCAGTCTGTACGCTTTTGCAAAAATCGAGTTTTTAGGGAGAAAGTCTACGAAACGGTTCGAGGTGTCTATTTCGGGTCTTTAAGATGCGATTGCATATTTTAGATCACGTGGATTTGCACGTGCCTAAGTCTTTTCTTTTATCCCTTTTTGGGTCGCCTAGTTTGTGTGTTATGAACACTCCACTACATGGGCGAATTCGAGCGGGGGTTGCTTCGATGCAATATGCGTCCTACCTCGTGGTATGGCGTAGATGCAATGCAAACTCACGCTACTCCAAAGGGAAAACCCGAAATGTAAAGACAATGCTGAAGGGAAATAACAGAAGGGAAATAACCGAAGGGAAATAACCGAAGGGAAATAACCGAAGGGAAATAACCGAAGGGAAATAACCGAAGGGAAATAACCGAAGGGAAATACGTATATATCTTATGTATATGAGCCCTTACTCGGGTCTTGCAAATAAGAGCGAAGGCTCAATGTGGGTGCGTGCTTGAATTGAAAGACTTACACACACGACATGAAATTAAACCCAAATATAAATTGCAGTATGGCCTTGACTAAGGTCTTGGGAGTAAGAGCGAAGGCTCAATGTGTGTGAGAGTGCTTGAATTGAAGTACTACACACACGACATAAATGAAACCCAAATATAACTGCAATATGGCCTTGACTAAGGTCTTGGGAGTAAGAGCGAAGGCTCAATGTGTGTGAAAGTGCTTGAATTGAAAGACTACTCACACGACAAGAAATGAAACCCAAATAGTATAGGTCGGCCCTTACTTGGGTCTTTCAAATAAGAGCGAAAGCTCAATGTGTGTGTGAGAGTGTTTAAATTGAAAGACTTACTCACACGACATGAAATGAAACCCAAATAGTATAGGTCGGCCCTTACTTGGGTCTTTCAAATAAGAGCGAAAGCTCAATGTGTGTGAGAGTGTTTAAATTGAAAGACTTACTCACACGACATGAAATGAAACCCAAATAGTATAGGTCGGCCCTTACTTGGGTCTTTCAAATAAGAGCGAAAGCTCAATGTGTGTGAGAGTGTTTAAATTGAAAGACAACACACCCAACTTAAACAAAACCCTTCGGAAATGAAATATATACGTACACTTATATATTAGGGGCCGATTAGGCCCGTGTGTGTGCAAAATTGTGCACGACTAAGAGAGTGCACGTGTGTGGTTGTGCCAAGCCACGTTATTACAAGCGGGGGGAGACTATGCTCCGTTATTACAACCCCGTATCAAATTGAATTTCAAGCAAGTGTATGATAAAAGACCGAGTCTAGAAACTTACAAGTAGCTGGTCCGTAGAGGTCTTGCTTGAGCGTGGCCTTGGCTTTGGGCTGCAAATGGGAGCTCCGCGAAGGTGTGTGACCAAGAGTGCTGGCCGGCTGCAAATGGGGCGCGGGATGGACGCCTCGAAGGGGACCGGTGGCAAGTGGGTGGCGCCTCCAAGTAGGGAGTTTAGAGTGGCTGACTAAGTGGGTCTTAGGGTCACTAGGTAAGTTAGGGACTTAGGGAAACTGGACCTAAAAGGTGAGCTAGTGGGAAGGCCAAAGAGGACGCCTAGGGGGAGGTCGGCCGAATGGGAGGTGGTGGCTGAGTAGTGGCCAGCCACTTGGGTTATCCTAGGTTCGGCTAGGCTTAGATGGTGGCGGCAAAGAGGTGGAACTAAGGGGAAGATGGGTGGCTAAGAGTGGAGAGGTGGTAGAGAGTGGTTTTGAGGGAATTAGGGGGACTTACCGAATGGGAAGGAGTGGCGGCCAAGGTGGCTGTCGGCTGGTGGAAGATGGGAGAAGGAGAGGGCCCGGCTGAGTGAGGTGGTGGCGTCCGGCTGGTGGGGCAGTGATGGTGGATGGAGGAGGGAGAGTGGCGGAGCAGGTGGCGGCTGGTGGGGCTGGAGCTGCTGGGAAGACGGGTGAGAGATGGGAGAGGAAGAGGGCCCGGCTGGGAGTGGAAAGTGGTTCCCACTTGGAAAACCCGCCCACAATGAGGGGGGTTTAAATAGGGGATGGGTAGGTCGGTTAGGGCTGGGTTGTGGGTAGTGGTTAGGTGGTTTAGGTAGGGTAGTATGTAGATAAGGTGGGCTGGATGGGGCTGGGCCAGATATTTTAAAACTAGGTGTTTGGGAAAATCGTGGGCTAAGGGTGGTTTAGGGCTAGGTTAGGTGGTTGGGTTTTAGGGTGAGGTTTAGTGAGCTAGGTTAGGTGGTTTAGGCTAGGTTTAGGCTAGGATTAGGGAAGTTAATCTAGGTTTAGGGAAGGATTAGGGGAGTGGGTTAGGTGATTAGGTTGGGATTAGGCCGGGATTAGGGAAGTGGGTTAGGTGATTAGGTTCAGATTAGGAGTGGATTAGGGGTTTAGGCTAGGTTTAGGCATTTTTGGCTAGGTTTAGGTGATGGAGCTCCCTTAGCATGGCCCATAGACCTTGATCACCCCATGTTGGTGCAGCCCTAGGTTAGGTTTTAGCTAATTACAAGCTTAAACCCACTCAATTAGGCTAAACCACAAGATTAAACCCAAACTTGACACACAAGTCAAGCTTAATACAACACTCTTGATATTTATCACCCCCACTCTCTCTCATGCCCAATATCCCACGTGAATTTCAAGTGGGCCCCACCTCCATTTATGAGAAGGTGATGTGGGCCATGGATATGGATATTGGATTGGATTTCTGGATCCAAATCCAAATCCAAATCCACATATGGGTTTGGACTGGAATCTGGATATATATGGTCCAGATCCAATCCAAACTGAACTCTGACTCCTTCGAGCTGGGTTCGAAACGGACGATTCGTGCGGGGCCTGACAGCATCAGTACTCCGTCTGTGTTGGGTCTTCGCCAACATAGTCGTCCGCCTCCGTTTCTGCCTTCTGGAGATGACTTCAAATGCTTTTTTGATAAGAACAGGGTCTTGGACGTTCGAGATCCTGGGGTGTGAATCAGATGCAAGAGTTGCTGTGCCGGGCTTGACAGGTGCTCCGGTTCCGGGCTCTTCTTGGCTCTCCTGGTCCTGTCTTGATCGAGCCAAGCCACTTCGGGGTTTCAAAACATGTTTTAAAAGGGTTTTCAAAAGCTATATCATATGTTTTTGAAAGATAAAGTTTAAAACATATATACAGGGTTTGTTTGGAAGGCTCCTGGGTTTCCAAACTCAAAATGGCCCTTTGGGGCTGCTTGTATAAAACCAGATTTGTTTAAGAAATTCGTGGGATTTCGGGGTGTTTACAACAGGGTTGTCTGGAAGGCTCCTGGGTTTCCAGACTCAAAATGGCCCTTTGGGGCTGCTTGTATAAAACCAGATGGATTTTGAGAAATTCGTGGGATTTCGGGGTGTTTACAGGTGTACCCCTAAATTGCAGTTTTTATTACGGGGGTTACACATTTTCAAGTCTTTGAGCTTTTATGTTATTAAGGACGGATGTGTGTACTTCAAGTGGCCTAGATTTAGCGAGTTTGAGCGTAGTTTCTGGGGTTTCCTCTTTGAAAAATACGTGAATGCAAGGATGCATGAATACTTTCGGGTTTGATATGATGTGAGCTAGGGTCGAATTTAAAGCAACTCCAAAGTACATAAAGAGTCCAAGAACCTGATGAAGTCGACTGAAGTCTAAGACACGGCCCGTTAGAATAAAGAACGGAATTCATGGGGAAATCTGAGATCGATAGCACCAGAAACCGGCCAAAAACAAGAAAAAGGCGGATCAAAACAGATGCCAAAATGTCCTGAGAAGTAGAACATCAGTTGGAAACGGAACTTGGGAAAACCCAAGCCTAGATGGGGTCGCCGAGGAACCAGAGCCCGCTCAAAATCGACAATGGAAAGCGCCAGAAAGGACTAAAAGAAAGGAGTAGAAAATTTTGGATTGGATCTGGATCCCCAGATACCCGAGATCCGAGATCCAAACCCAAATGATATTTGGATTGAATCTGAATCCCAAATATCCGAGATCTGAGACCCAAATCCAAATAATATTTGAGTCGGATATGGATCCCAAAATATCTGAGATCCGAGATCCAGACCCAAATAGTGTTTGGATCGGATATGGATTCCAAGACCCATATCCAAGACCCACCTCATTTGCCTATAAATAGAGGTGAGGGGGTGTCCAAGAGGGGGTTCACGTGAATTGCTTGGGTGGAGAGAGAGTGAGAGAGAGGGTTGGCCATGGGTCTTAACCATGGGTCCTAGCCATGTGGGCTTGATCAAGGGTGTGGATTCAAACCTTGTATGAACCTAGACCTAGCCAAGGGCTGCAACAAGGTGGGCTTGGACCAACGAGGAGGCTGCAACCAAGGTGAGCTCGGCGTGGGTGCACACGGTGGACCGACTCCAAGAGGTAGGCCATCCTAAACCTAACCCTAACCTAGCCTAGGCTCGACCTAACCTAACCTAAATCTAACCTCTAAGTCCAGCCCGTGCTGCACCACGGCCACACCCCCTGCTCACCAAACGACCCCACACCCCCTGCACAACCCAACTCACCCCTAAGCCCAGCCACACAACCAGGCGCACCTAGCGTTGCACCTGCTGTAGCGCCCTGCATGTCCCTAATGCGCCCTGCATGCCCCTGTTGCGCCCTAGTGCCCTAGCGCTACCTTGTACCCGGCTCCCTACCGCCCGACTCTAGAGCCTACATGCCAAAGCGCATTGCTGCACCTCAACCCGCCTAGCTCCCTTGTCCCGCGTGCCCAGCGTGCCGACTCCAGCGCCTACACGCCACAGCGCTTTGCTGCGCCTCAACCCGCCTAGCACCCTTGTCCCGTGCGCCCAGCACACCGACTCTAGCGCCTGTGCGCCACAACGCCTTGCTGTGCGTCAACCCGCCTAGTGCCCCAACTCGGCCATACCCTACCTAAGCCCCAACAACTAGCCACCTTGCTGGCTAAAACCCAAGGTTGAACCTTGGCTAAACCTGGTCGACCCCCCCTTTGGCCGAACCCCCACCTAAAACAAACTCGGCCACCTCCCTTGGCCGAACACCCCAAATGCCCACTCGAGCCACCTTGGCTCGAGTCACCCTAAACTAGAACTACCTAGTTAGGACAAGCCTATATTCTATACCCTTTAAACTAAGCCCACTTGAGTCACCCTTGGCTTGAGTCACCCCAAACCAAATCAGCCCACAAGGCCCACTAAAACTTGGCTTCCCCAAGCGAACCCAAGCTCTGCTCTCACGTCGCTCCACTCCCAACCGGCTTACCTCTTGGCTGCACGTCACCAAGGCTCACCACTTGAAGGAGTTTCCCCGTTGCTACAACATGATGATGCCGTGACCCGGGCTCAACACAAATGTAAACACCCCGAATTTTCCAAAAATCAAAAAATCTCAAAAATACAAAAAAGCTCGTTTGAGCCAAAACGACAACCTATTTTAAAATGTGAAAACAGGTACAAAAGGCAAAAGAAAAGTCCAAGCAAGAAGAGGATTCGAGCCCAGAATTTCAGAAGCCACCCCTTGTTCAAAAACAGAAGAAAAAAGAGCTCGTTTGGAGAAAAGCCCGATAGAAGGGTAAAAATATAATTTGGGTCAAAGAAAAAGCACAAAGCAGCTCCAAAATGCAGAAAGAAGCCCAGTACCTGAGGAAGTCGACAGAAGTCCGAGACACGTCCCGTCGGAATGAAGAACGGAATCCGTGCGGCAATCTGAGTTCGATATCAATAGGAACCGGCTAGAAACCAAAACGGCGGACCGAAACGAACGCCGAAAAAGTCCTGAAAAGCAGAACACCGATTGGAAGAAAGACTTGGGGAAGACCCAGGACAGAGTTAGGCGTCCGATGAATCGAAGCCCGCTCGAAACTGACGGTGAAAAGCATCAGAAAGGACCAGAAAACCAAGGAGCAGAAGAAAAGTCTGGATTGGGTTTGGATCCAAAAATATCCAGACCCAGATCCAAATTGTGTTTGGATTGGATCTGGATCTCAAAATATTCGAGATCCGAGATCCGAGATCCAAACCCAAATAAATATTTGGACTGGATCTGGATCTCAAAATATCCGAGATCCGCGATCCAGATCCACATAGAGTTTGGATTGGATCCGGATAGCCAGACCCAAATCCAAGACCCAATATCCAAGACCCACTTAAAACCTCTATAAATAGAGGTGTTGGGCTTGAAAAAAAGTAGAGGTGAGGCTCAAAGGGGAGAGGCTTTCACGTGAAAGCTTGGTGGGTGGAGAGAGAAATAGAGAGAGAGGGAAGCAAGTCAAGAATAGTGGCTTGACTTTCCCCTTTTCAAGTTTTTTTTTACGTGAAACCTTGTTGGCCAAGGGACTTGAGGAAGCTGCACCAACCAAAGAACGTCCCCTACCTTGGCTGGGAGCATGGCGTGGTGGAGCTTGGCGGCTTGAGCGGCGGCTTGGAGCGGTGTTGCAACCAAGGTAGGTCCCCTAAGCCCTAACCTAACCCATCTTCCCTAACCTCTCTAGACCACCCATCCTAGCCAAACTTGCCCCTAAAACCACCACCAAACCAGCCAAGTGCTGGCCGTTTTCACCAAGTCTCCTACCTAAGACCACCACCTAAACACCACCCTAAACAACCTCCCTAAACCACCTAAAGTTCGGCCAAGTGCTGGCCGAACTTCCCTTTGAAACTACCTAGCTCGAGCCACCTTGGCTCGAGCCTTTTTCCTCCCCCATACTTACCCAAGTCGACCCAAGACAACCCCACAACAACCTTGGCCGAACCTTAGAGCAAGTCACTCCTACTCGAGCCACCTTGGCTCGAGTTTCACAAGACCCAAAACGGCCAAGTGCTGGCCGTATTCCATACTAAAACCATGCCACTCGAGCCACCTTGGCTCGAGTCTCACAAGACCAAACAAAGGTCATGAACCTTGGCTGAAATCTCAAAACTTTAGCCAACACCTGACCTAGGACCAGCCAACTCTATCCTATACCTAAACCAAGGCCAAATGCTGGCCTAATACCAAGCCTAAACTATACCTAAACCAAGACCAAGCGTTGGCCAAATCCCATACAAAAACCCAATCACTCGAGCCAAGGTGACTCGAGTCTTACCTTGCCCAAACCAGCCCCAACTAGCCCCAAACCCATTGTAGCTTGCAGCTCCCGGAACTCCAAGTCTCTCCAAGCTCTCAAGCTCTCCGGCTTCGCTCCCACATGCCCCGGACTCCATAAGAAGAAGGCGGATTCGCCCCTTGTACGATCCTAACTCAAAAGGCTGGAAAGTGTAAGTTGATTTCGATATATATCAAATCCCTTTCTATTCAATTTAATTCGTCATATGGGGTTGTAATAACGGAGCATCGTCTCCCCCCGGATGTAATATATGTGCAAAACACACACACGTACACTCGAGCCTTTCCGCTCTTATCTGCACACTTTTGCACACAAACGGGCCTCAATAGCCCATAGGATATAGCCCTATTTATATACATTCAGCTGGGTTTTAAGGTTCAAGTCGTGTGAGTTGTTTTTCATTTTATACACTCAAAGCACTCACTCACATTGAGCCTTTCCGCTCTTACGTATATATACGTATTTCCCTTTCAGTTGGGTTTTAAATTTAAGTTGCGTGAGTTGCCTTTCAATTTATACACTCAAAGCACTCACTCACATTGAGCCTTCTCGCTCTTATATATATCTATATCTCCCTTTTGCTGCGTTTTACGGTTCAGTTGCGTGTGTTGCATTTCAATTTATACGCAACACCCACGCACACATTGAGCCTTTTCGCTCTTAAGATATAGATATATTTAAATTTCTGCAATTTACATTCAAGTCGTGTGAGTTGCATTCAATTTGGGTTTTCCCTTCTGCTAAGTCTTTAAATTTCAGGTTTTACATTCAAGTTGTGCGAGTTGCATCGCATACTCGCCATACTCGAGCTAGGTTGCATACCTGCATCGAACAAACCCGAACAAAACGTGCAAACACGCCTAAATGGATAAAATTGAGAGACTTAGGGTCGCCCAAATCAAAAACTCGCCAAGTGCATGATTTCAAAAGGATTTTCAAACACCTGTTCATTCAAAAATCGATTTTGAGTTTAACTTGTTTTAAACGAAGTCTCTAAGCGTACAAACTGACCCTTGCGCGTCGGTGCAAGAAGGTCTGCGACGAAAAGATCCCGCTTGCCTACAATTGCCTTTCAAAAAGTCAGATATTTCAAAAACTACTTCGCTAGTTTGAGTAAGCTAGCTGGCACGCCCTAAAAGCGAACGTAAGCACGAAAAGGTTCACTTCAGGCCTAAGAACCCGCAAGTGAAAATTTTCCGTGTCTACAGATTTGGCACGCCCGGTGGGACTCGGGACTTAAGTAGACTTCAAACAAACAAGTTACACTCAAATTTTCGAAAAAAAGGTATTTTCCAAAAAATCGTGCATACTTAGAAAAATTGCATAAAATGGAGCAAAAGCCAAAATCCTCGTCGAGTAAATCAAAAGAGGTTGCTAAAAAAGCCAAAAAACGAGAAGCAATAGCTGATATACATGCGATTTTCAAAGAAAAAATGGATGTTTTAAGCAAGGAGCTTAAAACCCATAAATCCCATAGCAGCTCTTCTCGGGCACACAAAGATCGTGAAAAGAAAACCGATCTCAAAATCGACGAAGGATGTAAGGTAAAAGGCCAAAACCTAGAAAGGGGCGAGTCCTCTACTCCCACACTTCCAAAATCCTCGTTGAGTAAATCAAAAGAGGTTTTCAAAATAGCCAAAGAACGAGAAATGCTAGCGGATATATGGGAAACTTTCAAAAAAATAGATGTTTTAAGCAAGGAGCTTAAAACCCATAAATCCCATAGCAGCTCTTCTCGGGCTCACAAAGATTGTGAAAAGAAAACCAAAATCAAAATCAACGAGGGAATTAAGGAAGAAAAGGGCGAGTCCTCCACTCCCACAAATCCAAAATTCGAAAATACCAAAGAAAATTTAAAAAGAGTTGTTTTTGTTTCAAAAAATCAAAAAAATCTTGAAAACTTTCAAAAAGACAAAAAAATTGAAAAATCAAACTTTGAAATTTCGAAAAATTCAAGTGCAATTCCTAAGTCTAGGTACACACACACAGTGGGACATGAAACCCACACCCCACAAAGAGACGAGAGTGAAAAACAGGTAGGTTTCGAAAAGGAACGCCTCGTGAAACCCCGGGGGCTCAAAACAGAGTTACTCAGGAAAACGGCCTGCTCTCACCATGAAAAGGTAGACAAGCCACAAAGAGGTATGCCTGAAACTTATCCTTCTCAAAACTCTCTTCTTCATATAGGGTCATCAGATGCATTGGATAACCCCTCTACACACACAAACCCACGAAATGTGCCTAAGTTAGAGAATTTTCAAGGTGCGCCAAATATCCCGCACCAGCCAAAAGAATTTCAAAAACAAAAACAAAAAGAAGTTGAAAAAATGGTAGACATGGAGACCCCTAATGCATGCATCGACATCTTAGGAGCTCATAACCCTGCCATAGAAAAACCCATTTCTTCGAGCCTAATCTTGTACCCTGGAACCAAGATTAGAGATTTGAAACAAAAAAATCCATCCCTAGGGGCACCACGAGTTGAACCTAGGGAGCAAGCCAAAAAATTTGAGGGAGCAAGCTTGTCTTCCCTCGAAGAAAAATTCTCTCAAATACAGGTTGTGTGGAAGCTCAAGCCTTCCATCACCCTGCAATATCCAAAGTTCCTCAAGGAACCAAGCATGGCTTTCCTTGAGGACAAAATCTCCCAATTCGGGGTTGTATGGAAGCACGAGTCTTCCAACACCCCAAAATATCCAAAGTCTATCGAGGGACCAAGCACGGTTTCCCTTGAAGACAAAAACGTCCCGAAATATCCAAAACTCCTTGAGGGACCAAGCACGGCTTCCCTTGAGAAACAAATCTCCCAAACCAGGGTTGTATGGAAGCCCAAGTCTTCCATCACCCCAGAATCCAAAACCCTAAAATCCAAAAGGGTATATATCCCCGACATGGACGATTCCATGTTCCAAGGCCATGATTTATATAAAAACTTTTCAAAAAACAAGAAGTCTTGGAACATGATTCTAAATATGGGATATAAGCCCTACCAGGGCCTGGGAACCCAAAACCAAGGTAGGCTCGAACCTGTCCTACCTCAGGCCAATCGACAAAAGTATGGATTGGGCTATAGCCCACCCATACCCCCAGAGCCGCCACCTAAGACCATCTGGGTCAAGGGTGCCCTGTAGAACCTCTAAAACCCAAAACCCATGTCTTAGACCTATTGATTAGAGTCTGATTCATGAATGTTTTCTTTGTAGGTTCATGGGAAGATCCCTCTTTTTTGAAAAAGCCAAAAAATCATATATTTGCCAAAAACCAAAAAAATGAAAACCCAAAACAAAATCTCAAAAACATTTGGAAAAATGAAAATTTCAAAAAGAAATTTGTTTTAAAGCCTTTGGCCATGTACAAAGTCCATTTTCGAAAATTGTAAATGTGCTTTTCGAAAATTGTATATAACTCCCAAAAACCAAAAAATCCAAAAAAAAACTGATCTTGAACACCCTTTTGTCTAGAGCTTTTTCAAAATGAAAAGCTCGAGAATCACCAAAGCAGGGAGGAATGAACACCTCCAAGCTTCCTGAAATTCGCAAAATCCTTGACTTGTAGAAAGATTGGGGATTTTTAGAAACAAGCCTAACCCATAGTGTGTGCATAAGCATCATGCATCACACTCTGAAATCATTCATGTGCATCGAGTCTAGACATCATCTTAGAACTCGAATTCAGGGTTCTGTGAAACCAAAGGGGCAATAAAAGTCGACCCCCTAAGTATCGAGCCTTCGTAGACAGGTCTCCATACGAATCAAATCCAACACCTTTAAGGAAAATTTCAAACGGAAATGAGAGTCTCGAAAAAAAGGGTTATCATTTCATAAAAGCCTTTTCAAAATTCTTTTGATAAAAACCTTCCATGCTTTGCAAATTCTGCATTGTTTGCTTGACTTGATCAAATGAAGATGTTGTTCATACTAAATATGCCATACATTTCGAAAACTCTATTGGCATGTGACAGGAATCACTAAGCCAAAAGAAAAATCGTGCTTAGCCTTCTGTAGGCTTTCAAAATTCGAGACATCATCTCCCATGTCATGGAAAGGGGAATGATGTTCATTAAAGCACTCATTTTTAAAATCCTATCTCAACAGGTAGGCAAAATGGCAGCCCCTTTTCAACAGAGTATGAGTTCAAAACTCAAGACTCAATATAAGGGACAAGCCCTGTATCGTGTGGCTGAAGTGCCTCTGTGAGATACATTCCCCATACTTGATCAAATGCCCCATGAAGGCACGAATTTTCAAAATGAATTCCAAAAACCCTGCTTGACCAAAACCAAGTATGGAAAGCATATTTCGATCAAAAGGGCGGGTATAAAACCATCTTCATATAGAAAGGGAGGATTTTCCAAATTGCTTTCTCAAAAAGGATCAGAATTTCGAAAATTTAACCCTACATATACTTTAAAAAGAAAGATTTTCAAAACTTCAGGTTTATATAAAAACCTTGATTGTGTTGGATAAGAACATGAATCTCACGATAAAATATGGAGACCATGTCAAAAACTAAAACCTGATGGCCATGACGATCACTTAGGGTTGGTTGTGTTTTTCCATCCTTGAGCAAAAAGTAGCATGATCATGTTAGGAAAATCATGGAAGTGCATGGACATGAACATACCATTGTCCATCCATAATCCTTTTGAAAAGCCATGGCCCTTCACCATGTGGCCATGCGAAATTTCCCTCAAGCTAGGGGCATTTTTAAATATAGCCCCTAGACACCTTCCACGAAGAAACGAATTTGATAGAATGCATCTCCTTCGTGACTTGTGAGATACATTTCATATGTTCACTCTTGCATAAAATCGTGTATTTCCATTTTGAAACACATGGAGTGCATAGCATGCATCATATCCATATCATATCACCCCAAAGAAAGCCCAAGAGGTTGACAAACCTGAGTAGGAATGTCCCCATGTCTTCAAAAGGGCAAGAAAAATTCAAAAAAAATCTGTTGATGTTGTGGGTCGAAATTAGCAAAACCCCGAATATTCAAAAGGGTTTATGTTAAATTCTTTTTCAAAAAGATTTTGATAAATCGAACTCCTTTAAAACTTCTTGAAAGAAGGATCGAAGTTGATTGTATAACCCTGAATGGAGGAATTTATACTTTTCGAAAGGTAGAGTCTTCCAAAAACAAATTGGCGATATTTCAAAGAACCCTGGCTTACAAGATTAAGCCTTGTTCAAAATATCAAAATATTTTCGAATAGCAGATGCTATTAAGAAATAGGACGATCTCGTTTGAATCGAGTAACCAAAGGGATAAGCCTTCCCCCATTCTACTTTCTCTCCAAAAAGGAAAATTGGCTGTGTTCAAAAGAAAGAAAAAAAATCGAGAATACAAAAACTCCTCCGAAAGAGGTCTTCTCGTTTCAAAAGAAAAAGGAGATATAAAAACACTCCTCCCAAAGAGGTCTTCCCTTCATAAACAGGGAATACAAAAACTCCTCCAAAGAGCTGCTCTCCTTTAAAAGAAAAGAGGGATTAATGAAAAAAATACTCCCAAAGGGAGACCCTCTATGAAAAAAAGAAACAAAAAGCCAAAAGCTCAAAGAGCGATTTTCCGACTCTTTGCCTAAAACCACGGGACGCTTCAGAAGGGACCGTGGTATCTCTTTCCCGTATCCCTATGGCCTATCCCCAAGGAAAAAGGTTCAAATTTGCGAAAATCCTAAAGTACGAATAAAATCGGCTTATTTGGATTTCATTTTGTTTGAGAACTCGACTTTGTTTTGTAAGAAATAGAACTTTGAAATGTTTTCCAAATTTTTCTACCCAAAAAAACCTCCACTGAGTAGCAGGTATTGAGACCCGAATAAAGGGAAGTATGAAAAACGGAAGTCCTTTTTGATACTAGCTAAAAGGAGTTCGTTTTCAAAAAGAAAATTTTTCAAGAAAAACCCACGAATGTCAAAAAGACTAGGGTAGAACCTGCTTAGAGCAGACAGCCTCAAAAGGCTCTCTCCGAAGCTCGAAAACCCGAAAACGTCTAGAAGACATGGGTAAAACTTGCTCGAAGCGGCTTGCCTCAAAAGGCACTCTTCGGGCTCACAACCCCAAAAATAAAAACGTTTTTTTTCTCATGCATGCATCCAAAAATCATCCATGCATGATCATACATAGGGAAACTTAGGAAAAGTCCCCTTTTTGTTAAAAACTCCCACCTGTGGTAAAAGAAAACAGGGTTTTGTGAAATAAAAATGGTGTATTCTCGAGAAAATTTGAGAGAAAAACCAAAATGGGGTGTTATCTTCTTCGCCATTATCCAAATCAATTTGGATAATGCCGAAGAGGGGCATCTGTAAACACCCCGAATTTTCCAAAAATCAAAAAATCTCAAAAATACAAAAAAGCTCGTTTGAGCCAAAACGACAACCTATTTTAAAATGTGAAAACAGGTACAAAAGGCAAAAGAAAAGTCCAGGCAAGAAGAGGATTCGAGCCCAGAATTTCAGAAGCCACCCCTTGTTCAAAAACAGAAGAAAAAAGAGCTCGTTTGGAGAAAAGCCCGATAGAAGGGTAAAAATATAATTTGGGTCAAAGAAAAAGCACAAAGCAGCTCCAAAATGCAGAAAGAAGCCCAGTACCTGAGGAAGTCGACAGAAGTCCGAGACACGTCCCGTCGGAATGAAGAACGGAATCCGTGCGGCAATCTGAGTTCGATATCAATAGGAACCGGCTAGAAACCAAAACGGCGGACCGAAACGAACGCCGAAAAAGTCCTGAAAAGCAGAACACCGATTGGAAGAAAGACTTGGGGAAGACCCAAGACAGAGTTAGGCGTCCGATGAATAGAAGCCCGCTCGAAACTGACGGTGAAAAGCATCAGAAAGGACCAGAAAACCAAGGAGCAGAAGAAAAGTCTGGATTGGGTTTGGATCCAAAAATATCCAGACCCAGATCCAAATTGTGTTTGGATTGGATCTGGATCTCAAAATATTCGAGATCCGAGATCCGAGATCCAAACCCAAATAAATATTTGGACTGGATCTGGATCTCAAAATATCCGAGATCCGCGATCCAGATCCACATAGAGTTTGGATTGGATCCGGATAGCCAGACCCAAATCCAAGACCCAATATCCAAGACCCACTTAAAACCTCTATAAATAGAGGTGTTGGGCTTGAAAAAAAGTAGAGGTGAGGCTCAAAGGGGAGAGGCTTTCACGTGAAAGCTTGGTGGGTGGAGAGAGAAATAGAGAGAGAGGGAAGCAAGTCAAGAATAGTGGCTTGACTTTCCCCTTTTCAAGTTTTTTTTTACGTGAAACCTTGTTGGCCAAGGGACTTGAGGAAGCTGCACCAACCAAAGAACGTCCCCTACCTTGGCTGGGAGCATGGCGTGGTGGAGCTTGGCGGCTTGAGCGGCGGCTTGGAGCGGTGTTGCAACCAAGGTAGGTCCCCTAAGCCCTAACCTAACCCATCTTCCCTAACCTCTCTAGACCACCCATCCTAGCCAAACTTGCCCCTAAAACCACCACCAAACCAGCCAAGTGCTGGCCGTTTTTCACCAAGTCTCCTACCTAAGACCACCACCTAAACACCACCCTAAACAACCTCCCTAAACCACCTAAAGTTCGGCCAAGTGCTGGCCGAACTTCCCTTTGAAACTACCTAGCTCGAGCCACCTTGGCTCGAGCCTTTTTCCTCCCCCATACTTACCCAAGTCGACCCAAGACAACCCCACAACAACCTTGGCCGAACCTTAGAGCAAGTCACTCCTACTCGAGCCACCTTGGCTCGAGTTTCACAAGACCCAAAACGGCCAAGTGCTGGCCGTATTCCATACTAAAACCATGCCACTCGAGCCACCTTGGCTCGAGTCTCACAAGACCAAACAAAGGTCATGAACCTTGGCTGAAATCTCAAAACTTTAGCCAACACCTGACCTAGGACCAGCCAACTCTATCCTATACCTAAACCAAGGCCAAATGCTGGCCTAATACCAAGCCTAAACTATACCTAAACCAAGACCAAGCGTTGGCCAAATCCCATACAAAAACCCAATCACTCGAGCCAAGGTGACTCGAGTCTTACCTTGCCCAAACCAGCCCCAACTAGCCCCAAACCCATTGTAGCTTGCAGCTCCCGGAACTCCAAGTCTCTCCAAGCTCTCAAGCTCTCCGGCTTCGCTCCCACATGCCCCGGACTCCATAAGAAGAAGGCGGATTCGCCCCTTGTACGATCCTAACTCAAAAGGCTGGAAAGTGTAAGTTGATTTCGATATATATCAAATCCCTTTCTATTCAATTTAATTCGTCATATGGGGTTGTAATAACGGAGCATCGTCTCCCCCCGGATGTAATATATGTGCAAAACACACACACGTACACTCGAGCCTTTCCGCTCTTATCTGCACACTTTTGCACACAAACGGGCCTCAATAGCCCATAGGATATAGCCCTATTTATATACATTCAGCTGGGTTTTAAGGTTCAAGTCGTGTGAGTTGTTTTTCATTTTATATACTCAAAGCACTCACTCACATTGAGCCTTTCCGCTCTTACGTATATATACGTATTTCCCTTTCAGTTGGGTTTTAAATTTAAGTTGCGTGAGTTGCCTTTCAATTTATACACTCAAAGCACTCACTCACATTGAGCCTTCTCGCTCTTATATATATCTATATCTCCCTTTTGCTGCGTTTTACGGTTCAGTTGCGTGTGTTGCATTTCAATTTATACGCAACACCCACGCACACATTGAGCCTTTTCGCTCTTAAGATATAGATATATTTAAATTTCTGCAATTTACATTCAAGTCGTGTGAGTTGCATTCAATTTGGGTTTTCCCTTCTGCTAAGTCTTTAAATTTCAGGTTTTACATTCAAGTTGTGCGAGTTGCATCGCATACTCGCCATACTCGAGCTAGGTTGCATACCTGCATCGAACAAACCCGAACAAAACGTGCAAACACGCCTAAATGGATAAAATTGAGAGACTTAGGGTCGCCCAAATCAAAAACTCGCCAAGTGCATGATTTCAAAAGGATTTTCAAACACCTGTTCATTCAAAAATCGATTTTGAGTTTAACTTGTTTTAAACGAAGTCTCTAAGCGTACAAACTGACCCTTGCGCGTCGGTGCAAGAAGGTCTGCGACGAAAAGATCCCGCTTGCCTACAATTGCCTTTCAAAAAGTCAGATATTTCAAAAACTACTTCGCTAGTTTGAGTAAGCTAGCTGGCACGCCCTAAAAGCGAACGTAAGTACGAAAAGGTTCACTTCAGGCCTAAGAACCCGCAAGTGAAAATTTTCCGTGTCTACAACAAAGAAGCTGGACACGACTTAGCAAAATCCAGAATTTAAGTTAGGAAAAGTGTAAGTCTTTCGAAATATATATCAAGTTGCTTTTCCTATTCAATTCAATTCGATCCGGGGTTGTAGTAATGGAGCGTGGCCTCCCCCCGAAATGTAATATTGGTGCTTGATACACGAGCCACACACGTACACTTGAGCCTTGTCGCTCATAGACGTACACGAAGAACACCCACATGCACTTGAGCCTTTCCGCTCTTAATTGCACACTATTGCACACACATTGAGCTTTCGCTCTTAAGCTAAAGACTTTAGTAAAAGCCATGTGAGTTGCAATTCAATTAAGATTGTTCCATTCAAGTTGTATGAGTTTGTCATTTAAGCTTCCACACTTGCACACAAGAGCACTCGAGCACTTAAAGCGAAAAGAAGGTTTAAAGCGAAAAGATCCCGCTTGCCCACAATTGCCTAAAAGTCAGATATTTTCAAAAACTTTGCTAGTTTGAGCAAGTTATCTGGCACGCCCTTAAAAGCGACGTAAACTAGAAAAGGTTCATTTCCAACTTCAAAACCAGGAGTGGGAATTTTCATGGCTTACACCTACCTCTTGGAGCCGGTCCACCATGCCTTGCCTGTGCTTCACGCCCTTGTGCAGCCCCTCTTCACATTGGTGCAACCCCTTGGTTTGAGCCTAGGTTCATACAAGGTTTGAACCCATGCCCTTGATCAAGCCCACAAGGCTAGCCCTCTATTTCTCTCACCTACTTTATGCAATCTCTCCCCAAGCCTTCTTGAATTTCACGTGAACTTGTGGGCACCCCCTCACCTCTATTTATAAGCAAATGAGGTGGGTCTTGGATATGGGTCTTGTATTTGGATCTTGGAATCCAGATCCGATCCAAACAATATTTAGGTTCGAATCTCGGATCTCGAATATTTGGGATCTAGATTCGACTCAAATATTATTTGGGTTTGGATCTCGAATCTCGGATATTTGGGATCCAAGTCCAATCCAAACACTATTTGGGTCTGGATCTGGATATTCGGGTCCAAGTCCAATCCAAATTTTTGTTTCTTCTGTCCTTCTTGGCGTTTCGAGACGGACGTTTTGTGCGGGCCGTGGCTTCATTAGTGCTCCAAGTCCAATCCAAATTCTTTCTCACCTTCTGTACTTCGTTTTGTCTGAATCTGGGGATTCCGAGCTTGGTCTTGGCCTTCTATCGGGCTTTTCTCCGAACTGGCCTCAATTTTCTTTGTTTCTCTGGCTTTGGCCTTTTGATGGCTTTTTAAGTTCAAAAGTTTCAAAATATGACATTTTTGGGGTGTTTATAGATGCCCCTCTTTGACATTATCCAAATTTAGAAACACCCCTTTTTGTGGTTTTTCCCAAATTTTTCTTGAGAATGTACCATCCTTGTTTCGTAAAACCATGTTTTCTTTTACCACAAGAGGGGATTTTTAGCAAAATGAGACTTTTTCTAGCTATTTCCATATATATGATCATGCATGAATGACTCTTTGAAGGCATGCATGAGTGAGCAAAAATTTTTTGTTTTTGGGGTTTTTGAGCCCGAAGAGAGCCTTTTGAGGCTGACTGCTCCGAGCAGGTTTTATCCATGTCTTTTTGACATTTTTGGGTTTTCGAGTTTGGAGAGAGCCTTTTGAGGCTGTCTACTCCAAGCAGGTTTTACCCATGTCTTTTCGACATTTGTGGGTTTTTGAAAATTTTTTTTTTCAAAAGGAACTCCTTTTATCTTTTATCGAAAGGACTTCTAATTTTTCATACTTCCCTTTATTCGGATTTCAATACCTACTACTAAGTAGAGGTTTTTTAGTAGGAAATCTTGGAAAACATTTCAAAGTTCTATTTCCTACTAAACAAAGTCGAGTTCTCAAACAAAATGAAATCCAAATAAGTAGATTTTATTCGTACTTTAGGATTTTCATAGTTTGAACCTTTTTCCTTGGGGATAAGCTGCAGGGATATGGGCAAGAGATACCACGGTCCCTTCTGAAGCGTCCCATGGTTTTAGGCAAAGAGTCAGAAAATCACTTTTTTGAGCTTTGGCTTTTTTTTTTTTTCTTTTTTCCAAGAGAAGACCTCTTTTGAAGAAGTTTTGTATTCCCTTTTCTGGGAAGGCTTCTTTTTCGAGGAGTTTTTGCATTCTCTTTTTCTTTTTTTCTTTTAAAGAGAAGACCTCTTTCGGAGGAGTTTTTGTATTCCCTCTTTCTATTTGAAGGGGAAGACCTCTTCTTGGAGGAGTTTTTGTATTCTCCTTTTCCTTTTTCTTTTGGATGTCGCCAATTTTCCTTTTTTGGAGAGAAAAGTAAAATGGGGGAAGCTTATCCTTTTGGTTACTCGATTCAACCTAGATCATCCTATTTCTTAATAACATCTGCTATTTGAAAATATTTTGATATTTTGAACAAGGCTCAATCTTGTAAGCCAAGGATTTTTGAAATGTTGCCAATTTCGTTTTTGAAGACTCTACTTTTCGTAAAGCATAAATTCCTTCATTCAGGGTTATACAATCAACCTTGATCCTTCTTTCAAGAAGTTTCAAAGGAGTTCGATTTTAAAAATCTTTTTGAAAGAATTTAACATAGACCCTTTCGAATATTCAGGCATTTTCGGGGTCTGCTAAATTTCTACCCATAATATCAACATTTTTTTCGATTTTTGTTGCCCTTTTTAAGACATGGGGACATTCCTACTCGGGCTGCCACCTTTTTTGGGCCTGTTGGGTGATATGATATGAATGTAATGCATGATATGCACTCCATGTGACTCAATGGAAATACATGTTTTTTGCAATGATGAAAAACCTGAAATGTATCTCACATGTCATGATGGAGATACATTCTTATGAAATTGGTTCTCCATGGAAGGTGTCTAGGGGATACATTTAAATGCCCCTAGCTTGATGGAGATGTATGATTCTCATGGCCACTTGGTGAAGGGCCACGGCTTTTTAAAAGGGGAATTTTGGGTGGACGATGGATGTCCATGCATTTTGGTATTTTTGGTATTTCTAACATGATCATGATACTTTTTGGTTTAAGGATGGAAAATATAACCAGCCCTAAGTGATCATCATGGCCATCATATTTGAATTTGACATGATCTCCACATTTTTCATCATGGAACTCATGTGCTTATCCTAACACCACAAGGTTTTGATATTAACCAGATGCTGAAAAATCTTTCTTTTTGAAGTCATATGTAGGGTTTTGATTCTTTTTGAAGAAGCAATTTTTGGGAAATCCTCCCTTTCTATACGAAGATGGTTTCTATACCTGCCCCTTGATCGAAATATGTTTCCTATGCTTGGTTTTCTTTGAAATAATTGGTCAAGTATGGTTTTTTGAATTCATTTTGAACATTCATGCCTTCATGGGGCATTTGATCAAGCGTGGGGAATGTGTTTTGAAGCAACACTTCAGCCACACGATGTAGGGCTTGTCCCTTAATGGAGTCTTGAGTTTGAACTCATACTCCATTTGAAAGGGTTCGCCATTCATCTTGCCTACCTGTTTAAGATAGGTTTTTCAAATGAGTGCTTTAATGAACATCATTCCCTTTTTGTGATAGGGGAGATGATGTCTTGAATTTGGAGGCCTTCAGCAAGGCCAAGCACGATTTCTCTCTTGAATTTGGAGGCCTTCAGCAAGGCCAAGCACGATTTCTCTCTTGGCTTGGTGATTTCTTTCACATGCCAATAGAGTTTTTGAAATGTATGGCACACTTTGTATGAATATCATCTTCATTTTGATCGAGTCAAGCACCCGATGCATGAATTGTAATGCTTTGAAGGTTTTTATCAAAATATTTTTGAAAGGATTTTTGTAAAATGCTAAATTTTCATTTTTGAAATCCACCTTGAAGGTTTCGGATTTGATTCATATGGAGATATGCCTATGATGGCTCGATACTTAGGGGGTTGACTCTTATTGCCCCTTTGGTTTTACATAAACCCTAAATTCGAGTTCTAAGATGATGTCTAGACCCGATGTTTGTGTATGCATATGTATGATTTCATAATGTAATGCATGATGCTTATGCACACACTATGGATTAGACTCACTTCTAAAAATCCCCAAATTTTCTATAAGTTAAGGATTTTACGAATTTCAGGAAGCTTGGAGGTGATTATTCCTCCTTGCTTTGATGATTCTTGATCTTCTCAGTTTTGAGGAAGCTCTAGGCAAAAGGGTATTCATGACCAGCATTTGAAAACTTTTTAGGAGTATATACGATTTGAAAGTATTTTGAAATGCGCTTTGTACATAGCCATTGTTTTTGAAGTTTTTGAAATTTTTGAAATTTCTTCATTTTTTTTGTTTTTTTCGAAATACAAATTCAAGGATTTGTATTAAGGCTTTCTCTTGAAATGTTTTTGAAATAAATTTCTTTTTGGATTTTCAAATTTTTCAAATGTTTTTTGATATTTTGAAATTTTTCAATTTTTTCGGTTTTTGGCAATATCTATTTTTTTGGATTTTTGAAAAGGTAGGGATCTTCCATTGAACCTACAAAGAAAACTTCATGAATCAGACTCTAATCAAATAGGTCTAAGACATGGGTTTCGGTTTTAGAGGTTCTACAGGGCATCCTTGACCCAGATGGTCTTAGGTGGTGGCTCAAGAGCTATGGGTGGGCTATAGCCCAATCCATATCGATCCCTGTTGGCTCTAGGTAGGACAGGTTCTAGCCTACCTTGATTTCTTGCTCCTAGGCCCATGTAGGGTTTATATCCCATGTTTAGAATCATGTTCCAAGACTTTTTGTTTTTCGAAAAGTTTTGGTATAATTCATGGTCTTGGAACATGGAATCATCCATGTTATGGGTATATACCCGTTTGGTTTTGGATAGTGGGAGTTTGGATTTTGTGGTGGTGGAAGACTTGGGCTTCCACACAACCCTGGTTTGGGAGCTATGGTTTTCAAGGGAAGCCGTGCTTGGTCCCTTGAGAGATTTTGGATGTTTTGGGGTGAGGGATGACTTGGGCTTCCACACAACCCGACTTTGGGAGAGTTTTTCTTCAAAGGAAGCCCAGCTTGGTCCTTTGCAGCATTTTGGATGTTTTAGGGTGATGGAAGATTTGAGCTTCCACTCGACCCTGGTTTGGGAGACATTTTCTTCAAGAGAAGCCAAGCTTGCTCCCTTGAAGTTTTTGACCTGCTCCCTAGGTGCAACTCGTGGTGCCCCTAGGGATGGATTTTTTTGTTTCAAAACCATAGTCTTGGGTTCAGAGTATAAGACTAGGTTTGAAGAAGTGGGTTCTTTGATGGTAAGGTTACGAGCTCCTAGGATGTCGATGCATGCCTTAGAGGTCTCCATGTCTACCATTTTTTAAACTTTTTTGTTTTGAAATTCTTTTTGGTGGTGCAGGACATTTGGCGCACCTTGAAAGTCCTCTGTTTCTGGCATATGTTGTGGGTTTGTGTGTGCATGGACGTGATCCAATACATCTGATGACCTTATTTCGAGAAGAGAGTTTTGAGGAGAGACAACTCATGTTGTGGGTTTGTTGTGGGTTCTTTGATGGCAAGGCTCAATACACGCGTATGTGTAGTGTAGAATTTAAATGACAAACTAACACGACTTGAATTAAACTTGCTGAAATTGAAATATAAGTATATAGTAAGAGCGGAAAGGCTCAATTGTGAGTGAGTGCTCTTGGTATGTAAATGGAAAGACAACTCACACAACTGGAATTGAACCACCCGGAAATGTAAGTGCGTACACGACTTGAATGTAAAACTCACGCAGCTGGAAAATATAGAAATATGCTATATCTTATGAGCAACAAAGACTCAAAAGGTGCGTGAGAGTGTGGAGCAAGTACTCAAGTACTTCTTGGGTGCGAGTGTGAAATTTAAATGACAAACTCACACGACATGAATGTAACAACCCAAATTGAATTGCAACTCACACGACTTTCACTAAAGTCTTTATCTTAAGAGCGAAAGCTCAATGTGTGTGCAATAGTGTGCAACTAAGAGTGGAAAGGCTCAAGTACACATGGGTGTCTTGTGTATGTTTAAGAGCAATATGGCTCAAGTGTACGTGTGTGCTTCGTGTATCAAGCACCAATATTACATTTCGGGGGGAGACTATGCTCCATTACTATAACCCCATATCGAATTGAATTAAATCTGAAATGAGTAAGGTAAAAACAGAATTTAAACACTTACAAGTGGATGGCTTTTCCTCTCACTCGTGCTTGGGCTTTTGTCCACCTTGGCAGCCAAGAGATGGGTCTCCCTAGGTGGGTTTATTGACGTGAGTTTGAGCTTGGGAGAGGCATGGGTGTTTAGATTCGGGAAGGGCCTAGGTTTGGCTAGATATAGGGCTAAGGGGTGTCATGGTTAGGGTAAGTGTCTTAAGTGCAGGCTGGCTAAGGCAAGTCACGGTTAGGGTATGGGTATGGCCCTAAGGGAAAAGGGTGCAATTGGGAGGTATGGTAGGCAGGTGTGGCTGGGGTATTAGGTCGGTGCTAGGGCAGGTTGGCTGGTGTTGCAGGGGTTTGCGGCAGTGGTGCACGGCAAGCAACGTGCAGGAGGGTAGCGCTAGGCGTTGGGGGCACTGCAATGGCACGCGGGACGCGGCAGTGGCTATGGCAGGAGGGTGTGTTGTGGTGTGTGGGGCAAATGGTGGTATGGCTGGGAAGGTGAGGGAGGTGCAGGTGGCAGACGATGGCCGGGAGATGGTGAGGGACAACCAGGTTGATGGAGGCCGGGAGGTAATGAAGTGGGGCACTAGGGGCACGGGAAGGTGGCACGCGGGAGTGTCGGGGGTTTAGGGTGGCAGGTGGTGAAATGGGAGTCGGGTACTAGGGGGAAGTTTTAGGTCGGTTTAGGTGGGAGGGCTAGGTTTAGGCTAGTTTAGGGTTAGGTTTAGAGAGGTGGGTTAGGTGGTTTAGGCTAGTTTAGGGTTAGGTTTAGAGACCTACTATAAACACCCCAAAAATGCCATATTTTGAAACTTTTTGAACTTAAAAAGCCCTCCAAAGGCCAAAGCCAGAGAAACAAGGAAAAGTGAAGCCCGTTCGAAGAAAAGCCTAACAAAAGGCCAAAATCGTAATTTGGGTCAAAAAGCAAAAGCTGCTCCAAAGTACATAAAGAGGCCAAGAACCTGATGAAGTCGATAGAAGTCCAAGACACGTCCCGTCAGAATGAAGAACAAAATTCGTGGGGAAATCTGAGATCGATAGCACTAGAAACAGACCAAAAACAAGAAAAAGGTAGATCAAAACAAACACCAAAATGTCCTAAGAAGCAGAACATCAGTCGAAAAAGGAACTTAGGGAAAACCCAGGCCGAGATGGGGTCGCCGAGGAAGTAGAGCTCGCTCAAAACTGACTATAGAAAGTGCCAGAAAGGACTGAAAGAAAGGAGTAGAAAATTTTGGATTGGATCTGGATCCCCAAATATCCAAGATCCGAGATCAAAACCCAAATGATATTTGGATTGGATCTGAATCCTAAATATCTGAGATCCGAGATTCAAATCCAAATAATATTTGAGTCGGATCTAAATCCCAAAATATTCGAGATCCGAGATCTAGACACAAATAGTGTTTGGATCGGATTTGGATTCCAAGATCCAAATCCAAGACCCACCTCATTTACCTATAAATAAAGGTGAGGGGGTGTCCAAGAGGGGGTTCACGTGAATTGCTTGGGAGGAGGGAGAGTGAGAGAGAGGGTTAGCCATGGGTCTTAACCATGGGTCCTAGCCATGTGGTTTTGATCAAGGGTGTGGGTTCAAACCTTATATGAACCTAGACCTAACCAAGGGCTGCAACAAGGCGAGCTTGGACCAAGGAGGTGGCTGCAACCAAGGTGGGCTCGGTGTGGGTGGACACGGTGGACCGACTCCAACAGGTAGGCCATCCTAAACCTAACCCTAACCTAGCCTAGGCTCGACCCAACCTAACCTAAACCTAACCTCTAAGTCCAGCCCGTGCTGCACCACGGCCACACTCCCTGCACACCAACCGACCCCACACCCCCTGCACAACCCAACTCACCCCTAAGCCCAACCACACAACCAGGCGCACCTGCTGTAGCGCCCTGACGCGCCCTACGCCCCTACTACGCCCTAGCGCCCTTGTCCCGCATGCCCAGCATGCCGACTACAGCACCTACACGCCACAGCGCCTTGCTATGCCTCAACCTGCCTACCGCCCCTATCCCACGAGCCCAGCGCGCCGACTCTAGCGCCTGCACGCCACAGCGCCTTGCTGCGCCTCAACCCGCCTAGTGCCCCAACTCGGCCATACCCTACCTAAGCCCCAACAACCGGGCACCTTGCTGGCTAAAACCCAAGGTTGAACCTTGGCTAAACTTGGTCGACCTCCCCTTTGGCCAAACTCCCACCTAAAACAAACTTGGCCACCTCCCTTGGCCGAACACCTCAAATGCCCACTCGAGTCACCCTAAACTAGACCTACCTAGATAGGACAAGCCCATATTCTATACCCTTCAAACTAAGCCCACTCGAGCCACCCTTGGCTCGAGTCACCCCAAACCAAATCAGTCCACAAGGCCCACTAAAATTTGGCTGCCCCAAGCAAACCCAAGCTCCGCTCTCACGTCACTCCACTCCCAACCGGCTTACCTCTTGGCCGCACATCACCAAGGCTCGCCACTTGAAGGAGTTTCCCCCGTTGCTGCAACATGATGATGCCTTGACCCCGGCTCAACACAAAGAAGGTAGACACGACCTAGCAAAATTCGGAATTTAAGTTAGGAAAAGTGTAAGTCTTTCGAAATATATATCAAGTTGCTTTTCCTATTCAATTCAATTCGATGCGGGGTTGTAGTAATGGAGCGTGGCCTCCCCCCGAAATGTAATATTGGTGCTTGATACACGAGCCACACACGCACACTTGAGCCTTGTCGCTCATAGACGTACATGAAGAACACCCACATGCACTTGAGCCTTTCCGCTCTTAATTGAACACTATTGCACACACATTGAGCTTTCGCTCTTAAGCTAAAGACTTTAGTAAAAGCCATGTGAGTTGCAATTCAATTAAGATTGTTCCATTCAAGTTGTGTGAGTTTGTCATTTAAGCTTCCATACTTGCACGCAAGAGCACTCGAGCACTTGCTCCACACTTTCACGCACATTTTGAGCCTTCGTTGCTCATAAGATATAGAGTATTTATATACTTTCAAGCTGCATGAGTTTTACATTCAAGTTGTGTACGCACTTACATTTCGGATGGTTTAATTCAAGTCATGTGAGTTGTCTTTCCATTTATACACAACACACACAAACACATTGAGCCTTTCTGCTCTTATACTTATATCTCCCTTTCGGCAAGTTCAATTTCAGTCGTGTGAGTTGTCTTTTCATTTATACACAACACACACGAACACATTGAGCCTTTCCGCTCTTAAGATATAAGTATATTTCAAATTCTGCAATTTACATTCAAGTCGTGTGAGTTGCTTTCAAGTTTGGGTATTTCCTCTTAAGCTGCGTGAGTTCCACTTTCATTCGGGTATTTACATTAAGTTGTGTGTGTCAGTTGCTTTCAATTCGAGCTTAGCTCATATCATCATACCAAACTCGAAAAATATTTGTGCATCCTTGCATTCGCGCGTTTTCAAAGAGGAAACCCTGAATCTATGCTCAAACTCACTAAAATTAGGCCACTTGTGCACACACATATCCGGCCTAATTAGCTAAAACTCAAAGACTTGGAATCGTACAACCCTGTACATAAAATTTGTAACGTAGGCACGAATCAAATCCATATTTCAAACACTTATATTTTCAAGAGTTAAAATTGTTTTATCGAAGTCCATAAGCGCTTAAACTGACCCTTGAGCATCGGCTCAAGAAGGTTTAAAACGAAAAAGATCCCGCTTGCCCACAATTGCCTAAAAGTCAAATATTTTCAAAAACTTCTCTAGTTTGAGCAAGCTAGTTGGCACGCCGTTAAAAGAGACGTAAACTCAAAAAGGTTCATTCCCAACTTCAAAACCAGGAGTGGGAATTTTCGTGGCTTACACCTACCTCTTGGAGCTGATTGCTTCATGCCCTTGTGCAGCCCCTCTTCACGTTGGTGCAGCCCCTTGGTTTGAGCCTAGGTTCATACAAGGTTTGAACCCATGTCCTTGATGAGGCCCAAAAGGCTAGCCCTCTATTTCTCTCACCTACTTTATGCAATCTCTCCCCAAGCTTTCTTGAATTTCACGTGAACTTTTGGGCACCCCTCACCTCTATTTATAGGCAAATGAGGTGGGTCTTGGATATGGGTCTTGGATTTGGATCTTGGAATCCAGATTCGATCCAAACACTATTTGGGTTTGGATCTCGGATCTAGGATATTTGGTATCTAGATCTGACTCAAATATTATTTGGGTTTGGATCTCAGATATCAGATATTTGGGATCCATGTCCAATACAAACATTATTTGGGTCGAGATCTGGATATTTGGGTTGAAGTCCAATCTAAATTTTTATTTCTTCAGTCCTTCTTAGTGTTTCGAGATGGATGTTTTGTGTGGGCCCTAGCTTCATCAGTGCTCTGTCTGATATTGGGTTTTTCCCAGTTTTGTCGTCTGAACTCCTTCTCACCTTCTGGACTTCGTTTTGTCTGAATCTAGGGATTTTGAGCTTGGTCTTGGCCTTCTGTCGAGCTTTTCTCCGAATGGACTTCAATTTTCCTTGTTTCTCTGGCTTTGGCCTTTTGAGGGCTTTTTAAGTTCAAAAGTTTCAAAATATGACATTTTTGGGATGTTTACACTAGGTTCAACTGGCCAAGGTTCGGTTGAATCCACCTTGATTCAGCCAAGGTGTAGGCCGAATGGGGTTGGGTTTAGGTTTAGGTAGGTTATGTGGGTGGGGCAATGGAGTCAGTTTAGGGTGGAGTCGGTGGTGGCTGGGTTAGGTTTAGGTGGGGTCGGTTGTGAATAGTTAGGGTGGAGTCGGTAGTTAGGGTGGAGTCGGTTGGTAGGGTGGCTGGGTTAGGTGGGGCGCAGGCTAGCCAAAGGGGCAAGGCCGAAGGGGTGGTTCTTGTGGGTCAAACCGAGGGTTAGCTAGGTTCAGCTGGGGCGGTTTTGGCTAGGTTTAGGTTAAGTGTAGTGGCTCAAGGTGAGGATTTGGTTAGAGTGTCTTAGGGCTAGGTTTAGTGGTATGTGGGTTAGGTCGGTTAGGTTAAGTTGGCTAGGTTTAGGCTAGGTTTAGGGACTTACCTCTTGGAGCTGATTCCACCTTGTGCAGCCATAGTTGCAACCCATTTGTAGCTGTGTTGTTGTAGCCCCAAGCTAGGTCTAGGTCCACAAGGCTTGAACCCACTTCACCCTTGATTGAGACCACATGGCTAAAGCCCACCAAAGTTGACTTTTCCACCCACTCTATCTCTCTCTTCCCAAGCCTCCCCAAGGATTCACGTGAACATTTTCACCCCCCTTGGTCCTATTTATAGGCAAAGGAGTGGGTCTTGGATTTGTATTTTGGATATGGATTTTGAGATCCAAATCAATTCAAAATACTAATAAGATCTGGATCTGGATATTTTTGTCCAAATCCAATCCAAAAAAATTTCTTTCTTCAGTTGTCCTTCGTTGTTTGAGATGGGCAGTTTTGAACGGGCTCTAACTCCGTCAATGGCTCATTTTGGCTGGGGGTTTTCCTAGTCTTCTTGGCCGACCATCTTCTTACATTTTGGACTCTGTTTCGTCTGATTTTTTATTTCACCGACTTGGGGTTTCATTTCTGACAGCTTCATCGAGCTTTGGCTTCATCTTTTTATGTTGTTGGGGCTGAAGTTTGATTCTGGCCTGGATGCTTGTTTTGCTTTTCGGCCTTTTCTTCAACCGGACGGGCTGAACCTTCTCTTTGCTTTTTACCGGATCTTGAGCTGCTTTTTGATCGGGTTTCACCTGCTTGTTTGAGATGCTTTTACAAAACTTGGGTTTTGGACTTGAGCTGTCCTTTGAAGTTTTGGGAGTTTTGAAAAACATGTAATTTTTAGGGTGTTTACAGATGCCCCTCTTTGGCATTATCCAAATTTATTTGGATAATGGTAAAGAAGAAACACCCTTTTATGCTTTTTCTCCCAAATTTTCTCCAGAATACACCATTCTTTGCTTCGTAAAACCTTGTTTTCTTTGACCACATGAGGGGATTTTGGCCAGAAGGGGACTTTTCCTATATAGGCTGCTTTTCCTAGGTATGATCATGCATGAATGAATCTTGAACACATGCATGAGTGAGCGAATGGGGTGAAGTTTTATTTTGAGGGTTTTCAAGCCCGAAGAGAGCCTTTTGAGGCTGACTCCTCCAAGCAGGTTTTACCCATGTCTTTTTTATATTCTCGGGTTTTCGAGCTTGGAGAGAGCCTTTTGAGGCTGTCTGCTCCAAGCAAGTTTTACTCATGTCTTTTGACATTCTCGGGTTTTCGAGCCTAGAGAGAGCCTTTTGAGGCTGTCTGCTCCAAGCAGGTTTTACCCATGTCTTTTTGACATTTTGGGGTTTTGAAAATTTCTTTTTTCAAAAGGAACTCCTTTTATCTTTTATCGAAAGGACTTCCAATTTTTCATACTTCCCTTTATTTGGGTTTCAATACCTAAATACTAAGTAGAGGTTTTTGGCAGGAAATTTTAGAAAACATTTCAAAGTTCCATTTCCCACAAAACAAAGTCTAGTTCTCAAACAAAATGAAATCCAAATAAGTAGATTCTATTCCTACTTTAGGATTTTCAGAGTTGAACATTTTTCCTTGGGGGATAAGCTGTAGGGATATGGGAAAGAGTTACCACGGTTCCTTCTGAAGCGTCCCATGATTTTAGGCAAAGAGTCAGAAAATTGTTCTTTTGAGCTTTGACTTTTTCTCTCTTTTTTTTTCAAGAGAAGACCTCTTTTGAAGAAGTTTTGTATTCCCTTTTCTAGGAAGACTTCTTTTTCGAAGAGTTTTTGCATTCTCTTTTTCTTTTTTCCTTTTAAAGAGAAGACCTCTTTCGGAGGAGTTTTTGTATTCCCTCTTTCTATTCGAAGGGGAGAACTTCTCTTGGAGGAGTTTTTGTATTTTCTTTTTCTTTTTATTTTGGACGTTGCCAATTTTCCTTTTTGGAGAGAAAAGTAAAATGGGGGGAAAGCTTATCCCTTTGGTTACTCGATTCAACCGAGATCGTCCCATTTCTTAATAGCATCTACCATTTGAAAATATTTTGATATTTTGAACAAGGCTCCATCTTGTAAGCAAAGGATTTTTGAAATGTCACCAATTCGTTTTTGAAGACTCTACTTTTCGTAATGCATAAATTCCTTTATTTGGAGTTATACAATCAACCTTGATCCTTCTTTCAAGAAGTTTCAAAGGAGTTCAATTTAAAAATCTTTTCTAAAATAGACCCTTTCGAATATTCGGGCATTTTCAGGGTGTGCTAAATTTCTTTCCACAATATCAACATGATTTAACGATTTTTTGTTGCCCTTTTTGAGACATGGGGACATTCCTACTCGGGCTGCCACCTTTTTGGGCTTCTTTGGGGTGAATGATATGTATGATATGGATGATATGCCGTCCATGTGACTCAATGGAAATACATGCTTTATGCAATGATGAAAATATGAAATGTATCTCACATGTCATGATGGAGATGCCTTTTTATGAAATTGGTTCAACATGGAAGGTGTCTAGGGGATGCATTTAAAATGCCCCTAGCTTGATGGAGATGTATGATTCACACGGCCACATGGTGAAGGGCCATGGTTTTTCAAAAAGGAGATTCAGGGTGGACGATGGGATGTTCATGTCCATGCATTTGACATTTATGGTTTTTCTAACATGATCATGATACTTTTTGCTTAAGGATGGAAAAAACATAACTAGCCCTAAGTGATCGTCATGGCCATCATATTTGATTCGACATGGTCTCCATATTTTTCATTGTGGGACTCATGTGCTTATCCTAACACAATCAAGGTTTTCATATTAACCAGAAGCTGAAAATCTTTCTTTTCAAAGTCGTATGTAGGGTTAAATTTGTTTTAAAACTTGATCCTTTTGAAGAAGTCTTGAGCTCCCTAATTATCGAGCTCCACTATAGCTACATGTCTTCGGTTGGATTTATTCAAATAAGAACTCAAAGCCAATTTTCATCATATCCTGATCGAGCACAAGTCTAGTTGATCAAGCTTAAGAATGTTTTGACTCAGTTCTATTGTTTCAAAATACTTTATCTTTGATCAGCAACTTCTCTTTTGTTCGTGATTGAGACCTTATATATCATTAGAAATCTCTGAAACAAGTGGATTTGACCTCTCTGTTCTAGAGTACCTCAACTTCTATGGCATGTGTTCATGAGGCATGGTTAAAACACACACTCAAGAGTCATAAACCCTACCATAGAGGCACTATTGATGGCAAAGAAGATGCCAACTCAATTGCAACCATGCAGGCTAGGTTTGCCGAATTGGAGGTACTCTTGGCTAATGGGGCAATGTTATCTCAGAGCAGCTTAAAATCTCCTCTATCATAGAAATATTGTAGGCGTTATTTAGGGTAGTTGCTACTAGACAAACCACTATTTCTTCTAGTTACCCAAAAGTGCCCAAATCAAATGGATTTGAAGAAACTCGGGACAATAAAGTTCTTGAGAACTTTATTTTGGACATGGAGTACTTCGAGGCTTCCAAGATCTCAGATATAAACTAACTAGTTACTGCATATCTTTATATTGATAGAGATACAAAGCTCTCGTAGCATTTGAAGGAGTGAGTTATAGATGAAGATAAGAGATTACTTATCACATCTCGGCTAGATTTTTGAAAGAAGCATCATGGACAATTCATGTCAACCTTTATGAGCTGATAGGCATGTTAGAATTTGCTCTAGTTGAGGCATATGGGTAGTGTGAGAGAGTACATGAGCCAGTTTAACACCAGTCTCCTCGATGTGGGAGGTATGGTAGAAGAGGATAACTTTTCTAGTTTTTCTATAATTTATAGCATTATGTACATTAGAGATGTGTCAATATCAACTACAATATGTGTACACGGTTACAGCTTTTGTGAAGAACTTGGTGGACTTAGGAGAACTCTCAAGGAGAGAAGAAGTATGTCGTGGGTCAAAGGAGAGGCGAGTAGAGGCCCGATGGTATAGTTCGGCTTGAACGGCGCGGTAGTGATTGAAGCACGCACTGGCCAAACTGATTAGATTGTGACAAATACGATACAACTCTTGTGCCATGATAGGGGAGACTGCTATAATTGATCGACAGAAGCACATGCAGGCATCACGTGAGGAACGTAGAGCCCTACCGTATGAGAGTGTCCATAGTGTGAGAAGCTGACTGCATGTTGGTTGAATCTTAGGCAAGACTAAGTGTTGAGGATAAAGACAAAGCTGCACCTTTTTAGCTGCTAAATGTGGATATGTGAGCATGCAATAGAGGATATCAACACACGATCTATTCTGTTTGCATAAGGTGCAAGAACTCGGGGTGTGTACCTACTTGCTTCAAAGAGTTGATTGAAGATAGTAAAATGTCTAGACAAATATAATAACAAGCATGACCGTTAGTTAGAATGCAAATTGCATGTTGGAGCTGCATTATGGATTTTTTGGTGACTGATTTAGATAATTATGACATGTATCTCATATGTGATTTTCTAAGACAGGCATGTGTTATGGTGACACCATATTTGAGAGGTTTTGTAATTACTAACAAGACACAACATGTGTCATTTTTACCAAGTGATAAGTGAGAGTTGTACCATATTTCACAATGGTGTATATGTTAGCTTTTCAATTGAAGATTAGAGCAATAGAAGACGATTATACAGAGGTGG
Source organism: Brasenia schreberi (assembly GCA_036023115.1). Taxonomy (NCBI): domain Eukaryota; kingdom Viridiplantae; phylum Streptophyta; class Magnoliopsida; order Nymphaeales; family Cabombaceae; genus Brasenia; species Brasenia schreberi. The sequence goes on along the minus strand of JAYKKT010000045.1, from coordinate 7,159,816 downwards.
TAGTTAAGCAAGAGCATAAGCTTCAAAGTAATAACAATAGTATAGTGCTAACTATAATTGATGTGTCAATGATATCTTGGAATACAATAGATAGGTGGTGCATTGTGGGAGCGAGACCAAAGAACAAGTGTCAGGCCTGTGCTGTACCTCAATGTAGCCCTAAGGGATTGAGGAAGGAGCTACCCCAACAACAAATGGGACCTACGAGTGCAAAGCTAGGTATTCTGATAGGTTGTCAAATATCGTTGTAGTTCGAAAAACCAATGGGAAAATTCGAATATGCATCGATTTCAGAAACCTGAATAAAGCCACTCCAAAGGATAATTATCCTTTACCAAACATAGATTTGATAGTCGATAGTACTGCAAATCATGAAATGTTTTCATTTATGGATGGCTATTCAGGCTATAATCAAATCAAACTAAGTCCACGAGATCAGGGTAAGACCGCCTTCACAACCCCATGGGGCACGTACTGCTATATAGTCATGCCCTTTGGTTTGAAAAATGCCGGCGCAACATACCAACGAGCCATGAACACGATCTTCCATGATCAAATTCACGAGCTTGTAGAAGTGTATGTAGATGATCTCTTGGCGAAATCTAAAACCCGATGCACCCATATCGAATGTTTACAAAAGATTTTCGAAAGGCTTAGGCTTTACAAAGTAAAGCTAAACCCTCAAAAATGTGTGTGGTTGCTCGTAGTGGTTGCTCGTAGTGGTTGCTCGCAGATCCTATCAAAATGGCGAATTGGGTAGGATCATGTTAAATTCCTACCTTCTACATCGATCAACCAATACGAATTGTTCGTAGTGGTTGCTCGTACAACATAGGGTCCATCCCAGTTGGGGCGCCACTTGCCTAGGGGGTGTGGGCCACGATGGTGGATGGTTTTCAAGACCAGATCTCCCACTTCAAAGTGGCGAGGTCTCATGTGTTTGCTATAATGTCGGGCTATCCTTTGCCGGTATGCACGAGCATGATCCATGGCAAGGAGTCGCCTCTCATCTAGCAAGTCTAGTTCGGCCATCCTAGCATGCTGAAGCGTCTCTAGGGGGAGGTCGAGTGCTATAGATGTATGAAATGAATGTAGTTGGGTATGAATGGGAAGAATGGCGTTTGTGCCATAGACCAACTCGAATGGTGTGGCATTCGTGGGAGTCCGGATGGAAGTCCTATAAGCCCATAAGGCTTCATCCAGCTTCTCGTGCCACGTCCTACCCTTCTCTAAGGTTTTCTCAATGATACCAATGAGAGTCTTGTTTGTGGCTTCGGCTTGGCCGTTGCCTTGAGGGTAGTAGGGCGAGGAGAAGTGGTGAGTTATGCCATACGTGTTGCACAACTTGACCATCCGCTCATTCTTGAATGGGGTACCATTATCAGACACAAGGTCTCGTGGAACCCCAAATCGAGCCAAGATATTCCTCCGGATGAAAGCCACCACATGTTGCCCCATTACATTTGTCAGGGAAATGGCTTCCACCCACTTGGAGAAATACTCCGTGGCTGCTAAAATAAAACGATGCCCATTCGAGGCCTTGGGAAATATTGGGCCTACAATGTCAAATGCCCACATGGTAAATGGCCAGGGGCTGACCACGGAATGCAATGCAGATGAAGGGATATGGATGGCGTGCCCATGCACTTGACATGGATGACACTTCCTAACATGATCGTGACAATCCTTTTTCAGGGTGGACCAAAAATAACCCCCTCTAAGTATTTTCATTGCCATCATGTTGGCATTAACATGACCTCCACATTCTCCATCGTGGAACTCATGCATCACTATCCTAGCCTCCTCTAGGTCGATACACCTAAGCAGAATGCCGGTAAAACTCTTTTTGTATAAGACCCCACCCAGAATGGTGTATCGGGTCGAAATCTTACGAATGAATGCCTTATCTTTGGGCGTGGCATCCTCGGTGAATCCCCCATTTTCTAAAAATTGTTTTATGTCATAGAACCAGGGTTTTTCAATAGACTCTGGGTTGTTTTGGCAAATATCCAGGTCGTGTGTGGATGGATGGGGCGCATGCCATATTTCCAAAGATTTGGTCCCTGAAATGGGATCGACCATCAGGGCTGAACCCAAGGAGGAGAGGGCATCGGCGATGCCATTGTCCTCTCTCCCTACGTGTGTGAGCTTACACGACTGGAAGGTTTGGACCAATCGAGTGGCCAACTCGTGATATGGAAGTAGTTTCTCATTACGTACTTGCCAAATTTTTAAAACCTGGTTTATGACAAGGAGCGAATCTCCAAAGACCTCGATGCATGATGCCCCTAGAGTTTTCGAAATCTTTAAGCCTTGTATGAGTGCTTCATACTCAGCGACGTTGTTGGAACATTCGAAATCTAAGCGGACTGCTATGGGAATCTCACCCTTTTCAGGGGAGATTAGGATGATCCCGGCACCAGCCCCTCGTTGGTTCCGTGCCCCGTCGAAGTGCATCTTCCACACTTGGTTTTCGAAAGAATTTGCCAAAATGTGGTTTTGAAAATGGTTTTGCAATATGCCTTCATCAGGCATTTCGACAAGAGTGGGATATGCATCCTCCAAGGGGAAGTCAGCCACGTAATCTGCTAGGGCTTGCCCCTTAACGGAGATCTGGTGATGGTATTTCAGATCATACTCCATTAGAAGGAGTTGCCATTTGCCCAATCTACCCGTGAGAATGGGTTTTTCGAATAAGTGCTTGATTGGATCAAGCTTGGACACTATCCAGATCTCATAATCTAGGAAATAGTGTCTGAACTTCTGGCAGGCCCAGACTAGGGCCAAGCACGTCTTCTCCATGGCTTGATAATTTCGTTCATAAGCCAAGAGAGTTTTCGAAATATAGTAGATGGCATACTCCTTATGGGTGTCATCCTCGTATTGAGCCAACAGGGCTCCTAAAGCGTTTACATGCACGGAGATGTATAATAAAAGCGGTTTTCCTTGTTTTGGAGGGTTCAAAACGGGGGGATTAACCAAGTATGCCTTCAGTCTCTCGAAGGACTGTTGGCATTCGTCATCCCATAAGAATTTCATACCCTTCCTCAACAGTTTGTTGAAGGGTTCGCATCTAGTTGCCAGATTCGATATGAATCGGCGCACAGATTGTAATCGACCCTGGAGGCTACGGACTTGGGTGAGATTGGAGGGTGGAGCCATGTCTATGATGGCTCGACACTTAGAGGGGTCGACTTCTATTCCCCTTTGGCTCACCATAAAGCCTAGAAGCTTCCCTGATTCTACCCCGAACACACATTTTTGAGGGTTTAGCTTTACTTTGTAAAGCCTAAGCCTTTCGAAAATCTTTTGTAAACATTCGATATGGGTGCATCGGGTTTTAGATTTCGCCAAGAGATCATCTACATACACTTCTACAAGCTCGTGAATTTGATCATGGAAGATCGTGTTCATGGCTCGTTGGTATGTTGCGCCAGCATTTTTCAAACCAAAGGGCATGACTGTATAGCAGTACGTGCCCCATGGGGTTGTGAAGGCGGTCTTACCCTGATCTCGTGGACTTAGTTTGATTTGATTATAGCCTGAATAGCCATCCATAAATGAAAACATTTCATGATTTGCAGTACTATCGACTATCAAATCTATGTTTGGTAAAGGATAATTATCCTTTGGAGTGGCTTTATTCAGGTTTCTGAAATCGATGCATATTCGAATTTTCCCATTGGTTTTTCGAACTACAACGATATTTGACAACCAATCCGAATACGCAATGGGTTTTATAAATCCGGCTTTTAGCAGATCTTCTAAACCCCCTTTGACTTGCGTGTGTACATTCGGGTGTATTTTCCTAAGCTTCTGCTTTATGGGTTTTACACCTACATCTAAGGGAAGACGATGCTCGACAATGCTGGGATCTATGCCCGGCATGTCTTCGTACGTCCATGCAAACACATCTAAATAGGTTCGTAGAAATGCAATGAATGCTAACTTTTCAGTTTCATGCAAGCATGCGCCTATTTTGATGTTTTTGGGATTGGAATCATCCCCTAGGTTCACCTCTATGAAATCTCCTCCTACTGATTGGGAAGGTCTTTCAAAATCGAGAATTCTATGAAATTCTGGGAGCTCAGAAGTGGGATCTTCCTCAGGGGGATCCACTTCTGGGCTTCGATCATTCTCGTGGACTTTAGACCCGAGGGAACTTGATGCGTGGTTTTCAAAATAACCTGGTTTTGTACTTAGATTTTTAAGTGATTTCGAAATTTTTGGTCTGGCTATGCAGACGATGTTTCTTTCGAAATCCTTTTCTTTCGCCAAAGTTAAACCAGGAGCAGCTATGTACAAAATCTTTTTGGTATTTTCCAAATTTTTGATTTTTTTGGGTTTTTGTAAAACAAGAACTTTGGGAACTATACAAAGCACACTTTTTTCGAGTTTTTGTTTTTCCATTGTTTTTGGTTTTTCTTGTTTTTTCGATTTTTTTTATTTTAAGTTTTCAAATGTTTTTGGTATTTTAAAAAAAGGGATCTTCCGTCATACCTACAAAGGGAAAACACTATGGGGTTAGGCTCGGAATAGGAGGTCTAAACCATAGGTCTCTTCTAAGACAGGTTCCGGGGCACCCTTGACCGAGGTGGTCACAGGGGGTGGCTCCGGCGGTATTCGGGGAGTATAGCCGATCCCATATCGGCTTGGGTTGACCCTAGGAAGGATGGGCTCTAGGAGACCCTGGTTTTGTGCCCCTAGACTCTTGTAGGGCGTGTAGCCCATGTTCAATAACATGTTCCACGACCTTTTGTTTTTTGAAAAGATGGGATATAAGTCGTGGTCCTGGAACATGCTATCGTCCATATTAGGCTCGTATGGCCTTTTGTCCAGGGGTTTTGAAAATAGGAAACTTTTGGGTTTTCCTAGGAGGACCAGAGTCGGGAGGGGGCCTACTTCGGGCGGCCCCTTCACATATACAACCTTCCTAGGGTTGTTCAGCACGAGCCGAGGTGGCTCAACCATAATTTGCCCCAGGTTAGCCTCATGGTCCTGGGAGCTCGATAAACAAGGGGAGTTTATGATCCCCTGAAGCTGTGGGTGACTCTCACCTAGGATCACTACGACCTGGTCCCTAAAAGGGATCTTAACACACCTGTGGAAGGTGGATGGCACAGCGCACAAGCTGTGTATCCAGGGCGTTCCCAACAACAGGTTATAATGGGGGTGGATGTCCAAGACATGGAATACCCCCGTGTGTTCGATCCCTCCCGTTTCCATTGGGAGTTGGATGGATCCTAAAGGCCTAGACGCATTCCCATCGTATCCAGTGATAACGATGGAGCTTGGGTTCACTGAAGTCAAGGTGACTCCGATTTTGTACGCCACGTGAAGTGGAAGGATGTTGAGCCCTCCTCCACCATTGACTAGGCACCTGTCCAGAGAGTGGTTGTTTAGAACCACCTCGATATGCAGGGCCTGGTTATGGGTTTCGTAGGGTCTATCTACATCATCTTCTGAAAAGGTGATGGGCGATTTTGCTCCTAATAAAGCCACTTGGGCAGACAAGGATTCCGGACTTATGTTCGAATCAACCTTGGCCCTTTCTAGAATTTTCTCTAAGACAAGTCTATGCCTAGGCGAGGTTTTGATAAGCTCTAGGATAGACATGTGAATAGGAATCTTTGAAAGGTGGTTTTCGAAATCATAAGGATTTAGGATGATTTTGTCCTTATCTGCTTTTGGCAGACCACTAGGGATACATGCTTTTGAGGGGCCAGGCACACTGACCACCTTTGAGCACCTTGAAGGTGCGGGGGTTGGTAGATCCTCCCGGATCTAGTGACTTCCCCCACGACCAGCCTAGGGTTTGCGCTAGACTTGGCTCTAAGGATGAGCTGAGGAGAACCTTGAGTTTTCAAAACTGGTTTTACCGGGGTTTCCACTTTTGGTGGTCCCCGAATGACGACTTGGGCGGGCCTCTTGTATAATACAAGGATGGGCGCACAAGCAGGTCGACCAGGTTCGGGCTTTTGCGCTAGTTCCTTGGAAATGGTGAGGGTACATACCTCCTTTCATTTCCCACTGCCACTGGCGTGTTTGGGAAAGGGTTCCTTGAAGATAGCTTGAGGTGGCTCAGGTTCCGCAGTGACCTGGAGCCGGCCTTCTGCTATCAAGTTCTCAATTTTATTTAAAAGAGAGAAGCAACGTTTGGTATCATGGCCTTTGAGCCGATGATACTTGCAAAATCGGTTTAAATACCCCCCTTTGGATGTGACTCCTTCGGGGATTTCAGGGAGTTCGATCATGCCCTGGGCAAGTAAGAGGTCTAGGACCTCCGACACAGGTTGCCCCAGCGGAGTATACTCCCGTTTTTCAACCGGTTTTTGAAAATTACGTTCTCTCTTATTTTCTATTTTTTCAAAATTTTTAGAAGTGCCCGCCATGCTTGGATCCACCCGGACATTGGCGATTTTATGGGGCTTTGCCCCTTTGTCCGTCGTGGGCAGCCCATATGCGATGGGCTTTTCCAAACGGGTTTTTGGAACGGCACTTCCTTTCCATAGGTGATCGTATGTCCCTTTTCGCAAGTTGGTTTCGAAAAGGGAGGCCTTTTTGATCAACTTATGGAAAGTTGAAATCTCATGGAGCGCGAGAAGGGTTTTTAACTCGCTTTTGAAATTATCCAGGATGAGCATTACTGCGCATCCTTCGGATATGGGCTCTCGCACTTGGCCCAAAAGAGACCTCAATCTTATAATGAAGGCATGCACGTCCTCGTTCATGCCTTGCTTTGTATCCCTTAAGGTATTCAAGGTTGGCGTGTGTAGACGCGCGAAAATCCCCGCCTCTTTGCCTCTTTCGGGGCTTGGAGTGGATCTTATCGTGCGTCTAAGGCCTATGTATATAAATAGGGCGTGCCAGCTAGCTTACTCAAGCTAGCGAAGATATATTTAACACTGACTTCTAAACGTGGCGACTGTGAGCAAGTAAGCTCTTGTCGTCGCAGACCTTCTTGCATCGATGCGCAAGGGTCAGTCTGTACGCTTTTGCAAAAATCGAGTTTTGGGGAGGAAGTCCACGAAGCGGTTCGAGGTGTCTATTTCGGGTCTTTAAGATGCGATTGCATATTTTAGATCACGTGGATTTGCACGTGCCTAAGTCTTTTCTTTTATCCCTTTTTGGGTCGCCTAGTTTGTGTGTTATGAACACTCCACTACATGGGCGAATTCGAGCGGGGCTTGCTTTGATGCAATATGCGTCCTACCTCGTGGTATGGCGTAGATGCAATGCAAACTCACGCTACTCCAAAGGGAAAACCCGAAATGTAAAGACAATACTGAAGGGAAATAACCGAAGGGAAATAACCGAAGGGAAATAACCGAAGGGAAATAACCGAAGGGAGATATGTATATATCTTATGTATATGAGCCCTTACTCGGGTCTTGCAAATAAGAGCGAAGGCTCAATGTGGGTGCGTGCTTGAATTGAAAGACTTACTCACACGACATGAAATTAAACCCAAATATAAATTGCAGTATGGCCTTGACTAAGGTCTTGGGAGTAAGAGCGAAGGCTCAATGTGTGTGAGAGTGCTTGAATTGAAGTACTACACACACGACATAAATGAAACCCAAATATAACTGCAATAAGGCCTTTACTAAGGTCTTGGGAGTAAGAGCGAAGGCTCAATGTGTGTGAAAGTGCTTGAATTGAAAGACTTACTCACACAGCATGAAATGAAACCCAAATAGTATAGGTCGGCCCTTACTTGGGTCTTTCAAATAAGAGCGAAAGCTCAATGTGTGTGAGAGTGCTTGAATTGAAAGACAACGCACCCAACTTAAACAAAACCCTTCGAAAATGAAATATATATGTACACTTATATATTAGGGGCTGATTAGGCCCGTGTGTGTTCAAAATTGTGCACGACTAAGAGAGTGCACGTGTGTGGTTGTGCCAAGCCACGTTATTACAAGCGGGGGGAGACTATGCTCCGTTATTACAACCCCGTTTCAAATTGAATTTCAAGCAAGTGTACGACTAAAGACCGAGTTTAGACACTTACGAGTAGCTGGTCCGTAGAGGTCTTGCTTGAGCGTGGACTTGGCTTTGGGCTGCAAACGGGAGCTCCGCGAAGGTAGGTGATCAAGGGTGTTGGCCGGCTGCAAGTGGGGCGCGGGATAGACGCCTCGAAGGAGGCCGGTGGCAAGTAGGTGGCGCCTCCAAGTAGGGAGTTTAGAGTGGCTGAACAAGTGGGTATTAGGATCACTAGGGAAGTTGGGTACTTAGGGAAATTGGACCAAAAAGGTGAGCTAGTGGGAAGGCCGAATAGGACACCTAGGGGGGGGTTGGCCGAATGGGAGATGGTGGCTAAGGAGTGGCCAGCAACTTGGGTTTTACTAGGTTCGGCTAGGTTTAGGTGGTGGTGGCAAAGGGGCTGAGCTGAAGGGAAGATGGGTGGCTAAGAGTGGAGAGGTGGTAGAGAGGGGCTTTGAGGGAGTTTGGGGTACTTACCGAATGGGGAGAAGTGGCGGATGGAGTGGGAAAGTGGCGGGCAGGTGGCTGTCGGTTAGGGGAAGATGATGGCGTCCGGCTGAGGGGTGGTGGTGGTGGACGGAAGAGGGAAGGTGGCGGAGCAGGTGGCGGCTGGTGGAGCAGCTGGAGCAGGCCAAGGTGGGGAGTTGTCCCGGCTGGGTGAGAGAAGGGAGAAGGAGAGGGCCCGGCTGGGTGAGGTAGAGTGGTTCCCACTTAGAAAACCCGCCCACAATGAGGGGGGTTTAAATAGGGGATGGGTAGGTCGGTTAGGGCTGGGCTGTGGGTAGTGGTTAGGTGGTTTAGGTAGGGTGGTATGTAGATAAGGTGGGCTGGATGGGGTTGGGCCAGATATTTTAAAACTAGGTGTTTGGATAAATCGTAGGCTAAGGGTGGTTTAGGGGTTTAGGGCTAGGTTAGGTGGTTGGGTTTTAGGGTGAGGTTTAGTGAGCTAGGTTAGGTGATTAGGCTAGGTTTAGGCTAGGATTAGGGAAATTAATCTAGGTTTAGGGAAGGATTAGGGAAGTGGGTTAGGTGATTAGGCTGGGATTAGGCCGGGATTAGGGAAGTGGGTTAGGTGATTAGGTTCAGATTAGGGGTGGATTAGGGGTTTAGGCTACGTTTAGGCATTTTTGGCTAGGTTTAGGTGAAGGAGCTCCCTTAGCATGGCCCATAGACCTTGATCACCCCATGTTGGTGCAGCCCTAGGTTAGGTTTTTGCTAATTAGAAGCTTAAACCCACTCAATTAGGCTAACCCACATGATTAACCCAAACTTGACACACAAGTCAAGCTTAATACAACACTCTTGATATTTTTCACCCCCACTCTCTCTCATGCCCAATATCCCACGTGAATTTCAAGTGGGCCCCACCTCCATTTATGAGAAGGTGATGTGGGCCATGGATATGGATATTGGATTGGATCTCTGGATCCAAATCCAAATCCAAGTCCACATATGGGTTTGGATTGGAATCTGGATATATATGGTCCAGATCCAATCCAAACTGAACTCTGACTCCTTCGAGCTGGGTTCCAGACGGACAATTTGTGCGGGGCCTGACAGCATCAGTACTCCGTCTGCGTTGGGTCTTCGCCAACATAGTCGTCCGCCTCCGTTTCTGCCTTCCGGAGATGACTTCAAATGCTATTTTGATAAGAATAGGGTCTTGGACGTTCGAGATCCTGGGGTGTGAATCAGATACAAGAGTTGCTGCGCCGGGCTCGACAGGTGCACCGGTTCCGGGCTCTTCTTGGCTCTCCTGGTCCTGTCTTGATCAGGCCAAGCCACTTTGGGGTTTCAAAACATGTTTTAAAAGGATTTTCAAAAGCTATATCATATGTTTTTGAAAGATAAAGTTTAAAACATATATACAGGGTTGTTTGGAAGGCTCCTGGGTTTCCAAACTCAAAATGGCCCTTTGGGGGCTGCTTGTATAAAACCAGATTCGTTTAAGAAATTCGTGGGATTTCGGGGTGTTTACAGATGCCCCTCTTTGGCCTTGTCCAAATAGATTTGGATAAGGGCAAAGATGACAAACACCCCTTTTAATGTCTCCCTAGATCTAGCCACGAAGAATATGGGATCGTCCCATTTTAGCAAAATCTCAATTTTACAAACTCTGGTAGGAGGAGATATCACGCCAAAGGGTTCACTTATGGAATCTGGTCCTAAATGGGATCATGTTCATGTAAGTACCATGCGTGGAATGCAGATGACATGGGTGTGGTGCCAAGAGTGGCGACCTCCCAGAGACCAGGTGTGGTCGAACTCTAGAGACTTACAAGGCCTACTGCTCCAAGTGAGCAAAAACCCTATGCTGTTCGATGTTCGGTTTTTAAAACTTATTTACAAAAGCTATTTACAAAAGGGACAACTGTCTTGAGTCTCGATCCTAAGGATCTCGAGCTCTTCGTGCTTGCCCTTGTTTGAGTCTTAACACTCGCTTATCTAGCGGAGGTTTTATAAGAAAACAAGCTTCATTTCAAATCCCTACGCCTTACTCGAAACGTCGAATTCTCAAACAAGATGAAATTCAAGTAAGTAAATCCTATTTTTACTTTAGGATTCCTCGAAATGAACCATGCTTTAGCTTGGGATAAGCCAGGGATGGGAAAGAGATACCACGGTCCCTTCTGAAGCGTCCCGTGGTTTGAGGCACAGAAGGCGGAAAACTGCTCTTTTTGAGCTTTTTGGCCTCTTTTTCCTTTTTTTTTTCATAGAGGGTCTCCCTTTGGGAGTATTTTTTCTTTAATCCCTCCTTTTTATAAGAGAATCGATTTTTCTCTTTGAAGTCTGGTTTCTTTCTTTTGGAAAGAGATTTTAAATGGGAAATTCCCTTTTGATTTGGGCCTTTGTTTTCCTTTTGGAAGGAGAAGAGAAGAGGGGAGGACTTATCCCAAGCCTACACTTGATCCATTCCAGATCAGCCTATTTAGAAATAGCACGTACTACTTGCAAGTATCTTGCTATGTTGAACTAGGCCCTTCTTTGTAAGATGAAGGATTTTGAAATGCAACCACGATTTTGAAAACTCCACTCTTTCACAAGTGCGAATTCTCTTACTTAGGGTCACATGAGTTGCCTTTGCACCTTATTCACACGTCTCAGGGCAGCTATCCCTCTTAAATTTTCGAAAACTGGAATTTAATCCAGATCCTACACATGATACTTCTTTAAGTATTGAATATTGATAGGATCTGCTAAATTCCTACCTTCTACATCGATCAACCAATACGAATTGTTCGTAGTGGTTGCTCGTACAACATAGGGTCCATCCCAGTTGGGGCGCCACTTGCCTAGGGGGTGTGGGCCACGATGGTGGATGGTTTTCAAGACCAGATCTCCTACTTCAAAGTGGCGAGGTCTCATGTGTTTGCTATAATGTCGGGCTATCCTTTGCCGGTATGCACGAGCATGATCCATGGCAAGGAGTCGCCTCTCATCTAGCAGATCTAGCTCGGCCATCCTAGCATGCTGGAGCGTCTCTAGGGGGAGGTCGAGTGCAATGGATGTATGGAATGAATGCAGTTGGGTATGAATGGGAAGAATGGCGTTTGTGCCATAGACCAATTCGAATGGTGTGGCTTTTGTGGGAGTCCGGATGGAAGTCCTATAAGCCCATAAGGCTTCATCCAGCTTCTCATGCCACCTCCTACCCTTCTCTAAGGTCTTCTCAATGATACCAATGAGAGTCTTGTTTGTGGCTTCGGCTTGGCCGTTGCCTTGAGGGTAGTAGGGCGAGGAGAAGTGGTGAGTTATGCCATACGTGTTGCACAACTTAACCATCCGCTCGTTCTTGAATGGGGTACCATTATTAGACACAAGGTCTCGTGGAACCCCAAATCGAGCCAAGATATTCCTCCGGATGAAAGCCACCACATGTTGCCCCATTACATTCGTTAGGGAAATGGCTTCCACCCACTTGGAGAAATACTCCGTGGCTGCTAAAATAAAACGATGCCCATTCGAGGCCTTTGGAAATATGGGGCCTACAATGTCAAACGCCCACATGGTAAATGGCCAGGGGCTGACCACGGAATGCAATGCAGATGAAGGGATATGAATGGCGTGCCCATGCACTTGACATGGATGACACTTCCTAACATGATCGTGACAATCCTTTTTCAGGGTGGACCAAAAATAACCCCCTCTAAGTATTTTCATTGCCATCATGTTGGCATTAACATGACCTCCACATTCTCCATCGTGGAATTCATGCATTACTATCCTAGCCTCCTCTAGGTCGATACACCTAAGCAGAATGCCGGTAAAACTCTTTTTGTATAAGACCCTACCCAGAATGGTGTATCGGGTCGAAATCTTACGAATGAATGCCCTATCTTTGGATGTGGCATCCTCGGTGAATCCCCCATTTTCTAAAAAATGTTTTATGTCATAGAACCAGGGTTTTTCAATAGACTCTGGGTTGTTTTGGCAAATATCCAAGTCGTGTGTGGATGGATGGGGCGCATGCCATATTTCCAAAGATCTGGTCCCTAAAATGGGATCGACCTTCAGGGCTGAACCCTAGGAGGAGAGGGCATCGGCAATGCCATTGTCCTCTCTTCCTACGTGTGTGAGCTTACATGATTGGAAGGATTGGACCAATCGAGTGGCCAACTCGTGATATGGAAGTAGTTTCTCATTACGTACTTGCCAAATTTTTAAAACCTGGTTTATGACAAGGAGCGAATCTCCACAGACCTCGATGCATGATGCCCCTAGAGTTTTCAAAATCCTCAAGCCTTGTATGAGTGCTTCACACTCAGCTACGTTGTTGGAACATTCAAAATCTAAGCGGACTGCTATGGGAATCTCGCCCTTTTCAGGGGAGATTAGGATGATCCCGGCACCAGCCCCTCGTTGGTTTCGTGCCCCGTCGAAGTGCATCTTCCACACTTGGTTTTCGAAAGAATTTGCCAAAATGTGGTTTTGAAAATGGTTTTGCAATATGCCTTCATCAGGCATTTCGACAAGAGTGGGATATGCGTCCTCCAAGGGGAAGTCAGCCACGTAATCTACTAGGGCTTGCCCCTTAACGGAGATCTGGTGATGGTATTTTAGATCATACTCCATTAGAAGGAGTTGCCATTTGCCCAATCTACCGTGAGAATGGGTTTTTCGAACAAGTGCTTGATAGGGTCAAGCTTGGACACTATCCAGATCTCATGATCTAGGAAGTAGTGTCTGAATCTCTGGCAGACCCAAACTAGGGCCAAGCACGTCTTCTCCATGGCTTGATAATTTCGTTCATAAGCCAAGAGAGTTTTTGAAATATAGTAGATGGCATACTCCTTATGGGTGTCATCCTCGTATTGAGCCAACAGGGCTCCTAAAGCGTTTACATGCACGGAGATGTATAATAAAAGCGGTTTTCCTTGTTTTGGAGGATTCAAAACGGGGGGATTAACCAAGTATGCCTTTAGTCTCTCGAAGGACTTTTGGCATTCGTCATCCCATAAGAATTTCGTACCCTTCCTCAACAGTTTGTTGAAGGGTTCGCATCTAGTTGCCAGATTTGATATGAATCGGCGCACAGATTGTAATCGACCCTGGAGGCTACGGACTTGGGTGAGATTGGAGGGTCGAGCCATGTCTATGATGGCTCGACACTTAGAGGGGTCGACTTCTATTCCCCTTTGGCTCACCATAAAGCCTAGAAGCTTTCCTGATTCTACCCCGAACACACATTTTTGAGGGTTTAGCTTTACTTTGTAAAGCCTAAGCCTTTCGAAAATCTTTTGTAAACATTCGATATGGGTGCATCGGGTTTTGGATTTCGCCAAGAGATCATCTACATACACTTCTACAAGCTCGTGAATTTGATCATGGAAGATCGTGTTCATGGCTCGTTGGTATGTTGCGCCGGCATTTTTCAAACCAAAGGGCATGACTGTATAGCAGTACGTGCCCCATGGGGTTGTGAAGGCGGTCTTACCCTGATCTCGTGGACTTAGTTTGATTTGATTATAGCCTGAATAGCCATCCATAAATGAAAACATTTCATGATTTGCAGTACTATCGACTATCAAATCTATGTTTGGTAAAGGATAATTATCCTTTGGAGTGGCTTTATTCAGGTTTCTGAAATCGATGCATATTCGAATTTTCCCATTGGTTTTTCGAACTACAACGATATTTGACAACCAATCAGAATACGCAATGGGTTTTATAAATCCGGCTTTTAGCAGATCTTCTAAACCCTCTTTGACTTGCGTGTGTACATTCGGGTGTATTTTCCTAAGCTTCTGCTTTATTGGTTTTACACCTATATCTAAGGGAAGACGATGCTCGACTATGCTGGGATCTATGCCCGGCATGTCTTCATACGTCCATGCAAACACATCTAAATAGGTTCGTAGAAATGCAATGAATGCTAACTTTTCAGTTTTATGCAAGCATGCGCCTATTTTGATGGTTTTGGGATTGGAATCATCCTCTAGGTTCATCTCTACGAAATCTCCTCCTACTGATTGGGAAGGTCTTTCAAAATCGAGAATTCTATGAAATTCTGGGAGCTCAGAAGTGGGATCTTCCTCAAGGGGATCCACTCCTGGGCTTTGATCATTCTCGTGGGCTTTAGACCCGAGGGAACTTGATGCGTGGTTTTCAAAATAACCTGGTTTTGTACTTGGATTTTCAAGCGATTTCGAAATTTTTGGTCTGGCTATGCAGACGACGTTTCTTTCGAAGTCCTTTTCTTTCGCCAAAGTCATACCAGGAGCAGCTATGTATAAAATCTTTTTGGTATTTTCCAAATTTTCGATTTTTTTGGGTTTTTGTAAAACAAGAACTTTGGGAACTATACAAAGCACACTTTTTTCGAGTTTTTGTTTTTCCATTGTTTTGGTTTTTCTTGTTTTTCGATTTTTTTGATTTTAAGTTTTCAAATGTTTTTGGTATTTTTTTAGAAAAAGGGATCTTCCGTCATACCTACAAAGGGAAAACATTATGGGTTAGACTCGGAATAGGAGGTCTAAACCATAGGTCTCTTCTAAGACAGGCTCCGGGGCACCCTTGACCCAGGTGGTCACAGGGGGTGGTTCCGGCGGTATTTGGGGAGTATAGCCGATCCCATATCGGCTTGGGTTGGCCCTAGGAAGGATGGGCTCTAGGAGACCCTGGTTTTGTGCCCCTAGACTTTTGTAGGGCGTGTAGCCCATGTTTAATAACATGTTCCACGACCTTTTGTTTTTTGAAAAGATGGGATATAAGTCGTGGTCCTGGAACATGCTATCGTCCATATTAGGCTCGTATAGCCTTTTGTCCAGGGGTTTTGGAAATAGGGAACGTTTGGGTTTTCCTAGGAGGATTAGAGTCGGGAGGGGGCCTGCTTTGGGCGGCCCCTTCACACATACAACCTTCCTAGGGTTGTTCAACACGAGCCGAGGTGGCTCAACCATAATTTGCCCCAGGTTAGCCTTGTGGGCCTGGGAGCTCGATAAACAAGGGGAGTTTATGATCCCCTGAAGCTGTGGGTGACTCTCACCTAGGATCACTACGACCTGGTCCCTAAAAGGGATCTTGACACACTTGTGGAAGGTGGATGGCACAGCGCACAAACTGTGTATCCAGGGTCTTCCCAGCAACAGGTTATAATGGGGGTGGATGTCCAAGACATGGAACACCCCCGTGTGTTCAATCCCTCCCGTTTCCATTGGGAGTTCGATGGATCCTAAAGGTCTAGACGCATTCCCATCGTATCCAGTGATAACGATGGGGCTTGGGTTTACTGAAGTCAAGGTGACTCCGATTTTGTACGCCACGTGAAGTGGAAGGATGTTGAGCCCTCCTCCACCATCAACTAGGCACCTGTCCAGAGAGTGGTTGTTTAGAACCACCTCGATGTGCAGGGCCTGGTTATGGGTTTCGTAGGGTCTATCTACATCATCTTCCGAAAAGGTGATGGGCGATTTTGCTCCTAATAAAGCCACTTGGGCAGACAAGGATTTCGGACTTATGTTCGAATCAACCTTGGCCCTTTCTAGAATTTTCTCTAAGACAAGTCTATGCCTAGGCGAGGTTTTGATAAGCTCTAGGATAGACATGTGAATAGGAATCTTTGAAAGGTGGTTTTCGAAATCATAAGGATTTAGGATGATTTTGTCCTTATCTGCTTTTGGCAGACCACTAGGGATACATGCTTTTGAGGGGCCAGGCACACTGACCACCTTTTGAGCACCTTGAAGGTGCGGGGGTTGGTAGATCCTCCCGGATCTAGTGACTTCCCGCACGACCAGCCTAGGGTTCGCGCTAAACTTGGCTCTAAGGATGAGCTGAGGAGAACCTTGGATTTTCAAAACTGGTTTTGTCGGGGTTTCCACTTTCGGTGGTCCCCGAATGACGACTTGGGCGGGCCTCTTGTATAATACAAGGATGGGCGCACAAGCAGGTTGACCAGGTTCGGGCTTTTGCGCTAGTTCCTTGGAAATGGTGAGGGTACATACCTCCTTTCCTTTCCCACTGCCACTGGCGTGTTTGGGAAAGGGTTCCTTGAAGATAGCTTGAGGTGGCTCAGGTTCCGCAGTGACCTGGAGCCGGCCCTCTGCTATCAAGTTCTCAATTTTATTTAGATGAGAGAAGCACCGTTTGGTATCATGGCCTTTGAGCCGATGATACTTGCAAAATCGGTTTAAATACCCCCCTTTGGACGTGACTCCTTCGGGGATTTCAGGGAGTTCGATCATGCCCTGGGCAAGTAAGAGGTCTAGGACCTCCGACACAGGCTGCCCCAGCGGAGTGTACTCCCGTTTTTCAATTGGTTTTGAAAAATTGCGTTCTCTCTTATTTTCTATTTTTTCAAAATTTTTAGAAGTGCCCGCCATGCCTGGATCCACCCGGACATTGGCGATTTTATGGGGCTTTGCCCCTTTGTCCGTTGTGGGCAGCCCATATGCGATGGGCTTTTCCACACGTGTTTTAGGAACGGCACTTCCTTTCCATAGGTGGTCGTATGTCCCTTTTCGCAAGTTGGTTTCGAAAAGGGAGGCCTTTTTTATCAACTTATGGAAAGTTGAAATCTCATGGAGCGAGAGAAGGGTTTTTAACTCGCTTTTGAAATTATCCAGGATGAGCATTACTGCGCATCCTTCGGATATAGGCTCTCGCACTTGGCCCAAAAGAGACCTCCATCTTATAATGAAGGCATGCACGTCTTCGTTCATGCCTTGCTTTGTATCCCTTAAGGTATTCAGGGTTGGCGTGACTTCCACGTTGTGTGCAAATCTTTGCATGAAGCAGTTCGCTAACTCTTCAAAAGTAGCGAACTGGCTTAAGTCGTAGGAAGCCAGCCATTTGGCAGCTATGCCTTTAAGGGATAGGGGGAACCAATACACCCATTTCATCGAGTCCTTTTTCTTCTTATGGGCTCGACGTGAGAAAAGCTGCAAGTGAGACCTAGGGTCTCCCATGCCATCATACCGATGGAAGTTCGGTATTTCATTGTCACTGTCTGTTTCGTAATCCATAGGAAGGAAATCAGACAGGGCGTAGCTTCTTTTCTCTTTATTTTGCCCTTTCAGCAGCTGCTGTAGGGCTTTACGGTCCTTTTGTGTGAAGGACTCGTGGTATTGGTTGCCTTCCATTACGGAGGCCTCTTTTTGCTTGCGAGGTTTTTCAATTTTCTTTTTAGGCCTTTGTTCACCGTTTGATGAACATGAATCGCCTACTTCAGCCTCTTGGCTGAGAGCATCGATTTTGGCCTCAAATTCCCTTCTCAAGTCCTCGATTTCATCTAGTTTTATTTTGTTTTTGAAAATCCTCCTAGAGTGAGAACTTGATGTGCATGAGCCTTGGCTCGACATTTCACTTGGATTGGATTTTGACATGCTTTTCAAGCTTTTTCAAAATTTCCTAAGTAAAAGCAAAGAAAACAAGTTAAAAACGACACCTTTATAAAATTTTCGCAAGACTTCCACAAGTAAACTCGATTTTTGAAAAGGCTCACCTCCCACCGGGCGTGCCAATCTCTATAGACGCGCGAAAATCCCCGCCTCTTTGCCTCTTTCGGGGCTTGGAGTGGATCTTATCGTGCATCTAAGGCCTATGTATATAAATAGGGCGTGCCAGCTAGCTTACTCAAGCTAGCGAAGATATATTTAACACTGACTTCTAAACGTGGCGACTGTGAGCAAGTAAGCTCTTGTCGTCGCAGACCTTCTTGCACCGATGCGCAAGGGTCAGTCTGTACGCTTTTGCAAAAATCGAGTTTTGGGGAGGAAGTCCACGAAGCGGTTCGAGGTGTCTATTTCGGGTCTTTAAGATGTGATTGCATATTTTAGATCACGTGGATTTGCACGTGCCTAAGTCTTTTCTTTTATCCCTTTTTGGGTCGCCTAGTTTGTGTGTTATGAACACTCCACTACATGGGCGAATTCGAGCGGGGCTTGCTTTGATGCAATATGCGTCCTACCTCGTGGTATGGCGTAGATGCAATGCAAACTCACGCTACTCCAAAGGGAAAACCCGAAATGTAAAGACAATACTGAAGGGAAATAACCGAAGGGAAATAACCGAAGGGAAATAACCGAAGGGAAATAACCGAAGGGAGATATGTATATATCTTATGTATATGAGCCCTTACTCGGGTCTTGCAAATAAGAGCGAAGGCTCAATGTGGGTGCGTGCTTGAATTGAAAGACTTACTCACACGACATGAAATTAAACCCAAATATAAATTGCAGTATGGCCTTGACTAAGGTCTTGGGAGTAAGAGCGAAGGCTCAATGTGTGTGAGAGTGCTTGAATTGAAGTACTACACACACGACATAAATGAAACCCAAATATAACTGCAATAAGGCCTTTACTAAGGTCTTGGGAGTAAGAGCGAAGGCTCAATGTGTGTGAAAGTGCTTGAATTGAAAGACTTACTCACACGGCATGAAATGAAACCCAAATAGTATAGGTCGGCCCTTACTTGGGTCTTTCAAATAAGAGCGAAAGCTCAATGTGTGTGAGAGTGCTTGAATTGAAAGACAACGCACCCAACTTAAACAAAACCCTTCGAAAATGAAATATATATGTACACTTATATATTAGGGGCTGATTAGGCCCGTGTGTGTTCAAAATTGTGCACGACTAAGAGAGTGCACGTGTGTGGTTGTGCCAAGCCACGTTATTACAAGCGGGGGGAGACTATGCTCCGTTATTACAACCCCGTATCAAATTGAATTTCAAGCAAGTGTACGACTAAAGACCGAGTTTAGACACTTACGAGTAGCTGGTCCGTAGAGGTCTTGCTTGAGCGTGGACTTGGCTTTGGGCTGCAAACGGGAGCTCCGCGAAGGTAGGTGATCAAGGGTGTTGGCCGGCTGCAAGTGGGGCGCGGGATAGACGCCTCGAAGGGGGCCGGTGGCAAGTAGGTGGCGCCTCCAAGTAGGGAGTTTAGAGTGGCTGAACAAGTGGGTATTAGGATCACTAGGGAAGTTGGGTACTTAGGGAAATTGGACCTAAAAGGTGAGCTAGTGGGAAGGCCGAATAGGACACCTAGGGGGGGGTTGGCCGAATGGGAGATGGTGGCTAAGGAGTGGCCAGCAACTTGGGTTTTACTAGGTTCGGCTAGGTTTAGGTGGTGGCGGCAAAGGGGCTGAGCTGAAGGGAAGATGGGTGGCTAAGAGTGGAGAGGTGGTAGAGAGGGGCTTTGAGGGAGTTTGGGGTACTTACCGAATGGGGAGAAGTGGCGGATGGAGTGGGAAAGTGGCGGGCAGGTGGCTGTCGGTTGGGGGAAGATGATGGCGTCCGGCTGAGGGGTGGTGGTGGTGGACGGAAGAGGGAAGGTGGCGGAGCAGGTGGCGGCTGGTGGAGCAGCTGGAGCAGGCCAAGGTGGGGAGTTGTCCCGGCTGGGTGAGAGAAGGGAGAAGGAGAGGGCCCGGCTGGGTGAGGTAGAGTGGTTCCCACTTAGAAAACCCGCCCACAATGAGGGGGGTTTAAATAGGGGATGGGTAGGTCGGTTAGGGCTGGGCTGTGGGTAGTGGTTAGGTGGTTTAGGTAGGGTGGTATGTAGATAAGGTGGGCTGGATGGGGTTGGGCCAGATATTTTAAAACTAGGTGTTTGGATAAATCGTGGGCTAAGGGTGGTTTAGGGGTTTAGGGCTAGGTTAGGTGGTTGGGTTTTAGGGTGAGGTTTAGTGAGCTAGGTTAGGTGATTAGGCTAGGTTTAGGCTAGGATTAGGGAAATTAATCTAGGTTTAGGGAAGGATTAGGGAAGTGGGTTAGGTGATTAGGCTGGGATTAGGCCGGGATTAGGGAAGTGGGTTAGGTGATTAGGTTCAGATTAGGGGTGGATTAGGGGTTTAGGCTAGGTTTAGGCATTTTTGGCTAGGTTTAGGTGAAGGAGCTCCCTTAGCATGGCCCATAGACCTTGATCACCCCATGTTGGTGCAGCCCTAGGTTAGGTTTTTGCTAATTAGAAGCTTAAACCCACTCAATTAGGCTAACCCACATGATTAACCCAAACTTGACACACAAGTCAAGCTTAATACAACACTCTTGATATTTTTCACCCCCACTCTCTCTCATGCCCAATATCCCACGTGAATTTCAAGTGGGCCCCACCTCCATTTATGAGAAGGTGATGTGGGCCATGGATATGGATATTGGATTGGATCTCTGGATCCAAATCCAAATCCAAGTCCACATATGGGTTTGGATTGGAATCTGGATATATATGGTCCAGATCCAATCCAAACTGAACTCTGACTCCTTCGAGCTGGGTTCGAGACGGACAATTTGTACGGGGCGTGACAGCATCAGTACTCCGTCTGCGTTGGGTCTTCGCCAACATAGTCGTCCGCCTCCGTTTCTGCCTTCTGGAGATGACTTCAAATGCTATTTTGATAAGAACAGGGTCTTGGACGTTCGAGATCCTGGGGTGTGAATCAGATACAAGAGTTGCTGCGCCGGGCTCGACAGGTGCTCCGGTTCCGGGCTCTTCTTGGCTCTCCTGGTCCTGTCTTGATCGGGCCAAGCCACTTTGGGGTTTCAAAACATGTTTTAAAAGGATTTTCAAAAGCTATATCATATGTTTTTGAAAGATAAAGTTTAAAACATATATACAGGGTTGTTTGGAAGGCTCCTGGGTTTCCAAACTCAAAATGGCCCTTTGGGGGCTGCTTGTATAAAACCAGATTCGTTTCAGAAATTCGTGGGATTTCGGGGTGTTTACAGCGTGACTTCCACGTTGTGTGCAAATCTTTGCATGAAGCAGTTCGCTAACTCTTCAAAAGTAGCGAACTGGCTTAAGTCGTAGGAAGCCAGCCATTTGGCAGCTGTGCCTTTAAGGGATAGAGGGAACCAATACACCCATTTCATCGAGTCCTTTTTCTTCTTATGGGCTCGACGTGAGAAAAGCTGCAAGTGAGACCTAGGGTCTCCCATGCCATCATACCGATGGAAGTTCGGTATTTCATCGTCACTGTCTGTTTCGTAATCCATAGGAAGAAAATCAGATAGGGCGTAGCTTCTTTTCTCTTTATTTTGCCCTTTCAGCAGCTGCTGTAGGGCTTTACGGTCCTTTTGTGTGAAGGACTCGTGGTATTGGTTGCCTTCCATTACGGAGGCCTCTTTTTGCTTGCGAGGTTTTTCAGATTTCTTTTTAGGCCTTTGTTCACCGTTCGATGAACATGAATCACCTACTTCAGCCTCTTGGCTGAGAGCATCGATTTTGGCCTCAAACTCCCTTCTCAAGTCCTCGATTTCATCTAGTTTTATTTTGTTTTTGAAAATCCTCCTAGAGTGAGAACTTGATGCGCATGAGCCTTGGCTCGACACTTCACTTGGATTGGATTTTGACATGCTTTTCAAGCTTTTTCAAAATTTCCTAAGTACAAGCAAAGAAAACAGGTTAAAATGACACCTTTTTACAAAATTTTCGCAAGATTTCTACAAGTAAACTCGATTTTTGAAAAGGCTCACGTCCCACCGGGCGTGCCAATCTCTATAGACGCGCGAAAATCCCCGCCTCTTCGTCCCTTCCGGGGGCTTGGAGTGGATCTTCTCGTGCGTCTAAGGCCTATGTATACAAATAGGGCGTGCCAGCTAGCTTACTTAAGCTAGCGAAGATATTAACACTGACTTCTAAACGTGGCGACTGTGAGCAAGTAAGCTCTTGTCGTCGCAGACCTTCTTGCACCGATGCGCAAGGGTCAGTCTGTACGCTTTTGCAAAAAATCGAGTTTTGGAGAGAAAGTCTACGAAGCGGTTCGAGGTGTCTATTTCGGGTTTTTAAGATGCGATTGCATGTTTTAGATCACGTGGATTTGCACGTGCCTAAGTCTTTTCTTTTATCCCTTTTTGGGTCACCTAGTTCGTGTGTTATGAACACTCCACTACATGGGCGAATTCGAGCGGGGCTTGTTTCGATGCAATATGCATCCTACCTCGTGGTATGGCGTAGATGCAATGCAAACTCACGCTACTCCAAAGGGAAAACCCGAAATGTAAAGACAATACTGAAGGGAAATAACAGAAGGGAAATAACCGAAGGGAAATAACTGAAGGGAAATAACCGAAGGGAGATATGTATATATCTTATGTATATGAGCCCTTATCGGGTCTTGCAAATAAGAGCGAAGGCTCAATGTGGGTGCGTGCTTGAATTGAAAGACTTACACACACGACATGAAATGAAACCCAAATATAAATTGCAGTATGGCCTTGACTAAGGTCTTGGGAATAAGAGCGAAGGCTCAATGTGTGTGAGAGTGCTTGAATTAAAAGACTACCCACACGACATAAATGAAACCCAAATATAACTGCAATAAGGCCTTTACTAAGGTCTTGGGAGTAAGAGCGAAGGCTCAATGTGTGTGAAAGTGCTTGAATTGAAAGACTTACTCACACGACATGAAATGAAACCCAAATAGTATAGGTTGGCCCTTACTTGGGTCTTTCAAATAAGAGCGAAAGCTCAATGTGTGTGAGAGTGCTCGAATTGAAAGACTTACTCACACGACAAGAAATGAAACCCAAATAGTATAGGTCGGCCCTTACTTGGGTCTTTCAAATAAGAGCGAAAGCTCAATGTGTGTGAGAGTGCTTGAATTGAAAGACTTACTCACACGACAAGAAATGAAACCCAAATAGTATAGGTCGGCCCTTACTTGGGTCTTTCAAATAAGAGCGAAAGCTCAATGTGTGTGAGAGTGCTTGAATTGAAAGACAACGCACCCAACTTAAACAAAACCCTTCGAAAATGAAAATATATATGTACACTTATATGTTAGGGGCTGATTAGGCCCGTGTGTGTTCAAAATCGTGCACGACTAAGAGAGTGCACGTGTGTGGTTGTGCCAAGCCACGTTATTACAAGCGGGGGGAGACTATGCTCCGTTATTACAACCCCGTATCAAATTGAATCTCAAGCAAGTGTACGACTAAAGACCGAGTCTAGACACTTACGATTAGCTGGTTCGTAGAGGTCTTGCTTGGGCGTGGACTTGGTTTGGGCTGCAAGTGGGAGCTCCGCGAAGGTAGGTGATCAAGGGTGCTGGCCGGCTGCAAGTGGGGCGCGGGATAGACGTCTCGAAGGGGGCCGGTGGCAAGTAGATGGCGCCTCCAAGTAGGGGTTTTAAAGTGGCTGAATAAGTGGTTATTAGGATCACTAGGGGAGTTGGGTACTTAGGGAAACTGGACCCAAAAGGTGAGCTAGTGGGAAGGCCGAATAGGACACCTAGGGGAGTTGGCCGAATGGGAGATGATGGCTAGGTAGTGGCCAACAACTTGGGTTATACTTGGTTCGGCTAGGTTAAAATGGTGGTGGCAAAGGGGCTGAGATGAAGGTAGGATGGGTGGCTAAGAGTGGAAAGGTGGTAGAGAAGGGGGCTAGGTAAGGTGCAAGGTACTTACCGAATGGGGAGAGGTGGCGGATGAAGTGGGAAGGTGGCGGGCAGGTGGCTGTCGGCTGGTTCGGTTGGGTGGAGGTGATGGCGTCCGGCTGAGGGATGGTGGTGGTGGATGGAAGAGGGAAGGTGGCGGAGCAGGTGGCGGCTGGTGGAGCAGATGGAGCAGGTGGAGGTGGGGAGTGGTCCCGGCTGGGTGAGAGATGGGAGAAGGAGAGGGCCCGGCTGGGTGAGATAGTGGTTCCCACTTGGAAAACCCGCCCACAAGGAGGGGGGTTTAAATAGGGGATGGGTAGGTCGGTTAGGGCTGGGCTGTAGGTAGTGGTTAGGTGGTTTAGGTAGGGTGGTATGTAGATAAGGTGGGCTGGAAGGGGTTGGGCCAGATATTTTAAAACTAGGGGTTTGGGTAAATCGTGGGCTAAGGGTGGTTTAGGGGTTTAGGGCTAGGTTAGGTGGTTGAGTTTTAGGGTGAGGTTTAGTGAGCTAGGTTAGGTGATTAGGCTAGGTTTAGGCCAGGATTAGGGAAATTAATCTAGGTTTAGGGAAGGATTAGGGAAGTGGGTTAGGTGATTAGGTTGGGATTAGGACGGGATTAGGGAAGTGGGTTAGGTGATTAGGTTCAGATTAGGGGTGGATTAGGGGTTTAGGCTAGGTTTAGGCATTCTGGGCTAGGTTTAGGTGAAGGAGCTCCCTTAGCATGGCCCATAGACCTTGATCACCCCATGTTGGTGCAGCCCTAGGTTAGGTTTTAGCTAATTACAAGCTTAAACCCACTCAATTAGGCTAACCCACATGATTAACCCAAACTTGACACACAAGTCAAGCTTAATACAACACTCTTGATATTTTTCACCCCCACTCTCTCTCATGCCCATAATCCCACGTGAAACTCAAGTGGGCCCCACCTCCATTTATGAGAAGGTGATGTGGGTCATGGATATGGATATTGGATTGGATCTCTGGATCCAAATCCAAATCCAAGTCCACATATGGGTTTGGATTGGGATCTGGATATATATGGTCCAGATCCAATCCAAACTGAACTCTGACTCCTTCGAGCTGGGTTCAAAACGGACGATTTGTGCGGGGTCTGACAGCATCAGTACTCCGTCTGCGTTGGGTCTTCGCCAACATCATCGTCCGCCTCCGTTTCTGCCTTCCGGAGATGACTTCAAATGATATTTTGATAAGAGCAGGGTCTTGGACGTTCGAGATCCTGGGGGTGTGAATCAGATACAAGAGTTGTTGTGCCGGACTCGACGTGTGCTCCGGTTCCAGGCTCTTCTTAGCTCTCCTGGTCCTGTCTTGATCGGGCCAAGCCACTTCGGGGTTTCAAAAACGTGTTTTAAAAGGTTTTCAAAAGCCATATTATATGTTTTTGAAATATAAAGTTTAAAACAAATATACAGGGTTGTCTGGAAGGCTCCTGGGTTTCCAGACTCAAAATGGCCCTTTGGGGCTGCTTTTACAAAACCCGATGAATTTGAGAAATTCGTGGGATTTCGGGGTGTTTACAATTACGTACTTGCCAAATTTTCAAAACCTGGTTTATGACAAGGAGCGAATCTCCAAAGACCTCGATGCATGATGCCCCTAGAGTTTTCGAAATCCTTAAGCCTTGTATGAGTGCTTCATACTCGGCTACGTTGTTGGAACATTCGAAATCTAAGCGGACTGCTATGGGAATCTTGCCCTTTTCAGGGGAGATTAGGATGACCCCAGCACCAGCCCCTCGTTGGTTTCGTGCCCCATCGAAGTGCATCTTCCAAACTTGGTTTTCGAAAGAGTTTGTCAAAATGTGGTTTTGAAAATGGTTTTGCAATATGCCTTCGTCAGGCATTTCAACAAGAGTGGGATACGCGTCCTCTAAGGGGAATTCAGCCACGTAATCTGCTAGGGCTTGCCCCTTAATGGAGATCTGGTGATGGTATTTCAGATCATACTCCATTAGAAGGAGTTGCCATTTGCCCAATCTACCCGTGAGAATGGGTTTTTCGAACAAGTGCTTGATTGGGTCAAGCTTGGACACTATCCAGATCTCATGATCTAGGAAATAGTGTTTGAACTTCTGGCAGGCCCAGACTAGGGCCAAGCACGTCTTCTCCATGGCTTGATAATTTCGTTCATAAGCCAAGAGAGTTTTCGAAATATAGTAGATGGCATACTCCTTATGGGTGTCATCCTCGTATTGAGCCAATAGGGCTCCTAAAGCATTTGTATGCACAGAGATGTATAATAAAAGCGGTTTTCCTTGCTTTGGAGGATTCAAAATAGGGGGATTAACCAAGTATGCCTTCAGTCTCTCGAAGGACTTTTGGCATTCGTCATCCCATAAGAATTTCATACCCTTCCTCAACAGTTTGTTGAAGGGTTCGCATCTAGTTGCAAGATTCGATATGAATCGGCGAACGGATTGTAAGCGACCTTGGAGGCTACGGATT
Organism: Brasenia schreberi; assembly: GCA_036023115.1. Classification (NCBI taxonomy): domain Eukaryota; kingdom Viridiplantae; phylum Streptophyta; class Magnoliopsida; order Nymphaeales; family Cabombaceae; genus Brasenia; species Brasenia schreberi. The sequence goes on along the minus strand of JAYKKT010000045.1, from coordinate 7,133,556 downwards.
TGGGTAAGATTGGAGGGTGGAGCCATGTCTATGATGGCTCGACACTTAGAGGGGTCGACTTCTATTCCCCTTTGGCTCACCATAAAGCCTAGAAGCTTCCCTGATTCTACCCCGAACACACATTTTTGAGGGTTTAGCTTTACTTTGTAAAGCCTAAGCCTTTCGAAAATCTTTTGTAAACATTCGATATGGGTGCATCGGGTTTTGGATTTCGCCAAGAGATCATCTACATACACTTCTACAAGCTCATGAATTTGATCATGGAAGATCGTGTTCATGGCTCGTTGGTATGTCGCGCCGGCATTTTTCAAACCAAAGGGCATGACTGTATAGCAGTACGTGCCCCATGGGGTTGTGAAGGCGGTCTTACCCTGATCTCGTGGACTTAGTTTGATTTGATTATAGCCTGAATAGCCATCCATAAATGAAAACATTTCATGATTTGCAGTACTATCGACTATCAAATCTATGTTTGGTAAAGGATAATTATCCTTTGGAGTGGCTTTATTCAGGTTTCTGAAATCGATGCATATTCGAATTTTCCCATTGGTTTTTCGAACTACAACGATAGTTGATAACCAATCAGAATACGCAATGGGTTTTATAAATCCGGCTTTTAGCAGATCTTCTAAACCCTTTTTGACTTGCGTGTGTACATTCGGGTGTATTTTCCTAAGCTTCTGCTTTATGGGTTTTACACCTGCATCTAAGGGAAGATGATGCTCGACAATGCTGAGATCTATGCCCGGCATGTCTTCATACGTCCATGCAAACACATCTAAATAGGTTCGTAGAAATGCAATGAATGCTAACTTTTCAGTTTCATGCAAGCATGCGCCTATTTTGATGGTTTTGGGATTGGAATCATCCCCTAGGTTCACCTCTATGAAATTTCCTCCTACTGATTGGGAAGGTCTTTCAAAATCGAGAATTCTATGAAATTCTGGGAGCTCCGAAGTAGGATCTTCCTCAAGGGGATCCACCTCTGGGCTTTGATCATTCTCGTGGGCTATAGACCCGAGGGAACTTGATGCGTGGTTTTCAAAATGACCTGGTTTTGTACTTGGATTTTCAAGTGATTTCGAAATTTTTGGTCTGGCTATGCAGACGACGTTTCTTTTGAAATCCTTTTCTTTTGCCAAAGTCCTACCAGGAGCAGCTATGTACAAAATCTTTTTGGTATTTTCCAAATTTTCGATTTTTTTGGGTTTTTGTAAAACAAGAACTTTGGGAACTATACAAAGCACTCTTTTTTCGAGTTTTTGTTTTTCCATTGTTTTTTGTTTTTCTTGTTTTTCGATTTTTTTGATTTTAAGTTTTTCAAATGTTTTTGGTATTTTTAGAAAAGGGATCTTCCGTCATACCTACAAAGGGAAAACACTACGGGTTAGACTCGGAATAGGAGATCTAAATCGTAGGTCTCTTCTAAGACAAGCTCCGGGGCACCCTTGACCCAGGTGGTCACAGGGGGTGGCTCCGGCGGTATTCGGGAAGTATAGCCGATCCCATATCGGCTTGGATTGGCCCTAGGAAGGATGGGCTCTAGGAGACCCTAGTTCTGTGCCCCTAGACTCTTGTAGGGCGTGTAGCCCATGTTCAACAACATGTTCCACGACTTTTTGTTTTTTGAAAAAGTAGGATACAAGTCGTGGTCCTGGAACATGCTATCGTCCATATTAGGCTCGTATGGCCTCTTGTCCAGGGGCTTTAGAAATAGGGAACGCTTGGGTTTTCCTAGGAGGATTAAAGTCAGGAGGGGGCCTACTTTGGGCGGCCCCTTCACACATACAACCTTCTTAGGGTTGTTCAACACGAGCCGAGGTGGCTCAACCATAATTTACCCCAGGTTAGCCTCATGAGCCTGGGAGCTTGATAAAGAAGGGGAGTTTATGATCCCCTGAAGCTGTGGGTGACTCTCACCTAGGATCACTACGACCTGGTCCCTAAAAGGGATCTTGACACACCTGTGGAAGGTGGATGGCACAGCGCACAAACTGTGTATCCAGGGCCTTCCCAACAACAGGTTATAATGGGGGTGGATGTCCAAGACATGGAACACCCCCGTGTGTTCAATCCCTCCCGTTTCCAAATAGTATAGGTCGGCCCTTACTTGGGTCTTTCAAATAAGAGCGAAAGCTCAATGTGTGTGAGAGTGCTTGAATTGAAAGACTTACTCACACGACATGAAATGAAACCCAAATAGTATAGGTCGGCCCTTACTTGGGTCTTTCAAATAAGAGCGAAAGCTCAATGTGTGTGAGAGTGCTTGAATTGAAAGACTTACTCACACGACATGAAATGAAACCCAAATAGTATAGGTCGGCCCTTACCTCGGTCTTTCAAATAAGAGCAAAAGCTCAATGTGTGTGAGTGCTTGAATTGAAAGACAACGCACCCAACTTAAGCAAAAACCCTTCGAAAATGAAAGTATATATATCTACTTATGTATTAGGGGCTGATTAGGCCCGTGTGTGTCCAAAATCGTGCACAACTAAGAGAGTGCACGTGTGTGGGTGCGCCAAACCACGTTATTACAAGCGGGGGGAGACTATGCTCTGTTATTACAACCCTGTATCAAATTGAATCTCAAGTAAGTATACAACTAAAGACCGAGTTTAGGCACTTACGAGTAGCTGGTCCGTAGAGGCCTTGCTTGAGCGTGGGCTTGGCCTTTGCCTTGGGCTGCAAACGGGAGCTCCGCAAGGGTGAGTGATAAAGGGTGCTGGCCGGCTGCAAGTGGGGCGCGCCTTGATGTGGAAAATTAAAGGGGCTGGGCCAAGTATGTAGGTAGGGTCACGAATGGAGAGTATAGAGTGTTAGGGAATATGGACCTAAGGGGAGTTTAAGGGAAGGCCGAATGGGAGTCCTAGGGGAATGTGGTGGTAGCGGGCTGCTAGGATGACTAGGTTCGGCTGAGTGAGAAGGGTGGCAGCAAAGGGGAATGGCTGGTGGTAGGGTGTTGTGGTAGGGTTTAGGTGGCTGAGAGTGGAGAGGGAGTAGAGAAGGTGAGACGAAGTAAAGGGGTACTAACCGAATGGAGAGAAGAGGGTGCTCGGCTGGAAGGGAGGAGGGTAGGTAGTGATGCTCGGCCGGGAGGTGGTGAAGATGGCGGTGCAAGTGGTGGTGGGATGGAGGGATGGTGGTGGTGCAGGTGGAGCAGGTTCGGCTTGGCTGGGAAGTGGGGTCCCGGCTGGGCTTGGGGAAGGCGGCTAGATAGGAAAACCCGACCCCAAGGGGGGGGGTTTATATAGGGATGGGTAGGTCGGTTAGGGCTGGGTTTGGGGTAGTGGTTAGGTGGTTTAGGTAGGGTGGTATGAAGATAAGGTGGGCTGGAAAGGGTAGGGCCAGATATTTTAGAAACTAGTGGTTTGGGTAGATTGTGGGCTAGGGGTGGTTTAGGGGTTTAGGGCTAGGTTAGGTGGTTGGGTTTTAGGGTGAGGTTTAGTGAGCTAGGTTAGGTGATTAGGCTAGGTTTAGGCTAGGTTTAGGGAAATTAACCTAGGTTTAGGGAAGGATTAGGGAAGTGGGTTAGGTGATTAGGTTGGGATTAGGCCGGGATTAGGGAAGTGGGTTAGGTGATTAGGCTCAGATTAGGGGTGGACTAGGGTGGTAGGCTAGGATTAGGTGTTTTGGGTTAGGTTTAGGTGAGGGAGCTCCCTTTGCATGGCCCATAGACCTTAACCACCTCATGTTGGTGTAGCCCTAGGTTAGGTTTTGGCTAATTACACGCTTAAACCCATTCAATTAGGCTAACCCACATGATTAACCCCAAACTTGACACACAAGTCAAGCTTAATTACAACACTCTTGATATTATCCATCCCCACTCTCTCATGCCCATAATCCCACGTGAATTTCAAGTGGGTCCCACCTCCATTTATGAGAAGGTGATGTGGGCCATGGATATGGATATTGGATTGGATCTCTGGATCCAAATCCACACATGGGTTTGGATTAGGATCTGGATATATATGGTCCAGATCTAATCCAAACTGAACTCTGACTCCTTCGAGTTGGGTTCGAAACGGACGATTTGTGTGGGGCCTGACAGCATCAGTACTCCGTCTGCGTTGGGTCTTCGCCAACATGGTCGTCCGCCTCCGTTTCTGCCTTCTGGAGATGACTTCAAATGACATTTTGATAAGAACAGGGTCTTGGACGTTCGAGATCGTGGGGGTATGGATGTGATACAAGAGTTGCTGTGTCGGGCTCGACATGTGCTCCGGTTCCGGGCTCTTCTTAGCTCTCCTGGTCCTATCTTAATCAGGCCAAGCCGCTTCGGGGTTTCAAAAACGTGTTTTAACAGGTTTTCAAAAGCTATATTACATATTTTTGAAATATGAAGTTTAAAACATATATACAGGGTTGTCTGGTAGGCTCCTGGGTTTCCAGACTCAAAATGGCCCTTTGGGGCTGCTTTTACAAAACCAGATTTGTTTAAGAAATTCGTGGGATTTCGGGGTGTTTACAGGTTTTAAACTGATTTTTGGAAACTCAGGACTTTTAAAAAACTTTGAAAATTTCGGGTGTTTACAAGACACAAGGTCTCTTGGAACTCCAAATCAGGCCAAGATATTCCTCCTAATGAAAGCCACCACATGTTGCCCCTGTACGTTAGTCAGGGAGGTGGCTTCGACCCATTTGGAGAAGTACTGAGTGGCTGCTAAAATGAACCTGTTTCCATTCGATGCCTTTTGGAAAATTGGCCCTACTATGTCAAACGCCCACATGGTAAATGGCTAGGGGCTGACCATGGAATGCAATGATGATGAGGAGATTTAAATGGCGTGTCCATACACTTGATATGGATGACACTTCCTAACATGATCATGGCAGTCTTTTCTCAGAGTGGACCAAAAATAACCCGCTCTAAGTATTTTCATCGCCATCATGTTGGCATTGACATGACCTCCACATTCTCCATCGTGGAATTCATGCATAACAGTCGTAGCCTCCTCTAGGTCGACACATCTTAGTAAGATGTCGGTAAAACTCTTTTTGTACAAAACCCCACCCAGAATCGCATATCGGGTAGAAATTTTCCGAATGAATGCCTTATCCTTATATGTGGCATCCTCAGCGAATCCCCCATTTTCTAAAAACCATTTTATGTCATAAAACCAAGGTTTTTCAACAGAATCTGGATTGTTTTGGCAAATTTCCAAATCGTGTGTGGAGGGAGTAGGTGCATGCCATATTTCTAAGGATCGGGTTCCCAAAGCGGGATCGACCCTTAGGGCTGAACCCAAGGATGAGAGGGCGTTGGCAATGCCATTATCCTCTCTTCCTACATGTTGAGTGTACATGATTGGAAGGATTCAACCAATCGAGTGGCCAACTCGTGATATGGAAGAAGCTTTTCGTTTCTAACTTGCCAAATTTTTAAAACTTGGTTTATAACGAGGGGTGAATCTCCAAAGACCTCGATGCATGATGCCCCTAGAGTTTTCGAAACTTTTAAGCCTTGTATGAGTGCTTCATACTTAGCTATGTTGTTGGAACACTCGAAATCTAGGCGAATTGCTATGGGGATTTCACCCTTTTCAGGGGATACGAGGATGATACCTGCCCCTGCCCCTCGTTGGTTTCGTGCCCCATCGAAGTGCATTTTCCACACTTGGCTTTCGAATGAATTTGCCAAAATGTGGTTTTGAAATTGGTTTAGCAATATGCCTTCATCAAGCATTTTATCAAGTGTGGGATAGGCGTCCTCTAGGGGGAACTCAGCCACGTAGTCACCTAGGGCTTGCTACTCATACTCCGTTTGGGGATTGTAGACACGGAAAATTTTCACTTGCGGGTTCTTAGGCCTGAAGTGAACCTTTTCGTGCTTACGTTCGCTTTTAGGGCGTGCCAGCTAGCTTACTCAAACTAGCGAAGTAGTTTTTGAAATATCTGACTTTTTGAAAGGCAATTGTAGGCAAGCGGGATCTTTTCGTCGCAGACCTTCTTGCACCGACGCGCAAGGGTCAGTCTGTACGCTTAGAGACTTCGTTTAAAACAAGTTAAACTCAAAATCGATTTTTGAATGAACAGGTGTTTGAAAATCCTTTTGAAATCATGCACTTGGCGAGTTTTTGATTTGGGCGACCCTAAGTCTCTCAATTTTATCCATTTAGGCGTGTTTGCACGTTTTGTTCGGGTTTGTTCGATGCAGGTATGCAACCTAGCTCGAGTATGGCGAGTATGCGATGCAACTCGCACAACTTGAATGTAAAACCCGAAATTTAAAGACTTAGCAGAAGGGAAAACCCAAATTGAATGCAACTCACACGACTTGAATGTAAATTGCAGAAATTTAAATATATCTATATCTTAAGAGCGAAAAGGCTCAATGTGTGCGTGGGTGTTGTGTATAAATTGAAATGCAACACACGCAACTGAACCGTAAAACGCAGCAGAAGGGAGATATAGATATATATAAGAGCGAGAAGGCTCAATGTGAGTGAGTGCTTTGAGTGTATAAATTGAAAGGCAACTCACGCAACTTAAATTTAAAACCCAACTGAAAGGGAAATACGTATATATACGTAAGAGCGGAAAGGCTCAATGTGAGTGAGTGCTTTGAGTGTATAAAATGAAAAACAACTCACACGACTTGAACCTTAAAACCCAGCTGAATGTATATAAATAGGGCTATATCCTATGGGTTGTTGAGGCCCGTTTGTGTGCAAAAGTGTGCAGATAAGAGCGGAAAGGCTCGAGTGTACGTGTGTGTGTTTTGCACATATATTACATCCGGGGGGAGACGATGCTCCGTTATTACAACCCCATATGACGAATTAAATTGAATAGAAAGGGATTTGATATATATCGAAATCAACTTACACTTTCCAGCCTTTTGAGTTAGGATCGTACAAGGGGCGAATCCGCCTTCTTCTTATGGAGTCCGGGGCATGTGGGAGCGAAGCCGGAGAGCTTGAGAGCTTGGAGAGACTTGGAGTTTCGGGAGCTACAAGCTACAATGGGTTTGGGGCTAGTTGGGGCTGGTTTGGGCAAGGTAAGACTCGAGTCACCTTGGCTCGAGTGATTGGGTTTTTGTATGGGATTTGGCCAACGCTTGGTCTTGGTTTAGGTATAGTTTAGGCTTGGTATTAGGCCAGAATTTGGCCTTGGTTTAGGTATAGGATAGAGTTGGCTGGTCCTAGGTCAGGTGTTGGCTAAAGTTTTGAGATTTCGGCCAAGGTTCATGACCTTTGTTTGGTCTTGTGAGACTAGAGCCAAGGTGGCTTGAGTGGCATGGTTTTAGTATGGAATACGGCCAGCACTTGGCCTTAGTTTAGGTCTTGTGAAACTCGAGCCAAGGTGGCTCGAGTAGGAGTGACTTGCTCTAAGGTTCGGCCAAGGTTGTTGCGGGGTTGTCTTGGGTCGACTTGGGTAAGTATGGGGGAGGAAAAAGGCTCGAGCCAAGGTGGCTCGAGCTAGGTAGTTTCAAAGGGAAGTTCGGCCAGCACTTGGCCGAACTTTAGGTGGTTTAGGGAGGTTGTTTAGGGTGGTGTTTAGGTGGTGGTCTTAGGTAGGAGACTTGGTGAAAAACGGCCAGCACTTGGCTGGTTTGGTGGTGGTTTCAGGGGCAAGTTTGGCTAGGATGGGTGGTCTAGAGAGGTTAGGGAAGATGGGTTAGGTTAGGGCTTAGGGGACCTACCTTGGTTGCAACACCGCTCCAAGCCGCCGCTCAAGCCGCCAAGCTCCACCACGCCATGCTCCCAGCCAATGTAGGGGACATTCTTTGGTTGGTGCGGCTTCCTCAAGTCCCTTGGCCAACAAGGTTTCACGTAAAAAAAAATCCTTGAAAAAGGGAAAGTCAAGCCACTATTCTTGACTTGCTTCCCTCTCTCTCTCTTTCTCTCTCCACCCACCAAGCTTTCACGTGAAAGCCTCTCCCCTTTGAGCCTCACCTCTCCTTTTTTTCAAGCCCAGCACCTCTATTTATAGAGGTTTTAAGTGGGTCTTGGATATTGGGTCTTGGATTTGGGTCTGGCTATCCAGATCCAATCCAAACTCAATGTGGATCTGGATCGCGAATCTCGGATATTTTGAGATCCAAATCCAGTCTAAATATTTATTTGGGTTTGGATCTCGGATCTCGGATCTTGGATTTTTGAGATCCATATCCAATCCAAACACAATTTGGATATGGATCTAGATATTTTTGGGTCCAGACCCAATCCAGATTTTTCTTCTGCTCCTTGGTTTTCTGGTCCTTTCTGGTGCTTTTCACCGTCGGTTTCGAGCGGGCTTCGATTCATCGGATGCCCAACTCTGGCCTGGGTCTTCCCCAAGTGTTTCTTCCAACTGGTGTTCTGCTTTTCAGGACTTTTTCGGTGTTTGTTTCGGTCCGCCGTTTTGGTTTTTGGCCGGTTCCTGTTGATATCGAACTCAGATTGCCGCATGGATTCCGTTCTTCATTCTGACGGGACGTGTCTCAGACTTCTGTCGACTTCCTCAGGTACTGGGCTTCTTTCTACATTTTGGAGCTGCTTTGTGCTTTTTCTTTGACCCAAATTACATTTTTACCCTTCTGTCGGGCTTTTCTCTAAACGGGCTCTTTTTTCTTCCGTTTTTGAACAGGGGGTGGCTTCTGAAATTCTGGGCTCGAATCCTTTTCTTGCCTAGACTTTTCTTTTGCCTTCTGTACCTGTTTTCACATTTCAAAACAGGACGTTGTTTTGGCTCAAACGAGCTTTCTGGTGTTTTTGAGAGTTTTTGAAATATAGAAGATTTGGGGTGTTTACAGGGATCTCACCCTTTTCAGGGGATATGAGGATGACCCCAGCACCAGCCCCTCGTTGGTTTCGTGCCCCATTGAAGTGCATTTTCCACACTTGGTTTTTGAATGAATTTGCCAAAATGTGGTTTTGAAATTGGTTTTGCAATATGCCTTCATCGGTCATTTCATTAAGTGTGGGATATGCGTCCTCTAGGGGGAACTGAGCCACGTATTCTACTAGTGAGATTTGATGATGGTATTTCAGGTCATACTCCATTAGAAGGAGTTGCCATTTGCCCAATCTACCAGTGAGAATGGGTTTTTCGAATAAATGCTTGATTGGATCAAGCTTGGACACTATCCAGATCTCATGATCTAGGAAATAGTGTCGAAATTTCTGGCAGGCCAAAACTAAGGCCAAGCACGTCTTCTCCATGGCTTGATAATTCCTTTCATAAGCCAAGAGAGTTTTTGAAATATAATTAAGTGTGTAAACACCTCGAATTTTCTAAAATTCAAAAACTCTTAAAAACACAAAAAGCTCGTTTGAGCCAAAACGACAACCTGTTTTAAAATATGAAAACAGGTACAAAAGGCAAAAAGGAGACCCTAGGCCAGAAGAAGATTCAAGCCCAAAGCTTCAAAAGCCACTCCTTGATCAAAAACAAGAGAAAGTAGAGCCCGTTTGACGAAAAGCTCAAAATCAAGCAAAACGGAGTCCAGAATGGTGAGACGGAGTCCGGATGACAAAGTTGGGGAAAACCCAGCACCAGAGGGAGCGCTGATGAAGCCAGTGCCAGCACAAATCGTTCGCCTCGAGAAGCAAAGAATGACTATCTGAAGAAATTTTGATTTAGATTTGGACCATAAATATCCATATCCAAATCCATGTAATGAATAGTGTTTGGATTTGGGCCAATCCAAATAGTGTTTGGGTTGATCCAAATAGTGTTTGGATTTGGATTGGATCCAAATAGTGTTCGGATTAGATCGGATCTAGACCAAAATATCTAGATCCGTATCCATAAAAATGTTGGGTTTGGATCGGATACAGATCTCAAAATATCCGAGATCCACGATTCAGATCCAAATAGTGTTTGGATTTGGGTCTGGATCCAAAACCCAAACCCAAACCCAAATCCAAGACCCACCTCAAATGTCTATAAATAGAGGTGAGGGGGTCCATGTAAAGGGTTCATGCAAATGCTTGGGAGGAGAGAGAGGGATTGATAGACATAGCCATGTGGGCTCATTGGGTGAGGTAGGTTCAAGCCATGTGGGCTAAGTGGGTCTAGACCAAGGGGTTGCAACCAAGGTGGGCTGGACCAAGAGGTGGCTGCAACCAAGCTTGGACATGGGCTGGACCGACTCCAAGAGGTAAGCCTAACCTAACCTAGCCATTCTCTCTATACCCCTTTAAACCTAACCCCCAACCTAGCCTAGGTTCGAACCTACCTAACCCTAACTGAACCAACCTAACCCTAACTAGACCTAACCTAACCCTAACCGCCTCAAGCTATTCCCCCCAAATCGTCAAGCCCCTGGCCAGCCAGACGCGCCCCTGTGCGCCCCGGCCATGCCAGCCGCTACCCGCTTCCCCCCGGGCGCCTGCTGTGCGCCCCGTGCCCTGTCCGCGCACCCTGCGCGTCACCCGAACCCCCAATGTGCCCCTGCATCGCCTCTGACACCTCAGCACCCTGTCGTGCCACACGTGCCCTGCAGCGCCACAGGCGCCCTACCACCCCTTTAGCGCCAGGACCCCCCCAGCGCGCCCCTACGGCGCCCCTTAGCGCCAGGCGACCCGACTGCCTCGCCAGTCACCCGACGCCTCCCTGCCGGCCTGACCTGCTCCCTACCGACCTGACCTACACCCTGGTCGTGACCTGCACCCTAGGACAGACCCTAGACAACCTTCTCTTGGCCGAACCTAAGCTCCCCTAAGGCCCTAACCATGACCCATAGAACCTCCCTCAAAGCCACTTAGGATAACCCCTCTTGGCTGCCCAAAGTGAACCGCAAGCCCAAGTGCGAGCAAGTTGAAGACGGACCAGCTATTTGTAAGTGTCTAAACTTGGTCTATTACATTAACTTGCTTTATATTCAATTAAATTTTGATACGGGGTTGTAGTAAAGGAGATTTGTCTCCCCCGATTGTAATAACCTCGTTTGACACATAAGCACACACGTGCACTTGAGCCTTTCCGCTCTTAGTTGCATACTTTTTGTACACACAGGGCCTTGGCAGCCCCTAAGATATAGCCCTATTTATATAAATTCAGCTGTGTGGGGTTTTGTTTTCAAGTTGTGTGCGTTGTCTTTCAATTCCACACTCACACACATTGAGCTTTCGCTCTTACTCCCAAGACTCTAATAAGAGCCGTATTGCAATTTAATTTGGGGTTTTCATTCAAGTTGTGTGCGTGGTCTTTCAATTCCACACTCACACACATTGAGCTTTCGCTCTTACTCCCAAGACCCTAATAAGGGCCGTATTGCATTTCTATTTGGGTTTTACATTACAAGTCGTGTGAGTTGTCTTTACATATATACACAACACCCACGCACACGTTGGCGACCTTCAGGCCCATATATATATAGTTGTATTTCCCTTCCGCTATGCCTTTAAGATTTGGGTTTTAAGGTTCAGTTGTGTGAGTAGTCTTTCCATATATACATGACACACACTTACACAATTGAGCCTTTCCGCTCTTAAGATATAGCCATATTTCCTTTTTGCAATTTCCCTTTTGCAATTTACATTTACGCAATTTCCCTTAAGCATTGTCTTTCAATTTCGGGTTTTCCCTTGGAGTTGTGTGAGTTTGCATTGCATATTCGCCATACCACGAGTTAGGATGCATATTGCATCAAAGCAAACCCCATACTCCCGTGCAAAAATCGCCCAACTTAGGTCACTTGTGCACACAACTAGCTGGCCTAAATAGCGTAAAATTGGAAGACATAGATACGTGCAAACCCACGTATATAAAACTTGCAAACACAAATACGAATCGAATCCGTATTTTCAAACACTGACATTTTCAAGAGTCAAAACCGTTTTATCAAAGTCCATAAGCGCTTAAACCAACCCTTGAGCACCGGTTCAAGAAGGTTTCGAGCGAAAAGATCCCGCTTGCCCACAATCGCCCCAAAAAGTTAGATATTTCAAAACTTTGCTAGTTTTAAAGCAAACTAGCTGGCACGCCCATATAAAGCGAAGTAGAACTCGAAAAGGTTCACTTCAGGCCTAAGAACCAGAAGTGAGAATTTTTAGTGTCTACAGAGTGTCATCCTCGTATTGAGCTAACAAAGCTCTCAAGGCATTCACATGCACGGAAATGTAAAGCATAATAGGTTTTCCTTGCTTTAGAGGATTTAAAACAGGGGGATTAACTAAGTATGCCTTTTGTCTTTCAAATGACTTTTGGCAGTCGTCATCCCATGAAAATTCCGTGCCCTTTCTCAACAACTTGTTGAAGGGTTCGCATCTAGTCGCTAGGTTTGAGATAAACCTAGGAATGGATTATAATCGACCTTGGAGGCTACGAATTTGCGTGAGATTCGAGGGTGGAGCCATGTCTATGATGGCTCTACACTTAGAGGGGTCGACTTCTATGCCCCTTTGGCTCACCATAAAGCCTAAGAGCTTTCCGAACTCTACTCCGAACAAGCATTTTTGAGGGTTTAGCTTTACTTTGTAAAGTCTAAGCCTTTCGAAAATCTTTTGTAAGCATTCGATATGAGTGCATCAAGTTTTGGATTTGGCCAAGAGATCATCCACATATACCTCTACGAGCTCATGAATCTGATCATGGAAGATCGTGGTCATAGCTCTTTGGTATGTGGCACCGGCATTTTTCAAACCAAAGGGCATGACTGTTGTAAACACCCCGAAATCCCACGAATTCCTTAAACAAACCTGGTTTTGTAAAAGCAGCCCCAAAGGGCCATTTTTGAGTCTGGAAACCCAGGAGCCTTCCAGACAACCCTGTACATGCGTTTTGAACTCTATATTTCGAAAACATACAATATAGCTTTTAAAACCTTTTTAAAACATGTTTTGAAACCCCGAAGCGGCTTGGCCCGATCAAGACAGGACCAGGAGAGCTAAGAAGAGCCCGGAACCGGAGCACATGTCGAGCCCGGCACAGCAACTCTTGTATCTGATTCACACCCCCAGGATCTCGAACGTCCAAGACCCTGTTCTCATCAAAATATCATTTGAAGTCATCTCCGGAAGGCAGAAACGGAGACGGACGACCATGTTGGCGAAGACCTAACGAAGACGGAGTACTGATGCTGTTAGACCCCGCACGAATCGTCCGTTTCGAACCCAGCTCGAAGGAGTCAGAGTTCAGTTTGGATTGGATCTGGACCATATATATCTAGATCCCAATCCAAACCCATATGTGGATTTGGATTTGGATTTGGATCCAGAGATCCAATCCAATATCCATATCCATGGCCCACATCACCTTCTCATAAATGGAGGTGGGGCCCACTTGAAATTCACGTGGGATATTGGGCATGAGAGAGAGTGGGGATGGAAAATATCAAGAGGGTTGTAATTAAGCTTGACTTGTGTGTCAAGTTTGGGGTTAATCATGTGGGTTAGCCTAATTGAGTGGGTTTAAGCTTGTAATTAGCTAAAACCTAACCTAGGGTTGCACCAACATGAGGTGGTTAAGGTCTATGGGCCATGCAAAGGGAGCTCCTTCACCTAAACCTAACCCAAAACACCTAATTCAAGCCTACCCCCCTAATCCACCCCTAATCTGAGCCTAATCACCTAACCCACTTCCCTAATCCCGGCCTAATCCCAACCTAATCACCTAACCCACTTCCCTAATCCTTCCCTAAACCTAGGTTAATTTCCCTAATCCTAGCCTAATCACCTAACCTAGCTCACTAAACCTCACCCTAAAACTCAACCACCTAACCTAGCCCTAAACCCCTAAACCACCCCTAGCCCACAATCTACCCAAACCCCTAGTTTTCAAAATATCTGGCCCAACCCTTTCCAGCCCACCTTATCTACATACCACCCTACCTAAACCACCTAACCACTACCCCAAGCCCAGCCCTAACCGACCTACCCATCCCTATTTAAACCCCCCCCCCTTGGGGGCGGGTTTGGCCATCTAGAAGGACCCTTTCCAGCCCAGCCGGGACCACTCTTCCCAGCACAGTCGAACCTGCTCCACTTGCTCCACCTGCGCCACCACCACCATCCCTCCATCCCACCACCGCTTGCACCGCCATCTCCACCTCCTCCCGGCCGAGTCTCACAACCTTCCCATCTTCCCAGCCCAACCGAACGCCATCTTCATTCCATTCGGTTAGTACCCCTTACTTTGTCTCGCCTTCTCTACTCCCTCTCCACTCTTAGCCACCTAAACCCTACCACAACACCCTACCACAACATCCTACCACCAGCCGTTCCTCTTTGCTGCCACCCTTCTCACCCAGCCCAACCTAGTCATCCTAGCAGCCCGCTACCACCACATTCCCCTAAGACTCCCATTCGGCCTTCCCCTAGGACTCCCATTCGGCCTTCCCCTAAACTCCCCTTAGGTCCATATTCCCTAACACTCTATACTCCCCATTGGTGACCCTACATATTCACTTGGCTCAGCCCTTTAATCCCCCATCATCAAGGCGACACCCACTTGCAGCCGGCCACCTTTAAGGCGCCTATCCCGCGCCCCACTTGCAGCCGGCCAGCACCCTTTGTCATCCACCCTCGCGGAGCTCCCGTTTGCAGCCCAAGGCGAAGGCCAAGCCCACGCTCAAGCAAGGCCTCTACGGACCAGCTACTGGTAAGTGCCTAAACTCGGTCTTTAGTTGTATACTTGCTTGAGATTCAATTTGATACGGGGTTGTAATAACGGAGCATAGTCTCCCCCCGCTTGTAATAACGTGGCTTGGCACACCCACACACGTGCACTCTCTTAGTTGTGCACGATTTTGAAGACACACGGGCCTAATCAGCCCCTAATACATAAGTATATATACTTTCATTTTCGAAGGGTTTTTCTTAAGTTGGGTGCGTTGTCTTTCAATTCAAGCACTCTCACACACATTGAGCTTTCGCTCTTATTTGAAAGACCCAAGTAAGGGCCGACCTATACTATTTGGGTTTCATTTCATGTCGTGTGAGTAAGTCTTTCAATTCAAGCACTCTCACACACATTGAGCTTTCGCTCTTATTTGAAAGACCCAAGTAAGGGCCAACCTATACTATTTGGGTTTCATTTCATGTCGTGTGAGTAAGTCTTTCAATTCAAGCACTTTCACACACATTGAGCCTTCGCTCTTACTCCCAAGACCTTAGTAAAGGCCTTATTGCAGTTATATTTGGGTTTCATTTATGTCATGTGTGTAGTACTTCAATTCAAGCACTCTCACACACATTGAGCCTTCGCTCTTACTCCCAAGACCTTAGTCAAGGCCATACTGCAAGTTATATTTGGGTTTAATTTCATGTCGTGTGTGTAAGTCTTTCAATTCAAGCACGCACCCACATTGAGCCTTCGCTCTTATTTGTAAGACCCGAATAAGGGCTCATATACATAATCTATATACATATTTCCCTTCGGTTATTTCCCTTCAGTTATTTCCCTTCAGTTATTTCCCTTCAGTATTGTCTTTACATTTCGGGTTTTCCCTTTGGAGTAGCGTGAGTTTGCATTGCATCTACGCCATACCACGAGGTAGGACGCATATTGCATCAAAGCAAGCCCCGCTCGAATTCGCCCATGTAGTGGAGTGTTCATAACACACAAACTAGGTGGCCCGAAAAGGGATAAAAGAAAAGACTTAGGCACGTGCAAATCCACGTGATCTAAAACATGCAATCGCATTTTAAAAACCCGAAATAAGACACCTCGAACCGCTTCGTAGACTTTCTCTCCAAAAACTCGATTTTTGCAAAGCGTACAGACTGACCCTTGCGCATCGGTGCAAGAAGGTCTGCGACGACAAGAGCTTACTTGCTCACAGTCGCCACGTTTAGAAGTCAGTGTTAAAAATATCTTCGCTAGCTTAGGTAAGCTAGCTGGCACGCCCTGTTTGCATACATAGGCCTTAGACACACGAGAGGATCCACTCCGAGCCCTGAAAAAGGCAGAAGGGGCGGGGATTTTCGCGCGTCTACAACTGTATAATAGTACATGCCCCGTGGAGTTGTGAAAGCGGTCTTACCCTAATATCGTGGGCTTAGTTTGATTTGGTTATACCCTAAATAGCCATCCATAAACGAAAATATTTTGTGATTTGCAGTACTATCCACTATCAAATCTATGTTTGGTAAAGGATTCCTTTGGAGTGGCTTTATTTAGGTTTCTAAAGTCGATGCATATTCGAATCTTCCCATTGGTTTTTCGAACAACAACTATATTGGATAACCAATCAGAATACGCAATGGGTTTTATAAATCTGGCTTTTAACAGATCTTCTAAACCCTCCTTGACTTGGGCGTGTATGTTCGGATGTATTTTCCTAAGCTTTTGCTTTATGGGTTTTACATCCGCATCTAAGGGAAGACGATGCTCGACAATACTTGAGTCTATGCCCGGCATGTCTGCATACATCCATGCAAACACATCTAAGTATGTTTTTAGAAATGCAATGATTGATAACCTTTCATGCTTATTAAAACATGCGCCTACCTTAACGAGTTTGGACTTTGAATCAATCCCTAGATTTATCTCTATGAAATCTCCTCTTACTGAATTCGAAGGCATTTCAAAGTCGAGAATTTTATGAAATTCTGGGAGCTTAGAAGTGGGATCTTCCTTAAGGGGATCCACTTCTGGGCTTTGATCATTCTTGAGGTTTATAGATCTTAGGGAATTTGATGCATGGATTTTAAAAAGACCTGGTTTCACACTTGGAATTTCTATTGATTTTGAAATTTTTGGTCTGATTATGCAAACGACGTTTCTTTCAAAATCTTTTACCTTTTCCAAATCCTTACCAGGAGCAGCTATGTACAAAATCTTTTTGGAATTTTGTAAATTTTTTATTTTTTGTGTTTTTGTAAAACGAGAATTTTGGGAACTATACAAACTACTCTTTTTTCGAGTTTTTCATTTTCAAGTGTGTAAACACCCCGAAATCCCACGAATTTCTCAAATAACCTGGTTTTATAAAAGCAGCCCCAAAGGGCTATTTTGAGTTTGAAAACCCAGGAGCCTTCCAAGCAAAACCCTGTACATATGTTCAAACTATATATGTTTTAAAATATGTATTATATAGTTTTAAAACCTTTTAAAAGATGTTTTGAAACCCCACAAAGCGACTTAGCCTGATGAAAGCAAGACACAAAGAGCAAAAGAGAGCCCGAAACCGGAGCACATGTTGAGCCCCACACATCAACTCTCGTGTTAGATTCATCCCCAGAATCTCGAACATCCAAGCCCCTATTATCAAACAAATCATTCGTAATGATCTCCGAAAGGTGAAAACAGAAGCGGACGATCATGTTGGTGAAAACCCAATGCAAGATGGAGTACTGATGCTGTCAGGCCCAGCACAAACCGTTCGTTTCGAACATACACTGAAGGAGTCAGAATTCATCTTTGGATTGGATCTGGACCATATATATCCAGATCCCAATCCAAACATATATGTGGATTTGGATTTGGATCCAAAGATCCAATCCAATATCCACATCCAGGGCCCACATCACCTTCTCATAAATGGAGGTGGGGCCCACTTGAAATTCATGTGGAATCTTGGGCATGAGAGAGAATGGGGAGGATTAAATGAGTGAAATGTGTTAAGCTTGACTTGTATGTCAAGTTTTGGGTTAATCATGTGGGTTAGCCTAATGAGTGTGGGTTTAAGCTTGTATGAACCTACACCTAACCTAGGGCTGCACCAACATGATGCAACTAGGTCTATGGGCCATGCAAAGGGATGTTCCTAACCTAATCCTAAGCTAAACCCCCTAATCCTAGCCATTTGCTCTAAACCCGACCTAATCCCAACCTAATCACCTAACCCACTTCCCTAATCCTTCCATAAACCTAGCCTAATTCCCCTAATCCTAACCTAATCCTAGCCTAAACACCTAACCCACCTCACTAAACCTTACCCTAAAACCAACCCATCTAGCTAAGCCCTAAACCACTAAACCAGCCCACCTAAATCCCTAGCACACCATATCCCTAAAAACCACCTAAGCTAAATATCTGGCCCACCTTATCCCCAAACCACCATCACCTAACCACTAAACCAGCCCCCCAATACCAGCCCAAACCGACCCACCAAAGCCCTATAAACCCCCCCCCTAGTGGGCGGGTTTTTCAGGCTTCTTTGGGCAGCCGAGCCCCCTCTCCTCTCTCACCCCTTCCTCTCTTCTCTCACCTGCACCCTCTTGGAGCCAGCTCCGCTCCACGCCGCCATCACCTCCCGGCCAGCTTCACTCCACGCCACCCGACTGCACCAACCTGCCACCTTCCCTCAACCGGCTGCTCCCTTGACACCCGCAGCACCTCATTCTTCATCCAGCCATCCTCCGGTTAGTACCCCATCATAATACCACCCTCTCTTCACTCCCCCTCCACTCTTAGCCACCACACACCACCCTTCCTTAGCCTAACCTCCACTTCATCCAACCGGCCACCACTTGCCACCTTCCACTAGTCGGCCCATCTAAACCGACTGCACCACCTGCACCTTACCTCTCCCTTAGATAGCCCATAGCTAGTCACCCACCACCTCATCTTTCCCTTAGACAGCCCCACACCTTAGCTCCCCTTTACCTTCCCTAAGCAACCCTAACTACCACAGCCAAGGCAGCAACATAGCCCTCCGTTCGGCTAGCTCCAAGGCGCCACACCCGCAGCACCCTTGCCGTTCGGCCAACACCCTCCTTTGCCGCGCCCTTCCAAGGAACTCCCTCTTGCAGCCCAAGGCGATACTCAAGCCTAAGCGCAAGCAAGTCACGCCCGGACCAGCTATACGTAAGTGCCTAACTCAATCCTTGTTTATAGACTTGCTTAAGCTTAATTAAATTTGATACGGGGTTGTAATAACGGAGCATTGTCTCCCCCGGCTTGTAATAACGTGGTTTGGCACACCCACACACACGTGCACTTGAGCCTATCTCGCTCTTAGCTGCACACGATTTTGACACACACATGGGCCTAATCAACCCTTAAGATATAGACTTACTTATATTATTTAAGTTGCGTGGGATTTTGCTTAAGTTGTGTGTGTTGTCTTTCAATTTTCACACTCACACACATTGAGCTTTCGCTCTTATTTTCAAGACCCAAGTAAAGGCCTATTGCAATTCTATTTGGGTTTAATTTCATGTCATGTGCGTAGTATTTCAATTATATAGTCACACACATTGAGCTTTCGCTCTTACTCCCAAGACCTTAGTCAAGGCCTATTTTAATTCTATTTGGGTTTAATTTCATGTCGTGTGCGTAGTATTTCAATTATACACACACATTTAGCTTTCGCTCTTACTCCCAAGACCTTAGTTAAGGCCATATTGCAATTTATATTTGGGTTTGGGTTTCATTTAAGTCGTGTGAGTTGTCTTTCAATATACACACAACACCCACGCAACACGTTGGCGACCTTCGGGCCCATATATATTATAAGTATTTCCCTTTCGGCTATGTCTTTAAGATTTGGGCTTTAAGGTTCAGCAGTGTGCGTAGTCTTTACATATATACACCACACACTCGTGCACAATTGAGCCTTTCCGCTCTTAAGATATAGCCATATTTCCCTTTTGCAATTTACATTCAAGTCATTTCCCTTCCGCATTGTCTTTCAAATTCGGGTTTTCCCTTTGGAGTTGCATGAGTTTGCATTGCATATACGCCATACCACGAGTTAGGACGCATATTGCATCAAAGCAAACCCCACACTCCCGCTCAAAGTCGCCCCACTTAGGTCACGTGTTCATAGCACACACTTAGTTGGCCCGAAAAGGGGATAAAAAGAAAGACATAGACACGTGCAAATCCACGTGAAATAAAACTTGAAAACCAAACAAAAAAACAGCCCGAATCGAACACCTCAAACATTTTCCATAGGTTATCATGTTTAAAACTCGATTTTCTAAGCGTACAAACTGACCCTTGCGCATCGGTGCAAGAAGGTCTACGACAAAAAGAGCTTGCTTTCTCACAGTTGCCATGTTAGGAGTCAGATTTCAAAATATCTCTTCGCTAGCTTAAGCAAGCTAGCTGGCATGCCCTTTTTGGTTAATAGGACTTAGACACACGAAAAGATTCGCTTCAGGCCTAAAGAACCAGAAGCGGGAACTTTCTGCGTCTACAGGATTTGGCACGCCCGGTGGGACGTGAGTCTTTTAAAAATTGAGTCATCTTAGAACCTTGCGAAAATATTTTTCAAATGTGTCATTTTTAACTCTTTTTGTACTTCAGGTGTAGGATTTTGAAAGCTTGAAAGCATGTTGAAATCCAACCCAAGTGAAGTGTCGAGCCAAGGCTCATGCGCATCAAGTTCTCATTCTAGGAGGGTTTTGAAAAATAAAATCAAACTAGAAGAGATAGAAGATTTGAGAAGGGAATTCGAGGCCAAAATCGATGCTCTTAGCCAAGAGGCTGAAGCAGGCGATTCATGTCCATCGAATGGTGAACAAAAGGCCAAAAAAAACTGAAAAACCTCGCAAACATAAAGAGGCCTCCGTAATTTAAGGCAACCAATACCACGAGTCCTTCACACAAAAGGACCGTAAAGCCCTACAACAACTGCTGAAAGGGCAAAATAAAGAGAAAAGGAGTTACGCCCTGTCTGATTTCCTTCCTATGGATTACGAAATAGACAGTGACGATGAAATACCGAACTTCCATCGGTATGATGGCATGGGAGACCCTAGGTCTCACTTGCAACTTTTCTCGCGTCGAGCCCATAAGAAGAAAAAGGACTCGATGAAATGGGTGTATTGGTTCCCTTTATCCCTTAAAGGCACAGCTGCCAAATGGTTGGCTTCCTACGATTTAAGCCAGTTTGCTACTTTTGAAGAGTTAGCGAACTGCTTCATGCAAAGATTTGCACACAACGTGGAAGTCACGCCGACTTTAAACACTTTAAGGGATACAAAGCAAGGCATGAACGAAGACGTACATGCCTTCATCATTCGATGGAGGTCCCTTTTGGGCCAAGTGTGAGAGCCCATATCCAAAGGATGCGCAATCATGCTCATCCTAGATAATTTTAAATGCGAGTTAAAGACCCTTCTCTTGCTCCATGAGATCTCAACTTTCCATAAGTTGATCAAAAAAGCATCCCTTTTCGAAACAAACCCAAAAAAAACTAAAAAACTCGAAAATAAAGTAGTTTGTATAGTTCCTAAAGTTCTTGTTTTGCAAAAACCCAAAAAAATCGAAAATCTATAAAATACCAAAAAGATTTTGTACATAGCTGCTCTTGGTAGGATTCTAGAAAAAGAAAAGGATTTCGAAAGGAACATCGTCTGCATAGCCAGACCAAAAATTTCGAAATCAATTGAAAATCCAAGTATAAAACCAAGTCTTTTGAAAACTCACGCATCAAATTCCCTCAGGTCTATAACCCACGAGAATGATCGAAGCCCAGAAGTGGATCCCCTTGAGGAAGATCCCACTTCTGAGCTCCCAGAATTTCATAAAATTCTCGATTTTGAAAGACCTTCCAGTTTAGTAGGAGGAGATTTCATAGAGGTGAACCTAGGGAGTGATTCCAATCCCAAACTCATCAAGATAGGCGCATGTTTGCATGAGCATGAAAGATCAGCATTCATTGCATTTCTACGAACCTACCTAGATGTGTTTGTGACATATGAAGACATGCCGGGCATAGATCCCAGCATTGTCGAACATCGTCTTCCCTTAAATGCGGATGTAAAACCCATAAAGCTGAAGCTTAGGAAAATACATCCGAATGTACACGCACAGGTCAAAGAGGGTTTAGAAGATTTGCTAAAAGCTGGATTTATAAAACCCATTGCGTATTCTGATTAGTTATCAAACATCGTTGTGGTTCGAAAAACTAATGGAAAAATTCGAATATACATCAATTTCAGAAACCTGAATAAGGCCACTCCAAAGGATAACTATCCTTTACCAAACATAGATTTGATAGTCGATAGTACTGCAAATCACGAAATGTTTTCGTTTATGGATGGCTATTCAGTCTATAATCAAATTAAATTAAGTCCACAAGATCAGGGTAAGACCGCATTCACAACCCCGTGGGGCACGTACTGCTATACAGTCATGCACTTTGGATTGAAAAATGCCGGCGCAACATACCAAAGAGCCATGACCACGATCTTCTATGATCAGATTCATGAGCTCGTAGAAGTGTATGTAGATGATCTCTTGGCAAAATCCAAAACCCGATGCACTCATATCGAATGTTTGCAAAAGATTTTCGAAAGGCTTAGGCTTTACAAAGTAAAGCTACACCCTCAAAAATGTGTATTCGGGGTAGAGTCCGGAAAGCTTCTAGGCTTTATGGTGAGCCAAAGGGGTATAGAAGTCGACCCCTCTAAGTGTCGAGCCATCATAGACATGGCTCCACTCTCCAATCTCACACAAATTCGTAGCCTCCAGGGACGATTACAGTCCGTTCACCGATTTATATCAAATCTGGCGACTAGATGCGAACCCTTCAACAAACTGTTGAGAAAGGGCATGAAATTTTCATGGGATGACGAATGCCAAAAGTCCTTCGAGAGACTAAAGGCATACCTGGTTAATCCCCCTGTTTTGAATCCTCCGAGGCAAGGAAAACCTCTTTTACTTTACATTTCCATGCATGCGAATGCTTTGGGAGCTCTATTAGCTCAATACGAGGATGACACCCATAAGGAGTATGCCATCTACTATATTTCCAAAACTCTCTTGGCTTATGAAAGGAATTATCAAGCCATGGAGAAGACGTGCTTGGCCCTAGTCTGGGCCTGCCAGAAATTTCGACACTATTTCCTAGATCATGAGATCTAGATAGTGTCCAAGCTTGATCCAAGCAAGCACTTATTTGAAAAACCCATTATCACTGGTAGATTGGGCAAATGGCAACTCCTTTTAATGGAGTATGACCTAAAATACCACCACCAAATCTCCATTAAGGGGCAAGCCCTAGCAGACTATGTGGCTGAGTTCCCCCTAGAGGACGCATATCCCACACTTGATGAAATGCCCGACGACGGCATATTGCAAAACCATTTCCAAAACCACATTTTGGCAAACAATTTCGAAAACCAAGTATGGAAGATGCACTTCGATGGGGCACGAAACCAACGAGGGGCTGGTGCTAGGGTCATCCTCATCTCCCCTAAAAAGGGCGAGATTCCCATAGCGATCCAACTAGATTTCGAATGTTCCAACAACATAGCTGAGTATAAAGCACTCATACAAGGCTTAAGGATTTCGAAAATTCTAGGGGCATCATGCATCGAGGTCTTTGGAGATTCGCTCCTTGTTATAAACCAAGTTTTGAAAATTTGGCAAGTACGTAATGAAAAACTACTTCCATTTCATGAGTTGGCCACTCGATTGGTTGAGTCATTCCAATCGTGTAAACTCACACACGTAGGAAGAGAGGATAATGACATTGCTGATGCCCTCTCCTCCTTGGGTTCAGCTCTAAAGGTCGATCCCATTTCGGGGACCCGATCTTTAGAAATATGGCACGCGCCCAACCCATCCACACACGATTTGGATATTTGCCAAAATAACCCAGATTCTGCATCAAAAGATTTCTAGAAATTGAGGGATTCACAGAGGATGTCGCATCCAAAGATAAGGCATTCATCCGTAAAATTTCAACCCGATACACCATTCTGGGTGGGGTTCTATACAAGAAAAGCTTTACCGGCATCCTACTTAGATGTGTCGATCTAGAGGAGGCTAGGGTTGTTATGCATGAGTTCCACGATGGAGAATGTGGAGGTCATGTTAATGCCAACATGATGGCAATGAAAATACTTAGAGCAGGCTATTTTTCGTCCACCCTGAAAAAGGATTGTCACGATCATGTTAGAAAGTGTCATCCATGTCAAGTGCATGGGCACGCCATTCATATCCCCTCATCTGCATTGCATTCCGTGGGCCGCCCCTAGCCATTTACCATGTGGGCATTTGATATCGTAGGCCCGATCTTTCCAAAAGCCTCGAATGGGCATAGATTCATTTTTGCAGCCACTGAGTATTTCTCCAAGTGGGTGGAAGCCATTTCCCTGACCAACGTGTAGGGGCAACATATGGTGGCTTTCATTAGGAGGAATATCTTGGCTCGATTTAGGGTTCAACGAGACCTTGTGTTCGATAATGGTACCCCATTCAAGAATGAGCAAATGGTTAAGTTGTGCAACACTGTAAACACCCCAAATCTTCTATTTTTCAAAAACTCTCAAAACACCAAAAAGCTCGTTTGAGCCAAAACGACGACCTGTTTTGAAATGTGAAAACAGGTACAGAAGGCAAAAGAAGACCCTAGGCCCGAAGAGGATTCAAGCACAGAGCTTCAGAAGCCACTCCCTGATAAAAAAACAAAAGAAAGCAAAGCCCATTTGATGAAAAGCTCAACGGAGTCCAGAACGGCGAGACGGAGTCCGGACGACAAAGTTGGGGAAAACTCAGCACCAGACGGAGCGCTGATGAAGCCAGTGCCCGCACAGATCGTTCGCCTTGAGAAGCCAAGAAGGACTGTCCGAAGAAATTTTGATTTGGATCTGGACCATATATATCCAGATCCAAATCCATGTAATGAATAGTGTTTGGATTTGGGCCAATCCAAATAGTGTTTGGGTCGATCCAAATAGTGTTTGGATTGGAT
This sequence comes from Brasenia schreberi, assembly GCA_036023115.1. Taxonomy (NCBI): domain Eukaryota; kingdom Viridiplantae; phylum Streptophyta; class Magnoliopsida; order Nymphaeales; family Cabombaceae; genus Brasenia; species Brasenia schreberi. The sequence goes on along the minus strand of JAYKKT010000045.1, from coordinate 7,109,030 downwards.
CGGATCTGGATCAAAATATCCAGATCCGTATCCATAAAAATATTGGGTTTGGATCGGATACAGATCTCAAAATATCCGAGATCCAATATCCAGATCCAAATAGTGTTTGGATTTGGGTATGGATCCAAACCCCAAACCCAAACCCAAATCCAAGACCCACCTCAAATCTCTATAAATAGAGGTGAGGGGGTCCATGTAAAGGGTTCATGCAAATATTTGGGAGGAGAGAGAGGGAGTGATAGACCTAGCCATGTGGGCTCATTGGGTGAGGTGGGTTCAAGCCATGTGGGCTAAGTGGGTCTAGACCAAGGGGCTGCAACCAAGGTGGGCTGGACCAAGTGGCTGCAACCGTGGAGACGTGGGCTCAAGCCAAGAAGGACCGGCTCCAAGAGGTAAGCCTAACCTAACCTAGCCATTCTCTTTACACCCCTCTAAACCTAACCCCAACCTAGCCTAGGTTCGAACCTACCTAACCCCAACTAAACCTAACCCTAACTAAACCTAGCCCTAACCCAACCTAGGTTCGACCAAACCTAACCCTAGACTTGAACCAACCTAAACCTAACCGGACCGCGCCTGCCGTGCGCACCCTGACACTGTCCGCGCACCCTGACGCTATCCCGCGCCCTGACACCATCCCGTGCCCTGACGCCATCCCGCGCCCTGACGCCATCCCGCGCCCCAGCGCCCAGCGCCAGACGCCCGCCAGCGCCCAGCGCCCAGCGCCAGGCGCCCGATTGCTGCGCCCGACGCCTGCCTGCCGACTTGACCACCTTCCTGCCGACCTAACCTGCACCCTAGCCGTGACCTGTACCCTAGGACAGACCCTACACAGCCCCCGTCTTGGCCGAACCTTAGTTCCCCTAAGACCCTAATCGTGCCCCATAGAACCTCCCTCAAAGCCACCTAGGATAACCCCCTCTTGGCTGCCCAAGGTGAACCGTGAGCCCACGTGCAAGCAAGTTGAACATGGACCAGCTATTTGTAAGATTCTAAACTTGGTCTATTACATTAACTTGCTTTATATTCAATTAAATTTTGATACGGGGTTGTAGTAAAGGAGCTTCGTCTCCCCCCGATTGTAATAACGTGGTTTGACACACCCACACACACGCGCACTTGAGCCTTTCCGCTCTTAGTCGTACACTTTTTGCACACACACGGGCCTAACCAGCCCTTAATATATAGTTATATTTATATATTTTAAGTCAAGGGGGTTTTTAATTAAGTCGTGTGTGTTGTCTTTCCATTTTCCACACGCACACACATTGAGCCTTCGCTCTTACTCCCAAGACCTTAGTAAAGGCCTTATTGCAGTTATATTTGGGTTTCATTTATGTCGTGTGCGTAGTACTTCAATTCTACACTCACACACATTGAGCTTTCGCTCTTACTCCCAAGACCTTAGTCAAGGCATACTGCAATTTATATTTGGGTTTCATTTCATGTCGTGTGTGTAAGTCTTTCAATTCAAGCACGCACACACATTGAGCCTTCGCTCTTATTTACAAGACCCAAGTAAGGGCCCCTACATATACTCTATATAAAGTATTTCTTTCGGCTACGTCTTTAAGATTCGGGTTTTAAGGTTCAAGTTGTGTGTGTTGTCTTTCAATATATACACGACACACACTTACACAATTGAGCCTTTCCGCTCTTAAGATATAGCCATATTTCCCCTTCCGCTATTTACTTTACAAGTCATTTCCCTTCGGCTATTTACTTTACAAGTCATTTCCCTTCGGCAATTTCCCTTCGGCATTGTCTTTTAATTTCAGGTTTTCCCTTTGGAGTAGCGTGAGTTTGCATTGCATCTACGCCATACCACGAGGTAGGACGCATATTGCATCGAAGCAAGCCCCGTACTCCCGCTCAAATTCACCCCATGTAGTGGAGTGTTCATAACACACACCTAGGTGGCCCATAAAGGGATAAAAAGAAAGACTTAGGCACGTGCAAATCCACGTGATCTAAAATCTGAGAATCGTACAAACCCGAATCAAATCGTGCAAGACTTAGGGTCGTCCAACCCTTACAAAGTCAAAATCACCCAAATGCATGGTTTTCAAAAGGTTTTAAAACACTTCTTCATTCAAAATATATTTTGAGTTAAACTTGTTTCAAAACGAAGTCTCTAAGCGTACAGACTGACCCTTGCGCATCGGTGCAAGAAGGTCTGCGACGTAAAAATCCCGCTTGCCTACAATCGCCTTTCAAAAGTCAGATTATTTTCAAAACATACTTTGCTAGTTAAAGTAAACTAGCTGGCACGCCCATAAAGCGAAGTAGATTGCGAAAAGGTTCACTTCAGGCCTAAGAACCCGTAAGTGAAAATTTTCGGTGTCTACAAACACGTATAGCATAACCCACCACTTCTCCTCGCCCTACTACCCTCATGGCAATGGCCAAGACGAAGCCACAAATAAGACTCTCATTAGTATAATTGAGAAGACTTTAGAGAAGGGTAGGACGTGGCACGAGAAGCTGGATGAAGCCTTATGGGCTTATAGGACTTCCATCCGGACTCCCACGAATGCCACACCATTCGAATTGGTCTATGGCACAAACGCCATTCTTCCCATTCATACACAATTGCATTCATTCCATACATCCATCGCACTCGACCTCCCCCTAGAGACGCTTCAGCATACTAGGATGACCGAACTAGATTTGCTAGATGAGAGGCGACTCCTTGCTATGGATCATGCTCATGCATACCGGCAAAGGATAGCCCGACACTATGGCAAACACATGAGACCTCGCCACTTTGAAGTGGGAGATCTGGTTTTGAAAATCATCCACTATCGTGGCCCACATCCACTTGGAAAGTCGCGCCCCAAGTGGGATGGACCCTATGTTGTACGCGTAACCACCACGAACAACTCATATTGGTTTATCGATGTAGAAGGTAGGAATTTAGCAGATCCTATCAATATTCAATACTTAAAGAAGTATTATGTATAGGATTTGGGTTAAATTCCAATTTTCGAAAACTTTAGGGATAGTTGCTTTGAGACTTAGAAAATAAGGTTCAAAGGCAAATCGTGTGACCCTGAGTGAGAGAATTCGCGCTTGTGAAAGAGTGGAGTCTTCCAAATCATGGTTATATTTCAAAACCCTTCTTCTTACAAAGAAAGGCCTAGTTCAATATAGCAAGATACTTGCAAGTAGTACGTGCTATTTCTAAATAGGCTGATCTGGAATGGATCGAGTGTGACCTTGGGATAAGTCCTCCCCTCTTCTCTTCTCCTTCCAAAAGGAAAGCATAGCACAAATAAAGGGAATTTTCCCATCTAAAGTCTCTTTCCAAAAGAAAGAAACCAGAATCCAAAAGGAAAAATCGATTCTCTTGTGAAAAAGAGGGATTAAAGAAAAAATACTCCCAAAGGGAGACCCTCTATGAAAAAAAGAAGGAAAAAGAGGCCAAAAAGCTTAAAAAGAACAGTTTTCCGCCTTCTATGCCTTAAACCACGGGACGCTTCAGAAAGGACCGTGGTATCTCTTTTCCATCCGTGGCTTATCCCAAGTATGAACATGGTTCATTTCAAGGAATCCTAAAGTAAAAATAGGATTTACTTACTTGAATTTCATTTTGTTTGAGAATTCGACATTTCGAGTAAGACGTAGGAATTTGAAATATAGCTTGTTTTCTTATAAAACCTCTGCTAGATTAGTGAGTGTCAAGACTCAAGCAAAGGCAAACACAAAGAGCTCGAGATCCTTAGAATTGAGACTCAAGACAGTTTTTCCTTTTCTAAATAGATTTTGAAAAATCGAACATCGAACAGCATAGGATCTGCTCACTTGGAGCAGCAAGCCTTGTAAGTCTCAAGAGTTCGACCATATCTGGTCTCTGGGAGGTGGCCATTCTTGGCATCCCATCCATGTCATGCATTTGCGTACCCACACATGGACATTTGCATAACATGATCCCATTTTAGGACCAGATTCCATACATATCTCTTTGGCGTGATATCTCCTCCTACTAGGGTTTTAAAAGTGAGATTTTGCTAAAGATTAGGACGATCCCATATTTTCGTGGTTAGATATAGGGAGACATTGAAACGGGTGTTTGTCGTCTTTGCCATTATCCAAATCAATTTGGATAATGACAAAGAGGGGCATCCATAAACACCCCAAAATCCCACGAATTTCTCAAATAACCTGGTTTTATAAAAGCAGCCCCAAAGGGCTATTTTGAGTCTAGAAACCTAGGAGCCTTCCAAGCAAAACCCAGTACATATGTTCAAACTATATGTGTTTTAAAATATGTATTATATAGTTTTAAAACCTTTTAAAAGATGTTTTGAAACCCCACAAAGCGACTTGGCCTGATGAAAGCAGGACCCAAAGAGCAAAAGAGAGCCCGAAACCGGAGCACATGTCAAGCTCGGCACATCAACTCTCGTGTTAGATTCATCCCCATAATCTCGAACATCCAAGCCCGTGTTATCAAACAAATCATTCGTAATGATCTCCGGAAGGTGAAAACAGAAGCGGACGACAATGTTGGCGAAGACCCAACGCAAGACGGAGTACTGATGCTGTCAGGCCCCACACAAACCGTTCGTTTCGAACATACCCTGAAGGAGTCAGAATTCATCTTTGGATTGGATCTGGACCATATATATCTAGATCCCAATCCAAACATATATGTGGATTTGGATTTGGATCCAAAGATCCAATCCAATATCCACATCCAGGGCCCACATCACCTTCTCATAAATGGAGGTGGGGCCCACTTGAAATTCACGTGGAATCTTGGGCATGAGAGAGAATGGGGAGGATTAAATGAGTGAAATGTGTTCAGCTTGACTTGTATGTCAAGTTTTGGGTTAATCATGTGGGTTAGCCTAATGAGTATGGGTTTAAGCTTGTATGAACCTACACCTAACCTAGGGCTGCACCAACATGATGCAACTAGGTCTATGGGCCATGCAAAGGGATGCTCCTAACCTAATCCTAAGCTAAACCCCTTAATCCTAGCCATTTGCCCTAAACCCGACCTAATCCCAACCTAATCACCTAACCCACTTCCCTAATCCTTCCCTAATCCCAACCTAATCACCTAACCCACTTCCCTAATCCTTCCCTAAACCTAGCCTAATTCCCCTAATCCTAGCCTAAACACCTAACCCACCTCACTAAACCTCACCCTAAAACCAACCCAACTAGCTAAGCCCTAAACCACTAAACCAGCCCACCTAAATCCCTAGCACACTGTAGACGCGCGAAAATCCCCGCCTCTTACCTTTTCAGGGCTCGGAGCGGATCCTCTCGTGTGTCTAAGGTCTTATTTATGCAAACAGGGCGTGCCAGCTAGCTTACCTAAGCTAGCGAAGATATATTTAACACTGACTTCTAATCGTGGCGACTGTGCAACATGTACTCTTAATCTTGAGTTACAAACCTTTACATTTATATCTTCGCTAGCTTACCTAAGCTAGCGAAGATATATTTGTGATATTTCTTTCGAGAAAAGAAAAATCACAAAAATCAAATCAAAATGAATCTTACTATTAATATAGCATATAATTTCATGTCATATTCGCAATTTAAATTAACCCAACATTTTATAAGGAGGTAGATGGTAATTTAACCTAAGAGAATCCATCATGGTTCACAACCATGCAACATGTACTCTTAATCTTGAGTTACAAACCTTTACATGTGTATGGTCTTATACGTATTTTATTGTAGGAGGAAACATTTGCAATTATGGTGGCTAATTTAATATAGAATTACAAACCTCTATAGCTGTAGTATGCCAAGAGGTTGTTACTTTGACCACCCTTACTGAATAAAACAAGGTCGAAACCACTGTTGCATTTTATGAAAAACTAAAATCTTAAACCATTTGTTTTTGCTGGTCATGGTAAACCTCATGACTTAATCTAAACCATAAATGAAATTTCTTGATGATTAAGGCTCTGATAGCCATTGATCTTACAATTTACAAAAGGGCATTGGAGCACACTTACTTGTGATGGATGACCCAACTTGGACAGTTAGGATCTTCTCCTTGCTCTTGTTTATATGATTGGAAACTTGTATGCCTCCTTAGGTAGAGAGACTATTAGGTCATTTTTACTCAATCCAATTGAACGTCCCACGTGGGCTGGTTTGTTAACTCAGGAGCTGAAAGATAGTGACCAAATCTGAAACTAGTTGGGTCAACCAAGAAGGGTCGAGCTACACTTCCTTGGTTTTCACACCCTTGTCTCAAGCCGAATGGATTTAGGTTTGCGACTTGGATAGTACTTCTCTTTCGTTGGACATACTGATGCTCTCTGCATTCTAAAACCTGAGGCAATAGAAGACATTTCTTGTCCCAAATCTCTCTCACCAACTTCAGTGCCTTCTTCCTATCCTTGCAATAAGTTGAGTAGCTCTTATTTATCGGCGAAACTGCCTCACTTATACAAGTTATATGGTGTTCTTCCCGCATAAAATGACGACTCCAACGTAATAAGTACTGGTCTCTACCACGAACCTTTTAGAGAAATGCGCCAAGGCGAGTAGAAGGGGCTACAGACATGATTGAATTGAGAATCTGAAAATGCTTTTTATGCCGTAGAAGAGCACATAAATGTATTTTTCTTCAAGAGGTCCATCAAGGGCTTAGGAACCAACTCTAAATAACCCACAAGTCCAAACAAACTGCAAAGTGATTTGATCGTCTATGGCGTAGGCCACGACAGCATGTCTTTAAACTTGGCTAGGTCATCCGAAACTCTATCTCGTGTGATAATACTGCTCAAGTTGTTGAAATAACCATAAGTCCGAGGAAACCGCGAAGTGACTTGATTATCTTTGGTGTAGACCAAGCTGACACTCTATCTCGTGATAATTGGCCCAAGTAGTTGACATGATTTTGGCCAAATGAGCATTTAGACATATTTGCCTAGAATTGATTTTCATGAAAAATACCAAAAAGATGGGAAGCAATTAGGAGGTGATCTCCCCTCCTACACAACCATTTATAATAAGCCTATCTGTTATGAAAGAAAACCAATATGAATCTATAAAGACACTCTTGAGTGTTTCGTTTTTACATCTTTGGAAGGTTGTTGGAGCATTGGTAAGTTAGAATGGCATGACAAGAAACTTGTGATGAACATGGTGGCTGCGAAAAACAGTTTAAATGTCTTCTTGAGCCATGCCACACACACACACATATATATTTGTATCTATATATGTATATGTGTGTACTTTATATATATATGTATATATATTTGTGTGTCTATGTGTGTGTATATAAGGTCGGGAATGTGTCTGGGCATCTTATCCTCGTACCTGGACCCGAACCTAATTGGCTCAAGTATTTCCCACCCAATTTAGGTCTGCTCAATATTGCCATCCCTAGCATCTAGCTGGCAAGCAGTCAGCTCTTGGGTTTTAAGGTGGGTTTCACATGCCCCTAACTGAGATTGGCCAGCTTGGGGGGGTGTTGCACGGACTTTTGGTAAGTGAAGGTATAGTCTTAAAATATACCCGTAATTTTTCAGTCATTTCATTACCAACCAAACACGGGCTCCGTTGATCGCATAGCGTGAATATGAATCATATAACATAGAAAGAAAAGAAACAACGAATAGGTATTAGGAAAAAAAAAGAAAAAAGAATCGACTTAGTCCCAGATTCTGTCTCTCAGAGGTTTCTTGTTCGAAAGATCCCTGAAAATATAGATTTCAAGAACCCTTTGAGTTTCGCGCAAATCACCCAAGGGCAACTCTTTATATCCTTCTTGAGGAACACGATATGAGACAACTAGAAAGCCTCCTTCCTCTTCGATCTTTCACTCCCTCTCACACAGAGAGTATGTCCTCCCTCTCATTTCAGCTTAGAGACTCGCAAGCCAGATACAAATGGTTTGCATCCCCTTTGGTTTTTCCTACCGCTGGTTTATGGGAGGCAAAATTACCTTCCTGCTCCCATTAATTTTTGATACTACCCGGTCTAGACTAGGAATTTTTTGTTAAACTCTTACTACCCCCACCTATTAGAAATTAATATGTGTAATGTCGTTACAGTTAGACTTATTTACTTTTTGAAAATCACATAAAATTGTTCTTGAAATTATAGAATGGTGCTTACTACAAAAATTACAATTTTGCTCGTGAACTCTTATAGAAATTCAATAACACATTAAATTCAATTTTGATACAAGAATCAATGATATTTTTAGATTAGCACGTGTGAGAATTTTTATTTGCAGACAAGTGTAGATCATTATTTGCAGGTTGCTGCTAGAAATTACTCAGAAATTGTGATTTGGTGCCTTATTAGCACATATTGTTATTTAAAGTTTGCACTGTTGTTGCATTAAAACTTTAGTTTAATAGGTTTGTATTAAATTAGTTGTTTACTTCTTGCTTGCTTGTCTTGGATTGACAAACCCTCTCATTTTTATAAATATTTCTCAGATATTAAAAATAAAATATCTTCTAGAGTGTGTGCCTCCTAGTTGGCCAAAACCCAAAAATTAAATGGATTGAACTTTTAATCTTGGAAGAGGTGTATCCCATTGGTCTTGACACTTGAGGGTGTTGATTATGTCCTAAAAAAATTTACTAAACCTACTAAAGAAGAATCAACTAAGGAAAGAAAAAATTATATAACTTTCTCTAGATATGACATTCTAGCCAAAATTATTATACCGACTTACATGAAAGGTGATCTAATTAGGATCTTCAAAGATAGTAAGATTGCTAAAGAAATGTTTGATGCAGTCACATCTAGTATCATACTATGGCTACTTACATATTAAGTTCCTCCTGCAAGAGTATAACTCTTCCTGAATAAAAGAGTAAGATGATATAGTTGAGCATGTAAACAAAATGCTCGTTATGCCTAGCGATTTAGTTGTTGCTAACACTATCATCTCAAACCTAATACAAATCTCTATCATCTTGAGCAACCTTCCCTCTTCTTGAGATATGACCACCACTACCCCTAGGGTTAACTCTAGTGTTATCCTAGTCCAACCACTCTATAAAATAGACAATTGAACAGGAATGCCTTAAGAAGGACAAAAAAGAAAAATTGCTCCTAGTTCATGATGATTTTGGCTCGAGTTCCAAAAATCAACAAAAGAAAAGAAAACTAAATAAAAGTTTTTGTAAATTTAACAAAAACAAATGTCAGTATTTAAAAAATACAGGGATCCACATCTTAACTAAAGTGTTTCAACTATGAAAAATGGAAGAAAAGAGATTGTTGCCACTCAGCAAGGTAGTTTGCATGATCTCAGAATACCTTCATTTGGATGGTGATGTTTATAGTTGGTGGTTAACTCTCGAGCAATACTCTATGTTATGAAGAATAAGGACGGAATAATCAACCTCAAAGAGTAATAGAGTAATGACCCAAAGAACATCATGTTAGGCATAGGAAACAACACATATTCAGATGTTCTGGGGGTAAGGTCCTCTAAGATTGATATAGTAGGCACTCTAATATTACTCACTAATGTTCTAATTGTGTTATCTATAAGGCGTAATTCAGTCTCAATATCTACATTAGTTAAAAAGGGTTTTGAGGTTATATTTTTGGCATTAGTTAAAAAGAGTTTTGAGGTTAATTTTTTCATACAAAGGTAAGCACATGAAAGCATGTGTCTACTTTGTTAGTATTTTTTATTTCAATCATAGTCTATTTAAACTCAGCATAATGAATAAGAAAGTACCATCCATTTCTTTTAATTATATTAATTATGCAATGCTTCTTAGCTGAATGTATGGCATCAATCGCTAAGACGTATTAGCCTAAATAAGTTAAAGAAATTAACATCTTTTAACTAATTACCTAGATTTGATAAAAACATATTTGACGATTTTGCTTCGAGTTCCAAAAATCAACAAAAGAAAACAAAACTAAATAAAAGTTTTTGTAAATTTAATAAAAAGAAATGTCACGTATTTAAAAATTACAGGGATCCACTTCTTGAGTAAAGTGTTTCAACTATGAAAAATGGGAGAAAAGGGATCGTCGCACGCACAAGAAGGGTGATGATAACACTCAGCAAGGTAGTTTGCATGATCTCACAATACCTTCATTTGGATGGTGATGTTTATAGTTGGTGGGTTAACTCTCGAGCAATACTCCGTGTTATGAAGAATAAGGACGGAATAATCGACCTCAAAGAGTAATAGAGTAATGACCCAAAGAACACCATGTTAGGCATAGGAAACAACACATATTCATGTTCTAGGGGTAAGGTCCTCTAAGATTGATATAGTAGGAACTCTAGTATTACTCACTAATGTTCTAATTATGTTCTCTATAAGGCGTAATTCAGTCTCTATATCTGCATTAGTTAAAAAGGGTTTTGAGGTTATATTTTTTGCATTAGTTAAAAAGAGCTTTGAGGTTAATTTTTTCATAGAAAGGTAACCACATGAAAGCATGTGTCTACTTTGTTAGTATTTTTTATTTCAATCACAGTCTATTTAAACTCAACATAATGAATAAGAAAGTACCATCTATTTCTTTTAATTATATTAATTGTGTAATGCTTCTTAGGTGAACGTATGGTATCAAACGCTAAGACATATTAGCCTAAATTAGTTAAAGAAATAAACATCTTTTAACTTATTACCAAGATTTCATAAAAACATATTTGATGATTTTGGCTCGAGTTCAGAAGATCAACAAAAAAAAAGTTTTTGTAAATTTAATAAAAAGAAGTGTCACGTATTTAAAAAATATAGGGATCCACTTCATTAGTAAAGTGTTTCAACTATGAAAAATGGGGGGAAAGGGATTGTCACACCCACAAGAAGGGTGATGATAACACTCAACAAGGTAGTTTGCATGATCTCATAATACCTTCATTTGGATGATATTTTTTATAGTTAGTGGGTTAACTCTCGAGCAATACTCCATATTATGAAGAATAAGGATGGAATAATCGACCTCAAAGAGTAATAGAGTAATGAAAAAAGAACACCATGTTAGGCATAGGAAACAACACATATTCAGATGTTCTAGGGGTAAGGTCCTCTAAGATTGATATAGTAGGCACTCTAGTATTACTCACTAATGTTCTAATTCTGTTCTCTATAAGGCATAATTCAGTCTCTAAATCTGCATTCGTTAAAAAGGATTTTGAGGTTATATTTTTAATGTTAGTTAAAAAGAGTTTTGAGGTTAATTTTTTCATAGAAAGGTAACCACATGAAAGCATGTGTCTACTTTGTTAGTATTCTTTATTTCGATCAAGGTCTGTTTAAACTCAACATAATACATAAGAAAGTACCATCTATTTCTTTTAATTATATTAATTGTGTAATGCTTCTTAGGTGAATGTATGGCATCAAACGCTAAGACATATTAGCCTAATAAGTTAAAGAAATTAACATCTTTTAACTTATTACCTAGATTTCATAAAAACATATTTAATGATTTTGGCTCGAGTTCCAAAAATCAACAAAAGAAAACAAAACTAAATAAAAGTTTTTGTAAATTTAATAAAAAGAAATGTCACGTATTTAAAAATTACAGGGATCCACTTCTTGAGTAAAGTGTTTTAACAATGAAAAATGGGAGAAAAGGGATTGTCGCAACCACAAGAAGGTGATGATAACACTCAACAAGGTCATTTGCATGATCTCAAAATACCTTCATTTGGATGGTATTGTTTATAGTTAGTGGGTTAACTCTCGAGCAATACTCTATATTTTGAAGAATAAGGATGGAATAATCGACCTCAAAGAGTAATAGAGTAAGGAACAAAGAACACCATGTTAGGCATAGGAAACAACACATATTCAGATGTTCTAGGGGTAAGGTCCTCTAAGATTGATAAAGTACGCACTCTACTATTACTCACTAATGTTTTAATTGTATTCTCTATAAGGCGTAATTTAGTCTCTATATCTCCATTAGATAAAAAGGGTTTTTAGGTTATATTTTTTACATTAGTTAAAAAGAGTTTTGAGGTTAATTTTTTCATACAAAGGTAACCACATGAAAGCATGTGTCTACGTTCTTAGTATTTTTTATTTCGATCACAGTCTGTTTAAACTCAGCATAATGAATAAGAAAGTACCATCTATTTCTTTTAATTAAATTAATTGTGTAATGCTTCTTAGGTGAATGTATGGCATCAAACGATAATACGTATTATCCTAAATAAGTTAAAGAAATTAACATCTTTTAACTTATTACTTAGATTTGATAAAAACATATTTGATGATTTTGGCTCGAGTTCCAAAAATCAACAAAAGAAAACAAAACTAAGAAAAGTTTTTAAAATTTAATAAAAAGAAATGTCACATATTTAAAAAATACAGGGTTCCACTTCTTGAGTAAAGTGTTTCAACTATGAAAAATGGGGGAAAAGGGATTGTCCCACCCACAAGAAGGGTGATGACAACACTCAGCAAGGTAGTTTGCATGATCTCACAATACCTTCATTTGCACAGTGATGTTTAGAGTTGGTGGGTTAACTCTCGAGCAATACTCCGTGTTATGAAGAATAAGGACGGAATAATCGACCTCAAAGAGTAATAGAGTAATGACCCAAAGAACACCATGTTAGGCACAGGAAACAACACATATTCAGATGTTCTAGGGGTAAGGTCCTCTAAGATTGATATAGTAGGCACTCTAGTATTACTCACTAATGTTCTAATTGTGTTCTCTATAAGGCGTAATTCAGTCTCAATATCTACATTAGTTAAAAGGGGTTTTGAGGTTATATTTTTGCATTAGTTAAAAAGAGTTTTGAGGTTAATTTTTTCATACAAAGGTAACCACATGAAAGAATGTGTCTACTTTGTTAGTATTTTTTATTTCGATCACAGTCTGTTTAAACTCAGCATAATGAATAAGAAACTACCATCTATTTCTTTTAATTATATTAATTGTGTAATGCTTCTTAGGTGAATGTATGGCATCAAACGCTAAGACATATTAGCTTAAATAAGTTAAAGAAATTAACATCTATTAACTTATTACCTAGATTTGATAAAAACATATTTGATGATTTTGGCTCGAGTTCCAAAAGTCAACAAAAGAAAACAAAACTAAAAAAAAGTTTTTAAAATTTAATAAAAAGAAATGTCACATATTTAAAAAATACAGGGTTCCACTTCTTGAGTAAAGTGTTTCAACTATGAAAAATAGGGGAAAAGGGATTGTCCCACACACAAGAAGGGTGATGAAAACACTCAACAAGGTAGTTCGCATGATCTCAGAATACCTTCATTTGGATGGTATTGTTTATAGTTAGTGGGTTAACTCTCGAGCAATACTCCATATTATGAAGAATAAGGATGGAATAATCGACCTCAAAGAGTAATAGAGTAATGACCCAAAGAACACCATGTTAGGTATAGGAAACAACACATATTCAGATGTTCTAGGGGTAAGGTATTCTAAGATTGATATTCTAGGCACTCTAGTATTACTCACTAATGCTCTAATTGTGTTATCTATAAGGCATAATTCATTCTCTATATCTGCATTTGTTAAAAAGGGTTTTTAGGTTATATTATTTACATTAGTTAAAAAGAGTTTTGAGGTTAATTTTTTCATAGAAAGGTAACCACATGAAAGCATGTGCCTACATTGTTAGTATTTTTTATTTCGATCACAATCTGTTTTAACTTAGCATAATGAATAAGAAAGTACCATCTATTTCTTTTAATTATATTAATTGTGTAATGCTTCTTAGGTGAATGCATGGCATCAAATGCTAAGACATATTAGCCTAAATAAGTTAAAGAAATTAACATCTTTTAACTTATTATCTAGATTTGATAAAAATATATTTGATGATTTTGGCTCGAGTTCCAAAAATCAACAAAAGAAAACAAAACTAAATAAAAGTTTTGTAAATTTAATAAAAAGAAAAGTCACGTATTTAAAAAATACAGGGATCCACTTCTTGAGAAAAGTGTTTTAACAATCAAAAATGGGAGAAAAGGGATTGTCGCAACCATAACAAGGTGATGATAACACTCAACAAGGTAGTTTGCATGATCTCAGAATACCTTCATTTGGATGGTATTGTTTATAGTTAGTGGGTTAACTCTCGAGCAATACTCTATATTATGAAGAATAAGGATGGAATAATCGACCTCAAAGAGTAATAGAGTAATGACGCAAAGAACACCATGTTAGGCATAGGAAACAACACATATTCAGATGTTCTAGGGGTAAGGTCCTCTAAGATTGATATAGTAGGCACTCTAGTATTACTCACTAATGTTCTAATTATGTTCTCTATAAGGTGTAATTCAGTCTCTATATATGCATTAGTTAAAAATGGTTTTCAGGTTATATTTTTTTGCATTAGTTAAAAAGAGTTTTGAAGTTACTTTTTTCATACAGTGGTAACCACATGAAAGCATGTGTCTACTTTGTTAGTATTTTTCATTTCGATCACTGTCTGTTTAAATTCAGCATAATGAATAAGAAAGTACCATCTATTTCTTTTAATTATATTATTGTGTAATGCTTCTTAGGTGAATGTATGGCATCAAACGCTAAGACATATTAGCCTAAATAAGTTAAAGAAATTAATATCATTTAACTTGTTACCTAGATTCGATAAAAACATATTTGATGATTTTGGCTCGAGTTCCAAAAATCAACAAAAGAAAACAAAACTAAATAAAATTTTTTCTAAATTTAATAAAAAGAAATGTCACGTATTTAAAAATTACAGGGGTCCACTTCTTGAGTAAAGTGTTTTAACAATGAAAAATGGGAGAAAAGGGATTGTCGCAACCATAAGAAGGTGATGATAACACTCAACAAGGTAGTTTGCATGATCTCAGAATACCTTCATTTGGATGGTGATGTTTATAGTTGGTGGGTTAACTCTCGAGCAATACTCTGTGTTATGAAGAATAAGGATGGAATAATCGACCTCAAAGAGTAATAGAGTAATGACCCACCCGCTGTACCTTCATCTTCTACAGCTCCGGTTGTCCTCCAGGGCGCAGGTGCCCGTAGTAGCTACGGCCTGCACATTCCATGTCTACATGATAGGCCTTATGCTCGCATGGAAGGCAGTCAGCAATCCGTCATAGACGGGCTCTAGTCGGCATGCCTAATTCCCTACCCTCAAGATGATTGGTTGAGGACCGTCATCCTTTCAGATCGTTGCAGTACGCTGTCTAACCACAAGACCATCGCACCACTTCAGGTTCATCCACTTCTTCCTATATGTCATTGCCTTCACAATCGAGCGGTTGGGCCAATCACGCCGCTCCTGTTCTTCAACGCAGAAGTTGTCTAAGGTTGGCAACATCTGGGAGTGTTGAACAACATCTTCTGTCATGCTTCTAACTGCCTTATGAGTCCTTCGCTCCTGTGCCCTTACCTTGCATTCTTCGCCTTGTCTTGCCAGCAAAACACATGCTTCGCGTCTTCTGGCCTCTGAACTTGGTACCATTGTGTTACCTTTGCCTGCCAGTCTTCCACTGCTGACGACATACTCCTCCGTGTGATACAAAAAATTGTCACACTCCTTCATTCTTTTTACGGCATCCATCTTCGAAGACACCCTGTCGCGAGGTATCCTCTGTTCCGCACCTTACAGCGCCACCCACCCTATGGCGTTCCCCTGCTTTTGATCTTCTTTGAGCCAAAGCGCTGATACTTTCCGAACACGACCATCATCCAAAGCTGACGTGCGAACAATACACGGTTGGTCGCAATCCTTGAAGACCACTACATTCGCGACTGGTCACAACTCTGCACACACCCTAAAGCACTCCCATCCAGTAGCACCCGATATTTCTCAAGCGGCATCACTGTCAAGTTGGTTATCTCCGCACGCCAACTCACCCCGAGTTGCGCCTTTGTCAACCACACCTACGGTATCCCTATCATTGACAATACTCGGCATGTACATGAAAGTCTTATCCATGGGCCTGCATGACGTTGATCCCCCCACCTGGGCCTTCAACTGTCTCCTTGCACCAATCCTTAGAGTGTCTTCCCTTGATTCGCCATCCGAAGCACTTGTCCTTTGCACAACGTTACCAGAACGTGCAAAGTCCTCCTTCTTATGCTCACACTTGTATGGTCCTGTAGTCTCTTGGTATAGAAGATTCGCCTGGGCTATCACGCGAAGTGTCTGCCACTGCCACTCTTCCAACCATTCTGCCATTCAGTGTCATGCCTGTTCTTCTTCGAACTACTTGGTCGACGATTGTCACACGAATGTTCCGTCACCACTATCACTTCAGAAAGGGGTCTGCAAGTTGATCCTGTTCTGCTCTTCTTCCACCCATGACTCCAGCCCATCAAGGAACTTGAACTAAACGATCTTTCGGGCTCCACGTCTGGATGCTCAACATAAGGATCTGGCATTCCTTCATGTCATCTTGCACGATCCATTCTACCTCAAGCCATCAAGCTTCCTTCTCTCGGCTATCGTAGTCTTCCGTGGGATAAACATTCTCGTAGAGCCTGCCTGAACAGATCCCAAAACATGGATGCGAGCGCATCCTACCTCGGCATCCTCTTTCCGGCGACAACACCACCTCGTGGTATCGTCCTTCAGAAACATGGCCACCCATGCCAGTTTCTCAAAATATGGATGCGAGCGCCTCCTGCCTCTACATCCTCCTGTTTGTGATGCCATCACTCATGGCATTGTCTTCGGAAATATGGCCACACTCGCTAGTTTCCCAAAATGTGGATGTGAGCGCATCTTGCCTCACCATCCTCCTCCTCACGACGCCAACACCACATGACATCGTCTTTGAGAAACCTGGCCACACGCGCCAGTTTCTCTCCTTCATCCTCTGGTAAAGGGAGTTCTCTAATACTTGCACATCGCAGCCCCCAGCAACATCTTTCAGTTCATGAACTTTGATGCACCACGGTTAGTCTACTCCCCCACCATTTCCACATCAGCTCATCCCCGTCTCCACTTGGTCCACACTCTGAACAACTTCCTTCGGCATCCTCCAGCATGGATGTAGTCCGTTAGAAGTTTAAGGGTTTGGGGCATGAACTTCCACGAAGCACTTAAGTCGGCTAGAAGATGGGATGGTGCACTTGAGGTCTCATGTTATCAAAGAGCTCCATCTACCTGACACTTGCATTGGTGCTTCAACCTCTGGCACTCCACATCACCAACGCAACCACTGTGACCGATCGATCACCCACACAACCCTGCGTCATGTGGCATCGTCCAAGACCTTGGCACTACATATCAGGTATTGCTTCACCTCACCGAAGGTGGCCTCCATCTACGTTATCGGCACCCCAAGTCAATGGGCGTGCAATGTCCCTCCAACCCATACGACGCTACCTTTCACGCTAGGACAACGTTGGCTACTGCGAGGCACGACTTACGTGCAACCACATGCTTCCATACTCATGCTGCTAAATCACGCCTATACTCCAATTGGAATCTCCACGATGGCACCTCGCCTCACCGAGGCTACTAGGACTCGACTTTGGTCCGAGCATTCCTCACCTGTCCTTGAGTAAGCCAATCACCAATGCCCGTGCACTGTCTATCCTCACCTCTGTGGCTTGCATACTGTGATGGTGCGTATATCCTCTTGAAAGCGCCTCAATGCCTTCACAACGTGCCCAGTCCCGATGTGGCGACTGGCACAACAGTCTTGACACATTTCACCATCCTGCGTAACCTTTCGCGCGAGCGACCTGGCGCACCTGGCCAACTCAGGCACTATGGTGCAACTAGACGTCCTCATCCTGCGCTACTCTTTACGACTTATACTTGGTTACAATGTACAGGGTAACAGTCCTGAAACACTTCACCATCCTGCGCGACCATTCGCGCGAGCGATATTGGCAACCCTGCTAACCCAGGCACTCTGGTACAACCACACATCCTCATCCCTACGCTACTCATCGCGGCTTATACTTGATGACAATGTACAGGGTCCCGGTGGGGTTTGGTGCGCCCCCTTCACACGAACGTTTCCACCACATGACCGTCCTAAACTCTAGGCACGACCATCATCCTGGGGGTAACCTAGAAGAACAACACCTCGTGTGTCGATCCTCCAATCCTCCTTTCTAATCTCCATAGCTGTAGTGCACCCCGTAAAGAGCAAACGAAGCTGAGATAGTTCGAGTCTCGATCTTAGAGTAACATTAGGCTTCCGGATACTATCGTCTCGATAGGGGGCCACACCACCCCACTACCGATAGCCTGATCAAGAGTCGCTCCTCGTGCCTTAGGCTTTTGGTCTCTCACTATCGTAACATTCCCTTCGGTTGGCATGCAAATGATGGTCCTTGACCCTCTCCTTGTTCTACCGTGCGTGAGCTTCAATGCATCCCCACGATTCTTCAACCGAACGTCCAATGAGACCGCACAGGCTCTGATACCAATTTTGTCACGCCCTAACCGTCGGCGGGGCCGACGGCCCTCTCAACATGACCGGCGCTCAACCAACACAGGTCAAGCCAGCCTCAAATGATCTCACAAGTGCAGTGGAATTGACTTGTTCAGAAGGCCTCCGATAGAGAATATGATCTGGGCTCCCTCCCCCGGATGCTAAGAGCTTGGAATGGAGCTTGGCATCCGATTGACTCACACCACAACACGGCAAACGTAAGAGTAAAGGCAATAAAGATATAACTAATGCAAAGCCATACGACAAAAGCTTTATTGATAGCAAAAAGGAGTGCGCGGCCCCGGTGCGCTACATTGATTAAGTTGGGGTGTCTTCCCTCTATGAGGGTTTATGAATGGAGTTGCTAGGGTGGTTCCCACGCAAGAACCCTGGTTACACAACCATGGCACTAGTTCACGATAAAAGGGGTTATAGAAGGATCAAAAAGCAAACAGGCACAGGTAGAGGTGCACCTTCCGGCAAGTTAATGCCACAGGCAGGCGCACACCTGTTGACAGGTTAACACCTTAGGCAGACATGGCTAGGTAGGGGAGGTTAACACCACGGACAGACGCACACCTACCGACAAGTTAACACCACGGGCAGACAAACACCCACCAGCATGTTAACACCAGAGTCAGACATGGTAGTTAACACCACAGGCAGACACACACCTACCAGTGAGTTAACACCTCAGGTAGACGCACACCTACCGGTAAGTTAACACCACAGGTAGACGCACACCTACCGGCATGTTAACACCAGTTAGATGTGGCAGTTAACACCACAAGCAGATGCACACCTACCGGTAAGTTGACACCACAGGTAGACGCACACCAAACCGCCTCGCTGCACCACAACATTAAACTAAGGGGTGTGCCCAAACGGAACGGTTCGCCCCAACCGAGCCAAGTCACATTCGGAGTTTGGCGAGTCATGCTTCGAAGTTTGGATAAGGCATGAACCGGGAACCCCTTCCCGATGTGACTTAGCCAATTCGCTTCCATGCCTTGGGCGAATTGGCTAAGGCATGGAATGCAAACCCCTACCGCGTGTTAACCAACTCGAAGTTTTTTTTAGGGGGAAAGTTGGGGAGGGGAGGGACGAATCGATGCGACAAGAGGCTGAATCTCAGTGGATCGTGGCAGCAAGGCCACTCTGCCACTTACAATACCTCGTCGCGTATTTAAGTCGTCTGCAAAGGATTCAGCCCGCCGCCGATGGGAATTGCACTTCAAGGCGTCCCGCGAGGCTCATCCGCCCACGAGGTTCACCAACCCGCACGTGCCTCCGGGGGGCCGAGACCCCGCACGCTGGTCGGCAATCGAGCGACGGCGCACGATCACGCGTAGCCCGGATTCGACTTAGAGGCGTTTAGTCATAATCCAACGCACGGTAGCTTCGCGCCACCGGCTTTTCAACCAAGCGTGATGACCAATTGTGCGAATCAATCCCGGCTTCCTCTCGTACTAGGTTGAATTACTATCGCGACACCGTTATCGCAGGGTAAAACTAACCTCGTCTCACGACCTGTCTAAACCCACCACGTTCCCTATTGGTGGGTGAACAATCCAACACTTGGTGAATTCTCGCTTCACAATGATAGGAAGAGCCGACATCGAAGCGCTCAACCAATACAGGTCAAGCCAGCCTCAAATGATCTCACAAGTGCAGCGGAATTGACTTGTTCAGACGGCCTCCGATAGGGAATATGATCTTGGCTCCCTCCCCCAGATGCTAAGAGCCTGGAATGGAGCTTGGCATCCGATTGATTCACACCACAACACGGCAAACGTAAGAGTAAAGGCAATAAAGACACAACTAATGCAAAACCATATGGCAAAAGCTTTATTGATAGCAAAAAGGAGTGCGCGGCCCCGGCGCGCTACACTGGTTACGTTGGGGCGTCTTCCCTCTACGAGGGTTTATAAATAGAGTTGTCAGGGTGGTTCCCACGCAGGGGCCCAACACTTGGCCTTGGTTTAGGTATAGTTTAGGCTTGGTATTAGGCCAGTATTTGACCTTGGTTTAGGTATAGTTTAGGCTTAGGATTCGGCCAACATTTGGCCTTAGGTTTTGGTCTTGTGAAACTCGAGCCAAGGTGGCTCGAGTAGGAGTGACTTGCTCTAGGGTTCGGCCAACCTTGGCCTTAGGTTTACTTGTGTAACTCGAGCCAAAAGTGGCTCGAGTGAACTTGGTTTAGGGTAGAGTCAATCCGGCCAGCCTTTGGCCTTGGGTTTGGTATAGGGTAGACTTGGTATTAGGCATGACTTGAGCCAAGGTGGCTCGAGTGATGGGATTTGGTTTAGATCTTGTGAAACTCCAGCCAAGGTGGCTCAAGTAGGGGGGTTTTAGGATAGAGTTTGGGCTGGGTTCTAGGCGAGGTTGTTTAGGGTGGTGTTTAGGGTAGAGTTTAGGTGGTGGTCTTAGGTAGGAGACTTGGTGAAAAATGGCCAGCACTTGGCTGGTTTGGTGGTGGTTTTAGGGGCAAGTTTGGCTAGGATGGGTGGTCTAGAGAGGTTAGGGAAGAGGGGTTAGGTTAGGGCTTAGGGGACCTACCTTGGTTGCAACACCGCTCCAAG
This sequence comes from Brasenia schreberi, assembly GCA_036023115.1. NCBI lineage: Eukaryota > Viridiplantae > Streptophyta > Magnoliopsida > Nymphaeales > Cabombaceae > Brasenia > Brasenia schreberi. Next base: position 7,088,104 of record JAYKKT010000045.1, on the reverse strand, counting down.
CCGCCGCTCAAGCTGCCAAGCTCCACCATGCCATGCTCCCAGCCAAGGTAGGGGACATTCCTTGGTTGGTGCAGCTTCCTCAAGTCCCTTGGCCAACAAGGTTTCACGTAAAAAAAATTTGAAAAGGGGAAAGTCAAGCCACTATTCTTGACTTGCTTCCCTCTCTCTCTCTTTCTCTCTCCACCCACCAAGCTTTCATGTGAAAGGCCTCTCCCCTTTGAGCCTCACGTCCCTTTTTTCAAGCCCAGCACCTCTATTTATAGAGGTTTTAAATGGGTCTTGGATTTGGGTCTGACTATTCGGATCCAATCCAAACTCTATGTGGATCTAGATCACGGATTTCGGATATTTTGAGATCCAGATCCAGTCCAAATATTTATTTAGGTTTGGATCTCAGATCTCGGATAGTTTGAGATCCAGATCCAATCAAAACACAATTTGGATTTGGATATGGATATTTTTGGGTCCAAACCCAATCCGGACTTTTCTTCTGCTCCTTGGTTTTCTGGTGCTTTTCACCATCGGTTTCGAGCGGGCTTCGATTCATCGGACGCCCAACTCTGGCTTGGGTCTTCCCCAAGTCTTTCTTCCAACCGGTGTTTTGCTTTTCAGGACTTTTTCGGCGTTCATTTCGGTTCGCCGTTTTGGTTTTTGGCCTGTTCCTGTTGATATCGAACTTAGATTGCCGCACAGATTCCGTTCTTTATTCTGACGGGACGTGTCTCAGACTTCTGTCGACTTCCTCAGGTACTGGGCTTCTTTCTGCATTTTGGAACTGTTTTGTGCTTTTTCTTTGACCCAAATTACATTTTTACCCTTCTGTCGGGCTTTTCTCTGAACGGGCTCTTTTTTCTTCCATTTTTGAATAGGGGGTGGCTTTTGAGACTCCGGGCTTGATTTCTCTTCTTGCTGGGGCTCTCCTTTTGCCTTTTGTACCTGTTTTCATATTTTAGAACAGGTTGTCGTTTTGGCTCAAACGAGCTTTTTGTGTTTTTGAGAGTTTTTTGATTTTTGGAAAATTTGGGGTGTTTACAGTAGGGTCTATCTACATCATCTTTCGAGAAAGTGATGGGCGATTTTGCTCTTATTGACGCCACTTGGTCTGACACGGATTCTGGGGTTATGTTCGAACTAACCTTGGCTCTTTCTAGAATTTTCTCTAGCACGAGTCTATGCCTAGGCGAAATTTCTATAAGCTCTAGGATGGACATGTGGATAGGAATCTTTGAAAGATTGTTTTTGAAATCATAAGGGTTCAAAATGATTTTCCCGTTGTCTACTTTCGACAGAACTCTAGGAATACATGCTTTTGAGGGGCCAGGCACACTGACCACCTTTTTAGCACTTTGTAGGTGCGGGGTTTGATAGATCCTCCCGGATCTTGTCACTTCCCCCATGACCAACCTAGGGTTCACACTTAAACTGGCTCTAATCGTGAGTTTTAGAGCACCTTTGTAAACACCCCAAATCTTCTATATTTCAAAACTCTCAAAACACCAAAAAGCTCGTTTGAGCCAAAACGACAACATGTTTTGAAATGTGAAAACAGGTACAGAAGGCAAAAGAAGACCCTAAGCCCGAAGAGGATTCAAGCCCAGAGCTTCAAAAGCCACTCCCTGATAAAAAAAAACAAAAGAAAGCAGAGCCCGTTTGATGAAAAGCTCAACAGAGTCCAGAACGGCGAGACGGAGTCCGGACGATAAAGTTGGGGAAAACCCATCACCAGACGGAGCGCTGATGAAGCCAGTGCCTGCACAGATCGTTCGCTTCGAGAAGCCAAGAAGGACTGTCCGAAGAAATTTTGATTTAGATCTGGACCATAAATATCCAGATCCAAATCCATGTAATGAATAGTGTTTGGATTTGGGCCAATCCAAATAGTGTTTGGGTCGATCCAAATAGTGTTTGGATTTGGATTGGATCCAAATAGTGTTTGGATTGGATCTGGATCAAAATATCCAAATCCATATCCATAAAAATGTTGGGTTGGATCGGATACGGATCTCAAAATATCCGAGATCCAATATCCAGATCCAAATAGTGTTTGGATTTGGGTCTGGATCCAAACCCAAATCCAAATCCAAGACCCACCTCAAATCTCTATAAATAGAGGTGAGGGGGTCCATGTAAAGGGTTCATGCAAATATTTGGGAGGAGACAGAGGGAGTGATAGACCTAGCCATGTGGGCTCATTGGGTGAGGTGGGTTCAAGCTATGTGGGCTAAGTGGGTCTAGACCAAGGGGCTGCAACAAAGGTGGGCGGGACCAAGTGGCTGCAACCGTGGAGACGTGGGCTCAAGCCATGAAGGACCGGCTCCAAGAGGTAAGCCTAACCTAACCTAGCCATTCTCTCTACACCCCTCTAAACCTAACCCCCAACCTAGCCTAGGTTCGAACCTACCTAACCCCAACTGAACCTAACCCTAACTGAACCAACCTAACCCTAACTAGACCTAACCTAACCCCAACTGCCTCAAAACATCCCGCAAACCAGGAACCCATACCCCCGGGCGCCTACCGCGCGCCCTGCTTCCTGCCGCGCGCCCCTTCTGCTGCCGCGCGCCACTGTGGCGCCCTGCCGTCCCTCTAGCGCCAGGACCCCTCATAGCGCCAGATGCCCGCCAGCGCCCAGCGCCAGGCGCCCGTCTGCTGCGCCAGGCGCCAGACGCCTCCCTGCCGACCCGACTGCCTCCCTGCCGACCTGACCTACACCCTGGCCGTGACCAGCACCCTAGGACAGACCCTAGGACAGACCCTACACAGCCCCCGTCTTGGCCGAACCTTAGTTCCCCTAAGACCCTAACTGTGCCCCATAGAACCTCCCTTAAAGCCACCTAGGATAACCCCCTCTTGGCTGCCCAAGGTGAACTGTGAGCCCACGTGCAAGCAAGTTGAACATGGACCAGCTATTTGTAAGTGTCTAAACTTGGTCTATTACATTAACTTGCTTTATATTCAATTAAATTTTGATACGGGGTTGTAGTAAAGGAGCTTCGTCTCCCCCCGATTGTAATAACGTGGTTTGACACACTCACACACACGCGCACTTGAGCCTTTCCGCTCTTAGTCATACACTTCTTGCACACACACGGGCCTAACAAGCCCTTAATATATAGTTATATTTATATATTTTAAGTCAAAGGGGTTTTTAATTAAGTCGTGTGTGTTGTCTTTCCATTTTCCACACGCTCACACATTGAGCCTTCGCTCTTACTCCCAAGACCTTAGTAAAGGCCTTATTGCAGTTATATTTGGGTTTCATTTATGTCGTGTGAGTTGTCTTTACATTCCCACACGCACACACATTGAGCCTTCGCTCTTACTCCCAAGACCTTAGTCAAGGCATACTGCAATTTATATTTGGGTTTCATTTAATGTTGTGTGTGTAAGTCTTTCAATTCAAGCACGCACACACATTGAGCCTTCGCTCTTATTTGCAAGACCCAAGTAAGGGCCCCTACATATACTCTATATAAAGTATTTCTTTCGGCTATGTCTTTAAGATTCGGGTTTTAAGGTTCAAGTCGTGTGCGTTGTCTTTCAATATATACACGACATACACTTACACAATTGAGCCTTTCCGCTCTTAAGATATAGCCATATTTTCCCTTTCGCTATTTACTTTACAAGTCATTTCCCTTCGGCTATTTACTTTACAAGTCATTTCCCTTCGGTTATTTCCCTTCGGCAATTTCCCTTCGGCATTGTCTTTTAAATTCGGGTTTTCCCTTTGGAGTTGCGTGAGTTTGCATTGCATCTACGCCATACCACGAGGTAGGACGCATATTGCATCAAAGCAAGCCCCGCTCGAATTCGCCCATGTAGTGGAGTGTTCATAACACACAAACTAGGTGGCCCGAAAAGGGATAAAAGGAAAGACTTAGGCACGTGCAAATCCACGTGATCTAAAATCTGAAAATCGTACAAACCCGAATCAATCGTGCAAACACGCCAAGATTTAGGCTATTTCGATGCACACCCATCGTGCCTAAGCAGATTAAAATTTGAAAGACTTAGGGTCGTCCAACCCTTACAAAATCAAAATTGCCCAAATGTATGGTTTTCAAAAGGTTTTAAAACACTTCTTCATTCAAAATATATTTTGAGTTAAACTTGTTTCAAAACGAAGTCTCTAAGCGTACAGACTGACCCTTGCGCATCGGTGCAAGAAGGTCTGCGACGTAAAAATCCCGCTTGCCTACAATCGCCTTTCAAAAGTTAGATTATTTTCAAAACATACTTTGCTAGTTAAAGTAAACTAGCTGGCACGCCCATAAAGCGAAGTAGATTGCGAAAAGGTTTACTTCAGGCCTAAGAACCCGTAAGTGAAAATTTTCGGTGTCTACAAATTGGCACGCCCGGTGGGACCCGGGACTTAAGCAGACTTCAAACAAACGAGTTATACTCAAATTTTCGAAAAAGAGAGTGTTTTTTCAAAAATCGTGCATACTTAGGAAAATTGCATGAAAATGGATAGAAAGCTACAAAAATCTTCATTTAGTAAACTAAAAGAGGCTTTCAAATCAGATAAAGCCCAAAAAGAGCTCGATGACATTTCAAAGATATTTCAAAAGATGGATGCTTTAAGCAAGGAGCTTAAAGCCCATCGATCACATAGCAGCTCTTCTAGGGCACATACAGATCGTGAATTGAAAACCGATCTCAAACTCAACGAAAGATTGGAGATTAGAGACAAATCCCGGCAAAGGGATAAGTTATCCACTCCTACAGCTTCAAGCTTTTCAAAATCCATAGAAAAACCAAAAAAAGATTTTTCTATTTCAAAAAACCAAAAAAATCTTGAAAATTTGGAAAAAGATCAAAAAATTGAAAAACAAAATTTTGGAATTTCGAAAACTTCAAGTAAAAGTCCTAAGTCTAGGCACACACATACAGTGGGACATGAAGTCCACACCCTACAAAGGAACGAGAGTGAAAAACAGGAAGGTTTCTGTAAACACCCCAAAAACCCAAATACTTTTCAAAACCAAATGCCTGGTTCGAAAACCAGTTCAAAAGATAAGAATTTTCGAAAAACTCAGGAAATCAAAACATTTCAAAATTCTGTTTTCCAACCCTGTTTGAAACATGAAAAATCTTGAAAATGGACGAAAGTCCTATTTTTATGAGAGACCAGACGAACAGATGAAGCCTGGCTCAAAACAGTCGCAAAAGAATCAAAAAGTTCAAAGGTCAAGCCCAACCCGATGAAAAGTGAATTTCGAGGACGAAAAAGAAGCCCAGGCCACAAACGCATTTCAAGCCTGAAGCATCAAAGGCCAAGCCAAAAGCATCTCTGAAATCACGGAAAATCCAAGTCAAAAGCAAGAAGAAACAGTCGAAACAGAGTCCAGAAAGACGAAAAGAAGCTTGGACGATGAAAATGGGAAAAACCCAGCGTAAGACGGAATCTTGATGAACTCAGGACCCGCACGAAGCATCCAGCTTGAAACGCCAGAAAGGACTGAAGAAGAGAAAAATTTGGATCAAATCTGGATCCAAAAATCTAGATCCAGATCCAAGATCCATATCCAAACAAAACTTGGATTGGATTGGATCCGGATTTTAGAGACCAACAAAGGATCCATATCCACACAAGGGGCCTATAAAAGGACGTGAGTGGGCTGGCTTTGAGGGGGACGATTTTTCCAGCACTTCACGTGGATAGTTGGGGGGAAAGAGAGAGAGAGAGAGAGAGGAAGGTCAACAAAAGGGGCTGGCCTTCCCCTCTTGTTTTGTAAAATTGTGGGTTGGTCTTGTGGGCTGCACTCAAGTGCAAGTGAGAGCATCTCACGCTTTGTATGTTGCTGGAAACGAAATCAAATCTGGCGGCATTGGATGGCCCTTGCTTGGTGAGGATTGGTTGCGTGGGAACCAAGGATCAAACGGCTGAAATGTTGTCAAGGTAAGTCCCCTAGTTCCTGCCCAAAACCATCTCTTTTCTCACCTCTCTAAACCACCTAAACCCTAAAACAAAGAGACGTCCAAAGTCCAGCCAAGATGCTGGCCGAACCTCACTAATGGGACGATCCTAGTTCTACCTAAGACTACCCTAATCTAGAACCGTACCCAGCTCGGCCATTGGCTGGCCAAGCTCACCTTAGATCCCTCCCAGCCAAACCATCTAGCACTAAACCACCTAAACTATTTCCTAAACCAAAACTACTCCTAGAGACCTAGCCAAAACCGAGTGTCTAAAACACTCGGTTCCTTCCTTTGGACGAACCCGTTTTCACCCATCTAGCTAGCTGAGTTCATTTTAGGTTTTGCCCTAAACTAAATCCATTATCTAAGTTAGATCCTAACCAAAAGAACTAACCTACACCTACCCAGCTCGGCCACCCTCTGGCCGAGCCACTCCCTTAGGATCTCACGTGAGATCAAACACCCAACATCAGCCCAAGCTCGGCCACCCTTTGGCCGAGCATTGCCCTAGAGCTTACCTTAGGATTCCCCCTAAGATCACTCACTATCCCTAAACCTAACACGACCACTAGCTGGTCAGATTTTTCCCTTAGGACCCTGGTCTAGCTTTTAACCAAAACAACCCGCCTAGACCTGACCCAGATCCATTAGTTCTCATCCTAGATCTATCGTGTCTAACTCCAAAAACCATAGCAACTTAGTGTGTCAACCAAGCCCAGGTCACGATCTAGGATCAACCTCCCACGCAGCTGGTCGTTTCACAGAGAAAGGTCCATCCAACGGCTATATCCAAGGTCAGATTTCGCTGATAAAGGGAGCCCAAGCAAAAGTCGAGTAAGTGCTCGAATCTGATTCTTTACGTTATTTCAAATTCAATTCAATTTGATACGGGGTTGTAATAATGGAGTGTAGTCTCCCCCCGAGATGTAATATTATGGTTTGAAACACGAATCACACACGTACACTCGAGCCTTTCCGCTCTTATCTGCACACCTTTTGCACACAAAACGGGCCTCGACAGCCCATAAGATATAGTTCTATTTATATACATTCAGCTGGGTTTTAAGGTTCAAGTTGCGTGAGTTGTCTTTCATTTTATACACCCAAAAGCACTCACTCACAATTGAGCCTTTCCGCTCTTACATATATATACGTATTTCCCCTTTCCACTGGGTTTTTAAGGTTCAAGTCGTGTGAGTTGCCCTTTCAATTTATACACTTAAAGCACTCACTCACATTGAGCCTTCTCGCTCTTAAGATATAGCTATATATATTTTCCCTTCTGCATCTAAGATATAGCCATATTTCCCTTTCCGCTATTTCCCTTTCTGTTATTTCACTTCTGTTATGTCTTTAAATTCGGGGTTTTCCCTTCAAGTTGTGTGAGTTTGCATTGCATATCCGCCACACTCGAGATAGGGAGCATACTTGCATCGAACCAGATTGGTCAAAACGTGTAGTATTTACCTTAAATCGAGCACTGGATGCACATGACTACATACCAAAATCTGCTAAAACCCGTGAGATACAGGAGCGCATAGATCCCATGTGTAAAAGTTGCAAATTTGACAAAAACCAGTAGATAAAACACTTTTCAAGTTTTCAAAAAGAGTCGTGTTTGTAAAATCGAGTTTTTCTAAAGCGTACAGACTGACCCTTGTGCGCCGGTACAAGAAAGTCTGCGACGAAAAGAACCCACTTATCCACAGTCGCCCCAAAAGTCAGATATTTTCAAAAAAATCACTTCGCTAGTTTGAGAAAGCTAGCTGGCACGCCCTTTTTAAAAAAAAGCAACGTAAGCACGAAAAGATTCGCTTCAGGCCTAAGAAACCCGGAGTCGAGGATTTTCCGTGTCTACAGATTTGGCACGCCCGGTGGGACCTGGGTCTTTAGGAAAAATTGATACAAAACAAACCAATCTCTAAAAACATCGTTTGTTTTCAAAAGTGTTTTAACTCTTTTGTCTTCTTGCATTTCATAGTTGGATTTAAAAGCATCGGAGTCATGTCGAGTTCAGACTCCAATGAAGTATCTAGCCGGTTCTCATGCTCTTCAAGTTCTCATTCTAGAAGATCTTTGAAAAATCGAAAACAAAAGGAGGAAGAGTTAAGAAGAGAATACGAGGCCAAGGTCGCTGCTCTCAGCCAAGAGGCTGAAGCAGCTGATTCATGTTCGTCACATGGCGAACCAATAAAGGCCAAAAAGAAGTTTGGAAAAACTCGTAAAAACAAGGAGACCTCCGAGATAGAAGGCAACCCATACCTCGATTCCTTCACTCACAAGGATCGAAAAGCCCTACAGCAGTTGCTAAAAGGGCAAAATAGAGAGAAAACAACGTACGTCCTGTCTGATTTTCTCCCTTTAGATTACGAAACAGACAGCGACGACGAAATACCGAATTTCCATCGGTATGATGGCACGGGAGACCCTAGGTCTCACCTACAGCTTTTCTCTCGTCGAGCCCACAAGAAAAAGAAGGACTCGATGAAATGGGTATATTGGTTCCCCTTATCCCTCAAAGGCACAGCTTCTAAATGGCTGGCTTCCTACGATTTGAGCCAGTTTGCAACTTTTGAAGAGTTAGCGAACTGCTTCATGCAAAGATTTTCACACAACGTAGAAGTCACGCCTACATTGAACACTTTGAGGGATACGAAGCAAGGTATGAACGAAGATGTGCATACATTTATCGTTCGATGGAGGTCTCTCCTTGGACAAGTACGAGAACCCATATCCGAAGGATGCGCAGTAATGCTCATCCTGGACAATTTCAAAACTGAATTGAAAACTCTTCTTTCTTTACATGAAATCTCTACTTTCCACAAACTGATTAAAAAAGCATCTCTTTTTGAGACGAATTTGAAAAAAGGGGTTTACGACCACCTGTGGAAAGGGAGCGTAAACCCAAAAACTCGCTTGGAAAAGCCTGGCAATTACGGGCTACCCACTATAGACAAAGGGGAAAAGCCCCACAAGATCGCCAATGTCCGGGTAGATCCAAGGCTGGCGAGCACTTCAAAGAATTTCGAAAATTTTGAAAACAGAAAAGACAAAAAAATGCAAAAACCATTTGAAAAAAGGGAGTATACTCCACTGGGGCAACCTGTGTCGGAGGTCCTAGACCTCCTACTCGCCCAAGGCATGATCGAACTCCCTGAAGTCCCCGAGGGAATCACTTCCAAAGGGAGGTTTTTGAATCGATTTTGTAAGTATCATCGGCTCAAAGGCCATGATACAAAGCAGTGTTTTTCCCTCCTAAACCAAATCGAGAACTTGATAGCAGAGGGCCGGCTCCAGGTCACTGAGGAACCGGAGCCTGCCCAAGCTATTTTCAAAGAACCCTTCCCTAATCATGCAAGTACCAGTGGGAAGGGCAAAGAGGTATGTGCTCTCACGATTTCAAAGAGTCTAGCGCGTACATATAAGTCTGGTTTTTCTGCTTGTGCATCTACACTCATCCTTCGTAGGAAACCTGCCCAAGTAGTGATTCGGGACCACCAAGAGTTCCGTCTCCGATTAAACCAGTTTTAAAAACTCAAGGTACTCCAAAACAGTCGATTAGAGCCATCTTAAGCACGAACCCTAGGTTGATCGTAGGGGAAGTGACAAGGTCCGGGAGGATCTATCAACCCCCGCATCTACAAAATGCTAAAAAAGTGGTCAGTGTGCCTGGCCCTTCAAAAGCATGTATTCCTGGAGTTCTGCCCAAAACGGACAAAGGAAAAGTCGTTTTAAACTTGTATGATTTCGAAAACCATCTTTCAAAAATTCCCATTAACATGTCCATCCTAGAGCTGATACAAACCTCGCCTAGGCATAGACTCGTGTTAGAGAAAATTCTAGAAAGAGCAAAGGTTAGTTCGGACATAACCCCAGAATCCTTGTCCAACCAAGTGGCGTCCATAGGTGCAAAAACACCTATCATGTTTTCGGAAGAGGATCTCGAAAGACCCTATGAAACCCATAATCAGGCCCTATACATCGAGGTGGTATTAAATCACCACTCTCTAGATAGGTGCCTAGTTGACGGGGGAGGAGGGCTCAACATCCTTCCGCTTCACATAGCACATCAGATTGGAGTCACCTTAACTTCCATAAACCCAAGCACCATCGTAATCACTGGATACGATGGAAATGCGTCCAGACCTTTAGGATCCGTTGAACTTCCCATGGAAACAGGAGGGATAGCTCACGTGGGGGTATTCCATGTTTTGGACATCCACCCCTACTACAACTTACTACTGGGAAGGCCTTGGATACACAGCCTACATGCTGTGCCATCCACCTTCCATAAGTGTGTTAAAATCCCTTTTGAAAACCAAGTCATTGTGATCCTAAGTGAGAGTCATCCACAACTTCAGGGGATTCAAAATTCCCCATGCTTTTCAAGTTCCCAGTCCTACGAGGTCAACTCAGGGAAAACCGTGGTCGAACCACCAAAGCTCACCCTTCAGGTACCTAGGAAGGTCGTGCACATCCAGGGGCCGCCCAAGGCTGGCCCACTCAAAACACTAACCATCCTAGGAAAAACCAAGCATCCACTATTTCCAAAACCCCTGGACAGAAAACCTTATGTGCATAACATGGACGATAGCAAGTTCCAGGATCACGAATTATATGAAAACTTTTCCAAAAACAAAAAATCATGGAACATGTTATTAAACATGGGGTATATGCCATACAAAAGTCTAGGGGCACAAAATCAAGGTCTCGTAGAACCCATTTTGCCAAAAGCCAACCAGAGCCGACACGGGATCGGCTATACTCCCAGAATACCGCCAGAACCACCCCTGTGACCACCTGGGTCAAGGGTGCCCTGGAGCCTACCCAAGCAGAAACCTACAATTTAGATCTCTTGTTCGGAGTCTAACTAGTGGCGTTTTTCCTTTGTAGGTATAATGGAAGATCCCTCAATCAAAAATCCAAAAACATTTGAAAAACTCGAAATTCAAAAAATTGAAAAATCCCAAAAACCAAAAACATTTGAAAAAGATCAAAAACTCGAAAAAAGAGTTGTTTGTATAGTTCCTAAAGTCCTTTCCTTACAAAAATCCAAAAAAATCGAAAATTTACAAAATACCAAAAACAAAATCCTGTATTTAGCAGCTCTTGATAAAGGTTTTGAAGAAGAAAAGAATTTCGAAAAGAAAGTCCTCTTCATAAGAGGACCAAAATCGTCAAAACCTGCAGAAAATCCAAAACAAAAACCAAGCATTTGCTAAAACTGTGCGTCAAGTCCAAATTCCCTAGGATTTAGAAGTCTTGAGAATGATCAAGGCCCAGAATTGGATTTCCTTGAGGAAGATCCTACTTCTGAGCTCCCTGAATTTCATAAAATTCTCGATTTTGAAAAACCTTCGAAATCAGTAGGAGGGGATTTTATAGAGATAAACTTAGGGAATGATTTAAAGCCGAAAATCATTAAGGTAGGCACATGTCTACATGAGCACGAAAAAGCATCATTCATTGCATTTTTGAAAACCTACGTTGATGTGTTTGCATGGACATATGAAGACATGCCGGGTATAGACCCGAATGTTGTAGAGCATCGTCTTCCCTTAGATTCAGATGCAAAACCCATAAAACAAAAGCTTAGGAAGATACATCCGAATGTGCATTCACAAGTCAAAGAGGGTTTAGAAGATCTGTTAAAAGCCGGATTTATAAAACCCATTGCATATTCTGATTGGTTATCCAATATAGTTGTTGTTCGAAAAACCAGTGGGAAAATTCGAATATGCATCGATTTCAGAAACTTGAATAAAGCCACCCCAAAAGATAATTTCCCTTTACCAAACATTGATTTGATAGTCGATAGTACTGCAAATCATGAAATGTTTTCATTCATGGATGGCTATTCAGGATATAACCAAATCAAACTAAGCCCACGAGATCAGGCTAAAACCGCTTTTACAACCCCATGGGGCACGTACTGTTATACGGTCATGCCCTTTGGTTTGAAAAATGCTGGCGCCACGTACCAAAGAGCTATGACCTCGATCTTTCACGATCAAATTCATGAGCTCGTGGAGGTATATGTAGATGATCTCCTGGCTAAGTCAAAAAATCGATGCACTCATCTCGAATGCTTACAAAAGATTTTCGAAAGGCTTAGACTTTACAACATAAAGCTAAACCCTCAAAAATGCGTATTCGGTGTAGAATCCGGTAAGCTTTTAGGATTTATGGTAAGCCAAAGGGGCATAGAAGTCGACCCCTCTAAGTGTAGAGCCATCATAGACATGGCCCCACCCTCCAATCTCACGCAGATTCGTAGCCTCCAAGGTCGCCTACAGTCCATTCGCAAGTTTATCTCAAACCTGGCAACTAGATGCGAACCCTTCAACAAGTTGCTGAGAAAGGGTACGAAATTTTTATGGGATGACGAGTGCCAAAAATCATTTGAAAGGTTAAAAGCATACTTAGTTAATCCCCCTGTTTTAAACCCTCCAAAACCAGGAAAACCTCTTCTACTTTACATTTCTGTGCATGCGAATGCTTTGGGAGCTCTGTTAGCTCAATACGAGGATGACACTCACAAGGAATGTGCCATATACTATCTTTCGAAAACTCTCCTGGCTTACGAAAGGAATTATCAGGCCATGGAGAAGACGTGCTTGGCCCTAGTTTGGGCCTGCCAGAAATTTCGACACTATTTCCTAGATCATGAGATCTGGATAGTGTCCAAGCTTGACCCAATCAAGCACTTATTCGAAAAACCCATTCTCACAGGTAGATTGGGCAAATGGCAACTCCTTCTAATGGAGTATGACTTGAAATACCATCACCAGGTCTCCATTAAGGGGCAAGCCCTAGCAGACTACGTGGCTGAGTTCCCCTAGAAGATGCGTATCCCACACTCAATGAAATGCCGGATGAAGGCATATTGCAAAACCATTTTCAAAACCACATTTTGGCTAACTCTTTCGAAAACCAAGTGTGGAAGATGCACTTCGATGGGGCACGAAACCAACGAGGGGCAGGAGCCGGGATCATCCTCGTATCCCCCGAAAAGGGAGAAATCCCCATAGCAATCCGTCTAGATTTCGAATGTTCCAACAATATAGCCGAGTATGAAGCACTCATACAAGGTTTAAAAGTTTCGAAAACTCTAGGGGCAGCATGCATCGAGGTTTTTGGAGATTCCCTCCTTGTTATAAACCAAGTTTTAAAAATTTGGCAACTTCGAAACGAAAAACTGCTTCCATACCACGAATTGGCCACTCGACTGGTTGAGTCTTTCCAATCGTGCACTCTCACACATGTAGGAAGAGAGGATAATGGCGTCGCTGATGCCCTCTCATCCTTGGGTTCAGCCCTAAGGGTCGATCCCACTTTGGGAACCAGACCCCTTGAAATATGGCACTCACCCACTCCTTCCATACACGATTTGCAAATCTACCAAAATAACCCTAATTCTGATGAAAAACCTTGGTTTTATGACATAAAGAATTTTTTAGAAAATGGGGGATTCACTGAGGATGCCACGTCTAAAGATAAGGCATTCATCCGAAAAATTTCCATCCGATACACGATTTTGGGAGGGGTTCTGTACAAAAAGAGTTTTACGGGCATCTTACTAAGATGCGTCGACCTAGAGGAGGCTAGGATTGTTATGCACGAATTCCACGATGGAGAATGTGGAGGTCATGTCAATGCCAACATGATGGCAATGAAAATACTTAGAGCAGGTTATTTTTGGTCTACCCTGAGAAAGGATTGCCACGATCATGTTAGGAAGTGTCACCCGTGTCAAGTGCATGGTCACGCCATTCATATCCCCTCATCATCACTGCATTCCGTGGTCAGCCCCTGGCCATTCACCATGTGGGCGTTTGATATCGTAGGACCAATTTTTCCAAAGGCCTCAAACGAACACAGGTTCATTTTAGCAGCCACTGAATATTTTTCCAAGTGGGTCGAAGCCGCCTCCCTGACAAATGTCTAGGGACAACATGTGGTGGCCTTCATTAGGAAAAACATCTTGGCTCGATTTGGAGTTCCAAGAGATCTTGTGTCCGATAATGGCACCCCATTTAAAAATGAGCGGATGGTCAAGCTGTGCAACAAGTATGGCATAAATCATCACTTCTCATCGCCTTACTACCCTCAAGGCAACGGCCAAGCCGAAGCCACCAACAAGACTCTCATCAGCATTGTTGAGAAAACCTTAGAGAATGGTAGAACATGGCACGAGAAGTTGGATGAAGCCTTATGGGCTTATAGGACTTCCATCCGCACTCCCACAAATGCCACGCCTTTTGAGTTGGTTTACGGCACAAACGCCATTCTCCCCATCCATACACATCTGCATTCATTTCATACATCCGTTGCACTCGACCTCCCCCTAGAGACGCTTCAGCATGCTAGGATGGCCGAACTAGATCTATTAGATGAGAGGCGACTCCTTGCTATGGACCATGCTCATGCATACCGGCAAAGGATCGCCCGACATTATGAAAAACATATGAAACCTCGCCACTTTGAAGTGGGAGAGCTAGTTTTGAAAATCATCCACCATCGTGGCCCACATCCACTTGGAAAGTGGCGGCCCAAGTGGGATGGCCCTTACGTCGTGCGTGGAACCACCACAAACAATTCTTATTGGTTAACCGATGTCGAGGGTAGGAATTTAGCAGATCCTATAAATATTCAGTATTTGAAAAAATATCATGTATAGGGTCTGAGTTAAATTCCCATTTTTGTGAAAAATATTTTAGGGAAAGCCACTTTGAAACTTCGAAACCAAGGATCAAAGGTAAGTTGGGTGACCCTGAATGAAAGAATCGACATTTTGTGAAAAGCAGAGCTTTCCAAATACGTGGCTACATTTCAAAATCCTTCTTCTTACAAAGAAAGGCCGAATTCAATATAACAAGATACTTGCAAGTTGTACATGCTATTTCTAAATAGGCTAACCTAGAATGGGTCAAGTATGACCTTGGGATAAGTCCTCCCCTCTTCTCTTCTCCTTCCAAAAGGAAAACCTGGCCAAAACAAGGGGAAATCCCCACCAAAAAGCCCTTTCCCAAAAAAAAAGAAAAACGAATCAAAAAGAAAATTTGAGTCTTCTATGTAAAAGAGGGATTAAAGAAAAAATACTCCCAAAGGGAGACCCTCTATGAAAAAAAAAAAGGAGAGAAAAAGGCCAAAAAGCTCAAAAGAGAGCAGTTTTCCGCCTTCTTTGCCTCAAACCACGGGACACTTCAGAAGGGACCGTGGTACTTCTTTCCCATCCCTGTGACTTATCCCGAGCGAAACATGGTTCATTTCAGGGAATCCTAAAGTAAAAATAGGATTTACTTACTTGAATTTCGTCTTGTTTGAGAATACGACGTTTTGAGTAAGGCATAAGAATTTTGAAACGTGGCTTATTTTCTCATAAAACCTCTGCTAGATTAGCAAGGGTCGAAACTCGAGTAAAGGCAAACACAAGGAGCTAAAGGTCCTTATGATCGCTGGCTCAGAAAAGTTTTCCCTCTTAAAAATGAATTTCAGAAAAACTCGAACATCAAGCATACGTAAGGCCCGCTCACTTGGAGCAGCAGGTCTTCATAAAAGTCTCAAAAGTTCGACCATATGATTTGGTCTCTAGGAGATCGCCCTTTCTAACACCTCATCCATAGCATGCACCTTTGCAGGTCCGTGCATGAACATTTCATATGTGATCTCCACTTAGGGTTAGATCCATAGAAAGTCCCCTTTTGGCAAAAAAAATCCCCTCCTATCGGATTTTAAAAGAAAGTTTCTTTTGCTCAAAATTTGGGACGATCCCATATTCTCAAGATCAAATCCGGGAGAAAACAAAACAGGGGTGTTATCTTCTTCGCCATTATCCAAATCAATTTGGATAATGCCAAAGAGGGTGTAAACACCCCGAAATCCCACGAATTTCTTAAACAAATCTGGTTTTATACAAGCAGCCCCAAAGGGCCATTTTTGAGTTTGGAAACCCAGGAGCCTTCCAAACAAACCCTGTATATATGTTTTAAACTTTATCTTTCAAAAACATATGATATAGCTTTTGAAAACCCTTTTAAAACATGTTTTAAAACCCCGAAGTGGCTTGGCCCGATCAAAACAGGACCAGGAGAGCCAAGAAGAGCCCGGAACCGGAGCACCTGTCAAGCCCGGCACAGCAACTCTTGCATCTGATTCACATCCCAGGATCTCGAACGTCCCAGACCCTGTTCTTATCAAAAAAGCATTTGAAGTCATCTCCGGAAGGCAGAAACGGAGGCGGACGACTATGTTGGCGAAGACCCAACGCAGACGGAGTACTGATGCTGTCAGGCCCCGCACGAATCGTCCGTTTCGAACCCAGCTCGAAGGAGTCAGAGTTCAGTTTGGATTGGATCTGGACCATATATATCCAGATCCCAATCCAAACCCATATGTGGATTTGGATTTGGATTTGGATCCAGAGATCCAATCCAATATCCATATCCATGGCCCACATCACCTTCTCATAAATGGAGGTGGGGCCCACTTGAAATTCACGTGGGATATTGGGCATGAGAGAGAGTGGGGGTGATAAATATCAAGAGTGTTGTATTAAGCTTGACTTGTGTGTCAAGTTTGGGTTTAATCTTGTGGTTTAGCCTAATTGAGTGGGTTTAAGCTTGTAATTAGCTAAAACCTAACCTAGGGCTGCACCAACATGGGGTGATCAAGGTCTATGGGCCATGCTAAGGGAGCTCCATCACCTAAACCTAGCCAAAAATGCCTAAACCTAGCCTAAACCCCTAATCCACCCCTAATCTGAACCTAATCCCGGCCTAATCCCAACCTAATCACCTAACCCACTCCCCTAATCCTTCCCTAAACCTAGATTAATTTCCCTAATCCTAGCCTAAACCTAGCCTAAACCACCTAACCTAGCTCACTAAACCTCACCCTAAAACCCAACCACCTAACCTAGCCCTAAACCACCCTTAGCCCACGATTTTCCCAAACACCTAGTTTTAAAATATCTGGCCCAATCCCATCCAGCCCACCTTATCTACATACTACCCTACCTAAACCACCTAACCACTACCCACAACCCAGCCCTAACCGACCTACCCATCCCCTATTTAAACCCCCCCCATTGTGGGCGGGTTTTTCAAAGTGGGAACCACTCCACCACCCAGCCGGGCCCTCTCCTTCTCCCATCTCTCATCCGTCTTCCCAGCAGCTCCAGCTCCTCCACCAGCCGCCACCTGCTCCGCCACCTTCCCTCTCCCACGTCACCATCACTGCCCCCCCAGCCGGACGCCACCACCTCACTCAGCCGGGCCCTCTCCTTCTCCTATCTTCCACCAGCCGACAGCCACCTTTGCCGCCACTCCTTCCCATTCGGTAAGTCCCCCTAACTCCCTCAAAACCACTCTCTACCACCTCCCCACTCTTAGCCACCCATCTTCCCCTTAGCTCAGCCCCTTTGCCGCCACCACCTAAGCCTAGCCGAACCTAGGATAACCCAAGCGGCTGGCCACTACTCAGCCACCACCTCCCATTCGGCCGAACCCTCCTAGGTGTCCTCTTTGGCCTTCCCACTAGCTCACCTTCTAGGTCCAGTTTCCCTAAGCCCCTAACTTCCCTAGTGACCCTAAGACCCACTTAGTTAGCCACTCTAAACTCCCTACTTGGAGGCGCCGCCCACTTGCCACCGATCCCCTTCAAGGCGTCCATCCCGCGCCCCATTTGCAGCCGGCCAGCACTCTTGGTCACATACCTTCGCGGAGCTCCCGTTTGCAGCCCAAAGCCAAGGCCACGCTCAAGCAAGACCTCTACGGACCAGCTACTTGTAAGTTTCTAAACTCGGTCTTTAGTCATACGCTTGCTTGAAATTCAATTTGATACGGGGTTGTAATAACGGAGCCTAGTCTCCCCCCGCTTGTAATAACGTGGCTTGGCACAACCACACACGTGCACTCTCTTAGTCGTGCACAACTTTGAACACACACGGGCCTAATCAGCCCCTAATATATAAGTATACGTATATATTTCATTTCCGAAGGGTTTTGTTTAAGTTGGGTGTGTTGTCTTTCAATTTAAACACTCTCACACACATTGAGCTTTCGCTCTTATTTGAAAGACCCAAGTAAGGGCCGACCTATACTATTTGGGTTTCATTTCATGTCGTGTGAGTAAGTCTTTCAATTTAAACACTCTCACACACATTGAGCTTTCGCTCTTATTTGAAAGACCCAAGTAAGGGCCGACCTATACTATTTGGGTTTCATTTCATGTCGTGTGAGTAAGTCTTTCAATTTAAACACTCTCACACACATTGAGCTTTCGCTCTTATTTGAAAGACCCAAGTAAGGGCCGACCTATACTATTTGGGTTTCATTTCTTGTCGTGTGAGTAAGTCTTTCAATTCAAACACTCTCACACACATTGAGCCTTCGCTCTTACTCCCAAGACCTTAGTAAAGGCCTTATTGCAGTTATATTTGGGTTTCATTTATGTCGTGTGTGTAGTACTTCAATTCAAGCACTCTCACACACATTGAGCCTTCGCTCTTACTCCCAAGACCTTAGTCAAGGCCATACTGCAATTTATATTTGGGTTTAATTTCATGTCGTGTGTGTAAGTCTTTCAATTCAAACACGCACCCACATTGAGCCTTCGCTCTTATTTGCAAGACCCGAGTAAGGGCTCATATACATAAGATATATACATATCTCCCTTCGGTTATTTCCCTTCTGTTATTTCCCTTCAGCATTGTCTTTACATTTCGGGTTTTCCCTTTGGAGTAGCGTGAGTTTGCATTGCATCTACGCCATACCACGAGGTAGGACGCATATTGCATCGAAGCAACCCCCGCTCGAATTCGCCCATGTAGTGGAGTGTTCATAACACACAAACTAGGCGACCCAAAAAGGGATAAAAGAAAAGACTTAGGCACGTGCAAATCCACGTGATCTAAAAACATGCAATCGCATCTTAAAGACCCGAAATAGACACCTCGAACCGTTTCGTAGACTTTCTCCCAAAAACTCGATTTTTGCAAAAGCGTACAGACTGACCCTTGCGCATCGGTGCAAGAAGGTCTGCGACGACAAGAGCTCACTTGCTCACAGTCGCCACGTTTAGAAGTCAGTGTTAATATATCTTCGCTAGCTTAAGTAAGCTAGCTGGCACGCCCTGTTTGTATACATAGGCCTTAGACGCACGATAAGATCCACTCCAAGCCACGAAAGGGGCGAAGAGGCGGGGATTTTCGCGCGTCTACAGAGATTGGCACGCCCGGTGGGACGTGAGCCTTTTCAAAAAAAAAAAATCGAGTTTACTTGTAGGAGTCTTGCGAAAATTTTATAAAGGTGTCGTTTTAACTTGTTTTCTTTGCTTTTACTTAGGAAATTTTGAAAAAGCTTGAAAAGCATGTCAAAATCCAATCCAAGTGAAGTGTCGAGCCAAGGCTCATGCGCATCAAGTTCTCACTCTAGGAGGATTTTCAAAAACAAAATAAAACTAGATGAAATCGAGGACTTGAGAAGGGAATTTGAGGCCAAAATCGATGCTCTCAGCCAAGAGGCTGAAGTAGGCGATTCGTGTTCATCAAACGGTGAACAAAGGCCTAAAAAGAAAATTGAAAAACCTCGCAAGCAAAAAGAGGCCTCCGTAATGGAAGGCAACCAATACCACGAGTCCTTCACACAAAAGGACCGTAAAGCCCTACAGCAACTGCTGAAAGGGCAAAATAAAGAGAAAAGAAGCTACGCCCTGTCTGATTTCCTTCCTATGGATTACGAAACAGACAGTGACGATGAAATACCGAACTTCCATCGGTATGATGGCATGGGAGACCCTAGGTCTCACTTGCAGCTTTTCTCACGTCGAGCCCATAAGAAGAAAAAGGACTCGATGAAATGGGTGTATTGGTTCCCTCTATCCCTTAAAGGCACAGCTGCCAAATGGCTGGCTTCCTATGACTTAAGCCAGTTCGCTACTTTTGAAGAGTTAGCGAACTGCTTCATGCAAAGATTTGCACACAACGTGGAAGTCACGCCAACCCTGAATACCTTAAGGGATACAAAGCAAGGCATGAACGAAGACGTGCATGCCTTCATTATAAGATGGAGGTCTCTTTTAGGCCAAGTGCGAGAGCCTATATCCGAAGGATGCGCAGTAATGCTCATCCTGGATAATTTCAAAAGCGAGTTAAAAACCCTTCTCTCGTTCCATGAGATTTCAACTTTCCATAAGTTGATCAAAAAGGCCTCCCTTTTCGAAACCAACTTGCGAAAAGGGACATACGACCACTTATGGAAAGGAAGTGCCGTTCCCAAAACACGTATGGAAAAGCCCATCGCATATGGGCTGCCCACAACGGACAAAGGGGCAAAGCCCCATAAAATCGCCAATGTCCGGGTGGATCCAGGCATGGCGGGCACTTCTAAAAATTTCGAAAAAATAGAAAATAAGAGAGAACGCAATTTTTCAAAACCAATTGAAAAACGGGAGTACACTCCGCTGGGGCAACCTGTGTCGGAGGTCCTAGACCTCTTACTTGCCCAGGGCATGATCGAACTCCCTGAAATCCCCGAAGGAGTCACGTCCAAAGGGGGGTATTTAAACCGATTTTGCAAGTATCATCGGCTCAAAGGCCATGATACCAAACGGTGCTTCTCTCTTCTAAATAAAATTGAGAACTTGATAGCGGAGGGCCGGCTCCAGGTCACTGCGGAATATGAGCCACCTCAAGCTATCTTCAAGGAACCCTTTCCCAAACACGCCAGTGGCAGTGGGAAAGGAAATGAGGTATGTACCCTCACCATTTCCAAGGAACTAGCGCGAAAGCCCGAACCTGGTTGACCTGCTTGTGCGCCCATCCTTGTACTATACAAGAGGCCCGCCCAAGTCGTCATTCGGGGACCATCAAAAGTGGAAACCCCGGCAAAACCAGTTTTGAAAATCCAAGGTTCTCCTCAGCTCATCCTTAGAGCCAGGTTTAGCACGAACCCTAGGCTGGTCGTGGGGGAAGTCACTAGATCCGGGAGGATCTACCAACCCCCGCACCTTCAAGGTGCTCAAAAGGTGGTCAGTGTGCCTGGCCCCTCAAAAGCATGTATCCCTAGTGGTCTGCCAAAAGCAGATAAGGACAAAATCATCCTAAATCCTTATGATTTCGAAAACCACCTTTCAAAGATTCCTATTCACATGTCTATCCTAGAGCTTATCAAAACCTCGCCTAGGCATAGACTTGTCTTAGAGAAAATTCTAGAAAGGGCCAAGGTTGATTCGAACATAAGTCCGGAGTCCTTGTCCGCCCAAGTGGCTTTATTAGGAGCAAAATCGCCCATCACCTTTTCGGAAGATGATGTAGATAGACCCTACGAAACCCATAACAGGCCCTGCATATCGAGGTGGTTCTAAACAACCACTCTCTGGACAGGTGCCTAGTCGATGGTGGAGGAGGGCTCAACATCCTTCCACTTCACGTGGCGTACAAAATCGGAGTCACCTTGACTTCAGTGAACCCAAGCCCCATCGTTATCACTGGATACGATGGGAATGCGTCTAGGCCTTTAGGATCCATCGAACTCCCAATGGAAACGGGAGGGATCAAACACACGGGGGTGTTCCATGTCTTGGACATCCACCCCCATTATAACCTGTTGCTGGGAAGACCCTGGATACACAGTTTGTGCGCTGTGCCATCCACCTTTCACAGGTGTGTCAAAATCCCTTTTAGGGACCAAGTCGTAGTGATCCTAGGTGAGAGTCACCCACAACTTCAGGGGATCATAAACTCCCCTTGTCTATCGAGCTCCCAGGCCCATGAGGCTAACCTGGGGCAAATCATGGTTGAGCCACCTCGGCTCGTGTTAAACAACCCTAGGAAGGTTGTATGTGTGAAGGGGCCGCCCAAAGCAGGCCCCCTCCCGACTCTAATCCTCCTAGGAAAACCCAAGCATTCCCTATTTCCAAAACCCCTGGACAAAAGGCTATACGAGCCTAATATGGACGATAGCATGTTCCAGGACCACGACTTATATCCCATCTTTTCAAAAAACAAAAGGTCGTGGAACATGTTATTGAACATGGGCTACACGCCCTACAAAAGTCTAGGGGCACAAAACCAGGGTCTCCTAGAGCCCATCCTTCCTAGGGCCAATCCAAGCCGATATGGGATCGGCTATACTCCCCGAATACCGCCGGAGCCACCCCCTGTGACCACCTGGGTCAAGGGTGCCCCGGAGCCTGTCTTAGAAGAGACCTATGGTTTAGACCTCCTATTCCGAGTCTAACCCATAGTGTTTTCCCTTTGTAGGTATGACGGAAGATCCCTTTTTCTAAAAATACCAAAAACATTTGAAAACTTAAAAGCCAAAAAAATCGAAAAACAAGGAAAACCAAAAACAATGGAAAAGCAAAAACTCGAAAAAAGTGTGCTTTGTATAGTTCCCAAAGTTCTGGTTTTACAAAAACCCAAAAAAATCGAAAATTCGGAAAATACCAAAAAGATTTTGTACATAGCCGCTCCTGGTTTAACTTTGGCGAAAGAAAAGGATTTCGAAAGAAACGTTGTCTGCATAGCCAGACCAAAAATTTCGAAATCACTTAAAAATCCAAGTACAAAACCAGGTTATTTTGAAAACCACGCATCAAGTTCCCTCGGGTCTAAAGTCCACGAGAATGATCGAAGCCCAGAAGTGGATCCCCTTGAGGAAGATCCCACTTCTGAGCTCCCAGAATTCCATAGAATTCTCGATTTTGAAAGACCTTCCCAATCAGTAGGAGGAGATTTCGTAGAGGTGAACCTAGGGGATGATTCAAATCCCAAAACCATCAAAATAGGCGCATGCTTGCATGAAACTGAAAAGTTAGCATTCATTGCATTTCTACAAACCTATTTAGATGTGTTTGCATGGACGTATAAAGACATGCCGGGCATAGATCCCAGCATAGTCGAACATCGTCTTCCCTTAGATATAGGTGTAAAACCAATAAAGCAGAAGCTTAGGAAAATACACCCGAATGTACACACGCAAGTCAAAGAGGGTTTAGAAGATCTGCTAAAAGCCGGATTTATAAAACCCATTGCGTATTCTGATTGGTTGTCAAATATCGTTGTAGTTCGAAAAACCAATGGGAAAATTCGAATATGCATCGATTTCAGAAACCTGAATAAAGCCACTCCAAAGGATAATTATCCTTTACCAAACATAGATTTGATAGTCGATAGTACTGCAAATCATGAAATGTTTTCATTCATGGATGGCTATTCAGGCTATAATCAAATCAAACTAAGCCCACGAGATCAAGGTAAGACCGCCTTCACAACCCCATGGGGCACGTACTGCTATACAGTCATGCCCTTTGGTTTGAAAAATGCCGGCGCAACATACCAACGAGCCATGAACACGATCTTCCATGATCAAATTCACGAGCTTGTAGAAGTGTATGTAGATGATCTCTTGGCGAAATCCAAAACCCGATGCACCCATATCGAATGTTTACAAAAGATTTTCGAAAGGCTTAGGCTTTACAAAGTAAAGCTAAACCCTCAAAAATGTGTGTTCGGGGTAGAATCAGGGAAGCTTCTAGGCTTTATGGTGAGCCAAAGGGGAATAGAAGTCGACCCCTCCAAGTGTCGAGCCGTCATAGACATGGCTCCACCCTCCAATCTCACCCAAGTCCGTAGCCTCCAGGGTCGATTACAATCTGTGCGCCGATTCATATCGAATCTGGCAACTAGATGCGAACCCTTCAACAAACTGTTGAGGAAGGGTACGAAATTCTTATGGGATGACGAATGCCAAAAGTCCTTCGAGAGACTAAAGGCATACTTAGTTAATCCCCCCGTTTTGAAACCTCCAAAGCAAGGAAAACCGCTTTTGTTATACATCTCCGTGCATGTAAACGCTTTAGGAGCCCTGTTGGCTCAATACGAGGAGGACACCCATAAGGAGTATGCCATCTACTATATTTCGAAAACTCTCTTGGCTTATGAACGAAATTATCAAGCCATGGAGAAGACGTGCTTGGCCCTAGTCTGGGCCTGCCAGAAATTCAGACATTACTTCCTAGATCATGAGATCTGGATAGTGTCCAAGCTTGATCCAATCAAGCACTTGTTCGAAAAACCCATTCTCACAGGTAGATTGGGCAAATGGCAACTCCTTCTAATGGAGTATGATCTAAAATACCATCACCAGATCTCCGTTAAGGGGCAAGCCCTAGCAGATTACGTGGCTGATTTCCCCTTGGAGGACGCATATCCCACTCTTGTCGAAATGCCTGATGAAGGCATATTGCAAAACCATTTTCAAAACCACATTTTGGCAAATTCTTTTGAAAACCAAGTGTGGAAGATGCACTTCGACGGGGCACGAAACCAACGAGGGGCTGGTGCCGGGATCATCCTAATCTCCCCTGAAAAGGGCGAGATTCCCATAGCGGTCCGCTTAGATTTCGAATGTTCCAACAACGTAGCTGAGTATGAAGCACTCATACAAGGCTTAAGGATTTCGAAAACTCTAGGGGCATCATGCATCGAGGTCTTTGGAGATTCGCTCCTTGTCATAAATCAGATTTTAAAAATTTGGCAAGTACGTAATGAGAAACTACTTCCATATCACGAGTTGGCCACTCGATTGGTCCAATCCTTCCAGTCGTGTAAGCTCACACACGTGGGAAGAGAGGACAATGGCATCGCCGATGCCCTCTCTTCCTTGGGTTCAGCCCTGAAGGTCGATCCCATTTCAGGGACCAGATCTTTGGAAATATGGCATGCGCCCCATCCATCCACACACGACTTGGATATTTGCCAAAACAACCCAGAGTCTATTGAAAAACCCTGGTTCTATGACATAAAACAATTTTTAGAAAATGGGGGATTCACTGAGGATGCCACATCCAAAGATAGGGCATTCATTCGTAAGATTTCGACCCGATACACCATTCTGGGTGGGGTCTTATACAAAAAGAGTTTTACCGGCATTCTGCTTAGATGTATCGACCTAGAGGAGGCTAGGATAGTGATGCACGAGTTCCACGATGGAGAATGTGGAGGCATGTTAATGCCAACATGATGGCGATGAAAATACTTAGAGGGGGTTATTTCTGGTCCACCCTGAAAAAGGATTGTCACGATCATGTTAGGAAGTGTCATCCATGTCAAGTGCATGGGCACGCCATTCATATCCCTTCATCAGCATTGCATTCCGTGGTCAGCCCCTGGCCATTTACCATGTGGGCGTTTGACATTGTAGGCCCCATATTTCCAAAGGCCTCGAATGGGCATCGTTTTATTTTAGCAGCCACGGAGTATTTCTCCAAGTGGGTGGAAGCCATTTCCCTAACGAATGTAATGGGGCAACATGTGGTGGCTTTCATCCGGAGGAATATCTTGGCTCGATTTGGGGTTCCACGAGACCTTGTGTCTGATAATGGTACCCCATTCAAGAACGAGCGGATGGTTAAGTTGTGCAACACGTATGGCATAACTCACCACTTCTCCTCGCCCTACTACCCTCAAGGCAACGGCCAAGCCGAAGCCACAAACAAGACTCTCATTGGTATCATTGAGAAGACCTTAGAGAAGGGTAGGAGGTGGCATGAGAAGCTGGATGAAGCCTTATGGGCTTATAGGACTTCCATCCGGACTCCCACGAATGCCACACCATTCGAATTGGTCTATGGCACAAACGCCATTCTTCCCATTCATACCCAACTGCATTCATTCCATACATCCATTGCACTCGACCTCCCCCTAGAGACGCTTCAACATGCTAGGATGGCCGAACTAGATTTGCTAGATGAGAGGCGACTCCTTGCTATGGATCATGCTCGTGCATACCGGCAAAGGATAGCCCGACATTATAGCAAACACATGAGACCTCGCCACTTTGAAGTGGGAGATCTGGTCTTGAAAACCATCCACCATCGTGGCCCACACCCCCTAGGCAAGTGGCGCCCCAACTGGGATGGACCCTATGTTGTGCGAGCAACCACTACGAACAATTCTTATTGGTTGATCGATGTAGAAGGTAGGAATTTAGCAGATCCTATCAATATTCAATACTTAAAGAAGTATCATGTGTAGGATCTGGATTAAAATCCAGTTTTCGAAAATTTTATAGGGATAGCTGCCCTGAGACGTGTGAATAAGGTGCAAAGGCGAACTCGTGTGACCCTAAGGGAGAGAATTCGCACTTGTGAAAGAGTGGAGTTTTCAAAATCGTGGTTGCATTTCAAAATCCTTCTTCTTACAAAGAAAGGCCTAGTTCAACATAGCAAGATACTTGCAAGTAGTACGTGCTATTTCTAAATAGGCTGATCTGGAATGGATCGAGTGTAGGCTTGGGATGAGTCCTCCCCTCTTCTCTTCTCCTTCCAAAAGGAAAACAAAGGCCCAAAACCAAAAGGGAATTTCCCATTTAAAGTCTCTTTCTAAAAGAAAGAAACCAGACTTGAAAAAGAAAAATCGATTCTCTTATAAAGAGAGGGATTAAAGAAAAAAATACTCCCAAAGGGAGACCCTCTATGAAAAAAAGGAAAAAGAGGCCAAAAAGCTCAAAAAGAGCAGTTTTCCGCCTTCTATGCCTTAAACCACGGGACGCTTCAGAAGGGACCGTGGTATCTCTTTCCCATCCCTGGCTTATCCCAAGCTAAACATGGTTCATTTCGAGGAATCCTAAAGTAAAAATAGGATTTACTTGCTTGAACTTCATCTTGTTTGAGAATTCGACGTTTCGAGTAAGGCGTAGGGATTTGAAATGAAGCTTGTTTTCTTATAAAACCTCCGCTAAATAAACAAGTGTTAAGACTCAAACAAGGGCAAGCACGAAGAGCTCGAGATCCTTGCGATCGAGACTCAAGACAGTTGTCCCTTTTGTAAATAGCTTTTGTAAATAAGTTTTGAAAACCGAACATCGAACAGCATAGGATTTTGCTCACTTGAAGCAGTAGGCCTTGTAAGTCTCTAGAGTTCGACCACACCTGGTCTCTGGGAGGTCGCCACTCTTGGCACCACACCCATGTCATTTGCATTCCACGCATGGTACTTGCATGAACATGATCCCATTTAGGACCAGATTCCATAAGTGAACCCTTTGGCGTGATATCTCCTCCTACCAGAGTTTGTAAAATTGAGATTTTTGTTAAAATGGGACGATCCCATATTCTTCGTGGCTAGATCTAGGGAGACATTAAAAGGGGTGTTTGTCGTCTTTGCCCTTATCCAAATCCATTTGGACAAGGCCAAAGAGGGGCATCTGTAAACACCCCGAAATCCCACGAATTTCTTAAACAAATCTGGTTTTATACAAGCAGCCCCAAAGGGCCATTTTTGAGTTTGGAAACCCAGGAGCCTTCCAAACAAACCCTGTATATATGTTTTAAACTTTATCTTTCAAAAACATATGATATAGCTTTTGAAAACCCTTTTAAAACATGTTTTAAAACCCCGAAGTGGCTTGGCCCGATCAAAACAGGACCAGGAGAGCCAAGAAGAGCCCGGAACCGGAGCACCTGTCAAGCCCGGCACAGCAACTCTTGCATCTGATTCACATCCCAGGATCTCGAACGTCCCAGACCCTGTTCTTATCAAAAAAGCATTTGAAGTCATCTCCGGAAGGCAGAAACGGAGGCGGACGACTATGTTGGCGAAGACCCAACGCAGACGGAGTACTGATGCTGTCAGGCCCCGCACGAATCGTCCGTTTCGAACCCAGCTCGAAGGAGTCAGAGTTCAGTTTGGATTGGATCTGGACCATATATATCCAGATCCCAATCCAAACCCATATGTGGATTTGGATTTGGATTTGGATCCAGAGATCCAATCCAATATCCATATCCATGGCCCACATCACCTTCTCATAAATGGAGGTGGGGCCCACTTGAAATTCACGTGGGATATTGGGCATGAGAGAGAGTGGGGGTGATAAATATCAAGAGTGTTGTATTAAGCTTGACTTGTGTGTCAAGTTTGGGTTTAATCTTGTGGTTTAGCCTAATTGAGTGGGTTTAAGCTTGTAATTAGCTAAAACCTAACCTAGGGCTGCACCAACATGGGGTGATCAAGGTCTATGGGCCATGCTAAGGGAGCTCCATCACCTAAACCTAGCCAAAAATGCCTAAACCTAGCCTAAACCCCTAATCCACCCCTAATCTGAACCTAATCACCTAACCCACTTCCCTAATCCCGGCCTAATCCCAACCTAATCACCTAACCCACTCCCCTAATCCTTCCCTAAACCTAGATTAATTTCCCTAATCCTAGCCTAAACCTAGCCTAAACCACCTAACCTAGCTCACTAAACCTCACCCTAAAACCCAACCACCTAACCTAGCCCTAAACCACCCTTAGCCCACGATTTTCCCAAACACCTAGTTTTAAAATATCTGGCCCAATCCCATCCAGCCCACCTTATCTACATACTACCCTACCTAAACCACCTAACCACTACCCACAACCCAGCCCTAACCGACCTACCCATCCCCTATTTAAACCCCCCCCATTGTGGGCGGGTTTTTCAAAGTGGGAACCACTCCACCACCCAGCCGGGCCCTCTCCTTCTCCCATCTCTCATCCGTCTTCCCAGCAGCTCCAGCTCCTCCACCAGCCGCCACCTGCTCCGCCACCTTCCCTCTCCCACGTCACCATCACTGCCCCCCCAGCCGGACGCCACCACCTCACTCAGCCGGGCCCTCTCCTTCTCCCATCTTCCACCAGCCGACAGCCACCTTTGCCGCCACTCCTTCCCATTCGGTAAGTCCCCCTAACTCCCTCAAAACCACTCTCTACCACCTCCCCACTCTTAGCCACGCATCTTCCCCTTAGCTCAGCCCCTTTGCCGCCACCACCTAAGCCTAGCCGAACCTAGGATAACCCAAGCGGCTGGCCACTACTCAGCCACCACCTCCCATTCGGCCGAACCCTCCTAGGTGTCCTCTTTGGCCTTCCCACTAGCTCACCTTCTAGGTCCAGTTTCCCTAAGCCCCTAACTTCCCTAGTGACCCTAAGACCCACTTAGTCAGCCACTCTAAACTCCCTACTTGGAGGCGCCGCCCACTTGCCACCGATCCCCTTCAAGGCGTCCATCCCGCGCCCCATTTGCAGCCGGCCAGCACTCTTGGTCACATACCTTCGCGGAGCTCCCGTTTGCAGCCCAAAGCCAAGGCCACGCTCAAGCAAGACCTCTACGGACCAGCTACTTGTAAGTTTCTAAACTCGGTCTTTAGTCATACGCTTGCTTGAAATTCAATTTGATACGGGGTTGTAATAACGGAGCCTAGTCTCCCCCTGCTTGTAATAACGTGGCTTGGCACAACCACACACGTGCACTCTCTTAGTCGTGCACAACTTTGAACACACACGGGCCTAATCAGCCCCTAATATATAAGTATACGTATATATTTCATTTCCGAAGGGTTTTGTTTAAGTTGGGTGTGTTGTCTTTCAATTTAAACACTCTCACACACATTGAGCTTTCGCTCTTATTTGAAAGACCCAAGTAAGGGCCGACCTATACTATTTGGGTTTCATTTCATGTCGTGTGAGTAAGTCTCTTCAATTTAAACACTCTCACACACATTGAGCTTTCGCTCTTATTTGAAAGACCCAAGTAAGGGCCGACCTATACTATTTGGGTTTCATTTCATGTCGTGTGAGTAAGTCTTTCAATTTAAACACTCTCACACACATTGAGCTTTCGCTCTTATTTGAAAGACCCAAGTAAGGGCCGACCTATACTATTTGGGTTTCATTTCTTGTCGTGTGAGTAAGTCTTTCAATTCAAACACTCTCACACACATTGAGCCTTCGCTCTTACTCCCAAGACCTTAGTAAAGGCCTTATTGCAGTTATATTTGGGTTTCATTTATGTCGTGTGTGTAGTACTTCAATTCAAGCACTCTCACACACATTGAGCCTTCGCTCTTACTCCCAAGACCTTAGTCAAGGCCATACTGCAATTTATATTTGGGTTTAATTTCATGTCGTGTGTGTAAGTCTTTCAATTCAAACACGCACCCACATTGAGCCTTCGCTCTTATTTGCAAGACCCGAGTAAGGGCTCATATACATAAGATATATACATATCTCCCTTCGGTTATTTCCCTTCTGTTATTTCCCTTCAGCATTGTCTTTACATTTCGGGTTTTCCCTTTGGAGTAGCGTGAGTTTGCATTGCATCTACGCCATACCACGAGGTAGGACGCATATTGCATCGAAGCAACCCCCGCTCGAATTCGCCCATGTAGTGGAGTGTTCATAACACACAAACTAGGCGACCCAAAAAGGGATAAAAGAAAAGACTTAGGCACGTGCAAATCCACGTGATCTAAAAACATGCAATCGCATCTTAAAGACCCGAAATAGACACCTCGAACCGTTTCGTAGACTTTCTCCCAAAAACTCGATTTTTGCAAAAGCGTACAGACTGACCCTTGCGCATCGGTGCAAGAAGGTCTGCGACGACAAGAGCTCACTTGCTCACAGTCGCCACGTTTAGAAGTCAGTGTTAATATATCTTCGCTAGCTTAAGTAAGCTAGCTGGCACGCCCTGTTTGTATACATAGGCCTTAGACGCACGATAAGATCCACTCCAAGCCACGAAAGGGGCGAAGAGGCGGGGATTTTCGCGCGTCTACAGAGGGGCATCTGTAAACACCCCAAAAACCCAAATACTTTTCAAAACCAAATGCCTGGTTCGAAAACCAGTTCAAAAGATAAGAATTTTCGAAAAACTCAGGAAATCAAAACATTTCAAAATTCTGTTTTCCAACCCTGTTTGAAACATGAAAAATCTTGAAAATGGACGAAAGTCCTATTTTTATGAGAGACCAGACGAACAGATGAAGCCTGGCTCAAAACAGTCGCAAAAGAATCAAAAAGTTCAAAGGTCAAGCCCAACCCGATGAAAAGTGAATTTCGAGGACGAAAAAGAAGCCCAGGCCACAAACGCATTTCAAGCCTGAAGCATCAAAGGCCAAGCCAAAAGCATCTCTGAAATCACGGAAAATCCAAGTCAAAAGCAAGAAGAAACAGTCGAAACAGAGTCCAGAAAGACGAAAAGAAGCTTGGACGATGAAAATGGGAAAAACCCAGCGTAAGACGGAATCTTGATGAACTCAGGACCCGCACGAAGCATCCAGCTTGAAACGCCAGAAAGGACTGAAGAAGAGAAAAATTTGGATCAAATCTGGATCCAAAAATCTAGATCCAGATCCAAGATCCATATCCAAACAAAACTTGGATTGGATTGGATCCGGATTTTAGAGACCAACAAAGGATCCATATCCACACAAGGGGCCTATAAAAGGACGTGAGTGGGCTGGCTTTGAGGGGGACGATTTTTCCAGCACTTCACGTGGATAGTTGGGGGGAAAGAGAGAGAGAGAGAGAGAGAGAGGAAGGTCAACAAAAGGGGCTGGCCTTCTCCTCTTGTTTTGTAAAATTGTGGGTTGTTCTTGTGGGCTGCACTCAAGTGCAAGTGAGAGCATCTCACGCTTTGTATGTTGCTGGAAACGAAATCAAATCTGGCAGCATTGGATGGCCCTTGCTTGGTGAGGATTGGCTGCGTGGGAACCAAGGATCAAACGGCTGAAATGTTGTCAAGGTAAGTCCCCTAGTTCCTGCCCAAAACCATCTCTTTTCTCACCTCTCTAAACCACCTAAACCCTAAAACAAAGAGACGTCCAAAGTCCAGCCAAGATGCTGGCCGAACCTCACTAATGGGACGATCCTAGTTCTACCTAAGACTACCCTAATCTAGAACCGTACCCAGCTCGGCCATTGGCTGGCCAAGCTCACCTTAGATCCCTCCCAGCCAAACCATCTAGCACTAAACCACCTAAACTATTTCCTAAACCAAAACTACTCCTAGAGACCTAGCCAAAACCGAGTGTCTAAAACACTCGGTTCCTTCCTTTGGACGAACCCGTTTTCACCCATCTAGCTAGCTGAGTTCATTTTAGGTTTTGCCCTAAACTAAATCCATTATCTAAGTTAGATCCTAACCAAAAGAACTAACCTACACCTACCCAGCTCGGCCACCCTCTGGCCGAGCCACTCCCTTAGGATCTCACGTGAGATCAAACACCCAACATCAGCCCAAGCTCGGCCACCCTTTGGCCGAGCATTGCCCTAGAGCTTACCTTAGGATTCCCCTAAGATCACTCACTATCCCTAAACCTAACACGACCACTAGCTGGTCAGATTTTTCCCTTAGGACCCTGGTCTAGCTTTTAACCAAAACAACCCGCCTAGACCTGACCCAGATCCATTAGTTCTCATCCTAGATCTATCGTGTCTAACTCCAAAAACCATAGCAACTTAGTGTGTCAACCAAGCCCAGGTCACGATCTATGATCAACCTCCCACGCAGCTGGTCGTTTCACAGAGAAAGGTCCATCCAACGGCTATATCCAAGGTCAGATTTCGCTGATAAAGGGAGCCCAAGCAAAAGTCGAGTAAGTGCTCGAATCTGATTCTTTACGTTGTTTCAAATTCAATTCAATTTGATACGGGGTTGTAATAATGGAGCGTAGTCTCCCCCCGAGATGTAATATTATGGTTTGAAACACGAATCACACACGTACACTCGAGCCTTTCCGCTCTTATCTGCACACCTTTTGCACACAAAACGGGCCTCGACAACCCATAAGATATAGTTCTATTTATATACATTCAGCTGGGTTTTAAGGTTCAAGTTGCGTGAGTTGTCTTTCATTTTATACACCCAAAAGCACTCACTCACAATTGAGCCTTTCCGCTCTTACATATATATACGTATTTCCCCTTTCCACTGGGTTTTTAAGGTTCAAGTCGTGTGAGTTGCCCTTTCAATTTATACACTTAAAGCACTCACTCACATTGAGCCTTCTCGCTCTTAAGATATAGCTATATATATTTTCCCTTCTGCATCTAAGATATAGCCATATTTCCCTTTCCGCTATTTCCCTTTCTGTTATTTCACTTCTGTTATGTCTTTAAATTCGGGGTTTTCCCTTCAAGTTGTGTGAGTTTGCATTGCATATCCGCCACACTCGAGATAGGGAGCATACTTGCATCGAACCAGATTGGTCAAAACGTGTAGTATTTACCTTAAATCGAGCACTGGATGCACATGACTACACGCCAAAATCTGCTAAAACCCGTGAGATACAGGAGCGCATAGATCCCATGTGTAAAAGTTGCAAATTTGACAAAAACCAGTAGATAAAACACTTTTCAAGTTTTCAAAAAGAGTCGTGTTTGTAAAATCGAGTTTTTCTAAAGCGTACAGACTGACCCTTGTGCGCCGGTACAAGAAAGTCTGCGACGAAAAGAACCCACTTATCCACAGTCGCCCCAAAAGTCAGATATTTTCAAAAAAATCACTTCGCTAGTTTGAGAAAGCTAGCTGGCACGCCCTTTTTAAAAAAAAGCAACGTAAGCACGAAAAGATTCGCTTCAGGCCTAAGAAACCCGGAGTCGAGGATTTTCCGTGTCTACAGTTTCGAAAGGAAACGCCTCGTAAATCCTTGGGGGCTCAAAACAGAGTTACCCGGGAAATCGGCTTGCTCTCACCCTGAAAAGGTAGACAAGCCACAAAGAGGTATGCCTGAAACCCATCCTTCTCAAGACTCTCTTCTTCATGTAGGGTCATCAGATGCATTGGATAACCCCTATGCACACACAAACCCACAAACTGTGCCAAAACTTGAGGATTTTCAAGGTGCGCCAACTGTCGCGCACCATTCAAAGGAATTTCAAAAACAAAAAGAAGTTCCGAAAATGGTAGACATGGAGACTCCTAATGCATACATCGACATCTTAGGAGCTCATAACCCTACCATAGAAAAACCCACTTCTTCGAGCCTAGTCTTGTGCCCTGGAACCAAGGCTATGGCTTTGAAACAAAAAAATCAATCCCTAGAGGCACCATGAGTTGAACCTAGGGACCAAGTCAAAAACTTCAAGGGACCTTGCATGGCTCCCCTTGAAGAAAATTTCTCCCAAAATGGGGTATGGAACCATAAGTTTTCCATAACCCTGCTATGTCCAAAACTCCTCAAGGAACCAAGCTCGGCTTTCCTTAAGGGCAAAGTCTCCCAAACCAGGTTTGTATGGAAGCCCAAGTCTTCCATCACCCCGGAATCCAAACTCCCGATATCCAAAAGGGTATATGTCCCCAACATGGACGATTCCATGTTCCAAGATCGTGATTTATACCAAAACTTTTCGAAAAGCAAAAAGTCTTGGAACATGATTCTGAATATGGGATATAAACCCTACGCGGGCCTAGGAACCCGAAACCAAGGTAGGCTTGAGCCTGTCCTACCACGAACCAATAGGGAACGATATGGACTGGGCTACAGCCCACCCATACCACCAGAGCCGCCACCTAAGACCATCTGGGTCAAGGGTGCCCTGTAGAACCTCTAAAAACCGAAACCCATGTCTTAGACCTATCTGATTAGAGTCTGATTCATGAATGTTTTCTTTGAAGGTTCAATGGAAGATCCCTACTTTTGAAAAAGACAAAAAAAATTGAAAACTCTCAAAATCTCAAAAATATTTGGAAACACGAAAATTCCAAAAAGAAATTTTGTTTCAAAAGCCTTTGGCCATGTACAAAGGCCATTTTCGAAAAATTGTAAAAATGCTTTCAAAAAAATGTATATACTCCCTGAAACCAAGTATCCAAAAAGCTGGTCCTATCCACCCTTTTGCCTAGAGCTTTTTCAAAAATGAAAAGCTCGAGAATCACCAAAGCAAGGAGGAATAAACACCTCCAAGCTTCCTGAACTTCGCAAAATCCTTAACTTATGGAAAATTGGGGATTTTGAGAAATAAGTTAACCCATAGTGTGTGCATAAGCATCATGCATTACACTTTGAAATCATTCATATGCATCGAGTCTAGACATCATTCTAGAAATCGAATTCAGGGTTTTGCAAAACCAAAGGGGCAATAAGAGTCGACCCCCTAAGTATCGAGCCTTCATAGGCATGTCTCCATACAAATCAAAACCAACACCTTTGAGGCAAATTTTAGAAGGAAATGAGAATCTTGAAAAAGGGTTACACATTTCACAAAAACCTTTCATGGCTTTGAAAAGAAAGGTTTTCTTCAACTTCTGGTTTATATGAAAACCTTGATTGTGTTAGGATAAAAAACATGAATCTCACGATGAAATATGGAGACCATGTCAAAACTAAAACCTGATGGCCATGACGATCACTTAGGGCTGGTTATGTTTCCCATCCTTGAGCAAAAAGTATCATAATCATGTTAGAAAAACCATGGAAGTGCATGGACATGAACATACCATTGTTCATCCAAAATCCCTTTGAAAAGCCATGGCCCTTCACCATATGACCATGTGAAATTCCCATCGAGCTAGGGGCATTTTTAAATACAGCCCCTAGACACTTTCCATGGATAAGCGAATGCATCTCCTTCATGATTTGTGAGATACATTTCATGTGTTCATCGTTGCATAAAAACATGTATTTCCATTTTAAATCACATGGAGTGCATAGCATG
The DNA here is from genome assembly GCA_036023115.1 of Brasenia schreberi. Lineage (NCBI taxonomy): Eukaryota > Viridiplantae > Streptophyta > Magnoliopsida > Nymphaeales > Cabombaceae > Brasenia > Brasenia schreberi. Next base: position 7,052,706 of record JAYKKT010000045.1, on the reverse strand, counting down.
CATCATATCACCCCAAAGAAAGCCTAAAAGGGTGGCAAACTCGAGTAGGAATGTCCCCATGTCTTCAAAAGGGCAACAAAAATTAGAAATTTGTTGATATTGTGGGTAGAAATTAGCAAAACCCCGAAAATGCCCGAGTATTCAAAAGGGTTTATGTTGAATTCTTTTTCAAAAAGATTTTGAAAAAAATCGAACTCCTTTGAAACTTCTTGAAAGAAGGATCGAAGTAGATTGTATAACCCCGAATGGAGGAATCTATACTTTTCGAAAAGTAGAGTCTTCCAAAAATGAATTGGCGATATTTCAAAGAACCCTCGCTTACAAGATTAAGCCTTGTTCAAAATATCAAAATATTTTCGAATAGCAGATGCTATTAAGAAATAGGACGATCTCGTTTGAATCGAGTAACTAAAGGGATAAGCCCTCCCCCATCCTACTTTCTCTCCGAAAAGGAAAATTGGCTGTTTTCAAAAGAAAAACAAAAAAACGAGAATGCAAAAACTCCTCTGAAAGTGGTCTTCCCTTCATAAACAGGGAATACAAAAACTCCTCCGAAAGAGGTCTTCTCGTTTCAAAAGAAAAAGGAGATATAAAAACACTCCTCCCAAAGAGGTCTTCCCTTCATAAACAGGGAATACAAAAACTCCTCCAAAGAGCTGCTCTCCTTTAAAGAAAAGAGGGATTAATAAAAAAATACTCCCAAAGGGAGACCCTCTATGAAAAAAAGAAACAAAAAGCCAAAGCTCCAAAGAGCGATTTTTCGATTCTTTGCCTAAAACCACGGGACGCTTTAGAAGGGACCGTGGTATCTCTTTCCCATATCCCTACGGCTTATCCCCGAGGAAAAAGTTTCAAATTTACGAAAATCCTAAAGTACGAATAAAATCGGCTTATTTGGATTTCATTTTGTTTGAGAACTCGACTTTGTTTTGTAGGAAATGGAACTTTGAAATGTTTTCCAAGTTTTCCTACCCAAAAACCTCTAGTGAGTAGCAGGTATTGAAACCCGAATGAAGGGAAGTATGAAAAATGGAAGTCCTTTTCGATACAAGTTAAAAGGAGTTCCTTTTCAAAAAGAAATTTTCGAAAAACCCACGAATGTCAAAAAGATAAGGGTACAACTTGCTTAGAGCAGACAGCCTCAAAAGGCTCTCTCTAAAGCTCGAAAACCCGAAAAATGTCGAGAAGACATGGGTAAAAACCTGCTCGGAGCAGCCAGCCTCAAAAGGCTCTCTTCGGGCTCAAAAACCAAAAATAAAATTTTTCTCATGCATGCATTCAAAGAGTCGTTCGTGCATGATCATACATATAGGGAAATAGCTAGGAAAAGCCCCCTTCTGCTAAAAATCCCCACCTGTGGAAAAAGAAAATAGGGTTTTTGTGAAATAAATGGTGTATTCTTGAGAAAATTTGAGAGAAAAACCAAAATGGGGTGTTTCTTCTTTGCCATTATCCAAATACATTTGGATAATGCCAAAGAGGGGCATCTGTAAACACCCCAAATCTTCTATATTTCAAAAACTCTCAAAACACCAAAAAGCTCGTTTGAGCCAAAACGACAACCTGTTTTGAAATATAAAAACAGGTACAGAAGGCAAAAGAAGACCCTAGGCCCGAAGAGGATTCAAGCCTAGAGCTTCAGAAACCACTCCGTGATAAAAAAAACAAAAGAAAGCAGAGCCCGTTTGATGAAAAGCTCAACGGAGTCCAGAACGGCGAGACGGAGTCCGGACAACAAAGTTGGGGAAAACCCAGCACCAGACGGAGCGCTGATGAAGCCAGTGCCTACACAGATCGTTCGCCTCGAGAAGCCAAGAAGGACTGTCCGAAGAAATTTTGATTTGGATCTGGACCATAAATATCTAGATCCAAATCCATGTAATGAATAGTGTTTGGATTTGGGCCAATCCAAATAGTGTTTGGGTCGATCCAAATAGTGTTTGGATTGGATCAGATCTGGATCAAAATATCCAGATCCATATCCATAAAAATGTTGGGTTTGGATCGGATACGGATCTCAAAATATCCGAGATCCAATATCCAGATCCAAATAGTGTTTGGATTTGGGTCTGGATCCAAACCCCAAACCCAAACCCAAATCCAAGACCCACCTCAAATCTCTATAAATAGAGGTGAGGGGGTCCATGTAAAGGGTTCATGCAAATATTTGGGAGGAGAGAGAGAGGGAGTGATAGACCTAGCCATGTGGGCTCATTGGGTGAGGTGGGTTCAAGCCATGTGGGCTAAGTGGGTCTAGACCAAGGGGCTGCAACAAAGGTGGGCTGGACCAAGTGGCTGCAACCGTGGAGACGTGGGCTCAAGCCATGAAGGACCGGCTCCAAGAGGTAAGCCTAACCTAACCTAGCCATTCTCTCTACACCCCTCTAAACCTAACCCCCAACCTAGCCTAGGTTCGAACCTACCTAACCCCAACTGAACCAACCTAACCCTAACTAGACCTAACCTAACCCCAACCGCCTCAAAACATCCCGCAAACCACGAACCCATACCCTCGGGCGCCTACCGCGCGCCCTGCTTCCTGCCACGCGCCACTGTGGCGCCCTGCCGTCCCTCTAGCGCCAGGACCCCTCATAGCGCCAGACGCCCGCCAGCGCCCAGTGCCAGGCGCCAGACGCCTCCCTACCGACCCGATTGCCCTCCTGCCGACCTGTCCACCTCCCTGCCGACCCGACTGCCTCCCTGCCGACCTGACCTACACCCTGGCCGTGACCAGCACCCTAGGACAGACCCTACACAGCCCCCGTCTTGGCCGAACCTTAGTTCTCCTAAGACCCTAACCGTGCCCCATAGAACCTCCCTTAAAGCCACCTAGGATAACCCCCTCTTGGCTGCCCAAGGTGAACCGTGAGCCCACGTGCAAGCAAGTTGAACATGGACCAGCTATTTGTAAGTGTCTAAACTTGGTCTATTACATTAACTTGCTTTATATTCAATTAAATTTTGATACGGGGTTGTAGTAAAGGAGCTTCGTCTCCCCCGATTGTAATAACGTGGTTTGACACACCCACACACACGCGCACTTGAGCCTTTCCGCTCTTAGTCGTACACTTCTTGCACACACACAGGCCTAACAAGCCCTTAATATATAGTTATATTTATATATTTTAAGTCAAGGGGGTTTTTAATTAAGTTGTGTGTGTTGTCTTTCCATTTTCCACACGCACGCACATTGAGCCTTCGCTCTTACTCCCAAGACCTTAGTAAAGGCCTTATTGCAGTTATATTTGCGTTTCATTTATGTCGTGTGAGTTGTCTTTACATTCCCACACGCACACACATTGAGCCTTCGCTCTTACTCCCAAGACCTTAGTCAAGGCATACTGCAATTTATATTTGGGTTTCATTTCATGTCGTGTGTGTAAGTCTTTCAATTCAAGCACGCACACACATTGAGCCTTCGCTCTTATTTGCAAGACCCAAGTAAGGGCCCCTACATATACTCTATATAAAGTATTTCTTTCGGCTATGTCTTTAAGATTCGGGTTTTAAGGTTCAAGTCGTGTGCGTTGTCTTTCAATATATACACGACATACACTTACACAATTGAGCCTTTCCACTCTTAAGATATAGCCATATTTTCCCTTTCGCTATTTACTTTACAAGTCATTTCCCTTCGGCTATTTACTTTACAAGTCATTTCCCTTCGGTTATTTCCCTTCGGCAATTTCCCTTCGGCATTGTCTTTTAAATTCGGGTTTTCCCTTTGGAGTTGCGTGAGTTTGCATTGCATCTACGCCATACCACGAGGTAGGACGCATATTGCATCAAAGCAAGCCCCGCTCGAATTCGCCCATGTAGTGGAGTGTTCATAACACACAAACTAGATGGCCCGAAAAGGGATAAAAGGAAAGACTTAGGCACGTGCAAATCCACGTGATCTAAAATATGAAAATCGTACAAACCCGAATCAATCGTGCAAACACGCCAAGATTTAGGCTATTTCGATGCACGCCCATCGTGCCTAAGCAGATTAAAATTTGAAAGACTTAGGGTCGTCCAACCCTTACAAAATCAAAATCGCCCAAATGTATGGTTTTCAAAAGGTTTTAAAACACTTCTTCATTCAAAATATATTTTGAGTTAAACTTGTTTCAAAATGAAGTCTCTAAGCGTACAGACTGACCCTTGTGCATCGGTGCAAGAAGGTCTGTGACGTAAAAATCCCGCTTGCCTACAATCGCCTTTCAAAAGTCAGATTATTTTCAAAACATACTTTGCTAGTTAAAGTAAACTAGCTGGCACGCCCATAAAGCGAAGTAGATTGAGAAAAGGTTTACTTCAGGCCTAAGAACCCATAAGTGAAAATTTTCGGTGTCTACAACCTTGAATCTTTAAAACTGGTTGAGCCGGGGATTCAACTCTTGGTGGTCCCCGAATGATTACTTGGGCGGGTTTCTTGTAAAGTATAAGAGTAGACGCACAAGTGGATCGACCAGACTCAGATGAATGCGCTAGATCTTTTAAAAAGGTGAGGGTACATACCTCTTTTCCTTTCCCACTGCTACTGGCGTGCTTGGGAAAGGGTTCTTTAAAGATAGCTTGAGCTGGCTCAGGTTCCGCAATGACCTGGAGTCGGCCCTCCGCTATCAAGTTCTCGATTTTGTTTAAAAGGGAGAAACAATGCTTTGTATCATGGCCTTTGAGCCGATGATACTTACAAAAGCGGTTTAAATATCCCCCTTTGGAAGTGACTCCCTCGGGGATTTCAGGGAGTTCAATCATGCCCTGGGCAAGTAGGAGGTCTAGGATCTCCGACACAGGTTGCCCTAGCAGAGTGTACTCCTTGTTTTTCAATAGGTTTTTGGAAGTTTCTCTCCCTTTTATTTTCTAATTTTTCAAAATTTTTCGAAGTGCTCGCCGGACCTGGATCCACCCGGACATTGGCAATTTTATGGGGCTTTGCCCCTTTGTCCATCGTGGGTAGCCCATAAGTGATGGGCTTCTCCAAGCGGGTTTTTGAAACGGCACTTCTTTTCCATAAGTGATCGTATATCCCTTTCTCCAAATTGGTTTTGAAAAGGGATGCTTTTTTTATCAACTTATAGAAAGTTGAGATTTCGTGAAGCGAGAGAAGGGTCTTTAGTTCATTTTTAAAATTATCCAGGATGAGCATGACTGCGCATCTTTCGGATATTGGCTCTCTTACTTGCCCTAAAAGGGACCTCCGTTGAATAATGAAGGCAAGCACGTCTTCATTCATGCCTTGCTTTGTATCCCTTAAAGTGTTTAAAGTCGGCGTGACTTCTACATTATGTGCAAATCTTTGCATAAAGCAGTTCGCTAACTCTTCAAAAGTAGCGAACTGGCTTAGATCGTAGGAAGCCAGCCATTTGGCAGTTGTGCCTTTAAGGGATAGAGGAAACCAATACACCCATTTCATCGAGTCCTTTTTCTTCTTATGGGCTCGATGTGAGAAAAGTTGCAGGTGAGACCTAGGGTCTCCCATGCCATCATACCGATGGAAGTTCGGTATTTCATCATCACTGTCTGTTTCATAATCCATAGGTAGGAAATCAGATAGGGCGTAACTCCTTTTCTCTTTATTTTGCCCTTTCAGCAGCTGTTGTAGGGCTTTACGGTCCTTTTGTGTGAAGGACTCGTGGTATTGGTTGCCTTCCATTACGGAGGCCTCTTTATGTCTGGGAGATTTTTCAGTTTTTTTCTTGGCCTTTTGTTCACCATTCGATGAACATGAATCGTTTGCCTCAGCCGCTTGGCTAAGAGCATCGATTTTGGCCTCAAATTCCCTTCTCAAATCTTCTATCTCTTCTAGTTTAATTTTATTTTTCAAAACCCTCCTAGAATGAGAACTTGATGCGCATGAGCCTTGGCTCGACACTTCACTTGGATTGGATTTCGACATGCTTTTAAGCTTTCAAAAATCCTACATATGAAGTACAATAACAAAAGAGTTAAAAATAACACCTTTAGAAAATTTTTCGCAAGGCTTCTTACTATGACTTGATTTTTCAAAAGACTCACATCCCACTGGGCGTGCCAAATCCTGTAGACACAGAAAGTTCCCACTTCTGGTTCTTTAGGCCTCAAGCGAATCTTTTCGTGTGTCTAAGTCCTATTTAAGCAAAAGGGCGTGCCAACTAGCTTGCTTAAGCTAGCGAAGAGATATTTTGAAATCTGACTCCTAACGTGGCGACTGTGAGCAAGCAAGCTCTTTTCGTCGCAGACCTTCTTGCATCGATGCGCAAGGGTCAGTATGTACGCTTAGAAAAATCGAGTTTTAAATATGAGAACCTGCGAAAATGTTTGAGGTGTTCGATTTGGGTTGTTTTTGTATGGTTTTCAGATTTTATTTCACGTGGATTTGCACGTGCCTATGTCTTTCTTTTTATCCCTTTTCGGGCCGACTAGGTGTGTGTTATGAACACGTGACCTAAGTAGGGCGACTTTGAGCGGGAGTGTGGGGTTTGCTTTGATGCAATATGCATCCTAACTCATGGTATGGCATATATGCAATGCAAACTCACGCAACTCCAAAGGGAAAACCCGAATTGAAAGACAATGCGGAAGGGAAATGACTTGAATGTAAATTGCAAAAGGGAAATTGCAAAAGGGAAATATGGCTATATCTTAAGAGCGGAAAGGCTCAATTGTGCAAGTGTGTGCCGTGTATATATATAAAGACTACGCACACTGTTGAACCTTAAAACCCAAATCTTAAAGACATAGCCGAAAGGGAAATACTTATAATATATATGGGCCCGAAGGTCCCCAACGTGTTGCGTGGGTGTTGTGTGTATATTGAAAGACAACTCACACGACTTAAATGAAACCCAAATATAAATTGCAATATGGCCTTAACTAAGGTCTTGGGAGTAAGAGCGAAAGCTCAATGTGTGTGAGTGTGGAATTGAAGTACTACGTACACGACATGAAATTAAACCCAAATATAAATTGCAATAGGCCTTGACTAAGGTCTTGGGAGTAAGAGAAAAAGCTCAATGTGTGTGGGTGTATAATTGAAATACTACGCACACGACATGAAATTAAACCCAAATATAAATTGCAATAGGCCTTGACTAAGGTCTTGGGAGTAAGAGCAAAAGCTCAATGTGTGTGAGTGTAAAATTGAAGTACTACGCACACGACATGAAGTACAACACCCAAGGAAAATGATAGCGAAAGCTCAATGTGTGTGAGTGCGAGAATTGAAAGACAACACACACAACTTAAGCAAAACCCCACGCAACTTAAATTATATAAGTAAGTCTATATCTTAAGGGCTGATTAGGTCCGTGTGTGTTCAAAATCGTGTGCAGCTAAGAGCGAGATAGGCTCAAGCGCACGTGTGTGTGGGTGTGCCAAACCACGTTATTACAAGCGGGGGGAGACAATGCTCCATTATTACAACCTCGTATCAAATTTAATTAAGCTTAAGCAAGTCTATATAACAAGGACCAAGTTAGGCACTTACGTATAGCTGGTCGGGGGTGACTTGCTTGCGCTTGGGCTTGAGTGTCGCCTTGGGCTGCAAGAGGGAGCTCCTCGGAAGGGCGCGGCAAGGGAGGTGCTGGCCGAACCACAAGGGTGCAGGCGGGTGAGGCTAGCGCTAGTCGAGTGATGGGGGGGTGCTGCCTTGGCGCTAGCTGAGTGGTGGGCTGGCTGGGTTTGGGGGTGCTTAAGGAAGGTAAAGGGGAGCTAGTTAGGGCCGTCACTAAGGGGTAGGGCAGGTCTAAAGGGAAGGTAGGGCTGGTGTGTTAGTTAGGGGCTGTCTAAGGGAGAGATAAGGTGGCAGGTGGTGCAATAGGTTGCGGCTGGCCGAAGGGTGAAGGGTGGCAGGTGGTGGCCGGCTGGATGAAATGAAGGATAAGCTAAGGAAGGGTGGTGGGTGGTGGCTAAGAGTAGAGGGAGAGTGAAGAGAGGGTGGTGTTGTGATGGGGTACTAACCGGAGGATGGCTGGAAGTTGGAGGTGATGCGGGTGGCAAGGGAGCAACCGAAGGGATGGAAGGTGGCAGGTTGGTGCAGTAGGGTGGCGTGGAATGGAGTTGGCCGAGAGGTGATGGTGGCGTGGAGTGGAGCTACTAGAAGTTGATGGTGGTGGGTTCCAAGAGGGTGCAGATGAGAGAAGAAGGAAAGGGATGAGAGAAGAGAGGGGGCTCGGCTGCCCAAGAAGGCATGAAAAACCCGTCCACTAGGGGGGGGGTTATAGCTTTTGATGGGGTCGGTTGGGGCTGGTTTTGGGGGGTTGGTTTAGTGGTTAGGTGGTGGTGGTTTGGGGATAAGGTGGGCTAGATATTTAGGTAGGGCCATATATTTAGTTTAGGTGGTTTTAGGGATATGGTGTGCTAAGGTTTTAGATGGGCTGGTTTAGTGGTTTAGGGCTTAGCTAGGTGGGTTGGGTTTAGGGTGAGGTTTAGTGAGGCAGGTTAGGTGTTTAGGCTAGGATTAGGTCAGGATTAGGGGAATTAGGCTAGGTTTAGGGAAGGATTAGGGAGGTGGGTTAGGTGATTAGGTTGGGATTAGGGAAGGATTAGGGAAGTAGGTTAGGTGATTAGGTTAGGATTAGGTCGGGTTTAGGGCAAATGGCTAGGATTAGGGGGTTTAGCTTAGGATTAGGTTAGGAGCATCCCTTTGCATGGCCCATGGACTTAATTGCATCATGTTGGTGCAGCCCTAGGTTAGGTGTAGGTGCATACAAGCTTAAACCCACACTAATTAGGCTAACCCACATGATTAACCAAAAACTTGATACACAAGTCAAGCTTAACACATTTCCCTCAAATCTTATCCTCCCCATTCTCTCTCATGCCCAAGATTCCACCTGAATTTCAAGTGGGCCCCACCTCCATTTATGAGAAGGTGATGTGGGCCATATATGTGGATATTGGATTGGATCTTTGGATCCAAATCCACATATATGTTTGGATTAGGATCTGGATATATATGGTCCAGATCCAATCTAAAGCTGAATTCTGACTCCTTTAGGGTATGTTCGAAACGAACGGTTTGTGCGGGGCCTGACAGCATCAGTACTCCGTCTTGCATTGGGTCTTCGCCAACATGGTTGTCTGCTTTTGTTTTCACCTTCCGGAGATGATTCCAAATAGTTTTGTTGATAACAGGGGCTTCGATGTTCGAGATTCTGGGGATGAATCCAATACGAGAGTTGATGTGCCGGGTTCGACATGTGCTCCAGTTTTGGGCTCTCTTTTGCTCTTCTGGTCCTGCTTTCATCAGGCCAAGTTGCTTTGTGGGGTTTCAAAACATCTTTTAAAAGGTTTTAAAACAATATTATACATATTTAAAACATATATAGTTTAAAGCATATGTACAGGGTTTGCCTGGAAGGCTCCTGGGTTTCCAGACTCAAAATAGCCCTTTGGGGTTGTTTTTGCAAAACCAGGTTATTTGAGAAATTCGTGGGATTTCGGGGTGTTTACAAAGGTTTAGGATTTGATTTGTATGGAGGCATGCCTATGATGGCTCGATACTTAGGGGGTCGACTCTCATTGCCCCTTTGGTTTCACATAAGCTTGAGTTCTAAGATGATGTCTAGACCCGATGCACATGGATGATTTCAAAGTGTAATGCATCATGCTTATGCACACATTATGGGTTAGACTCACTTCTAAAAATCTCCAAATTTTCTATAAGTCAAGGATTTTACGAATTTCAGGGAGCTCGGAGGTGTTCATTCCTCCTTGCTTTGGTGATTCTCGAGCTTTTCAGTTTTGAAAAAGCTCTAGGCAAAAAGGTGTACAGGACCAGCTTTTGGATATTCTTGGGTTTTTGGGAGTATATACATTTTTTGAAAAAGCTTTTTACAATTTTCGAAAATAGACTTTGTACATGGCCCAAGGCTTTTGAAATAACTTTCTTTTTGGAATTTTCAGTTTTCCAAATGTTTTTGAGATTTTGAGGGTTTTCAATTTTTTTGGTTTCTGGCAATATCTATTTTTTTTGGATTTTTTGAAAGTAGGGATCTTCCATTAAACCTACAAAGAAAACATTCATGAATCAGACTCTAACCAATAGGTCTAAGACATGGGTTTCAGTTTTAGAGGTTCTACAGGGCACCCTTTGACCCAGATGGTCTTAGTTGGCGGCTCTAGGGGTATGGGTGGGCTGTAGCCCAATCCATATCGACTCCTATTGGCTTTAGGTAGGACAGGTTTTAGCCTACCTTGGTTTCGAGTTCCTAGGCCTGCGTAGGGTTTATATCCCATGTTTAGAATCATGTTCCAGGGCTTCTTAGTTTTTGAAAAGATTTTATACATCTCGTGCCCTTGGAACATAGAATCGTCCATGTTATGGGTATATGCCCTTTCTGTTTTGGATAAAGGGAGTTTGGATTCTGGGGTGATGGAAGACTTGGGCTTCCATACAACCTTGTTTTGGGAGATACGTCTCTCAAAGACACCACCTACACCACTACCTTCCAGCCGAACACCACCACCTGCACCACTTCCTTCCAGCCGAGCGCCACCCTCTCTTCACCCGGTAAGTCCCCTACATCCTACCTGTAAACACCCCGAAATCCCATGAATTTCTCAAAATCCATCTGGTTTCATACAAGCAGCCCCAAAGGGCCATTTTGAGTTTGGAAACCCGGGAGCCTTCCAAACAACCCTGTATATATGTTTTAAACTTTATCTTTCAAAAACATATGATATAGCTTTTGAAAACCCTTTTAAAACATGTTTTGAAACCCCAAAGTGGCTTGGCCCGATCAAGACAGGACCAGGAGAGCCAAGAAGAGCTCGGAACCGGAGCACCTGTCAAGCCCGGCGCAACAACTCTTGTATCTGATTCACACCCCAGGATCTCGAACGTCCAAGACCCTGTTCTTACCAAAATATCATTTGAAGTCATCTCCGGAAGGCAGAAACGGAGGCGGACGACCATGTTGGCGAAGACCCAACGCAGACGGAGTACTGATGCTGTCAGGCCCCGCACGAATCGTCCGTTTCGAACCCAGCTCGAAGGAGTCAGAGTTCAGTTTGGATTGGATCTGGACCATATATATCCAGATTCCAATCCAAACCCATATGTGGACTTGGATTTGGATTTGGATCCAGAGATCCAATCGAATATCCATATCCATGGCCCACATCACCTTCTCATAAAGGGAGGTGGGGCCCACTTGAAATTCACGTGGGATATTGGGCATGAGAGAGAGTGGGGGTGAAAAATATCAAGAGTGTTGTATTAAGCTTGACTTGTGTGTCAAGTTTGGGTTAATCATGTGGGTTAGCCTAATTGAGTGGGTTTAAGCTTGTAATTAGCTAAAACCTAACCTAGGGCTGCACCAACATGGGGTGATCAAGGTCTATGGGCCATGCTAAGGGAGCTCCTTTATCTAAACCTAACCCAAAATGCCTAAACCAAGCCTAAACCCCTAATCCACCCCTAATCTGAACCTAATCACCTAACCCACTTCCCTAATCCCGGCCTAATCCCAACCTAATCATCTAACCCACTCCCCTAATCCTTCCCTAAACCTAGATTAGTTTCCCTAATCCTAGCCTAAACCTAGCCTAATCACCTAACCTAGCTCACTAAACCTCACCCTAAAACCCAACCACCTAACCTAGCCCTAAACCCCTAAACCACCCTTAGCCCACGATTTATCCAAACACCTAGTTTTAAAATATCTGGCCCAACCCCATCCAGCCCACCTTATCTACATACTACCCTACCTAAACCACCTAACCACTACCCACAACCCAGCCCTAACCGACCTACCCATCCCCTATTTAAACCCCCCTCATTGTGGGCGGGTTTTCTAAGTGGGAACCACCCCTTCCATCCAGCCGGGCCCTCTCCTTCTCCCATTTCTCATCCAGCCGTGACCACTCCCCAGCAGCTCCATCTCCTCCACCAGCCGCCACCTGCTCCGCCACCTTCCCTCTTCCGTCCACCACCACTGCCCCCCAGCCGGACGCCACCATCTTCCCCCAACTCCACCAGCCGACAACCACCTGCCCGCCACTCTCCCACTCCATCCGCCTCTTCTCCCCATTCGGTAAGTCCCCCTAACTCCCTCAAAGCCACTCTCTACCACCTCTCCACTCTTAGCCACCCATCTTCCCTTCAGCTCAGCCCCTTTGCCGCCACCACCTAAGACTAGCCGAACCTAGGATAACCCAAGTGGCTGGCCACTACTTAGCCACCATCTCCCATTCGGCCAACCCCCCTAGGTGTCCTATTTGGCCTTCCCACTAGCTCACCTTTTAGGTCCAGTTTCCCTAAGTACCTAACTTCCCTAGTGACCCTAAGACCCACTTATTCAGCCACTCTAAACTCCCTACTTGGAGGCGCCGCCTACTTGCCACCGGCCCCCTTCGAGGCGTCTATCCCGCGCCCCACTTGCAGCCGGCCAGCACCCTTGATCACCTACCTTCGCGGAGCTCCCACTTGCAGCCCAAGGCCAAGCCTACGCTCAAGCAAGACCTCTACGGACCAGCTACTCGTAAGTGTCTAAACTCGGTCTTTAGTCATACACTTGCTTGAAATTCAATTTGATACGGGGTTGTAATAACGGAGCATAGTCTCCCCCCGCTTGTAATAACGTGGCTTGGCACAACCACACACGTGCACTCTCTTAGTCGTGCACAATTTTGAACACACACGGGCCTAATCAGCCCCTAATATATAAGTGTACGTATATATTTCATTTCCGAAGGGTTTTGTTTAAGTTGGGTGCGTTGTCTTTCAATTCGAACACTCTCACACACATTGAGCTTTCGCTCTTATTTTGAAAGACCCAAGTAAGGGCCGACCTATACTATTTGGGTTTCATTTCATGTCGTGTGAGTAAGTCTTTCAATTCAAACACTTTCACACACATTGAGCTTTCGCTCTTATTTGAAAGACCCAAGTAAGGGCCGACCTATACTATTTGGGTTTCATTTCTTGTCGTGTGAGTAAGTCTTTCAATTCAAGCACTTTCACACACATTGAGCCTTCGCTCTTACTCCCAAGACCTTAGTAAAGGCCTTATTGCAGTTATATTTGGGTTTCATTTATGTCGTGTGTGTAGTACTTCAATTCAAGCACTCTCACACACATTGAGCGTTCGCTCTTACTCCCAAGACCTTAGTCAAGGCCATACTGCAATTTATATTTGGGTTTTATTTCATGTCGTGTGTGTAAGTCTTTCGATTCAAGCACGCACCCACATTGAGCCTTCGCTCTTATTTGCAAGACCCGAGTAAGGGCTCATATACATAAGATATATACGTATTTCCCTTCGGTTATTTCCCTTCGGTTATTTCCCTTCGGTTATTTCCCTTCGGTTATTTCCCTTCTGTTATTTCCCTTCAGTATTGTCTTTACATTTCGGGTTTTCCCTTTGGAGTAGCGTGAGTTTGCATTGCATCTACGCCATACCACGAGGTAGGACGCATATTGCATCGAAGCAACCCCCGCTCGAATTCGCCCATGTAGTGGAGTGTTCATAACACACAAACTAGGCGACCCAAAAAGGGATAAAAGAAAAGACTTAGGCACGTGCAAATCCACGTGATCTAAAACATGCAATCGCATCTTAAAGACCCGAAATAGACACCTCGAACCGTTTCGTAGACTTTCTCCCCAAAACTCGATTTTTTGCAAAAGCGTACAGACTGACCCTTGCGCATCGGTGCAAGAAGGTCTGCGACGACAAGAGCTCACTTGCTCACAGTCGCCACGTTTAGAAGTCAGTGTTAATATATCTTTGCTAGCTTAAGTAAGCTAGCTGGCACGCCCTATTTGTATACATAGGCCTTAGACGCACGATAAGATCCACTCCAAGCCACGAAAGAGGCGAAGAGGCGGGGATTTTCGCGCGTCTACAGAGATTGGCACGCCCGGTGGGACGTGAGCCTTTTCAAAAAAATCGAGTTTACTTGTAGAAGTCTTGCGAAAATTTTATAAAGGTGTCGTTTTAACTTGTTTTCTTTGCTTTTACTTAGGAAATTTTGAAAAAGCTTGAAAAGAATGTCAAAATCCAATCCAAGTGAAGTGTCGAGCCAAGGCTCATGCGCATCGAGTTCTCACTCTAGGAGGATTTTCAAAAACAAAATAAAACTAGATGAAATCGAGGACTTGAGAAGGGAATTTGAGGCCAAAATCGATGCTCTCAGCCAAGAGGCTGAAGTAGGCGATTCGTGTTCATCAAACGGTGAACAAAGGCCTAAAAAGAAAATTGAAAAACCTCGCAAGCAAAAAGAGGCCTCCGTAATGGAAGGCAACCAATACCACGAGTCCTTCACACAAAAGGACCGTAAAGCCCTACAGCAACTGCATTGCATTCATATCCATGTCATGTTAGGAAGTGTCATCCATGTCAAGTGCATGGGCACGCCATTCATATCCCTTCATCTGCATTGCATTCCGTGGTCAGCCCCTGGCCATTTACCATGTGGGCGTTTGACATTGTAGGCCCCATATTTCCAAAGGCCTCGAATGGGCATCGTTTTATTTTAGCAGCCACGGAGTATTTCTCCAAGTGGGTGGAAGCCATTTCCCTAACGAATGTGATGGGGCAACATGTGGTGGCTTTCATCCGGAGGAATATCTTGGCTCGATTTGGGGTTCCACGAGACCTTGTGTCTGATAATGGTACCCCATTCAAGAACGAGCGGATGGTTAAGTTGTGCAACACGTATGGCATAAACCACCACTTCTCCTCGCCCTACTACCCTCAAGGCAACGGCCAAGCCGAAGCCACAAACAAGACTCTCATTGGTATCATTGAGAAAACCTTAGAGAAGGGTAGGAGGTGGCATGAGAAGCTGGATGAAGCCTTATGGGCTTATAGGACTTCCATCCGGACTCCCACGAATGCCACACCATTCGAATTGATCTATGGCACAAACGCCATTCTTCCCATTCATACCCAACTGCATTCATTCCATACATCCATTGCACTCGACCTCCCCCTAGAGACGCTTCAGCATGCTAGGATGGCCGAACTAGATTTGCTAGATGAGAGGCGACTCCTTGCCATGGATCATGCTCGTGCATACCGGCAAAGGATAGCCCGACATTATAGCAAACACATGAGACCTCGCCACTTTGAAGTGGGAGATCTGGTCTTAAAAACCATCCATCATCGTGGCCCACACCCCCTAGGCAAGTGGCGCCCCAACTGGGATGGACCCTATGTTGTACGAGCAACCACTACGAACAATTCGTATTGGTTGATCGATGTAGAAGGTAGGAATTTAGCAGATCCTATCAATATTCAATACTTAAAGAAGTATCATATGTAGGATCTGGATTAAATTCCAGTTTTCGAAAACTTTATAGGGATAGCTGCCCTGAGACGTGTGAATAAGGTGCAAAAGCAATTCGTGTGACCCTAAGTGAGAGAATTCACACTTGTGAAAGAGTGGAGTTTTCAAAATCGTGGTTACATTTCAAAATCCTTCTTCTTACAAAGAAAGGCCTAGTTCAACATAGCAAGATACTTGCAAGTAGTACGTGCTATTTCTAAATAGGCTGATCTGGAATGGATCGAGTGTAGGCTTGGGATAAGTCCTCCCCCCTTCTCTTCTCCATCCAAAAGGAAAACAAAGGCCCAAATCAAAAGGGAATTTCCCATTTAAAGTCTCTTTCCAAAAGAAAGAAACCAGACTTGAAAAAGAAAAATCGATTCTCTTATAAAAAGAGGGATTAAAGAAAAAATACTCCCAAAGGGAGACCCTCTATAAAAAAGGAAAAAGAGGCCAAAAAGCTCAAAAAGAGCAGTTTTCCGCCTTCTATGCCTTAAACCACGGGACGCTTCAGAAGGGACCGTGGTATCTCTTTCCCATCCCTGGCTTATCCCAAGCTAAAGCATGGTTCATTTCGAGGAATCCTAAAGTAAAAATAGGATTTACTTACTTGAATTTCATCTTGTTTGAGAATTCGACCTTTCGAGTAGGACATAGGGATTTGAAATGAAGCTTGTTTTCTTATAAAACCTCCGCTAGATAAGCGAGTGTTAAGACTCAAACAAGGGCAAGCACTCGAGATCCTTAGGATCGAGACTCAAGACAGTTGTCCCTTTTGTAAATAGCTTTTGTAAATAAGTTTTGAAAACCGAACATCGAACAGCATAGGATTTTGCTCACTTGAAGCAGTAGGCCTTGTAAGTCTCTAGAGTTCGACCACATCTGGTCTCTGGGAGGTCGCTATTCTTGGCACCACACCCATGTCATTTGCATTCCACTTATGGTACTTGCATAAACATGATCCCATTTAGGACCAGATTCCATAGTATAACCCTTTGGCGTGATTTCTCCTCCTACCAGAGTTTGTAAAATTGAGATTTTTTGTTAAAATGGGACGATCCCATATTCTTCGTGGCTAGATCTAGGGAGACATTAAAAGGGGTGTTTGTCATCTTTGCCCTTATCCAAATCTATTTGGACAAGGCCAAAGAGGGGCATCTGTAAACACCCCGAAATCCCACGAATTTCTCAAATTCATCTGGTTTTGTAAAAGCAGCCCCAAAGGGCTATTTTGAGTTTGGAAACCGAGGAGCCTTCCAAACAACCCTGTATATAGGTTTTAAACTTTATCTTTCAAAAACATATGATATAGCTTTTGAAAACCCTTTTAAAACATGTTTTGAAACCCCGAAGTGGCTTGGCTTGATCAAGACAGGACCAGGAGAGCCAAGAAGAGCCCGGAACCGGAGCGCCTGTCGAGCCCGGCACAGCATCTCTTGCATCTAATTCACATCCCAGGATCTCGAACGTCCAAGACCCTGTTCTTACCAAAATATCATTTGAAGTCATCTCCGGAAGGCAGAAACGGAGGCGGGCGACCATGTTGGCGAAGACCCAACGCAGACGGAGCACTGATGCTGTCAGGCCCCGCACGAATCGTCCGTCTCGAACCCGGCCCGAAGGAGTCAGAGTTCAGTTTGGATTGGATCTGGACCATATATATCCAGATTCCAATCCAAACCCATATGTGGATTTGGATTTGGATTTGGATCCAGAAATCCAATCCAATATCCATATCCATGGCCCACATCACCTTCTCATAAATGGAGGTGGGGCCCACTTGAAATTCACGTGGGATATTGGGCATGAGAGAGAGTGGGGGTGATAAATATCAAGAGTGTTGTATTAAGCTTGACTTGTGTGTCAAGTTTGGGTTTAATCTTGTGGTTTAGCCTAATTGAGTGGGTTTAAGCTTGTAATTAGCTAAAACCTAACCTAGGGCTGCACCAACATGGGGTGATCAAGGTCTATGGGCCATGCTAAGGGAGCTCCTTCACCTAAACCTAGCCAAAAATGCCTAAACCTAGCCTAAACCCCTAATCCACCCCTAATCTGAACCTAATCACCTAACCCACTTCCCTAATCCCGGCCTAATCCCAACCTAATCACCTAACCCACTCCCCTAATCCTTCCCTCTAGCCTAAACCTAGCCTAAACCACCTAACCTAGCTCACTAAACCTCACCCTAAAACCCAACCACCTAACCTAGCCCTAAACCCCTAAACCACCCTTAGCCCACGATTTTCCCAAACCCCTAGTTTTAAAATATCTGGCCCAACCCCATCCAGCCCACCTTATCTACATACTACCCTACCTAAACCACCTAACCACTACCCACAACCCAGCCCTAACCGACCTACCCATCCCCTATTTAAACCCCCCCATTGTGGGCGGGTTTTCCAAGTGGGAACCACACTCCACCACCCAGCCGGGCCCTCTCCTTCTCCCATCTCTCACCCATCTTCCCAGCAGCTCCAGCTCCACCAGCCGCCACCTGCTCCGCCACTCTCCCTCTTCCGTCCACCATCACTGCCCCCCAGCCGGACACCACCACCTCACTCAGCCGGGCCCTCTCCTTCTCCCATCTTCCACCAGCCGACAGCCACCTTTGCCGCCACTCCTTCCCATTCGGTAAGTCCCCCTAACTCCCTCAAAACCACTCTCTACCACCTCCCCACTCTTAGCCACCCATCTTCCCCTTAGCTCCACCTCTTTGCCGCCACCACCTAAGCCTAGCCGAACCTAGGATAACCCAAGTGGCTGGCCACTACTTAGCCACCATTTCCCATTCGGCCACCCCCCCCCCTAGGCGTCCTCTTTGGCCTTCCCACTAGCTCACCTTTTAGGTCCAGTTTCCCTAAGTCCCTAACTTCCCTAGTGACCCTAAGACCCACTTAGTAAGCCACTCTAAACTCCCTACTTGGAGGTGCCGCCCACTTGCCACCGGTCCCCTTCGAGGCGTCCATCCCGCGCCCCGTTTGCAGCCGGCCAGCACCCTTGGTCACACACCTTCGCGGAGCTCCCATTTGCAGCCCAAAGCCAAGGCCACGCTCAAGCAAGACCTCTACGGACCAGCTACTTGTGAGTTTCTAAACTCGGTCTTTAATCATACACTTGCTTGAAATTCAATTTGATACGGGGTTGTAATAACGGAGCATAGTCTCCCCCCGCTTGTAATAACGTGGCTTGGCACAACCACACACGTGCACTCTCTTAGTCGTGCACAACTTTGAACACACACGGGCCTAATCAACCCCTAATATATAAGTGTACGTATATATTTCATTTCCGAAGGGTTTTGTTTAAGTTGGGTGCGTTGTCTTTCGATTAAAACATTCTCACACACATTGAGCTTTCGCTCTTATTTGAAAGACCCAAGTAAGGGCCGACCTATACTATTTGGGTTTCATTTCATGTCGTGTGAGTAAGTCTTTCAATTTAAACACTCTCACACACATTGAGCTTTCGCTCTTATTTGAAAGACCCAAGTAAGGGCCGACCTATACTATTTGGGTTTCATTTCATGTCGTGTGAGTAAGTCTTTCAATTTAAACACTCTCACACACATTGAGCTTTCGCTCTTATTTGAAAGACCCAAGTAAGGGCCGACCTATACTATTTGGGTTTCATTTCTTGTCGTGTGAGTAGTCTTTCAATTCAAGCACTTTCACACACATTGAGCCTTCGCTCTTACTCCCAAGACCTTAGTCAAGGCCATATTGCAGTTATATTTGGGTTTCATTTATGTCGTGTGTGTAGTACTTCAATTCAAGCACTCTCACACACATTGAGCCTTCGCTCTTACTCCCAAGACCTTAGTCAAGGCCATACTGCAATTTATATTTGGGTTTAATTTCATGTCGTGTGTGTAAGTCTTTCAATTCAAACACGCACCCACATTGAGCCTTCGCTCTTATTTGCAAGACCCGAGTAAGGGCTCATATACATAAGATATATACATATTTCCCTTCGGTTATTTCCCTTCGGTTATTTCCCTTCCGCTATTTCCCTTCAGTATTGTCTTTACATTTCGGGTTTTCCCTTTGGAGTAGCGTGAGTTTGCATTGCATCTACGCCATACCACGAGGTAGGACGCATATTGCATCGAAGCAACCCCCGCTCGAATTCGCCCATGTAGTGGAGTGTTCATAACACACAAACTAGGCGACCCAAAAAGGGATAAAAGAAAAGACTTAGGCACGTGCAAATCCACGTGATCTAAAACATGCAATCGCATCTTAAAGACCCGAAATAGACACCTCAAATCGTTTCGTAGACTTTCTCCCTAAAACTCGATTTTTGCAAAAGCGTACAGACTGACCCTTGCGCATCGGTGCAAGAAGGTCTGCGACGACAAGAGCTCACTTGCTCACAGTCGCCACGTTTAGAAGTCAGTGTTAAATATATCTTCGCTAGCTTAAGTAAGCTAGCTGGCACGCCCTGTTTGTATATCTAGGCCTTAGACGCACGATAAAGATCCACTCCAAGCCGCGAAAGGGGCAAAGAGGCGGGGATTTTCGCGCGTTTACAGAGATTGGCACGCCCGGTGGGACGTGAGCCTTTTCAAAAATCGAGTTTACTTGTAGGAGTCTTGCGAAAATTTTATAAAGGTGTCATTTTAACTTGTTTTCTTTGCTTTTACTTAGGAAATTTTGAAAAAGCTTGAAAAGCATGTCAAAATCCAATCCAAGTGAAGTGTCGAGCCAAGGCTCATGCGCATCAAGTTCTCACTCTAGGAGGATTTTCAAAAACAAAATAAAACTAGATGAAATCGAGGACTTGAGAAGGGAATTTGAGGCCAAAATCGATGCTCTCAGTCAAGAGGCTGAAGTAGGCGATTCGTGTTCATCAAACGGTGAACAAAGGCCTAAAAAGAAAATTGAAAAACCTCGCAAGCAAAAGAGGCCTCCGTAATGGAAGGCAACCAATACCACGAGTCCTTCACACAAAAGGACCGTAAAGCCCTACAGCAACTGCTGAAAGGGCAAAATAAAGAGAAAAGAAGCTACGCCCTGTCTGATTTCCTTCCTATGGACTACGAAACAGACAGTGACGATGAAATACCGAACTTCCATCGGTATGATGGCATGGGAGACCCTAGGTCTCACTTGCAGCTTTTCTCACGTCGAGCCCATAAGAAGAAAAAGGACTCGATGAAATGGGTGTATTGGTTCCCCCTATCCCTTAAGGGCACAGCTGCCAAATGGCTGGCTTCCTACGACTTAAGCCAGTTCGCTACTTTTGAAGAATTAGCGAACTGCTTCATGCAAAGATTTGCACACAACGTGGAAGTCACGCCAACCCTGAATACCCTAAGGGATACAAAGCAAGGCATGAACGAAGACGTGCATGCCTTCATTATAAGATGGAGGTCTCTTTTAGGCCAAGTGCGAGAGCCTATATCCGAAGGATGCGCAGTAATGCTCATCCTGGATAATTTCAAAAGCGAGTTAAAAACCCTTCTCTCGCTCCATGAGATTTCAACTTTCCATAAGTTGATCAAAAAGGCTTCCCTTTCGAAACCAACTTGCGAAAAGGGACATACGACCACTTATGGAAAGGAAGTGCCGTTCCCAAAACACGTGTGGAAAAGCCCATCGCATATGGGCTGCCCACAACGGACAAAGGGGCAAAGCCCCATAAAATCGCCAATGTCCGGGTGGATCCAGGCATGGCGGGCACTTCTAAAAATTTTGAAAAAATAGAAAATAAGAGAGAACGCAACTTTTCAAAACCAATTGAAAAACGGGAGTACACTCCGCTGGGGCAACCTGTGTCGGAGGTCCTAGACCTCTTACTTGCCCAGGGCATGATCGAACTCCCTGAAATCCCCGAAGGAGTCACGTCCAAAGGGGGGTATTTAAACCGGTTTTGCAAGTATCATCGGCTCAAAGGCCATGATACCAAACGGTGCTTCTCTCTTCTAAATAAAATTGAGAACTTGATAGCGGAGGGCCGGCTCCAGGTCACTGCGGAATCTGAGCCACCTCAAGCTATCTTCAAAGAACCCTTTCCCAAACACGCCAGTGGCAGTGGGAAAGGAAAGGAGGTATGTACCCTCACCATCTCCAAGGAACTAGCACGAAAGCCCGAACCTGGTCGACCTGCTTGTGCGCCCATCCTTGTATTATACAAGAGGCCCGCCCAAGTCGTCATTCGGGGACCATCAAAAGTGGAAACCCCGGCAAAACCAGTTTTGAAAATCCAAGGTTCTCCTCAGCTCATCCTTAGAGCCAAGATTAGCGCGAACCCTAGGCTGGTTGTGGGGGAAGTCACTAGATCCGGGAGGATCTACCAACCCCCGCACCTTCAAGGTGCTCAAAAGGTGGTCAGTGTGCCTGGCCCCTCAAAAGCATGTATCCCTAGTGGTCTGCCAAAAGCAGATAAGGACAAAATCATCCTAAATCCTTATGATTTCGAAAACCACCTTTCAAAGATTCCTATTCACATGTCTATCCTAGAGCTTATCAAAACCTCGCCTAGGCATAGACTTGTCTTAGAGAAAATTCTAGAAAGGGCCAAGGTTGATTCGAACATAAGTCCGGAATCCTTGTCTGCCCAAGTGGCTTTATTAGGAGCAAAATCGCCCATCACCTTTTCGGAAGATGATGTAGATAGACCCTACGAAACCCATAACCAGGCCCTGCATATCGAGGTGGTTCTAAACAACCACTCTCTGGACAGGTGCCTAGTCGATGGTGGAGGAGGGCTCAACATCCTTCCACTTCACGTGGCGTACAAAATCGGAGTCACCTTAACTTCAGTAAACCCAAGCCCCATCGTTATCACTGGATACGATGGGAATGCGTCTAGGCCTTTAGGATCCATCGAACTCCCAATGGAAACGGGAGGGATCGAACACACGGGGGTGTTCCATGTCTTAGACATCCACCCCCATTATAACCTGTTGCTGGGAAGACCCTAGATACACAGTTTGTGCGCTGTGCCATCCACCTTCCACAAATGTGTCAAGATCCCTTTTAGGGACCAAGTCGTAGTGATCCTAGGTGAGAGTCACCCACAGCTTCAGGGGATCATAAATTCCCCTTGTTTATCAAGCTCCCAGGCCCATGAGGCTAACCTGGGGCAAATTATGGTTGAGCCACCTCGGCTCGTGTTGAACAACCCTAGGAAGGTTGTATGTGTGAAGGGGCCGCCTAAAGCAGGCCCCCTCCCGACTCTAATCCTCTTAGGAAAACCCAAGCGTTCCCTATTTCCAAAACCCCTGGACAAAAGGCCATACGAGCCTAATATGGACGATAGCATGTTCCAGGACCACGACTTATATCCCATCTTTTCAAAAAACAAAAGGTCGTGGAACATGTTATTGAACATGGGCTACACGCCCTACAAAAGTCTAGGTGCACAAAACCAGGGTCTCCTAGAGCCCATCCTTCCTAGGGCCAATCCAAGCCGATATGGGATCGGCTATACTCCCCGAATACCGCCGGAGCCACCCCCTGTGACCACCTGGGTCAAGGGTGCCCCGGAGCCTGTCTTAGAAGAGACCTATGGTTTAGACCTCCTATTCCGAGTCTAACCCATAGTGTTTTCCCTTTGTAGGTATGACGGAAGATCCCTTTTTCTAAAAATACCAAAAACATTTGAAAACTTAAAATCCAAAAAATCGAAAAACAAGAAAAACCAAAAACAATGGAAAAGCAAAAACTCGAAAAAAGTGTGCTTTGTATAGTTCCCAAAGTTCTTGTTTTACAAAAACCCAAAAAAATCGAAAATTTGGAAAATACCAAAAAGATTTTGTACATAGCTGCTCCTGGTTTAACTTTGGCGAAAGAAAAGAATTTCGAAAGAAACGTCGTCTGCATAGCCAGACCAAAAATTTCGAAATCACTTGAAAATCCAAGTACAAAACCAGGTTATTTTGAAAACCACGCATCAAGTTCCCTCGGGTCTAAAGTCCACGAGAATGATCGAAGCCCAGAAGTGGATCCCCCTGAGGAAGATCCCACTTCTGAGCTCCCAGAATTTCATAGAATTCTCGATTTTGAAAGACCTTCCCAATCAGTAGGAGGAGATTTCGTAGAGGTGAACCTAGGGGATGATTCCAATCCCAAAACCATTAAAATAGGCGCATGCTTGCATGAAACTGAAAAGTTAGCATTCATTGCATTTCTACAAACCTATTTAGATGTATTTGCATGGACGTATGAAGACATGCCGGGCATAGATCCCAGCATAGTCGAGCATCGTCTTCCCTTAGATGTAGGTGTAAAACCAATAAAGCAGAAGCTTAGGAAAATACACCCGAATGCACACACGCAAGTCAAAGAGGGTTTAGAAGATCTGCTAAAAGCCGGATTTATAAAACCCATTGCGTATTCTGACTGGTTGTCGAATATCGTTGTAGTTCGAAAAACCAATGGGAAAATTCGAATATGCATCGATTTCAGAAACCTGAATAAAGCCACTCCAAAGGATAATTATCCTTTACCAAACATAGATTTGATAGTCGATAGTACTGCAAATCATGAAATGTTTTCATTTATGGATGGCTATTCAGGCTATAATCAAATCAAACTAAGTCCACGAGATCAGGGTAAGACCGCCTTCACAACCCCATGGGGCACGTACTGCTATACAGTCATGCCCTTTGGTTTGAAAAATGCCGGCGCAACATACCAACGAGCCATGAACACGATCTTCCATGATCAAATTCACGAGCTTGTAGAAGTGTATGTAGATGATCTCTTGGCGAAATCCAAAACCCGATGCACCCATATCGAATGTTTACAAAAGATTTTCGAAAGGCTTAGGCTTTACAAAGTAAAGCTAAACCCTCAAAAATGTGTGTTCGGGGTAGAATCAGGAAAGCTTCTAGGCTTTATGGTAAGCCAAAGGGGAATAGAAGTCGACCCCTCTAAGTGTCGAGCCATCATAGACATGGCTCCACCCTCCAATCTCACCCAAGTCCGTAGCCTTCAAGGTCGATTACAATCTGTGCGCCGATTCATATCAAATCTGGCAACTAGATGCGAACCCTTCAACAAACTGTTGAGGAAGGGTATGAAATTCTTATGGGATGACGAATGCCAAAAGTCCTTCGAGAGACTAAAGGCATACTTGGTTAATCCCCCCGTTTTGAAACCTCCAAAGCAAGGAAAACCGCTTTTGTTATACATCTCCGTGCATGTAAACGCTTTAGGAGCCCTGTTGGCTCAATACGAGGATGACACCCATAAGGAGTATGCCATCTACTATATTTCGAAAACTCTCTTGGCTTATGAGCGAAATTATCAAGCCATGGAGAAGACGTGCTTGGCCCTAGTCTGGGCCTGCCAGAAATTCAGACACTACTTCCTAGATCATGAGATCTGGATAGTGTCCAAGCTTGATCCAATCAAGCACTTGTTCGAAAAACCCATTCTCACAGGTAGATTGGGCAAATGGCAACTCCTTCTAATGGAGTATGATCTAAAATACCATCACCAGATCTCCGTTAAGGGGCAAGCCCTAGCAGATTACGAGGCTGACTTCCCCTTGGAGGACGCATATCCCACTCTTGTCGAAATGCCTGATGAAGGCATATTGCAAAACCATTTTCAAAACCACATTTTGGCAAATTCTTTTGAAAACCAAGTGTGGAAGATGCACTTCGACGGGGCACGAAACCAACGAGGGGCTGGTGCCGGGATCATCCTAATCTCCCCTGAAAAGGGCGAGATTCCCATAGCAGTCCGCTTAGATTTCGAATGTTCCAACAACGTAGCTGAGTATGAAGCACTCATACAAGGCTTAAGGATTTCGAAAACTCTAGGGGCATCATGCATCGAGGTCTTTGGAGAATTCACTCCTTGTCATAAACCAGGTTTTAAAAATTTGGCAAGTACGTAATGAGAAACTACTTCCATATCACGAGTTGGCCACTCGATTGGTCCAATCCTTCCAGTCGTGTAAGCTCACACACGTGGGAAGAGAGGACAATGGCATCGCCGATGCCCTCTCTTCCTTGGGTTCAGCCCTGAAGGTCGATCCCATTTCAGGGACCAGATCTTTGGAAATATGGCATGCACCCCATCCATCCACACACGACTTGGATATTTGCCAAAACAACCCAGAGTCTATTGAAAAACCCTGGTTCTATGACATAAAACAATTTTTAGAAAATGGGGGATTCACTGAGGATGCCACATCCAAAGATAGGGCATTCATTCGTAAGATTTCGACCCGATACACCATTCTGGGTGGGGTCTTATACAAAAAGAGTTTTACCGGCATTCTGCTTAGATGTATCGACCTAGAGGAGGCTAGGATAGTGATGCACGAGTTCCACGATGGAGAATGTGGAGGTCATGTTAATGCTAACATGATGGCGATGAAAATACTTAGAGGGGGTTATTTTTGGTCCACCCTGAAAAAGGATTGTCACGATCATGTTAGGAAGCCCTACAGCAACTGCATTGCATTCATATCCATGTCATGTTAGGAAGAGTCATCCATGTCAAGTGCATGGGCACGCCATTCATATCCCTTCATCTGCATTGCATTCCGTGGTCAGCCCCTGGCCATTTACCATGTGGGCGTTTGACATTGTAGGCCCCATATTTCCAAAGGCCTCGAATGGGCATCGTTTTATTTTAGCAGCCACGGAGTATTTCTCCAAGTGGGTGGAAGCCATTTCCCTAACGAATGTGATGGGGCAACATGTGGTGGCTTTCATCCGGAGGAATATCTTGGCTCGATTTGGGGTTCCACGAGACCTTGTGTCTGATAATGGTACCCCATTCAAGAACGAGCGGATGGTTAAGTTGTGCAACACGTATGGCATAAACCACCACTTCTCCTCGCCCTACTACCCTCAAGGCAACGGCCAAGCCGAAGCCACAAACAAGACTCTCATTGGTATCATTGAGAAAACCTTAGAGAAGGGTAGGAGGTGGCATGAGAAGCTGGATGAAGCCTTATGGGCTTATAGGACTTCCATCCGGACTCCCACGAATGCCACACCATTCGAATTGATCTATGGCACAAACGCCATTCTTCCCATTCATACCCAACTGCATTCATTCCATACATCCATTGCACTCGACCTCCCCCTAGAGACGCTTCAGCATGCTAGGATGGCCGAACTAGATTTGCTAGATGAGAGGCGACTCCTTGCCATGGATCATGCTCGTGCATACCGGCAAAGGATAGCCCGACATTATAGCAAACACATGAGACCTCGCCACTTTGAAGTGGGAGATCTGGTCTTAAAAACCATCCATCATCGTGGCCCACACCCCCTAGGCAAGTGGCGCCCCAACTGGGATGGACCCTATGTTGTACGAGCAACCACTACGAACAATTCGTATTGGTTGATCGATGTAGAAGGTAGGAATTTAGCAGATCCTATCAATATTCAATACTTAAAGAAGTATCATATGTAGGATCTGGATTAAATTCCAGTTTTCGAAAACTTTATAGGGATAGCTGCCCTGAGACGTGTGAATAAGGTGCAAAAGCAATTCGTGTGACCCTAAGTGAGAGAATTCACACTTGTGAAAGAGTGGAGTTTTCAAAATCGTGGTTACATTTCAAAATCCTTCTTCTTACAAAGAAAGGCCTAGTTCAACATAGCAAGATACTTGCAAGTAGTACGTGCTATTTCTAAATAGGCTGATCTGGAATGGATCGAGTGTAGGCTTGGGATAAGTCCTCCCCTCTTCTCTTCTCCTTCCAAAAGGAAAACAAAGGCCCAAATCAAAAGGGAATTTCCCATTTAAAGTCTCTTTCCAAAAGAAAGAAACCAGACTTGAAAAAGAAAAATCGATTCTCTTATAAAAAGAGGGATTAAAGAAAAAATACTCCCAAAGGGAGACCCTCTATAAAAAAGGAAAAAGAGGCCAAAAAGCTCAAAAAGAGCAGTTTTCCGCCTTCTATGCCTTAAACCACGGGACGCTTCAGAAGGGACCGTGGTATCTCTTTCCCATCCCTGGCTTATCCCAAGCTAAAGCATGGTTCATTTCGAGGAATCCTAAAGTAAAAATAGGATTTACTTACTTGAATTTCATCTTGTTTGAGAATTCGACCTTTCGAGTAGGACATAGGGATTTGAAATGAAGCTTGTTTTCTTATAAAACCTCCGCTAGATAAGCGAGTGTTAAGACTCAAACAAGGGCAAGCACGAAGAGCTCGAGATCCTTAGGATCGAGACTCAAGACAGTTGTCCCTTTTGTAAATAGCTTTTGTAAATAAGTTTTGAAAACCGAACATCGAACAGCATAGGATTTTGCTCACTTGAAGCAGTAGGCCTTGTAAGTCTCTAGAGTTCGACCACATCTGGTCTCTGGGAGGTCGCTATTCTTGGCACCACACCCATGTCATTTGCATTCCACGCATGGTACTTGCATAAACATGATCCCATTTAGGACCAGATTCCATAGTATAACCCTTTGGCGTGATTTCTCCTCCTACCAGAGTTTGTAAAATTGAGATTTTTTGTTAAAATGGGATGATCCCATATTCTTCGTGGCTAGATCTAGGGAGACATTAAAAGGGGTGTTTGTCATCTTTGCCCTTATCCAAATCTATTTGGACAAGGCCAAAGAGGGGCATCTGTAAACACCCCGAAATCCCACGAATTTCTCAAATTCATCTGGTTTTGTAAAAGCAGCCCCAAAGGGCTATTTTGAGTTTGGAAACCCAGGAGCCTTCCAAACAACCCTGTATATAGGTTTTAAACTTTATCTTTCAAAAACATATGATATAGCTTTTGAAAACCCTTTTAAAACATGTTTTGAAACCCCGAAGTGGC
Source organism: Brasenia schreberi (assembly GCA_036023115.1). Classification (NCBI taxonomy): domain Eukaryota; kingdom Viridiplantae; phylum Streptophyta; class Magnoliopsida; order Nymphaeales; family Cabombaceae; genus Brasenia; species Brasenia schreberi. Next base: position 7,024,709 of record JAYKKT010000045.1, on the reverse strand, counting down.
TTGGCTTGATCAAGACAGGACCAGGAGAGCCAAGAAGAGCCCGGAACCGGAGCACCTGTCGAGCCCGGCACAGCATCTCTTGCATCTAATTCACATCCCAGGATCTCGAACGTCCAAGACCCTGTTCTTACCAAAATATCATTTGAAGTCATCTCCGGAAGGCAGAAACGGAGGCGGGCGACCATGTTGGCGAAGACCCAACGCAGACGGAGCACTGATGCTGTCAGGCCCCGCACGAATCGTCCGTCTCGAACCCGGCCCGAAGGAGTCAGAGTTCAGTTTGGATTGGATCTGGACCATATATATCCAGATTCCAATCCAAACCCATATGTGGATTTGGATTTGGATTTGGATCCAGAAATCCAATCCAATATCCATATCCATGGCCCACATCACCTTCTCATAAATGGAGGTGGGGCCCACTTGAAATTCACGTGGGATATTGGGCATGAGAGAGAGTGGGGGTGATAAATATCAAGAGTGTTGTATTAAGCTTGACTTGTGTGTCAAGTTTGGGTTTAATCTTGTGGTTTAGCCTAATTGAGTGGGTTTAAGCTTGTAATTAGCTAAAACCTAACCTAGGGCTGCACCAACATGGGGTGATCAAGGTCTATGGGCCATGCTAAGGGAGCTCCTTCACCTAAACCTAGCCAAAAATGCCTAAACCTAGCCTAAACCCCTAATCCACCCCTAATCTGAACCTAATCACCTAACCCACTTCCCTAATCCCGGCCTAATCCCAACCTAATCACCTAACCCACTCCCCTAATCCTTCCCTCTAGCCTAAACCTAGCCTAAACCACCTAACCTAGCTCACTAAACCTCACCCTAAAACCCAACCACCTAACCTAGCCCTAAACCCCTAAACCACCCTTAGCCCACGATTTTCCCAAAACCCTAGTTTTAAAATATCTGGCCCAACCCCATCCAGCCCACCTTATCTACATACTACCCTACCTAAACCACCTAACCACTACCCACAACCCAGCCCTAACCGACCTACCCATCCCCTATTTAAACCCCCCCATTGTGGGTGGGTTTTCCAAGTGGGAACCACACTCCACCACCCAGCCGGGCCCTCTCCTTCTCCCATCTCTCACCCGTCTTCCCAGCAGCTCCAGCTCCACCAGCCGCCACCTGCTCCGCCACTCTCCCTCTTCCGTCCACCATCACTGCCCCCCAGCCGGACACCACCACCTCACTCAGCCGGGCCCTCTCCTTCTCCCATCTTCCACCAGCCGACAGCCACCTTTGCCGCCACTCCTTCCCATTCGGTAAGTCCCCCTAACTCCCTCAAAACCACTCTCTACCACCTCCCCACTCTTAGCCACCCATCTTCCCCTTAGCTCCACCTCTTTGCCGCCACCACCTAAGCCTAGCCGAACCTAGGATAACCCAAGTGGCTGGCCACTACTTAGCCACCATTTCCCATTCGGCCACCCCCCCCCCCTAGGCGTCCTCTTTGGCCTTCCCACTAGCTCACCTTTTAGGTCCAGTTTCCCTAAGTCCCTAACTTCCCTAGTGACCCTAAGACCCACTTAGTAAGCCACTCTAAACTCCCTACTTGGAGGTGCCGCCCACTTGCCACCGGTCCCCTTCGAGGCGTCCATCCCGCGCCCCGTTTGCAGCCGGCCAGCACCCTTGGTCACACACCTTCGCGGAGCTCCCATTTGCAGCCCAAAGCCAAGGCCACGCTCAAGCAAGACCTCTACGGACCAGCTACTTGTGAGTTTCTAAACTCGGTCTTTAATCATACACTTGCTTGAAATTCAATTTGATACGGGGTTGTAATAACGGAGCATAGTCTCCCCCCGCTTGTAATAACGTGGCTTGGCACAACCACACACGTGCACTCTCTTAGTCGTGCACAACTTTGAACACACACGGGCCTAATCAGCCCCTAATATATAAGTGTACGTATATATTTCATTTCCGAAGGGTTTTGTTTAAGTTGGGTGCGTTGTCTTTCGATTAAAACATTCTCACACACATTGAGCTTTCGCTCTTATTTGAAAGACCCAAGTAAGGGCCGACCTATACTATTTGGGTTTCATTTCATGTCGTGTGAGTAAGTCTTTCAATTTAAACACTCTCACACACATTGAGCTTTCGCTCTTATTTGAAAGACCCAAGTAAGGGCCGACCTATACTATTTGGGTTTCATTTCATGTCGTGTGAGTAAGTCTTTCAATTTAAACACTCTCACACACATTGAGCTTTCGCTCTTATTTGAAAGACCCAAGTAAGGGCCGACCTATACTATTTGGGTTTCATTTCTTGTCGTGTGAGTAGTCTTTCAATTCAAGCACTTTCACACACATTGAGCCTTCGCTCTTACTCCCAAGACCTTAGTCAAGACCATATTGCAGTTATATTTGGGTTTCATTTATGTCGTGTGTGTAGTACTTCAATTCAAGCACTCTCACACACATTGAGCCTTCGCTCTTACTCCCAAGGCCTTAGTCAAGGCCATACTGCAATTTATATTTGGGTTTAATTTCATGTCGTGTGTGTAAGTCTTTCAATTCAAACACGCACCCACATTGAGCCTTCGCTCTTATTTGCAAGACCCGAGTAAGGGCTCATATACATAAGATATATACATATTTCCCTTCGGTTATTTCCCTTCGGTTATTTCCCTTCGCCCATGTAGTGGAGTGTTCATAACACACAAACTAGGCGACCCAAAAAGGGATAAAAGAAAAGACTTAGGCACGTGCAAATCCACGTGATCTAAAACATGCAATCGCATCTTAAAGACCCGAAATAGACACCTCAAATCGTTTCGTAGACTTTCTCCCTAAAACTCGATTTTTGCAAAAGCGTACAGACTGACCCTTGCGCATCGGTGCAAGAAGGTCTGCGACGACAAGAGCTCACTTGCTCACAGTCGCCACGTTTAGAAGTCAGTGTTAAATATATCTTCGCTAGCTTAAGTAAGCTAGCTGGCACGCCCTGTTTGTATATCTAGGCCTTAGACGCACGATAAAGATCCACTCCAAGCCGCGAAAGGGGCAAAGAGGCGGGGATTTTCGCGCGTCTACAGGCCTCCCTTTTCGAAACCAACTTGCGAAAAGGGACATACGACCACTTATGGAAAGGAAGTGCCGTTCCCAAAACACGTGTGGAAAAACCCATCGCATATGGGCTGCCCACAACGGACAAAGGGGCAAAGCCCCATAAAATCGCCAATGTCCGGGTGGATCCAGGCATGGCGGGCACTTCTAAAAATTTTGAAAAAATAGAAAATAAGAAAGAACGCAATTTTTCAAAACCAATTGAAAAACGGGAGTACACTCCGCTGGGGCAACCTGTGTCGGAGGTCCTAGACCTCTTACTTGCCCAGGGCATGATCGAACTCCCTGAAATCCCCGAAGGAGTCACGTCCAAAGGGGGGTATTTAAACCGATTTTGCAAGTATCATCGGCTCAAAGGCCATGATACCAAACGGTGCTTCTCTCTTCTAAATAAAATTGAGAACTTGATAGCGGAGGGCCGGCTCCAGGTCACTGCGGAATCTGAGCCACCTCAAGCTATCTTCAAGGAACCCTTTCCCAAACACGCCAGTGGCAGTGGGAAAGGAAAGGAGGTATGTACCCTCATCATTTCCAAGGAACTAGCGCAAAAGCCAGAACATGGTCGACCTGCTTGTGCGCCCATCCTTGTATTATGCAAGAGGCCCGCCCAAGTCGTCATTCGGGGACCATCAAAAGTGGAAACCCCGGCAAAACCAGTTTTGAAAATCCAAGGTTCTCCTCAGCTCATCCTTAGAGCCAAGTTTAGCGCAAACCCTAGGCTGGTCGTGGGGGAAGTCACTAGATCCGGGAGGATCTACCAACCCCCGCACCTTCAAGGTGCTCAAAAGGTGGTCAGTGTGCCTGGCCCCTCAAAAGCATGTATCCCTAGTGGTCTGCCGAAAGCAGATAAGGACAAAATCATCCTAAATCCTTATGATTTCGAAAACCACCTTTCAAAGATTCCTATTCACATGTCTATCCTAGAGCTTATCAAAACCTCGCCTAGGCATAGACTTGTCTTAGAGAAAATTCTAGAAAGGGCCAAGGTTGATTCGAACATAAGTCCGGAATCCTTGTCTGCCCAAGTGGCTTTGTTAGGAGCAAAATCGCCCATCACCTTTTCGGAAGATGATGTAGATAGACCCTACGAAACCCATAACCAGGCCCTGCATATCGAGGTGGTTCTAAACAACCACTCTCTGGACAGGTGCCTAGTCGATGGTGGAGGAGGGCTCAACATCCTTCCACTTCACGTGGCGTACAAAATCGGAGTCACCTTGACTTCAGTGAACCCTGTAGACGCGCGAAAAATCCCCGCCTCTTCGCCCCTTTCGTGGCTTGGAGTGGATCTTATCGTGCGTCTAAGGCCTATGTAAAAAAAAACAGGGCGTGCCAGCTAGCTTACTTAAGCTAGCGAAGATATATCAATACTGACTTCTAAACGTGGCGACTGTGAGCAAGTGAGCTCTTGTCATCGCAGACCTTCTTGCACCGATGCGCAAGGGTCAGTCTGTACGCTTTTGCAAAAATCGAGTTTTTGGGAGAAAGTCTACGAAACGGTTCGAGGTGTCTAGTTCGGGTCTTTAAGATGTGATTGCATGTTTTAGATCACGTGGATTTGCACGTGCCTAAGTCTTTTCTTTTATCCCTTTTTGGGTCGCCTAGTTTGTGTGTTATGAACACTCCACTACATGGGCGAATTCGAGCGGGGGTTGCTTTGATGCAATATGCGTCCTACCTCGTGGTATGGCGTAGATGCAATGCAAACTCACGCTACTCCAAAGGGAAAACCCGAAATGTAAAGACAATACGGAAGGGAAATAACAGAAGGGAAATAACCGAAGGGAAATAACCGAAGGGAAATTGCCGAAGGGAAATAACCGAAGGGAGATACGTATATATCTTATGTATATGAGCCCTTACTCGGGTCTTGCAAATAAGAGCGAAGGCTCAATGTGGGTGCGTGCTTGAATTGAAAGACTTACACACACGACATGAAATTAAACCCAAATATAAATTGCAGTATGGCCTTGACTAAGGTCTTGGGAGTAAGAGCGAAGGCTCAATGTGTGTGAGAGTGCTTGAATTGAAGTACTACACACACGACATAAATGAAACCCAAATATAACTGCAATAAGGCCTTTACTAAGGTCTTGGGAGTAAGAGCGAAGGCTCAATGTGTGTGAAAGTGCTTGAATTGAAAGACTACTCACACGACAATAAATGAAACCCAAATAGTATAGGTCGGCCCTTACTTGGGTCTTTCAAATAAGAGCGAAAGCTCAATGTGTGTGAGAGTGTTTAAATTGAAAGACTTACTCACACGACATGAAATGAAACCCAAATAGTATAGGTCGGCCCTTACTTGGGTCTTTCAAATAAGAGCGAAAGCTCAATGTGTGTGAGAGTGTTTAAATTGAAAGACAACACACCCAACTTAAACAAAACCCTTCGGAAATGAAATATATACGTATACTTATATATTAGGGGCTGATTAGGCCCGTGTGTGTTCAAAGTTGTGCACGACTAAGAGAGTGCACGTGTGTGGTTGTGCCAAGCCACGTTATTACAAGCGGGGGGAGACTAGGCTCCGTTATTACAACCCCGTATCAAATTGAATTTCAAGCAAGCGTATGACTAAAGACCGAGTTTAGAAACTTACAAGTAGCTGGTCCGTAGAGGTCTTGCTTGAGCGTGGCCTTGGCTTTGGGCTGCAAACGGGAGCTCCGCTAAGGTATGTGACCAAAAGTGCTGGCCGGCTGCAAATGGGCGTGGGATGGACGCCTCGAAGGGGACCGGTGGGAAGTGGGCGGCGCCTCCAAGTAGGGAGTTTAGAGTGGCTGACTAAGTGGGTCTTAGGGTCACTAGTGAAGTTAGGGACTTAGGGAAACTGGACCTAGAAGGTGAGCTAGTGGGAAGGCCAAATAGGACACCTAGGAGGGTTCGGCCGAATGGGAGATGGTGGCTGAGCAGTGGCCAGCCACTTGGGTTATCCTAGGTTCGGCTAGGCTTAGATGGTGGCGGCAAAGAGGCTGAGCTAAGGGGAAGATAGGTGGCTAAGAGTGGAGAGGTGGTAGAGAGTGGTTTTGAGGGAGTTAGGGGGACTTACCGAATGGGAAGGAGTGGCGGCAAAGGTGGCTGTCGGCTGGTGGAAGATGGGAAAAAGAGAGGGCCCGGCTGAGTGAGGTGGCGGTGTCCGGCTGGTGGGGCAGTGATGGTGGAAGGAAGAGGGAGAGTGGCGGAGCAGGTGGCGGCTGGTGGAGCTGGAGCTGCTGGGAAGACGGGTGAGAGATGGGAGGAGGAGAGGGCCCGGCTGGGTGGTGGAGTGGTTCCCCCTTGGAAAACCCGCCCACAATGGGGGGGGTTTAAATAGGGGATGGGTAGGTCGGTTAGGGCTGGGTTGTGGGTAGTGGTTAGGTGGTTTAGGTAGGGTAGTATGTAGATAAGGTGGGCTGGATGGGATTGGGCCAGATATTTTAAAACTAGGTGTTTGGGAAAATCGTGGGCTAAGGGTGGTTTAGGGGTAGGTTAGGTGGTTGGGTTTTAGGGTGAGGTTTAGTGAGCTAGGTTAGGTGGTTTAGGCTAGGTTTAGGCTAGGTTTAGGGAAATTAATCTAGGTTTAGGGAAGGATTAGGGGAGTGGGTTAGGTGATTAGGTTGGGATTAGGCCAGGATTAGGGAAGTGGGTTAGGTGATTAGGTTCAGATTAGGAGTGGATTAGGGGTTTAGGCTAGGTTTAGGCATTTTTGGCTAGGTTTAGGTGATGGAGCTCCCTTAGCATGGCCCATAGACCTTGATCACCCCATGTTGGTGCAGCCCTAGGTTAGGTTTTAGCTAATTACAAGCTTAAACCCACTCAATTAGGCTAAACCACAAGATTAAACCCAAACTTGACACACAAGTCAAGCTTAATACAACACTCTTGATATTTATCACCCCCACTCTCTCTCATGCCCAATATCCCACGTGAATTTCAAGTGGGCCCCACCTCCATTTATGAGAAGGTGATGTGGGCCATGGATATGGATATTGGATTGGATTTCTGGATCCAAATCCAAATCCAAATCCACATATGGGTTTGGATTGGAATCTGGATATATATGGTCCAGATCCAATCCAAACTGAACTCTGACTCCTTCGAGCTGGGTTCGAAACGGACGATTCGTGCGGGGCCTGACAGCATCAGTACTCCGTCTGCGTTGGGTCTTCGCCAACATAGTCGTCCGCCTCCGTTTCTGCCTTCTGGAGATGACTTCAAATGCTTTTTTGATAAGAACAGGGTCTTGGACGTTCGAGATCCTGGGGTGTGAATCAGATACAAGAGATGCTGTGCCGGGCTCGACAGGTGCTCCGGTTCCGGGCTCTTCTTGGCTCTCCTGGTCCTGTCTTGATCAGGCCAAGCCACTTCGGGGTTTCAAAACATGTTTTAAAAGGGTTTTCAAAAGCTATATCATATGTTTTTGAAAGATAAAGTTTAAAACATATATACAGGGTTGTTTGGAAGGCTCCTGGGTTTCCAAACTCAAAATGGCCCTTTGGGGCTGCTTGTATAAAACCAGATTTGTTTAAGAAATTCGTGGGATTTTGGGGTGTTTACAGATGCCCCTCTTTGGCCTTGTCCAAATAGATTTGGATAAGGGCAAAGATGACAAACACCCCTTTTAATGTCTCCCTAGATCTAGCCACGAAGAATATGGGATCGTCCCATTTTAGCAAAAAATCTCAATTTTACAAATTCTGGTAGGAGGAGATATCACGCCAAAGGGTTCACTTATGGAATCTGGTCCTAAATGGGATCATGTTCATGCAAGTACCATGCGTGGAATGCAGATGACATGGGTGTGGTGCCAAGAGTGGTGACCTCCCAGAGACCAGATGTAGTCGAACTCTAGAGATTTCCAAGGTCTCTTGCTCCAAGTGAGCAAATCCTATGTTGTTCGATGTTCGGTTTTCAAAACTTATTTACAAAAGCTATTTACAAAAAGGGACAACTATCTTGAGCCTCGATCCTAAGGATCTCGAGCTCTTCGCGCTTGCCCTTGTTTGAGTCTTAACACTCGCTTATCTAGCGGAGGTTTTATAAGAAAACAAGCCTCATTTCAAATTCCTACGCCTTACTCGAAAGGTCGAATTCTCAAACAAGATGAAATTCAAGCAAGTAAATCCTATTTTTACTTTAGGATTCCTCGAAATGAACCATGTTTAGCTTGGGATAAGCCAGGGATGGGAAAGAGATACCACGGTCCCTTCTGAAGCGTCCCGTGGTTTAAGGCATAGAAGGCGGAAAACTGCTCTTTTTGAGCTTTTTGGCCTCTTTTTCCTTTTTTTCATAGAGGGTCTCCCTTTGGGAGTATTTTTTCTTTAATCCCTCTTTTTATAAGAGAATCGATTTTTCTTTTTCAAGTCTGGTTTCTTTCTTTTGGAAAGAGACTTTAAATGGGAAATTCCCTTTTGATTTGGGCCTTTGTTTTCCTTTTGTTTTCCTTTTGGAAGGAGAAAAGAAGAGGGGAGGACTTATCCCAAGCCTACACTCGATCTATTCCAGATCAGCCTATTTAGAAATAGCACGTACTACTTGCAAGTATCTTGCTATGTTGAACTAGGCCTTTCTTTGTAAAACGAAGGATTTTGAAATGCAACCACGATTTTGAAAACTCCACTCTTTCACAAGTGCGAATTCTCTTACTTAGGGTCACACGAGTTCGCCTTTGCACCTTATTCACATGTCTCAGGGCAGCTATCCCTATAAAATTTTCGAAAACTGGAATTTAATCCAGATCCTACACATGATACTTCTTTAAGTATTGAATATTGATAGGATCTGCTAAATTCCTACCTTCTACATCGATCAACCAATACGAATTGTTCGTAGTGGTTGCTCGCACAACATAGGGTCCATCCCAGTTGGGGCGCCACTTGCCTAGGGGGTGTGGGCCACGATGATGGATGGTTTTCAAGACCAGATCCCCCACTTCAAAGTGGCGAGGTCTCATGTGTTTGCTATAATGTCGGGCTATCCTTTGCCGGTATGCACGAGCATGATCCATGGCAAGGAGTCGCCTCTCATCTAGCAAATCTAGTTCGGCCATCCTAGCATGCTGGAGCGTCTCTAGGGGGAGGTCGAGTGCAATGGATGTATGGAATGAATGCAGTTGGGTATGAATGGGAAGAATGGCGTTTGTGCCATAGACCAATTCGAATGGTGTGGCATTTGTGGGAGTCCGGATGGAAGTCCTATAAGCCCATAAGGCTTCATCCAGCTTCTCATGCCACCTCCTACCCTTCTCTAAGGTTTTCTCAATGATACCAATGAGAGTTTTGTTTGTGGCTTCGGCTTGGCCGTTGCCTTGAGGGTAGTAGGGCGAGGAGAAGTGGTGAGTTATGCCATACGTGTTGCACAACTTAACCATCCGCTCGTTCTTGAATGGGGTACCATTATCAGACACAAGGTCTCGTGGTACCCCAAATCGAGCCAAGATATTCCTCCGGATGAAAGCCACCACATGTTGCCCCATTACATTCGTTAGGGAAATGGCTTCCACCCACTTGGAGAAATACTCCGTGGCTGCTAAAATAAAACGATGCCCATTCGAGGCCTTTGGAAATATGGGGCCTACAATGTCAAACGCCCACATGGTAAATGGCCAGGGGCTGACCACGGAATGCAATGCTGATGAAGGGATATGAATGGCGTGCCCATGCACTTGACATGGATGACACTTCCTAACATGATCGTGACAATCCTTTTTCAGGGTGGACCAAAAATAACCCCCTCTAAGTATTTTCATTGCCATCATGTTGGCATTAACATGACCTCCACATTCTCCATCGTGGAACTCGTGCATTACTATCCTAGCCTCCTCTAGGTCGATACACCTAAGCAGAATGCCGGTAAAACTTTTTTTGTATAAGACCCCACCCAGAATGGTGTATCGGGTCGAAATCTTACGAATGAATGCCCTATCTTTGGATGTGGCATCCTCGGTGAATCCCCCATTTTCTAAAAATTGTTTTATGTCATAGAACCAGGGCTTTTCAATAGACTCTGGGTTGTTTTGGCAAATATCCAAGTCGTGTGTGGATGGATGGGGCGCATGCCATATTTTCAAAGATCTGGTCCCTGAAATGGGATCGACCTTCAGGGCTGAACCCAAGGAGGAGAGGGCATCGGCGATGCCATTGTCCTCTCTTCCCACGTGTGTAAGCTTACACGACTGGAAAGATTGGACCAATCGAGTGGCCAACTCGTGATATGGAAGTAGTTTCTCATTACGTACTTGCCAAATTTTTAAAACCTGGTTTATGACAAGGAGCGAATCTCCAAAAACCTCGATGCATGATGCCCCTAGAGTTTTCGAAATCCTTAAGCCTTGTATGAGTGCTTCATACTCAGCTACGTTGTTGGAACATTCGAAATCTAAGCGGACTGCTATGGGAATCTCGCCCTTTTCAGGGGAGATTAGGATGATCCCGGCACCAGCCCCTCGTTGGTTTCGTGCCCCGTCGAAGTGCATCTTCCACACTTGGTTTTCGAAAGAATTTGCCAAAATGTGGTTTTGAAAATGGTTTTGCAATATGCCTTCATCAGGCATTTCGACAAGAGTGGGATATGCGTCCTCCAAGGGGAAGTCAGCCACGTAATCTGCTAGGGCTTGCCCCTTAACGGAGATCTGGTGATGGTATTTTAGATCATACTCCATTAGAAGGAGTTGCCATTTGCCCAATCTACCCGTGAGAATGGGTTTTTCGAACAAGTGCTTGATTGGATCAAGCTTGGACACTATCCAGATCTCATGATCTAGGAAGTAGTGTCTGAATTTCTGGCAGGCCCAGACTAGGGCCAAGCACGTCTTCTCCATGGCTTGATAATTTCGTTCATAAGCCAAGAGAGTTTTCGAAATATAGTAGATGGCATACTCCTTATGGGTGTCATCCTCGTATTGAGCCAACAGGGCTCCTAAAGCGTTTACATGCACGGAGATGTATAACAAAAGCGGTTTTCCTTGCTTTGGAGGATTCAAAACGGGGGGATTAACCAAGTATGCCTTTAGTCTCTCGAAGGACTTTTGGCATTCGTCATCCCATAAGAATTTCGTACCCTTCCTCAATAGTTTGTTGAAGGGTTCGCATCTAGTTGCCAGATTCGATATGAATCGGCGCACAGATTGTAATCGACCCTGGAGGCTACGGACTTGGGTGAGATTGGAGGGTGGAGCCATGTCTATGATGGCTCGACACTTAGAGGGGTCGACTTCTATTCCCCTTTGGCTCACCATAAAGCCTAAAAGCTTTCCTGATTCTACCCCGAACACACATTTTTGAGGGTTTAGCTTTACTTTGTAAAGCCTAAGCCTTTCGAAAATCTTTTGTAAACATTCGATATGGGTGCATCGGGTTTTGGATTTTGCCAAGAGATCATCTACATACACTTCTACGAGCTCGTGAATTTGATCATGGAAGATCGTGTTCATGGCCCGTTGGTATGTTGCGCCGGCATTTTTCAAACCAAAGGGCATGACTGTATAGCAGTATGTGCCCCATGGGGTTGTGAAGGCGGTCTTACCCTGATCTCGTGGGCTTAGTTTAATTTGATTATAGCCTGAATAGCCATCCATAAATGAAAACATTTCATGATTTGCAGTACTATCGACTATCAAATCTATGTTTGGTAAAGGATAATTATCCTTTGGAGTGGCTTTATTCAGGTTTCTGAAATCGATGCATATTCGAATTTTCCCATTGGTTTTTCGAACTACAACGATATTTGACAACCAATCAGAATACGCAATGGGTTTTATAAATCCGGCTTTTAGCAGATCTTCTAAACCCTCTTTGACTTGCGTGTGTATATTCGGGTGTATTTTCCTAAGCTTCTGCTTTATTGGTTTTACACCTACATCTAAGGGAAGACGATGCTCGACTATGCTGGGATCTATGCCCGGCATGTCTTCATACGTCCATGCAAACACATCTAAATAGGTCCGTAGAAATGCAATGAATGCTAACTTTTCAGTTTCATGCAAGCATGCGCCTATTTTGATGGTTTTGGGATTGGAATCATCCCCTAGGTTCACCTCTACGAAATCTCCTCCTACTGATTGGGAAGGTCTTTCAAAATCGAGAATTCTATGAAATTCTGGGAGCTCAGAAGTGGGATCTTCCTCAAGGGGATCCACTTCTGGGCTTCGATCATTCTCGTGGACTTTAGACCTGAGGGAACTTGATGCGTGGTTTTCAAAATAACCTGGTCTTGGATTTTCAAGTGATTTCGAAATTTTTGGTCTGGCTATGCAGACGACGTTTCTTTCGAAATTCTTTTCTTTCGCCAAAGTTAAACCAGGAGCAGCTATGTACAAAATCTTTTTGGTATTTTCCAAATTTTCGATTTTTTTGGGTTTTTGTAAAACAAGAACTTTGGGAACTATACAAAGTATACTCTTTTCGAGTTTTTGCTTTTCCATTGTTTTTGGTTTTTCTTGTTTTCGATTTTTTTTTATTTTAAGTTTTCAAATGTTTTTGGTGTTTTTAGAAACAGGGATCTTCCGTCATACCTACAAAGGGAAAACACTATGGGTTAGACTCGGAATAGGAGATCTAAACCATAGGTCTCTTCTAAGACAGGCTCCGGGGCACCCTTGACCCAGGTGGTCACAGGGGGTGGTTCCGGCGGTATTTGGGGAGTATAGCCGATCCCATATCGGCTTGGGTTGGCCCTAGGAAGGATGGGCTCTAGGAGACCCTGGTTTTGTGCCCCTAGACTCTTGTAGGGCGTGTAGCCCATGTTCAATAACATGTTCCACGACCTTTTGTTTTTTGAAAAGATGGGATATAAGTCGTGGTCCTGGAACATGCTATCGTCCATATTAGGCTCGTAGGGCCTTTTGTCCAGGGGCTTTGGAAATAGGGAATGCTTGGGTTTTCCTAGGAGGATTAGAGTCGGGAGGGGGCCTGCTTGGGCGGCCCCTTCACACATACAACCTTCCTAGGGTTGTTCAACACGAGCCGAGGTGGCTCAACCATAATTTGCCCCAGGTTAGCCTCATGGGCCTGGGAGCTCGATAAACAAGGGGAGTTTATGATCCCCTGAAGTTGTGGGTGACTCTCACCTAGGATCACTACGACTTGGTCCCTAAAAGGGATCTTGACACACCTGTGGAAGGTGGATGGCACAGCGCACAAACTGTGTATCCAGGGTCTTCCCAGCAACAGGTTATAATGGGGGTGGATGTCCAAGACATGGAACACCCCCGTGTGTTCGATCCCTCCCGTTTCCATTGGGAGTTCGATGGATCCTAAAGGCCTAGACGCATTCCCATCGTATCCAGTGATAACGATGGGGCTTGGGTTTACTGAAGTCAAGGTGACTCCGATTTTGTACGCCACGTGAAGTGGAAGGATGTTGAGCCCTCCTCCACCATCGACTAGGCACCTGTCCAGAGAGTGGTTGTTTAGAACCACCTCGATATGCAGGGCCTGGTTATGGGTTTCGTAGGGTCTATCTACATCATCTTCCGAAAAGGTGATGGGCGATTTTGCTCCTAACAAAGCCACTTGGGCAGACAAGGACTCCGGACTTATGTTCGAATCAACCTTGGCCCTTTCTAGAATTTTCTCTAAGACAAGTCTATGCCTAGGCGAGGTTTTGATAAGCTCTAGGATAGACATGTGAATAGGAATCTTTGAAAGGTGGTTTTCGAAATCATAAGGATTTAGGATGATTTTGTCCTTATCTGCTTTTGGCGGACCACTAGGGATACATGCTTTTGAGGGGCCAGGCACACTGACCACCTTTTGAGCACCTTGAAGGTGCGGGGGTTGGTAGATCCTCCCGGATCTAGTGACTTCCCCCACGACCAGCCTAGGGTTCGCGCTAAACTTGGCTCTAAGGATGAGCTGAGGAGAACCTTGGATTTTCAAAACTGGTTTTGCCGGGGTTTCCACTTTTGATGGTCCCCGAATGACGACTTGGGCGGGCCTCTTGTATAGTACAAGGATGGGCGCACAAGCAGGTCGACCAGGTTCGGGTTTTTGCGCTAGTTCCTTGGAAATGATGAGGGTACATACCTCCTTTCCTTTCCCACTGCCACTGGCGTGTTTGGGAAAGGGTTCCTTGAAGATAGCTTGAGGTGGCTCAGATTCCGCAGTGACCTGGAGTCGGCCCTCCGCTATCAAGTTCTCAATTTTATTTAGAAGAGAGAAGCACCGTTTGGTATCATGGCCTTTGAGCCGATGATACTTGCAAAACCGGTTTAAATACCCCCCTTTGGACGTGACTCCTTCGGGGATTTCAGGGAGTTCGATCATGCCTTGGGCAAGTAGGAGGTCTAGGACCTCCGACACAGGTTGCCCCAGCGGAGTGTACTCCCGTTTTTCAATTGGTTTTGAAAAATTGCGTTCTCTCTTATTTTCTATTTTTTTGAAATTTTTAGAAGTGCCCGCCATGCCTGGATCCACCCGGACATTGGCGATTTTATGGGGCTTTGCCCCTTTGTCCGTTGTGGGCAGCCCATATGCGATGGGCTTTTCCACACGTGTTTTGGGAACGGCACTTCCTTTCCATAAGTGGTCGTATGTCCCTTTTCGCAAGTTGGTTTCGAAAAGGGAGGCCTTTTTGATCAACTTATGGAAAGTTGAAATCTCATGGAGCGAGAGAAGGGTTTTTAACTCGCTTTTGAAATTATCCAGGATGAGCATTACTGCGCATCCTTCGGATATAGGCTCTCGCACTTGGCCTAAAAGAGACCTCCATCTTATAATGAAGGCATGCACGTCTTCGTTCATGCCTTGCTTTGTATCCCTTAAAGTATTCAGGGTTGGCGTGACTTCCACGTTGTGTGCAAATCTTTGCATGAAGCAGTTCGCTAACTCTTCAAAAGTAGCGAACTGGCTTAAGTCGTAGGAAGCCAGCCATTTGGCAGCTGTGCCTTTAAGGGATAGAGGGAACCAATACACCCATTTCATCGAGTCCTTTTTCTTCTTATGGGCTCGACGTGAGAAAAGCTGCAAGTGAGACCTAGGGTCTCCCATGCCATCATACCGATGGAAGTTCGGTATTTCATCGTCACTGTCTGTTTCGTAATCCATAGGAAGGAAATCAGACAGGGCATAGCTTCTTTTCTCTTTATTTTGCCCTTTCAGCAGCTGCTGTAGGGCTTTACGGTCCTTTTGTGTGAAGGACTCGTGGTATTGGTTGCCTTCCATTACGGAGGTTTCTTTTTGCTTGCGAGGTTTTTCAATTTTCTTTTTAGGCCTTTGTTCACCGTTTGATGAACACGAATCGCCTACTTCAGCCTCTTGGCTGAGAGCATCGATTTTGGCCTCAAATTCCCTTCTCAAGTCCTCGATTTCATCTAGTTTTATTTTGTTTTTGAAAATCCTCCAAGAGTGAGAACTTGATGCGCATGAGCCTTGGCTCGACACTTCACTTGGATTGGATTTTGACATGCTTTTCAAGCTTTTTCAAAATTTCCTAAGTGAAAACAAAGAAAACAAGTTAAAACGACACCTTTATAAAATTTTCGCAAGACTCCTACAAGTAAACTCGTTTTTTGAAAAGGCTCACGTCCCACCGGGCGTGCCAATCCCTGTAGACGCGCGAAAAATCCCCGCCTCTTCGCCCCTTTCGTGGCTTGGAGTGGATCTTATCGTGCGTCTAAGGCCTATGTAAAAAAAAACAGGGCGTGCCAGCTAGCTTACTTAAGCTAGCGAAGATATATCAATACTGACTTCTAAACGTGGCGACTGTGAGCAAGTGAGCTCTTGTCGTCGCAGACCTTCTTGCACCGATGCGCAAGGGTCAGTCTGTACGCTTTTGCAAAAATCGAGTTTTTGGGAGAAAGTCTACGAAACGGTTCGAGGTGTCTAGTTCGGGTCTTTAAGATGTGATTGCATGTTTTAGATCACGTGGATTTGCACGTGCCTAAGTCTTTTCTTTTATCCCTTTTTGGGTCGCCTAGTTTGTGTGTTATGAACACTCCACTACATGGGCGAATTCGAGCGGGGGTTGCTTTGATGCAATATGCGTCCTACCTCGTGGTATGGCGTAGATGCAATGCAAACTCACGCTACTCCAAAGGGAAAACCCGAAATGTAAAGACAATACGGAAGGGAAATAACAGAAGGGAAATAACCGAAGGGAAATAACCGAAGGGAAATTGCCGAAGGGAAATAACCGAAGGGAGATACGTATATATCTTATGTATATGAGCCCTTACTCGGGTCTTGCAAATAAGAGCGAAGGCTCAATGTGGGTGCGTGCTTGAATTGAAAGACTTACACACACGACATGAAATTAAACCCAAATATAAATTGCAGTATGGCCTTGACTAAGGTCTTGGGAGTAAGAGCGAAGGCTCAATGTGTGTGAGAGTGCTTGAATTGAAGTACTACACACACGACATAAATGAAACCCAAATATAACTGCAATAAGGCCTTTACTAAGGTCTTGGGAGTAAGAGCGAAGGCTCAATGTGTGTGAAAGTGCTTGAATTGAAAGACTACTCACACGACAATAAATGAAACCCAAATAGTATAGGTCGGCCCTTACTTGGGTCTTTCAAATAAGAGCGAAAGCTCAATGTGTGTGAGAGTGTTTAAATTGAAAGACTTACTCACACGACATGAAATGAAACCCAAATAGTATAGGTCGGCCCTTACTTGGGTCTTTCAAATAAGAGCGAAAGCTCAATGTGTGTGAGAGTGTTTAAATTGAAAGACAACACACCCAACTTAAACAAAACCCTTCGGAAATGAAATATATACGTATACTTATATATTAGGGGCTGATTAGGCCCGTGTGTGTTCAAAGTTGTGCACGACTAAGAGAGTGCACGTGTGTGGTTGTGCCAAGCCACGTTATTACAAGCGGGGGGAGACTAGGCTCCGTTATTACAACCCCGTATCAAATTGAATTTCAAGCAAGCGTATGACTAAAGACCGAGTTTAGAAACTTACAAGTAGCTGGTCCGTAGAGGTCTTGCTTGAGCGTGGCCTTGGCTTTGGGCTGCAAACGGGAGCTCCGCTAAGGTATGTGACCAAAAGTGCTGGCCGGCTGCAAATGGGCGTGGGATGGACGCCTCGAAGGGGACCGGTGGGAAGTGGGCGGCGCCTCCAAGTAGGGAGTTTAGAGTGGCTGACTAAGTGGGTCTTAGGGTCACTAGTGAAGTTAGGGACTTAGGGAAACTGGACCTAGAAGGTGAGCTAGTGGGAAGGCCAAATAGGACACCTAGGAGGGTTCGGCCGAATGGGAGATGGTGGCTGAGCAGTGGCCAGCCACTTGGGTTATCCTAGGTTCGGCTAGGCTTAGATGGTGGCGGCAAAGAGGCTGAGCTAAGGGGAAGATAGGTGGCTAAGAGTGGAGAGGTGGTAGAGAGTGGTTTTGAGGGAGTTAGGGGACTTACCGAATGGGAAGGAGTGGCGGCAAAGGTGGCTGTCGGCTGGTGGAAGATGGGAAAAGAGAGGGCCCGGCTGAGTGAGGTGGCGGTGTCCGGCTGGTGGGGCAGTGATGGTGGAAGGAAGAGGGAGAGTGGCGGAGCAGGTGGCGGCTGGTGGAGCTGGAGCTGCTGGGAAGACGGGTGAGAGATGGGAGGAGGAGAGGGCCCGGCTGGGTGGTGGAGTGGTTCCCCCTTGGAAAACCCGCCCACAATGGGGGGGGTTTAAATAGGGGATGGGTAGGTCGGTTAGGGCTGGGTTGTGGGTAGTGGTTAGGTGGTTTAGGTAGGGTAGTATGTAGATAAGGTGGGCTGGATGGGATTGGGCCAGATATTTTAAAACTAGGTGTTTGGGAAAATCGTGGGCTAAGGGTGGTTTAGGGGTAGGTTAGGTGGTTGGGTTTTAGGGTGAGGTTTAGTGAGCTAGGTTAGGTGGTTTAGGCTAGGTTTAGGCTAGGTTTAGGGAAATTAATCTAGGTTTAGGGAAGGATTAGGGGAGTGGGTTAGGTGATTAGGTTGGGATTAGGCCAGGATTAGGGAAGTGGGTTAGGTGATTAGGTTCAGATTAGGAGTGGATTAGGGGTTTAGGCTAGGTTTAGGCATTTTTGGCTAGGTTTAGGTGATGGAGCTCCCTTAGCATGGCCCATAGACCTTGATCACCCCATGTTGGTGCAGCCCTAGGTTAGGTTTTAGCTAATTACAAGCTTAAACCCACTCAATTAGGCTAAACCACAAGATTAAACCCAAACTTGACACACAAGTCAAGCTTAATACAACACTCTTGATATTTATCACCCCCACTCTCTCTCATGCCCAATATCCCACGTGAATTTCAAGTGGGCCCCACCTCCATTTATGAGAAGGTGATGTGGGCCATGGATATGGATATTGGATTGGATTTCTGGATCCAAATCCAAATCCAAATCCACATATGGGTTTGGATTGGAATCTGGATATATATGGTCCAGATCCAATCCAAACTGAACTCTGACTCCTTCGAGCTGGGTTCGAAACGGACGATTCGTGCGGGGCCTGACAGCATCAGTACTCCGTCTGCGTTGGGTCTTCGCCAACATAGTCGTCCGCCTCCGTTTCTGCCTTCTGGGGATGACTTCAAATGCTTTTTTGATAAGAACAGGGTCTTGGACGTTCGAGATCCTGGGGTGTGAATCAGATACAAGAGATGCTGTGCCGGGCTCGACAGGTGCCCCGGTTCCGGGCTCTTCTTGGCTCTCCTGGTCCTGTCTTGATCAGGCCAAGCCACTTCGGGGTTTCAAAACATGTTTTAAAAGGGTTTTCAAAAGCTATATCATATGTTTTTGAAAGATAAAGTTTAAAACATATATACAGGGTTGTTTGGAAGGCTCCTGGGTTTCCAAACTCAAAATGGCCCTTTGGGGCTGCTTGTATAAAACCAGATTTGTTTAAGAAATTCGTGGGATTTCGGGGTGTTTACAAACCCAAGCCCCATCATTATCACTGGATATGATGGGAATGCGTCTAGGCCTTTAGGATCCATCGAACTCCCAATGGAAACGGGAGGGATCGAACACACGGGGGTGTTCCATGTCTTGGACATCCACCCCCATTATAACCTGTTGCTGGGAAGACCCTGGATACACAGTTTGTGCGCTGTGCCATCCACCTTCCACAAGTGTGTCAAGATCCCTTTTAGGGACCAAGTCGTAGTGATCCTAGGTGAGAGTCACCCACAGCTTCAGGGGATCATAAACTCCCCTTGTTTATCGAGCTCCCAGGCCCATGAGGCTAACCTGGGGCAAATTATGGTTGAGCCACCTCGGCTCGTGTTGAACAACCCTAGGAAGGTTGTATGTGTGAAGGGGCCGCCCAAGGCAGGCCCCCTCCCGACTCTAATCCTCCTAGGAAAACCCCAAGCGTTCCCTATTTCCAAAACCCCTGGACAAAAGGCCATACGAGCCTAATATGGACGATAGCATGTTCCAGGACCACGACTTGTATCCCATCTTTTCAAAAAACAAAAGGTCGTGGAACATGTTATTGAACATGGGCTACACGCCCTACAAAAGTCTAGGGGCACAAAACCAGGGTCTCCTAGAGCCCATCCTTCCTAGGGCCAATCCAAGCCGATATGGGATCGGCTATACTCCCCAAATACCGCCGGAACCACCCCTTGTGACCACCTGGGTCAAGGGTGCCCCGGAGCCTGTCTTAGAAGAAACCTATGGTTTAGATCTCCTATTCCGAGTCTAACCCATAGTGTTTTCCCTTTGTAGGTATGACGGAAGATCCCTTTTTCTAAAAATACCAAAAACATTTGAAAACTTAAAATCAAAAAAATCGAAAAACAAGAAAAACCAAAACAATGGAAAAACAAAAACTCGAAAAGAATATGCTTTGTATAGTTCCCAAAGTTCTTGTTTTACAAAAACCCAAAAAAATCGAAAATTTGGAAAATACCAAAAAGATTTTGTACATAGCCGCTCCTGGTATGACTTTGGCGAAAGAAAAGGATTTCGAAAGAAACGTCGTCTGCATAGCCAGACCAAAAATTTCGAAATCACTTGAAAATCCAAGTACAAAACCAGGTTATTTTGAAAATCACGCATCAAGTTCCCTCAGGTCTATAGCCCACGAGAATGATCGAAGCCCAGAAGTGGATCCCCTTGAGGAAGATCCCACTTCTGAGCTCCCAGAATTTCATAGAATTCTCGATTTTGAAAGACCTTCCCAATCAGTAGGAGGAGATTTCGTAGAGGTGAACCTAGGGGATGATTCCAATCCCAAAACCATCAAGATAGGCGCATGCTTGCAAGAAACTGAAAAGTTAGCATTCATTGCATTTCTACGAACCTATTTAGATGTGTTTGCATGGACGTACGAAGACATGCCGGGCATAGATCCCAGCATAGTCGAGCATCGTCTTCCCTTAGATATAGGTGTAAAACCAATAAAGCAGAAGCTTAGGAAAATACACCCGAATGTACACACGCAAGTCAAAGAGGGTTTAGAAGATCTGCTAAAAGCCGGATTTATAAAACCCATTGCGTATTCTGATTGGTTGTCAAATATCGTTGTAGTTCGAAAAACCAATGGGAAAATTCGAATATGCATCGATTTCAGAAACCTGAATAAAGCCACTCCAAAGGATAATTATCCTTTACCAAACATAGATTTGATAGTCGATAGTACTGCAAATCATGAAATGTTTTCATTTATGGATGGCTATTCAGGCTATAATCAAATCAAACTAAGTCCACGAGATCAGGGTAAGACCGCCTTCACAACCCCATGGGGCACGTACTGCTATACAGTCATGCCCTTTGGTTTGAAAAATGCCGGCGCAACATACCAACGAGCCATGAACACGATCTTCCATGATCAAATTCACGAGCTTGTAGAAGTGTATGTAGATGATCTCTTGGCGAAATCCAAAACCCGATGCACCCATATCGAATGTTTACAAAAGATTTTCGAAAGGCTTAGGCTTTACAAAGTAAAGCTAAACCCTCAAAAATGTGTGTTCGGGGTAGAATCAGGGAAGCTTCTAGGCTTTATGGTGAGCCAAAGGGGAATAGAAGTCGACCCCTCTAAGTGTCGAGCCATCATAGACATGACTCCACCCTCCAATCTCACCCAAGTCCGTAGCCTTCAAGGTCGATTACAATCTGTGCGCCGATTCATATCAAATCTGGCAACTAGATGCGAACCCTTCAACAAACTGTTGAGGAAGGGTACGAAATTCTTATGGGATGACGAATGCCAAAAGTCCTTCGAGAGACTAAAGGCATACTTGGTTAATCCCCCCGTTTTGAATCCTCCAAAACAAGGAAAACCGCTTTTATTATACATCTCCGTGCATGTAAACGCTTTAGGAGCCCTGTTGGCTCAATACGAGGATGACACCCATAAGGAGTATGCCATCTACTATATTTCGAAAACTCTCTTGGCTTATGAACGAAATTATCAAGCCATGGAGAAGACGTGCTTGGCCCTAGTCTGGGCCTGCCAGAAATTCAGACACTACTTCCTAGATCATGAGATCTGGATAGTGTCTAAGCTTGATCCAATCAAGCACTTGTTCGAAAAACCCATTCTCACGGGTAGATTGGGCAAATGGCAACTCCTTCTAATGGAGTATGATCTGAAATACCATCACCAGATCTCCGTTAAGGGGCAAGCCCTAGCAGATTACGTGGCTGACTTCCCCTTGGAAGAAGCATATCCCACTCTTGTCGAAATGCCTGATGAAGGCATATTGCAAAACCATTTTCAAAACCACATTTTGGCAAATTCTTTCGAAAACCAAGTGTGGAAGATGCACTTCGACGGGGCACGAAACCAATGAGGGGCTGGTGCCGGGATCATCCTAATCTCCCCTGAAAAGGGCGAGATTCCCATAGCAGTCCGCTTAGATTTCGAATGTTCCAACAACGTAGCTGAGTATGAAGCACTCATACAAGGCTTGAGGATTTCGAAAACTCTAGGGGCATCATGCATCGAGGTCTTTGGAGATTCGCTCCTTGTCATAAACCAGGTTTTAAAAATTTGGCAAGTACGTAATGAGAAACTGCTTCCATATCACGAGTTGGCCACTCGATTGGTCCAATCCTTCCAGTCGTGTAAGCTCACACACGTGGGAAGAGAGGACAATGGCATTGCCGATGCCCTCTCCTCCTTGGGTTCAGCCCTGAAGGTCGATCCCATTTCAGGGACCAGATCTTTGGAAATATGGCATGCGCCCCATCCATCCACACACGACTTGGATATTTGCCAAAACAATCCAGAGTCTATTGAAAAACCCTGGTTCTATGACATAAAACAATTTTTAGAAAATGGGGAATTCACCGAGGATGCCACATCCAAAGATAGGGCATTCATTCGTAAGATTTCGACCCGATACACCATTCTGGGTGGGGTCTTATACAAAAAGAGTTTTACCGGCATTCTGCTTAGGTGTATCGACCTAGAGGAGGCTAGGATAGTGATGCACGAGTTCCACGACGGAGAATGTGGAGGTCATGTTAATGCCAACATGATGGCGATGAAAATACTTAGAGGGGGTTATTTTTGGTCCACCCTGAAAAAGGATTGTCACGATCATGTTAGGAAGTGTCATCCATGTCAAGTGCATGGGCACGCCATTCATATCCCTTCATCGGCATTGCATTCCGTGGTCAGCCCCTGGCCATTTACCATGTGGGCGTTTGACATTGTAGGCCCCATATTTCCAAAGGCCTCGAATGGGCATCGTTTTATTTTAGCAGCCACGGAGTATTTCTCCAAGTGGGTGGAAGCCATTTCCCTAACTAATGTAATGGGGCAACATGTGGTGGCTTTCATCCGGAGGAATATCTTGGCTCGATTTGGGGTTCCACGAGACCTTGTGTCTGATAATGGTACCCCATTCAAGAATGAGCGGATGGTTAAGTTGTGCAACACGTATGGCATAACTCACCACTTCTCCTCGCCCTACTACCCTCAAGGCAACGGCCAAGCCGAAGCCACAAACAAGACTCTCATTGGTATCATTGAGAAGACCTTAGAGAAGGGTAGGAGGTGGCATGAGAAGCTGGATGAAGCCTTATGGGCTTATAGGACTTCCATCCGGACTCCCACAAATGCCACACCATTCGAATTGGTCTATGGCACAAACGCCATTCTTCCCATTCATACCCAACTGCATTCATTCCATACATCCATTGCACTCGACCTCCCCCTAGAGACGCTTCAGCATGCTAGGATGGCCGAGCTAGATTTGCTAGATGAGAGGCGACTCCTTGCCATGGATCATGCTCGTGCATACCGGCAAAGGATAGCCCGACATTATAGCAAACACATGAGACCTCGCCACTTTGAAGTGGGAGATCTGGTCTTGAAAACCATCCACCATCATGGCCCACACCCCCTAGGCAAGTGGCGCCCCAACTGGGATGGACCCTATGTTGTACGAGCAACCACTACAAACAATTCGTATTGGTTGATCGATGTAGAAGGTAGGAATTTAGCAGATCCTATCAATATTCAATACTTAAAGAAGTATCATGTGTAGGATCTGGATTAAATTCCAGTTTTCGAAAATTTTATAAGGATAGCTGCCCTGAGACGTGTGAATAAGGTGCAAAAGCAACTCGTGTGACCCTAAGTAAGAGAATTCGCACTTGTGAAATAGTGGAGTTTTTCAAAATCGTGGTTGCATTTCAAAATCCTTCTTCTTACAAAGGAGGGCCTAGTTCAACATAGCAAGATACTTGCAAGTAGTACGTGCTATTTCTAAATAGGCTGATCTGGAATGGATCGAGTGTAGGCTTGGGATAAGTCCTCCCCTCTTCTCTTCTCCTTCCAAAAGGAAAACGAAGGCCCAAATCAAAAGGGAATTTCCCATTTAAAGTCTCTTTCCAAAAGAAAGAAACCAGACTTGAAAAAGAAAAATCGATTCTCTTATGAAAAAGAGGGATTAAAGAAAAAATACTCCCAAAG
Source organism: Brasenia schreberi (assembly GCA_036023115.1). Taxonomy (NCBI): domain Eukaryota; kingdom Viridiplantae; phylum Streptophyta; class Magnoliopsida; order Nymphaeales; family Cabombaceae; genus Brasenia; species Brasenia schreberi. The sequence goes on along the minus strand of JAYKKT010000045.1, from coordinate 7,000,805 downwards.
GGAGACCCTCTATGAAAAAAGGAAAAAGAGGCCAAAAAGCTCAAAAAGAGCAGTTTTCCGCCTTCTATGCCTTAAACCACGGGACGCTTCAGAAGGGACCGTGGTATCTCTTTCCCATCCCTGGCTTATCCCAAGCTAAAGCATGGTTCATTTCGAGGAATCCTAAAGTAAAAATAGGATTTACTTACTTGAATTTCATCTTGTTTGAGAATTCGACCTTTCGAGTAAGGCGTAGGAATTTGAAATGAAGCTTGTTTTCTTATAAAACCTCCGCTAGATAAGCGAGTGTTAAGACTCAAACAAAGGCAAGCACGAAGAGCTCGAGATCCTTAGGATCGAGGCTCAAGACAGTTGTCCCTTTTGTAAATAGTTTTGTAAATAAGTTTTGAAAACCGAACATCGAACAGCATAGGATTTGCTCACTTGGAGCAATAGACCTTGTAAGTCTCTAATAGTTCGACCACACCTGGTCTCTGGGAGGTCGCCATTCTTGGCACCACACCCATGTCATCTGCATTCCACGCATGGTACTTGCATGAACATGATCCCATTTAGGACCAGATTCCATGGTAAAACCCTTTGGCGTGATATCTCCTCCTACCAGAGTTTGTAAAATTGAGATTTTTGCTAAAATGGGATGATCCCATATTCTTCGTGGCTAGATCTAGGGAGACATTAAAAGGGGTGTTTGTCATCTTTGCCCTTATCCAAATCTATTTGGACAAGGCCAAAGAGGGGCATCTGTAACACCCCGAAATCCCATGAATTTCTCAAAATCCATCTGGTTTCATACAAGCAGCCCCAAAGGGCCATTTTGAGTTTGGAAACCCGGGAGCCTTCCAAACAACCCTGTATATATGTTTTAAACTTTATCTTTCAAAAACATATGATATAGCTTTTGAAAACCCTTTTAAAACATGTTTTGAAACCCCGAAGTGGCTTGGCCCGATCAAGACAGGACCAGGAGAGCCAAGAAGAGCCCGGAACCGGAGCACCTGTCAAGCCCGGCGCAACAACTCTTGTATCTGATTCACACCCCAGGATCTCGAACGTCCAAGACCCTGTTCTTACCAAAATATCATTTGAAGTCATCTCCGGAAGGTAGAAACGGAGGCGGACGACCATGTTGGCGAAGACCCAACGCAGACGGAGTACTGATGCTGTCAGGCCATGCACGAATCGTCCGTTTCGAACCCAGATCGAAGGAGTCAGAGTTCAGTTTGGATTGGATCTGGACCATATATATCCAGATTCTAATCCAAACCCATATGTGGACTTGGATTTGGATTTGGATCCAGAGATCCAATCCAATATCCATATCCATGGCCCACATCACCTTCTCATAAAGGGAGGTGGGGCCCACTTGAAATTCACGTGGGATATTGGGCATGAGAGAGAGTGGGGGTGAAAAATATCAAGAGTGTTGTATTAAGCTTGACTTGTGTGTCAAGTTTGGGTTAATCATGTGGGTTAGCCTAATTGAGTGGGTTTAAGCTTGTAATTAGCTAAAACCTAACCTAGGGCTGCACCAACATGGGGTGATCAAGGTCTATGGGCCATGCTAAGGGAGCTCCTTCATCTAAACCTAACCCAAAATGCCTAAACCAAGCCTAAACCCCTAATCCACCCCTAATCTGAACCTAATCACCTAACCCACTTCCCTAATCCCGGCCTAATCCCAACCTAATCATCTAACCCACTCCCCTAATCCTTCCCTAAACCTAGATTAGTTTCCCTAATCCTAGCCTAAACCTAGCCTAATCACCTAACCTAGCTCACTAAACCTCACCCTAAAACCCAACCACCTAACCTAGCCCTAAACCCCTAAACCACCCTTAGCCCACGATTTATCCAAACACCTAGTTTTAAAATATCTGGCCCAACCCCATCCAGCCCACCTTATCTACATACTACCCTACCTAAACCACCTAACCACTACCCACAACCCAGCCCTAACCGACCTACCCATCCCCTATTTAAACCCCCCTCATTGTGGGCGGGTTTTCTAAGTGGGAACCACCCCTTCCATCCAGCCGGGCCCTCTCCTTCTCCCATTTCTCATCCAGCCGTGACCACTCCCCAGCAGCTCCAGCTCCTCCACCAGCCGCCACCTGCTCCGCCACCTTCCCTCTTCCGTCCACCACCACTGCCCCCCAGCCGGACGCCACCATCTTCCCCCAACTCCACCAGCCGACAACCACCTGCCCGCCACTCTCCCACTCCATCCGCCTCTTCTCCCCATTCGGTAAGTCCCCCTAACTCCCTCAAAGCCACTCTCTACCACCTCTCCACTCTTAGCCACCCATCTTCCCTTCAGCTCAGCCCCTTTGCCGCCACCACCTAAGCCTAGCCGAACCTAGGATAACCCAAGTGGCTGGCCACTACTTAGCCACCATCTCCCATTCGGCCAACCCCCCTAGGTGTCCTATTTGGCCTTCCCACTAGCTCACCTTTTAGGTCCAGTTTCCCTAAGTACCTAACTTCCCTAGTGACCCTAAGACCCACTTATTCAGCCACTCTAAACTCCCTACTTGGAGGCGCCGCCTACTTGCCACCGGCCCCCTTCGAGGCGTCTATCCCGCGCCCCACTTGCAGCCGGCCAGCACCCTTGATCACCTACCTTCGCGGAGCTCCCACTTGCAGCCCAAGGCCAAGCCTACGCTCAAGCAAGACCTCTACGGACCAGCTACTCGTAAGTGTCTAAACTCGGTCTTTAGTCATACACTTGCTTGAAATTCAATTTGATACGGGGTTGTAATAACGGAGCATAGTCTCCCCCCGCTTGTAATAACGTGGCTTGGCACAACCACACACGTGCACTCTCTTAGTCGTGCACAATTTTGAACACACACGGGCCTAATCAGCCCCTAATATATAAGTGTACGTATATATTTCATTTCCGAAGGGTTTTGTTTAAGTTGGGTGCGTTGTCTTTCAATTCGAACACTCTCACACACATTGAGCTTTCGCTCTTATTTTGAAAGACCCAAGTAAGGGCCGACCTATACTATTTGGGTTTCATTTCATGTCGTGTGAGTAAGTCTTTCAATTCAAACACTTTCACACACATTGAGCTTTCGCTCTTATTTGAAAGACCCAAGTAAGGGCCGACCTATACTATTTGGGTTTCATTTCTTGTCGTGTGAGTAAGTCTTTCAATTCAAGCACTTTCACACACATTGAGCCTTCGCTCTTACTCCCAAGACCTTAGTAAAGGCCTTATTGCAGTTATATTTGGGTTTCATTTATGTCGTGTGTGTAGTACTTCAATTCAAGCACTCTCACACACATTGAGCCTTCGCTCTTACTCCCAAGACCTTAGTCAAGGCCATACTGCAATTTATATTTGGGTTTTATTTCATGTCGTGTGTGTAAGTCTTTCGATTCAAGCACGCACCCACATTGAGCCTTCGCTCTTATTTGCAAGACCCGAGTAAGGGCTCATATACATAAGATATATACGTATTTCCCTTCGGTTATTTCCCTTCGGTTATTTCCCTTCGGTTATTTCCCTTCGGTTATTTCCCTTCTGTTATTTCCCTTCAGTATTGTCTTTACATTTCGGGTTTTCCCTTTGGAGTAGCGTGAGTTTGCATTGCATCTACGCCATACCACGAGGTAGGACGCATATTGCATCGAAGCAACCCCCGCTCGAATTCGCCCATGTAGTGGAGTGTTCATAACACACAAACTAGGCGACCCAAAAAGGGATAAAAGAAAAGACTTAGGCACGTGCAAATCCACGTGATCTAAAACATGCAATCGCATCTTAAAGACCCGAAATAGACACCTCGAACCATTTCGTAGACTTTCTCCCCAAAACTTGATTTTTTGCAAAAGCGTACAGACTGACCCTTGCGCATCGGTGCAAGAAGGTCTGCGACGACAAGAGCTCACTTGCTCACAGTCGCCACGTTTAGAAGTCAGTGTTAATATATCTTCGCTAGCTTAAGTAAGCTAGCTGGCACGCCCTATTTGTATACATAGGCCTTAGACGCACGATAAGATCCACTCCAAGCCACGAAAGAGGCGAAGAGGCGGGGATTTTCGCGCGTCTACACTACCTTACCACTTCTTCACTCCCTCTCTACTATCAGCCACCTAATCCACTCCCATAGCACCCTAACACTAGCCCTTCCACTTGCTGCCACCAACCCCACTCAGCCGAACCCATAGCACCCTAACTACCCGCCACCACCTAGACCTTTTAGCTCCACTCGGCCACCCTATCCGACTCCCTAAAACCTGCCCCTATCATCCCAATACACCTACTACAACCACTACCACTTGGCCCCATATCCTAGCTAGCTCCCCTACCTTACATCACTCCTAGCCACTCCAACTACCCGCCACCACTAAGTCCTCCTAGTTGGCCACTCCAACCGACTATCATTTCACTCGGCCACCATAGCAACCCGCCAACCCTAGGTGATCCGTTAAACCTTCCCTTAGGTTCACCCTTTGCACAACCTATCTTAAAACTAAACCCTATCCTTAGTGACCCTACTTAGGTCCTTTAGCCCAACACACCAAAAAGAACCGGTCTCTAGTAGCCGGCCACCTTCAAGGCGCCTCTTCCGTGCACCAAGAACATCCGGCCAGCACCTCCCCTTGCCGTTCAACCTCGCGGAGCTCCCTTTTGCAGCCCAAGGCGAAGGCCAAGCCCACGCTCAAGCAAGGCAACTTCGGACCAGCTATTAGTAAGTGCCTAACTCGGTCTTTAGTTGTATACTTGCTTGAGATTCAATTCGATACGGGGTTGTAATAACGGAGCATAGTCTCCCCCCGCTTGTAATAACGTGGCTTGGCACACCCACACACGTGCACTCTCTTAGTTGTGCACGATTTTGAACACACACGGGCCTAATCAGCCCCTAATACATAAGTATATACATATACTTTAATTTTGTAGGGTTTTGCTTATGTTGAGTGTGTTGTCTTTCAATTCAAGCACTCACACACATTGAGCCTTCGCTCTTATTTGAAAGACCCAAGTAAGGGCCGACCTATACTATTTGGGTTTAATTTCATGTCGTGTGTGTAAGTCTTTCAATTCAAGCACTCACACACATTGGGCCTTCGCTCTTATTTGAAAGACCCAAGTAAGGGCTGACCTATACTATTTGGGTTTAATTTCATGTCGTGTGTGTAAGTCTTTCAATTCAAGCACTCACACACATTGAGCCTTCGCTCTTATTTAAAAGACCCAAGTAAGGGCCGTGTTATACTATTTGGGTTTAATTTCATGTCGTGTGTGTAAGTCTTTCAATTCAAGCACGCACCCACATTGAGCCTTCGCTCTTATTTGCAAGACCCGAGTAAGGGCCCATATACCTACTCTATATACATATCTCCCTTCGGCATTTACATTTCAAGTCATTTCCCTTCGGTTATTTCCCTTCAGCATTGTCTTTACATTCAGGTTTTCCCTTTGGAGTAGCATGAGTTTGCATTGCATCTACGCCATACCACGAGGTAGGACGCATATTGCATCAAAGCAAGCCCCGCTCGAATTCGCCCATGTAGTGGAGTGTTCATAACACACAAACTAGGTGGCCCATAAAGGGATAAAAGGAAAGACTTAGGTACGTGCAAATCCACGTGATCTAAAATCTGCAATCGTATCTAAAAAAACCCGAATTAGACACCTTGAACCGCTGCGTAGGCTTTCTATCCCAAAAACTCGATTTTTGCAAAGCGTACAGACTGACCCTTGTGCATCGGTGCAAGAAGGTCTGCGACGACAAGAGCTCACTTGCTCAGAGTCGCCACGATTAGAAGTCAGTTTAAATATATCTTCGCTAGCTTAGGTAAGCTAGCTGGCACGCCCTGTTTACATAAATAGGCCTTAGACGCACGAGAGGATCCACTCCAAGCCCAGAAAAGGCGGGGAGGCGTGGAGATTTTCGCGCGTCTACACATGCATCCCTGTTTTGGGAGATATATCTTTCAAAGGAAACCAGGCTTGGTCCCTCGAGAGATTTTGGATTTTTCAGGGTGGTGGAAGACTCGGGCTTCCACACAACCTGGGTTTGGGAGACATATTTTTCAAGGGAAGCGAAGCTTGCTCCCTCGAAAATTTTGACCTATTCCCTAGGTGCAACTCGTGCTGCCCCTAGGGATAGATCTTTTTGTTTCAAAGCCATAGTCTTGGTTCCAAGGTACAAGACTAGGCTTGAAGAAATGGGTTTTTCTATGGTAGGGTAATGAGCTCCTAAGATGTCGATACATGCATTAGGGGTCTCTATGTCTACCATTTTTTGAACTTCTTTTTCTTTTTGAAATTCTTTTGGATGGTGTGGGACATTTGGCGCACCTTGAAAATCCTTTACCTTAGGCACATCTCGTGGGTTTGTGTGTGCATGGGTGTAAGCCAATGCATCTGATGACCCTATTTCGAGAAGAGAGATTTGAGGAGGATAGGTTTTAGGCATACCTCTTTGTGGCTTGTCTACCTTTTCATGGTGAGAGCAGGCCGTTTTCCTGGGTAACTCTGTTTTGAGCTCCCGGGGTTTTACGAGGCGTTCCTTTTCGAAACCTTCCTGTTTTTCACTCTCGTCTCTTTGTGGGGCGTGGGTTTTGTGTCCCACAGCGTGTGTGTGCCTAAACTTAGGGATTTCACTTGAATTTTTCGAAATTTCAAAGTTTTGTTTTCATTTTTTTTGTTTTTTTGAAAGTTTTCAAGATTTTTTTTATTTTTTGAAATAGAAAAGTCTGTTTTCGATTTTTCTTTGGATTTGTGGGAATTTGAAAATGTGGGAGTGGATGGATCGCCCCTTTCTTGGGTTTGGCCTTTTACCTCACATCCTTCATCGAGTTTAAGATCGGTTTTCTTTTCACGATCTTTGTGTGCCCCAGATGAGCTGCTATTGGATTGATGGGCTTTAAGCTCTTTGCTTAAAGCATCCATTCTTTGAAAAATCACCCATACATCAGCTAGCCTTTCTCGTTCTTTGGCTGTTTTGAAAACCTCTTTTGATTTACTCGACGAGGATTTTCTTGGTTTTTGCTCCATTTTCTGCAATTTTCTAAGTATGCACGATTTTTTGGAAAATACTTTTTTTGAAAATTTTGAGTGTAACTTGTTTGTTTGAAGTCTACTTAAGTCCCGTGTCCCACCGGGCATGCCAATTCTGTAGACGCCGAAAATTTTCACTCCGGGCTTTTAGGCCTGAAGTGAACCTTTTTTCAATCTACGTCGCTTTTAGGGCATGCTAGCTAGCTTACTCAAACAAGCGAAGTATATTTTGAAATATCTGACTTTTAAAAGGTAATTATGGGCAAGCGGGATCTTTTCGTCGCAAACCTTCTTAAACTGATGCTTAAGGGTCGGTTTGTACGCTTAGAGACTTTGTTTTAAAACAAGTTAACCTCAAAATCTATTTTGAACGAATAAGTGTTTAAAATATTTGGAAATCATGCACTTGGGCGAGTTTTAACTTTACGAGGGTTGGGCGACCCTAAGTCTTTCAATTTTATCCACTTAGGCGTGGGGTGTGTGCATCATGTGGCTTAAGATTGGCATTTTTGCATGATTTGTTCGGGGTTTATTTGATGCAAGTATGCACTCTAGCTCGAGTTGGGCGGATATTTAATGCAACTCACACAACTTGAATGTAAAACCCGAATTTGAAAGACATAGCTGAAGGGAAAACCCAAATTGAATGCAACTCACACGACTTGAATGTAAATTGCAGAAATTTAAATATATCTATATCTTAAGAGTGGAAAGGCTCAATGTGTGCATGGGTGTTGTGTATAAATTGAAAGACAACTCACGCAGTTGAACCGTAAAATGCAGCTGAAAGGGAGATATAGATATAAGAGCGGGAAGGCTCAATGTGGCGTGTGTGTTTGTGTATAAATTGAAAGACAACACACACGACTGAAATTAACAACCCGGAATTGAAATGTGTACACAACTGAATCGAGAAAACTCACGCAGTAGAAAATATATAGATATGACTATATCTTAGTGGCTGCCAAGGCCAAAATGTGCATGAGTGTTTGAGCAAGTGCTCGGGTGCTTCTTGGGTGCGAGTGTGTAATTGAAATGACAAACTCACACGACTTGAACCTTAAAACCCGAATGAAAATGCAGTGTATATGGCTCTTACTAGAGTCTTTGGAGTAAGAGCAAAAGCTCAATTGTGTACGTGGGTGCTTGGTGTACGAGATAAGAGCTGAAGCTCAAGTGCACGTGTGTGTCTCGTGTACGAGATAAGAGCTAAGGCTCAAGTGCACGTGTGTGTCTAATGTGTCCAGCACCAATATTACATCTAGGGGGAGACAATGCTCCGTTATTACAACCCCATATCACGAATTGAATTGAATGGAAAAGAGACCCAATATATATCAAAAGGACTTACACTTTTTCAGGTTTTTGATTTGAGATTGTACAAGAAGTGAATCCACCTTCTTCCTATGGAGTCTGGGGCACATGGGAGCGGAACTGGAGAGCTTGGAAGCACTTGGAGATCCAGGAGCAGCAGGGGTATCTCAGATTTGGGGGACAGTTGGGGCTGGTTTGGCTAAGGTAGGACTCGAGTAGGGGTTTGCTTTGGGGTTCGGCCAACACTTGGCCTTTGGTTTAGTTTTGTGAGACTCGAGCCAAAGGTGGCTCGAGTGAACTTGGATTAGGGTAGAGTTGGGGCTGGTCCTAGGTGCTGGCTAAGGCAAGTATGGCTAGGTTTTGGTCTAGGTTAGGTGCTGGCTAACTAAGGCTTTTAGGTTCGGGACTAGTACACCACCAGTATGGCCTAAGCCTTTAAGTGTAGGACAGGTACACGGCCAACCCTTGGCCGTGTGTTTAGGGTTGAAGGGAAGACACGGCCTGCCTTGTGGCAGGCCGGGGCTTGTTAGGGTTTAAGGATACCCGGCCTACACCAGCAGGCCGTGGGGTTTAGAGTGAATGACCTGCCTAATGGCAAGTCTTGTTTGGTTTTGGTAAGGGGGCATGGCCAGCCTTGGCCGTGTAATGTTTAAAGGAGAGATGGCCTACCGAATGCCAGGCCAGGTTGTGGCGACAAGAGGGGAACACAAGGCCACCTTTGGCCGTGTGTTTAGTGCTAGGTGGCCTACCTCAAGGCAGGCCTGGTATTGGGTTCAAGGAGGGGAAGGCACAGCCTATTTTGGCCGTGTGTTTTAGCTAGGTGGTTTGTCGAATGGTAGGCTAGGTTTTAGGTAAAGGTGGGGGAAGCACGGCCTCCTTTGGCTGGGCTGTTTTTGGTAGGTGGCCTGCCTAAAGGCTGGCCGAACTTGGCTAGTTTGGGGTAGTGCTCGGCCAAAGGCTGGTCGAGCTAGGTTTATTAAGGTAGAGCTCGGCCAAAGGCTGGCCGAGCTTTATGTAGTTTAGGGTGGAGTTCGGCCAGGTGCTGGCCGAACTTGGCTGTTTTTTATGGGGAATGGGCTGGGTTTAGATGGTCTTAGGTTGGGTGGTCTAGAGAGGTTAGGGAAGAAGTTGGTTTAGGGTTAGGTTTTAGGGTACTAACCATCTTCCAGCTCCACTCCCAACCGCCTCCATGTAGCCAAGCTCCACCACATGCAGCTCCACTCCAAGCTTGAAGAAGACGCCCCTTGGATTGGTGCAGCCCGGTTCTCAATGGCCCAATTCCAACACTCAAGGCAACAAGCCTTGGCCAATAGGGCCCACTCTCTCTCCTCCCCCTCTTTTTCACGTGAAAGGGCTTCCACTTTTGAAGTTCACGTCCTTCATTTTGGAGACCCCTCACCTCTATTTATAGACATTTGAGGTGGGTCTTGGATATGGGTCTTGGATTTGGGTATGGATATATGGATCCAATCCAAACACTATTTGGATCTAGACCACGAATCTCGAATATTTTGAGATCCAGATCCAATCCAAATATTTATTTGGGTTTGGATCTCGGATCTCGAATATTTTGAGATTCAAATTCGATCCAAACACTATTTGGATATGGATATTTTTGGGTCCAGATCCAATCCAAAATTTTCTTTTGCTTCCTTGTTTTCAATCCCTTATGGTGCTTTTCACCGTCGGTTTTGAGCTGGCTTCGGTTCATCAAAGGCCCAACTTTGGCCTGGGTCTTCCCCAAGTCCTTCAAATTGGTGCTATGCTTTTCAGGACTTTTTCAGTGTTTGTTCCGGTTTGTCGTTTTGGTTTCTGGCCGGTTCCTGGTGATAGTCAACTTCATCAGGTTCTTCGCTTCTTTCTGCATTTTGGAGCTGCTTTTTGCTTTTTTTGACCCAAATTATGCTTTTGTCCCTCTATCGGGCTTTTCTCTGAACGGGCTCCCCTTTCTCTTGTTTTTGATATGGGGATGGCTTTTGAAGCTTCGGGCTTGAATTCTTCTTCTTTTCTGGGCTCACCTTTTGCCTCTTGAACCTGCTTTGACATTTAAAAACAGGTTTGTTGTTTTGGCTTAAAAGAGCTTTTGTGTTTTTTTGAGAGTTTTGAAATTTGGAAAATTTTGGGTGTTTACAGTTGTGTTGTTTTGCAAATCTCCAAATCGTGTGTGGATGGAGTGGGCCAGTGCCATATTTCTAAGGGTCTGGTTCCCGAAGTGGGATCAACCCTTAGGGCTGAGCCCAAGGATGAGAGGGCATCAATTATGCCATTATCCTCTCTTCCTATGTGTGTGAGTGTACATGATTTGAACGACTCGACCAGCTTGGTGGCCAATTCGTGGTATGGAAGAAGTTTTTCGTTTTTGACTTGCTAAATCTTTAACACTTGGTTTATGACAAGTAAAGAATCTCCAAAGACTTCGATGCATGATGCCCCTAGAGTTTTTGAAATTTTCAAGCCTTGTATGAGTGCTTCATACTTGGCTGTATTTTTGGAACATTCAAAATCTAGGCGAATGGCTATAGGTATTTCTCCCTTTTCAGGGGATATGAGGACGATTCCTGCCACAGCCCCTCTTTGGTTTCGTGCCCCATCGAAGTGCATCTTCCACACTTGGTTTTCATTTGAATAATTTGATAAGATATGATTTTGAAATTGGTTTTGAAAGATGCTTTCATCGGGCATTTTATCAAGTATGGGATATGAATCTTCTAAAGGGAAGTCGGCCACATAGTCGGCTAGGGCTTGCCCCTTGATGGAGGTTTGGTGGTGGAATTTCAGGTCATACTCCATTAAGAGGAGTTGCCATTTACCCAGCCTACCCATTAAGATAGGTTTTTCAAACAGATGCTTGATTGGATCAAGCCTAGACACTATCTAGATCTCATGATCTAGGAAATAATGTCGAAATTTCTGGCAGGCCCATACCAAGGCCAAGCACGTCTTCTCCATGGCTTGATAATTTCATTCATAAGCCAATAGAGTTTTCAAAATATAGTAGATGGCATACTCTTTATGGGTATCATCCTCATATTGAGCTAATAATGAACCCAAAGCATTCGCATGCACAGAAATATAAAGCAAAAGAGGTTTTCCTTGCTTTGGAGGGTTTAAAACAGGAGGATTAACCAAATACGCTTTTAGTCTTTCGAAAGATTTCGGGCAATCATCGTCCCACACAAATTTCAGCCCTTTTCTTAAAAGTTTGTTAAAAGGTTCGCATCTTGTAGCGAGGTTCAAAATGAACCTTCTAATTGATTGGAAGCGACCTTGGAGGCTTCAGATTTGCGTTAAATTGGAGGATGGAGGCATATCTATGATAGCTCGACACTTAGAGGGGTCAACTTCTATGCCCCTTTGGCTCACCATAAAACCTAAAAGCTTGCCGGATTCTACTCTGAATACGCACTTTTGAGGGTTTAGTTTCACCTTATAAGCCTCAATCTTTCGAAAACTTTTTGCAAAGACTCGATATGCATATCTCGGTTTTTTTATTTCACCAAGAGATCATCCACATACACTTCTAAGAGCTCATGAATTTTATCGTGAAAGATCATGGTCATGGCTCTTTGGTATGTGGCACCGGCATTTTTCAAACCAAAGGGCATGACTGTATAGCAGTACGTGCCCCAGGGTGTGGTAAAAGCAGTTTTAGCCTAGTCTCTTGGGGCTAATTTGATTTGATTATAGCCCGAGTAGCCATCCATAAAGGAAAACATTTCATGATTTGTAGTACTATCAGCTATCAAATCAATGTTTGGCAAAGGGAAGTTATACTTTGGCATGGCTTTGTTTAAGTTTCTAAAATCAATGCAAATTCGTATTTTTCCATTGGATTTTCGAACTACAACAATGTTGGAAAGCCAATCAGAATACGCAATGGGTTTTATAAAACTAGCTTTAAGCAGATCTTCTAAACCCTCCTTTACTTGCGAATGAACGTTCGGATGAATCTTCCTAAGCTTTTGTTTTACGGGTTTTGATTCTAGATCTAGGGGAAGACAATGCTCTACCACTTTCGGGTCTATACCTGGCATGTCTTTGTAAGTCCATGCAAACACATTGATATAGGTTTTCAAGAATGCAATGAATGATGCTTTTTCATGCTCATGCAAATATGCGCCTATCTTAATGTGTTTGGGTTTTGTTTCATTCCTGTAAACACCCCAAAATCCCATGATTTTGTAAAAACATACACCTGGTTTAAAAATCAACCCAAGAGGCCAAATTTGAGATTTTCAAAAACCCAGGAGCTTCCAGAAGCTTGTAAATTCTGTTTTGAAACCCCATATCCAGTATGAATGCCTTAAACTCGGGCCAAGTCCCATTTTTCCAAAAAGCCAAAGACGAACAGGTGGATCATGGAAGACGATGCCTGATCAAGAAGCAGCCCATAAAGCAGCTCAAAAGGGGCCAAATCCAAAGCAGCCTGAGAAACAGGTGTAGAAGCCCAAAAGTAGCACCCTAGCCTGATAAAAGTCAGGGTCAAAAGGCAAAAGGAAGGCCCAGGCTCGATGCAGACTGCCAGCCCGGAGCACCCAAAAGCCAAGTGAAGTACATCCACCCAAGCAGCCTAAACTTGAGCTAGAAATGGCGAAATTGAGCAGAAACGGAGTCTAGAAAGGCGAGATGGAGTTCAGACGACAAAACTGGGGAAAACCCACCATAAGACGGAGTGCTGATGAAGCCAGGGCCCGCACAAAACATTCACCTCGAAAAGCCAAGAAGGTCCTTCTAGAGAAAATTTGGATTGGATCTGGACCATATATATCCGGATCCATATCCAAATAGTGTTTGGATTTGGGTCGATCCAAATAGTGATTGGATTTGGATTGGATCGGATCTGTACCAAAATATCCAAATCTGTATCCATATAAATATTTGGATTTGGGTCGAATATGGATCCAAAATATTCGAGATCCAGACCTAAATAGTGTTTGGATTGGATCTGGATTCCAAGACCCAAACCTAAAACCCATATCTAAGACCCACCTCATTTGCCTATAAATAGGAGTGAGGGGGTCCCCAAAAGCACATGTGAAAAGCCTTGGAGGAGCTTGGAGGAGAGAGAGGGGATTAAGGTGAGTGATTTAGTGCTTTGTTTATTTTAGTGGGTTAAGCTTTTGTGGGTTAAGTGGGATTAGTATGGGCTGCACCAAGGTGAACCGAGGTGGACCTAGCTGCACTTGGAGGACACGAGGTGGGCTGGACCAAGGCTCGACCTAGACCTAGCCAAGACTCCCTTGAGGTAAGCCTAAAAACCTAACCTAGCCCTTCTCTCTTTACTCCTAAACCCCACCTAATTCCACTACCAACTACCACCTAACCTCACCACCTTTCTCCACTCCCCAATCCAGCCAAACCTTTACCAACTCCACCGCCATACCTCCCCCAACCAAAACCCTCACTCCCGGCCACCTAGCACGCTACCCGTGCCCCGCACCCGCTCCACGTGCCCCACACACCACCCGCGCTCCCCCTGCGTGCCCCTCACTCCCTGATGCCACCAGCACACCACCCGCACGCCCCTCACTCCCTGACGCCACCCGCTTCACGCCCGCGCGCCTAGCGCCCGTCACCCCAGCCGACTCTACCCTACCACACCAACCAACTCCACCCCACATCCTAACCGACCTACCACTTCCACTACCCACCATCATCCCTACCTAGCACCTCCCACATCACAGCCATCTTTGCCATAGCCCCACCAAAACCCACGGCTCCTTTGCTTATCCCACTAAAGCCTCGCAACCCACCTAGCACCCGTGAGCCTTATCTCTCAAGCTAAAAACCCCACCAAGCTCAAGCTCGGCCAACCACTTCACGCCTCAAGCTTCAAGGGGAACACGTCCGTGGCTGCAAAGTGAACCAAAGCCCTTGTAGATTGGAGTGAATCAAAAGCCCGAATCACTTGTAAGTGTTTAAAATTCGATATTTACATTACTCCTTCTATACTTAATTCAATTCAGATACGGGGTTGTATTAATGGAGCGTTGTCTCCCCCTGGGATGTAATATTGATGCTTGACACACGAGACACATACGTGCACTTGAGCCTTAGCTCTTATTTCATACACGAGACACACACGTGCACTTGAGCCTTAGCTCTTATCTCGTACCCCAAGCACCCAGTGCACAATTGAGCCTTCGCTCTTACTCCAAAGACTCTAGTAAGAGCCATATAAGCTGCAATTTAATTTGGATTGTTACTTTAAAAGTCGTGTGAGTTTGTCATTTCAATTCCACACTCGCACCCAAGGAACACCTGAGCACTTGCTCAAGCACTCACGCACCTTTTTGGCCTCGGCAGCCACTAAGATATAGTCCTATCTATATACTTTCAGCTGCGTGAGTTTTCCTGGTTCAATTGTGTATGTCTTTACATTCTGGGTTCTTAAAATTCAGTCGTGTAAGTTGTCTTTACATTTATACACAACACACACGCACACATTGAGCCTTTCCGCTCTTATATCTATATTTCCCCGTTCTACAAGTTAAATTTCAGTCGTGTGTGTGAGTTGTCTTTCAATTTATACACCACACACACACGAACACGTTGACGACCTTCAGGCTCATATATATATATATATACGTATTTCCCATTTCCGTACTTTACATTCAGGTCGTGTGAGTTGCATTAAATTTGGTTATTTCCCTTCAACTGTCTTTCAATTTCGGGTTTTACATTCAAGTTGTGTGAGTTGCATAGCATATCCGCCAAACTCGAGATATTGTGCATACTTGCATTCAAAGAAGCCCCGAATGCCCCATGCAAACATGCCAATCTTAGGCCACTTGATGCACACATATCCCGCCTAAGTAGATAAAATCGAAAGATTTAGATACATGCAACCCCACGTAAATAAAATCTGCAAATAGGCATACAAATCGATCAAGTACTTTCATACTCTTTTCAAAAGTCCATGCTTGTCCAAAATTGATATTTTCTAAAGCGTTTAAACTGACCCTTGAGTACTGGTTCAAGAAGGTTTACAATGAAAAGATCCCACTTGTCCACAGTCGCCCCATAAGTCAGATATTTTAAAAATACTTCGCTAGTTTGAGTAAGCTAGCTGGTACACCCTAAAGCGACTTAGACACAAAAAAGGTTCACTTCAGGCCTAAGAACCCAGAGTGAAAATTTTTGCGTGTCTATAATTCCCTAAGTTGATCTCTATGAAATCCCCTCCTACAGAATTCGAAGGTTTTTTAAAATCAAGAATTTTGTTAAACTCAGGAAGCTCGGAAGTGGGATCCTCCTTAGGGAGAAGGAGATCCTCTTCCGGGCCTTGATCATTCTTGAGAATTCTAAATCCTAGGGAATTTGGAGTGGATGCAGGATTTTTGCAAATACCTAGTTCTGGTTTTGGAGTTTCTACAGGTTTTGAAGACTTGGGTCCTTTTATGAAGACGATTTCTTCAAAAGCCTTGGTTTTTTTCAAATTTTTCCCAGGAGATGCTATATACACGATTTTGTTTTTGGAATTTTGTAAATTTTTGATTTTTTGGTCTTTTGCAAAGAAAAGATACTTGGAGCTATACAAACTACAACTTTTTTTGATTTTTCGCAGATTTCTAATGTTTTTGGTTTTTGAGATTTTTCAATTTGTTTTTGTATTTTGAGAATTTGCAATTTTTTTGGATTTTGGTTTAAGGATGGATCTTCCATCATACCTATAAAGGAAAATGCCACAAATTAGACTCTAAACAAGAGGTCTAAATCATAGGTTTCTGCTTCACTAGGTTCCAGGGTACCCTTGACCCAAGTGGTCACAGGTGGAGGTTCTGGTAGTATTTTTGGAATATAGTCGATCCCATATCGGCTTGGGTTTGCACTAGGCACTATGGGCTCGAGGCAACCTTGATTTTAGTTCCCTAGACTTTGGTATGGCATGTATCCCATGGTCAATAGCATGTTCCACGATTTTTTGTTTTTTGAAAAGTTTTGATATAATTCATGGTTTTGGAACTTGCTATTGTCCATGTTATGCATGAATGGTTTCTTGTCTAGGGGTTTAAGAAACAGACGACACTTGGTCTTTCCTAGGATGATTATGGTTTTGAGTGGGCAAGCATTGGGCTGCCCTTTGATACACATGATTGTAAACACCCCAAATTTTCAAAAATTTAAAAACTCTCAAAAATACAAAAAGTTCGTTTGAGCCAAAATGACAACCTGCTTTAAAATACAAAAACAGGTACAAAAGGCAAAAGGAGAGCCCCGACAAGAAGAAGGATTCAAGCCCGGAGTCTCAAAAGTCACCCCTTGATAAAAAATAAGAGAAAGCAGAGCCCGTTCGAAGAAAAGCCCAAAACGATGAAAATCAAGCAAAACGGAGTCCAGAATGGCAAGATGGAGTCCGAACGACAAAGTTGGGGAAAGCCCAACACCAGACGGAGCGCTGATGAAGCCAGTGCCTGCATAGATCGTTCGCCTCGAGAAGCCAAGAAGGACTATCCAGAGAAATTTTGATTTGGATCTAGACCATAAATATCCATATCCAAATCCATATAATGAATAGAGTTTGGATTTGGGCCAATCCAAATAGTGTTTGGGTCGATCCAAATAGTGTTTGGATTTGGATTGGATCCAAATAGTGTTTGGATTGGATCGGATCTGGACCAAAATATCCAGATCCATATCCATAAAAATGTTGGGTTTGGATCGAATACGGATCTCAAAATATCTGAGATCCAAGATCCAGATCTCAAACCCAAACCCAAATCCAAGACCCACAATGTCTATAAATAGAGGTGAGGGGGTTCATTTCAAGGGGGTTCATGCAAATGCTTGGGAGGAGAGAGAGGGAGTGATAGACCTAGCCATGTGGGCTCATGAGTGAAGTGGGCTTGAGCCATGTTGGCCAAGGCTAGATCAAGGGGTTGCACCAACTTGAACCCAACTGCACCAAGATGTGGACCACGGGCGTGGAAGTGGGCTGGACCGAGTGGAGGTGGCTGGACCTAGGGGACTGCACCTAAGGTAAGCCTAACCGACCTAACCCTTCTCTCTATACCCCTCTAAACCTAACCTAACCCACTCCATGGAACCCGCCTAAACCTAGCATCACCACTCCACTCCACCATACCTGCCACCACCCAAGGCTCCACCTGAACTGAGCCACTCCCTAGCTCAGCCCACCACCACCTTAACTGCCACCCCCAACCTAGCCTTCATCACACCACTACTTCCCTTCCCTAAGTGCAGTCGAGTAAACCTTGCACTCGACTCTCACTCACCTACACCTAACTAAACCTACCACCACCCTAAACCGCCCCAAGTAAGTCCAGCCAAGTGCTGGCCGAACTCCACAACCACCAACCAACTTGCCCTAGCCACTACCCTTCATCGCCCCACCTTGACTTGACCTACCCGAACTCCACCATCACCAACCCCCCACTTCGCCCCCTTGCTTATACCCACCTTGAGCTCTCCCTAACACAAAACACACGGCCAGTTGTTGGCCGTGCCCCATTGTAGATGCAGAAAATTCCCGCTTCTGGTTCTTAGGCCTGAAGCAAACCTTTTCGTGTGTCTAAGTTCTAATTAAGCAAAAGGGCATGCCAGCTAGCTTACTTAAGCTAGCGAAGAAATACTTTGAAATCTGACTCCTAACGTGGCGACTGTGAGCAAGCAAGCTCTTTTTATCGCAGACCTTCTTGCACCGACATGCAAGGGTCAGTCTGTACTCTTAAAAATCGAGTTTTTGAAGTATGAGAACCTACGAAAACATTTTGAGGTGTTTGACTCGGGTTATTTTTGTATGATTTTCAGATTTTATTTCACGTGGATTTGCACGTGCCTAAGTCTTTCTTTTTATCCCTTTTTGAGCCAACTAGGTGTGTGTTATGAACACACAGCCTAAGTGGGGCGACTTTGAGCAGGAGTATGGGGTTTGCTTTGATGCAATATGCATCCTAACTCATGGTATGGCATATATGCAATGCAAACTCACGCAACTCCAAAGGGAAAACCCGAAATTGAAAGACAATGCCGAAGGGAAATGACTTGTAATGTAAATTGCCGAAGGGAAATTGCGGAAGGGAAATTGCAAAAGGGAAATATGGCTATATCTCAAGAGCGGAAAGGCTCAATAGTGCAAGTGTGTGCCGTGTATATATGTAAAGACTACGCACACTGCTGAACCTTAAAACCCAAATCTTAAAAACATAGCCGAAAGGGAAATACTTAAAATATATATGGGCCCAAAGGTCGCCAACGTGTTGCGTGGGTGTTGTGTATATATTGAAAGACAACTCACACGACTTAAATGAAACCCAAATATAAATTGCAATATGGCCTTAACTAAGGTCTTGGGAGTAAGAGCGAAAGCTCAATGTGTGTAAGTGCGAGAATTGAAGTACTACGCACACAACATGAAATTAAACCCAAATATAAATTGCAATATTGCCTTAACTAAGGTCTTGGGAGTCAGAGCGAAAGCTCAATGTGTGTGAGTGTATAATTGAAATACTACACACACGACATGAAATTAAACCCAAGGAAAATATAACACGGCCCTTACTTGGGTCTTGCAAATAAGAGCGAAAGCTCAATGTGTGTGAGTGCGAGAATTGAAAGACAACACACACAACTTAAGCAAAACCCCACGCAACTTAAAGTATATAAATAAATCTATATCTTAAGGGCTAATTAGGCCCGTGTGTGTTCAAAATCGTGCACAACTAAGAGCGAGGTAGGCTCAAGTGCACGTGTGTGTGGGTGTGCCAAGCCACGTTATTACAAGCGGGGGGAGACAATGCTCCGTTATTACAACCCCGTATCAAATTTAATTTAACTTAAGCAAGTCTACAAAAAAGGATCAAGTTAGGCACTTACGTATAGCTGGTCCGGAGGTGACTTGCTTGAGCTTGGGCTTGGGCGTCGCCTTGGGCTGCAAGAGGGAGCTCCTCGGAATGGCACGGCAAGGGTGTGACTGGCCGAGTGACAAGGGAGCATGGGTGTGGTGCCTTATGGCTTGCCGGCTGCTAGGAGGGTGTTGTCGTGGTGTCTCGGGCTGAGGTGTTTAGGGAGTGTCACTAAGGTATAGGGCAGGTTCTAGGGAAGGTGGAGCTAAGGGGTGACTAGGGAAGGATGTCTAAGGGAGAGGGTGTAAGGCCGCGGGTGGTTGGGTGCAGTCGGCTATGGCTGTCCGACTGGTGGCCGGCTGGGGTAGTTAGGGTGTTTAGGAATGGCGAGGGAGCTAGCTAGGTTGTTGGCTAAGGGGTGGTTAAAGGGGAGGAAGGGCAGGTCCTAGGGAACAAGGTAAGGTGGCTGGGGTAGCTTAGGGGGTGTCACTAAGGTATAGGTAGGGCAACGGGTGGTGTAATGGGTGTGGTTGAAGGGTGGCGGTTAGTTAGGTGGTGGCCGGCTGAATGGAGTGGAGACTAGGCTAAGGTAGGGTGCTATGGGGTGGCTGAGAGTGGAGGGGGAGTGAAGATAGGGTGAAGTTGGGATGAGGTACTAACCAGATAGGAGAGGGAGGTTGGCGGGTGGAAGGAGTGGATGCAGCCGGGTGAAAGGAATGGATGCAGTGGAGTGGGGCAGGCTGGGAGGTGGCGGTGGCGTGGAGTTGTGCAGGTCGGGAGGTAGTGGTGGAGCAGGTGAGAGAAGAGAGAGCAAGGTGAGAGAGGGCTCGGCTGGCCCAAGTGCCAGAAGAAAAAGATGAAAAACCCGCCCACTAGGGGGGGGTTTTATAGGGTTTGAAAAGGTCGGTTGGGGCTGGTTTTGAAAGGGTAGTTTGGTGGTTAGGTGGTGGGGGTTTAGTGATAAGGTGGGCTGGTTTTTAGGAGGGGCCAGATATTTTGTTTTAGGTGGTTTTAGGGATATGGTGTGCTAGGTTTTAGGTGGGGTGGTTTAGTGGTTTAGGGCTTAGCTAGGAGGGTTGGTTTTGGGGTGAGGTTTAGTGAGGTGGGTTAGGTGTTTAGGCTAGGATTAGGTTAGGATTAAGGGAATTAGGCTAGGTTTAGGGAAGGATTAGGGAGGTGGGTTAGGTGATTAGGTTGGGATTAGGCCAGGATTAAGGAAGTGGGTTTGATGATTAGGCTAGGATTAGGCCGGGATTAGGGTAAAGGGCTAGGATTAGGGGTTTTGGCTTAGGAGGCTCCCTTTGCATAGCCCATGGACTTCCTTGCATCATGTTGGTGCAATCCTAGGTTAGGTATAGGCTCATACAAGCTTAAACCCTCATTAATTAGGATAACCCACATGATTAACCCCAAACTTGACACACAAGTCAAGCTTAATACATTCCCCTCATACTTAATCCTCCCCATTCTCTCTCATGCCCATAATCCCACGTGAATTTCAAGTGGGCCCCACCTCCATTTATGAGAAGGTGATGTGGGCCATGGATGTGGATATTGTATTGGATCTTTGAATCCAAATCCACACATACGTTTGGATTGGGATCTGGATATATATGGTCCAGATCCAATCCAAACTAAATTTTGACTCCTTCAGGGTATGTTCGAAACGAACGGTTTGTTCGGGGTCTGACAGCATCAGTACTCCGTCTGCGTTGGGTCTTCGCGAACATGGTCGTCCACTTCTGTTTTCACCTTCTGGAGATGATTTTACATGATTTTTGCTGATAACAGGGACTTGGATGTTCGAGATCCTGGGGGTGGATCTAACACGAGAGTGGCTGTGCCGGTTTGGGGGAGGCATAGAAGGCAGAAAACTACTCTTTTTGAGTTTTTGGCCTCTTTTTCCTTTTTTTCATAGAGGGTCTCCCTTTGGGAGAGACTTTGGATGGGAAAATTCCCTTTATTTGGGCCATGTTTTCCTTTTGGAAGGAGAAGAGAAGAGGGGAGGACTTATCCCAAGGTCACACTCGATCCATTCCAGATCAGCCTATTTAGAAATAGCACGTACTACTTGCAAGTATCTTGCTATGTTGAACTAGGCCTTTCTTTGTTAGAAGGATTTTGAAATGTAACCTCAATTTTGGAAGACTCCACTCTTTCACAAGTGCGAATTCTCACTCAAGGTCATACGATTTTGCCTTTTGCACCTTATTTTCAAGTCTCAGGGCACTATCCCTAAAGGTTTTCGAAAATTGGAATTTAACCCAAATCCTACACATAATACTTCTTTAAGTATTGAATATTGATAGGATATGCTAAATTCCTACCTTCTACATCGATCAACCAATACGAGTTGTTCGTGGTGGTTGCACATACAACATAGGGTCCATCCCACTTGGGGCGCCACTTTCCAAGGGGATGTAGGCCATGATAGTGGATGATTTTCAAAACCAGATCTCCCACTTCAAAGTGGCGAGGTCTCATGTGTTTGCCATAGTGTCGGGCTATCCTTTTGCCGGTATGCACGAGCATGATCCATAGCAAGGAGTCGCCTTTCATCTAGCAAATCTAGTTCGACCATCCTAGCATGTTGAAGCGTCTCTAGGGGGAGGTCGAGTGCTATGGATGTATGGAATGAATGCAATTGAGTATGAATGGGAAAAATGATGTTTGTGCCATAGACCAATTCGAATGGTGTGGCATTCGTGGGAGTCCGGATGGAAGTCCTATAAGCCCATAAGGCTTCATCCAGCTTCTCGTGCCACGTCCTACCCTTTTCTAAAGTTTTCTCAATTATACTAATGAGAGTCTTGTTTGTGGCTTCGGCTTGGCCGTTGCCTTGAGGGTAGTAGGGCGAGGAGAAGTGGTGAGTTATGCCATACGTGTTGCACAACTTAACCATCCGCTCATTCTTGAATGGGGTGCCATTATCAGACACAAGGTCTCGTGGAACCCCAAATCGAGCCAAGATATTCCTCCTAATGAAAGCCACCACATGTTGCCCCAGCACGTTGGTCAGGGAAATGACTTCCACCCACTTGGAGAAGTATTCAGTGGCTGCTAAAATGAATCGATGCCCATTCGAGGCTTTTGGAAATATAGGGCCTACGATGTCAAACACCCACATGGTGAATGGCCAGGGGCTGACCACGGAATGCAATGCAGATGAGGGGACATGAATGGCGTGCCCATGCACTTGACATGGATGACTCTTCCTAACATGATCGTGACAATCCTTTTTCAGGGTGGACCAAAAGTAGCCCGCTCTAAGTATTTTCATTGCCATCATGTTGGCATTAACATGACCTCCACATTCTCCATCGTGGAACTCATGCATCACTATCCTTGCCTCCTCTAGATCGATACATCTAAGTAGGATGCCGGTAAAACTCTTCTTATATAGAACCCCACCCAGAATGGTGTATCGGGTCGAAATTCTACGGATGAATGCCTTATCTTTGGATGTGGCATCCTCGGCGAATCCCCCATTTTCTAGAAAATGCTTGATGTCGTAAAACCAAGGTTTTTCAACAGAATCTGGGTTATTTTGGTAAATATCTAAATCATGTGTGGATGGGTTGGGCGCATGCCATATTTCTAAAGACCGGGTCCCTGAAATGGGATCGACCTTTAGGGCTGAACCTAAGGAGGAGAGGGCATCGGCAATGCCATTGTCCTCTCTTCCCACGTGTGTGAGTTTACACGATTGGAATGACTCCACCAATCGAGTGGCCAACTCGCGATATGGAAGTAGTTTTTCATTACGTACTTGCAAAATTTTCAAAACCTGGTTTATAACAAGGAGCGAATCTCCAAAGACCTCGATGCATGATGCCCCTAGAGTTTTCGAAATCCTTAAGCCTTGTATGAGTGCTTCATACTCAACTATGTTGTTGAAACATTCGAAATCTAGGCAAATTGCTATGGGAATCTCGCCCTTTTCAGGGGAGATGAGGATGACCCCAGCACTAGCCCCTCGTTGGTTTCGTGCCCCATCGAAGTGCATCTTCCATACTTGGTTTTCGAACATGTTTGCCAAAATGTGGTTTTGGAAATGGTTTTGCAATATGCCTTCGTCAGGCATTTCGTCAAGTGTGGGATATGCGTCCTCCAGGGGGAACTCATCCACGTAGTCTGCTAGGGCTTGCCCCTTAATGGAGATCTGGTGATGGTATTTGAGGTCATACTCCATTAGAAGGAGTTGCCATTTGCCCAATCTACCCGTGAGAATGGGTTTTTCGAACAAGTGCTTGATTGGATCAAGCTTGGACACTATCCAGATTTCATGATCTAGGAAATAGTGTCTGAATTTCTGGTAGGCCGAGACTAGGGCCAAGCACGTCTTCTCCATGGCTTGATAGTTTCGTTCGTAAGCCAAGAGAGTTTTCGAAATATAGTAGATGGCATACTCCTTATGGGTGTCATCCTCGTATTGAGCCAATAGGGCTCCCAAAGCATTCGCATGCACGGAAATGTAAAGTAAAAGCGGTTTTCCTTGCTTTGGAGGATTCAAAACGGGGGGATTAACCAGGTATGCCTTTAGTCTCTCAAAGGACCTTTGGCAGTCGTCATCCCATGAAAATTTCGTGCCCTTCCTCAACAACTGTTGAAGGGTTCGCATCTAGTCACCAGATTTGATATAAATCGGCGAACAGACTGTAATCGACCCTGGAGGCTACGGATTTGGGTGAGATTGGAGGGTGGAGCCATGTTTATGATGGCTCGACACTTAGAGGGGTCGACTTCTATACCCCTTTGGCTCACCATAAAGCCTAGAAGCTTTCCGGATTCTACCCCGAATACACATTTTTGAGGGTTTAGCTTTACTTTATAAAGCCTAAGCCTTTCGAAAATCTTTTGCAAACATTCGATATGAGTGCATCGGGTTTTGGATTTTGCCAAGAGATCATCTACATACACTTCTACGAGCTCATGAATTTGATCATGGAAGATCGTGGTCATGGCTCTCTGGTATGTAGCGCCGACATTTTTCAAACCAAAGGGCATGACTGTGTAGCAGTACGTGCCCCACGGGGTTGTGAATGCGGTCTTACCCTGATCTTGTGGACTTAATTTAATTTGATTATAGCCTGAATAGCCATCCATAAACGAAAACATTTCTTGATTTGCAGTACTATCGACTATCAAATCTATGTTTGGTAAAGGATAGTTATCCTTTGGAGTGACTTTATTCAGGTTTCTGAAATCGATGCATATTCGAATTTTCCCATTGGTTTTTCGAACTACAACAATGTTTGACAACCAATCAGAATACGTAATGGGTTTTATAAATCCGGCTTTTAACAGATCTTCTAAACCCTCTTCAACTTGAGTGTGTACATTCGGGTGTATTTTCCTAAGCTTCTGCTTTATGGGTTTTATATCCGCATCTAAGGGAAGACGATGTTCGACAATGCTGGGGTCTATGCCCAGCATGTCTTCATACGTCCATGCAAACACATCTAAATAGGTTCGTAGAAATGCAATGAACGCTGATCTTTCATGTTCATGCAAACATGCGCCTATCTTGATGAGTTTGGGATTGGAATCACTCCCTAGGTTTACCTCTATGAAATCTCCTCCTACTGAATTGGAAGGTCTTTCAAAATCGAGAATTTTATGAAATTCTGGGAGCTCAGAAGTGGGATCTTCCTCAAGGGGATCCACTTCTGGGCTTCGATCATTCTCGTGGGTTATAGACCCGAGGGAATTTGATGCATGAGTTTTCAAAAGACCTGGTTTTATACTTGGATTTTCAATCGATTTCGAAATTTTTGGTCTGGCAGCTATGTACAAAATCTTTTTGGTATTTTGTGGATTTTCGATTTTTTTGGGTTTTTGCAAAACAAGAACTTTAGGAACTATACAAACCACTCTATTTTTGATTTTTTTTATTTTCCATTGTTTTTGGTTTTTCCCCTTTTTGGATTTTTTTGATTTTAAGTTTTCCAAATGTTTTTGTACTTTTATGAAAGGGATCTTCCATCATACCTATAAAGGGAAAACACTACGGGTTAGACTCGGAATAAGAGGTCTAAACCGTAGGTCTCTTCTAGGGTAGGCTCCAGGGCACCCTTGACCCAGGTGGTCACAGGGGGTGGCTCTGGCGGTATTTTGGGAGTATAGCAAATCCCATATAGGCTTGGGTTGGCCCTAGGAAGGATGGGCTCTAGGAGACCCTGGTTTTGTGCTCCTAGACTTTTATAGGGCGTGTAGCCCATATTCAACAGCATGTTCCACGATTTTTTTTTTTTGAAAAATTATGATACAAATCGTGGTCTTGGAACTTGCTGTCGTCCATATTGTGCTCGTATGGCTTTTTGTCCAGGGATTTTGGAAATAAGGGATGTTTGGGTCTTCCTAGAAGGGTTAGGATGGGGAGGGGGCCTGCTTTGAGCGGCTCCTTCACATACACAACCTTCCTAGGGTTGTTTAACACGAGCTTTGGTGGCTCGACCATGGTCTGCCCCAGGTTAGCCTCATGGGCCTGAGAACTTTACAAACAAGGGGAGTTTATGATCCCCTGAAGCTGAGGGTGACTCTCACCTAGGATCACCATGACTTGGTCCCTGAAAGGGATCTTGACACACCTGTGGAAGGTGGATGGCACAGCGCACAAACTGTGTATCCAGGGCCTTCCCAGCAACAGGTTATAATAGGGGTGGATGTCCAAGACATGGAACACCCCCGTGTGTGTGATCCCTCCCGTTTCCATCGGGAGTTCGATCGATCCTAAAGGTCTAGACGCATTCCCATCATATCTAGTGATAACGATGGGGCTTGGGTTCACAGAAGTCAAGGTGACTCCGATTTGATACGCCACATAAAGTGGAAGGATGTTGAGCCCTCCTCCCCCATCGACTAGGGACCTGTCCAAAGAGTGGTTATTCAGAACCACCTCGATATGCAGGGCCTGGTTATGGGACTCGTAGGGTCTATCTACATCATCTTCCGAAAAAGTGATGGGCGATTTTACTCCTATTAATGCCACTTGGTCAGACAGGGATTCTGGACTTATGTTCGAACTAACCTTAGCTCTTTATACAATTTTCTCTAGCACGAGTCTATGCCTAGGCGAAGTTTGTATAAGCTCTAGGATGGACATGTGGATAGGAATCTTTGAAAGATGGTTTTCGAAATCATAAGGGTTTAGGACGACTTTCCCATTGTCTGCTTTCAGCAGAACTCTAGGAATACATGCTTTTGAGGGGCCAGGCACACTGACCACCTTTTTAGCACTTTGTAGGTGCGGGGTTGATAGATCCTCCCGGATCTAGTCACTTCCCCCACGACCAACCTAGGGTTCGCACTTAAATTGGCTCTAATTGAGAGTTTAGGAGCACCTTGAAGTTTTAAAACTGGTTTAGCCGGGGATTCAACTCTTGGTGGTCCCCGGATGATGACTTGGGCGGGCTTCTTGTAAAGTACAAGAGTAGACACACAAGTGGGTCGACCAGACTCTGACGATTGCGCTAGATGTTTTGAAAAGGTGAGGGTACATACCTCCTTTCCTTTCCCACTGCTACTGGCGTGCTTGGGAAAGGGTTCTTTGAAGATAGCTTGAGTTGGCTTAGGTTCCGCAGTGACCTGGAGCCGGCCCTCCGCTATCAAGTTCTTGATTTTGTTTAAAAGGGAGAAACAACGCTTTGTATCATGGTCTTTGAGCCGATGATACTTGCAAAAACGGTTTAAATATCCCCCTTTGGACGTGACTCCCTCGGGGATTTCAAGAAGTTCAATCATGCCTTGGGCAAGTAGGAGGTCTAAGACCTCCGACACAGGTTGCCCCAGCGGTGTGTACTCCCGTTTTTCAATAGGTTTTTGAAAATTTCTCTCCCTTTTGTTTTCTAATTTTTCAAAATTCTTTGAAGTGCCCGCCAAACCTGGATCCACCCGGACATTGGCGATTTTATGGTGCTTTGCCCCTTTGTCCATCGTGGGTAGCCCATAAGTGATGGGCTTTTCCAAGCGGGTTTTGGAAATGGCACTTCCTTTCCATAAATGATCGTATATCCCCTTTTTCAAGTTTGTTTCGAAAAGGGATGCTTTTTTGATCAACTTATGGAATGTTGAGATTTCATGGAGCTAGAGAAGGGTCTTTAGCTCGCTTTTAAAATTATCCAAGATGAGCATGACTGTGCATTCTTCGGATATTGGCTCTCGCACTTGACCCAAAAGGGACCTCCATCGAATAATGAAGGCATGTACGTCTTCGTTCATGCCTTGCTTCGTATCCCTTAAAGTGTTTAAAGTCGGCGTGACTTCTACGTTGTGTGCAAATCTTTGCATGAAGTAGCTCGCTAACTCTTCAAAAGTAGCGAACTGGCTTAAATCGTAGGAAGCCAGCCATTTGGCAGCTGTGCCTTTAAGGGATAAAGGGAACCAATACACCCATTTCATCGAGTCCTTTTCCTTCTTATGGGCTCGACGCGAGAAAAGTTGCAAGTGAGACCTAGGGTCTCCCATGCCATCATACCGATGGAAGTTCGGTATTTCATCGTCACTGTCTGTTTCGTAATCCATGGGAAGGAAATCAGACAAGGCGTAACTCCTTTTCTCTTTATTTTGCCCTTTCAGTAGCTGTTGTAGGGCTTTACGGTCCTTTTGTGTGAAGGACTCGTGGTATTGGTTGCCTTCCATTACGGAGGCCTCTTTGTGCTTGCAAGGTTTTTCAGTTTTTTTCTTGGCCCTTTGTTCACCATTCGATGAACATGAATCGCCTACTTCAGCCTCTTGGCTGAGAGCATCGATTTTGGCCTCAAACTCCCTTCTCAAGTCTTCTATCTCGTCTAGTTTGATTTTATTTTTCAAAATCCTCCTAGAGTGAGAACTTGATGCACATGAGCCTTGGCTCGACACTTCACTTGGGTTGGATTTTGACATGCTTTCAAGCTTTTCAAAATTTCCTACGTATGAAGTAAAAATAAAGTAAAGAGTTAAAAAAAAACAACACTTTTTGGAAAAATATTTTCGCAAGGTTCCTAGAGTAACTCGATTTTAAAAGACTCAGGTCCCACCGGGCGTGCCAAATTCTGTAGACGCAGAAAATTCTCGCTTCTGGTTCTTAGGCCTGAAGCGAACCTTTTCGTGTGTCTAAGTTCTAATTAAGCAAAAGGGCGTGCCAGCTAGCTTACTTAAGCTAGCGAAGAAATACTTTGAAATCTGACTCCTAATGTGGCGACTGTGAGCAAGCAAGCTCTTTTCGTCGCAGACCTTCTTGCACCGATGCGCAAGGGTCAGTCTGTACGCTTAAAAATCGAGTTTTTGAAGTATGAGAACCTACAAAAATATTTTGAGGTGTTTGACTCGGGTTATTTTTGTATGATTTTCAGATTTTATTTCACGTGGATTTGCACGTGCCTAAGTCTTTCTTTTTATCCCTTTTTGGGCCAACTAGGTGTGTGTTATGAACACGCAACCTAAGTGGGGCAACTTTGAGCGGGAGTATGGGGTTTGCTTTGATGCAATATGCGTCCTAACTCGTGGTATGGCGTATATGCAATGCAAACTCACGCAACTCCAAAGGGAAAACCCGAAATTGAAAGACAATGCCGAAGGGAAATGACTTGTAATGTAAATTGCCGAAGGAAAATTGCAAAAGGGAAATATGGCTATATCTTAAGAGCAGAAAGGCTCAATAGTGCAACTGTTTGCCGTGTATATATGTAAAGACTACGCACACTGCTGAACCTTAAAACCCAAATCTTAAAGACATAGCCGAAAGGGAAATACTTATAATATATATGGGCCCGAAGGTCGCCAACGTGTTGCCTGGGTGTTGTGTATATATTGAAAGACAACTCACACGACTTAAATGAAACCCAAATATAAATTGCAATATGGCCTTAACTAAGGTCTTGGGAGTAAGAGCGAAAGCTCAATGTGTGTGAGTGCGAGAATTGAAGTACTACGCACACAACATGAAATTAAACCCAAGGAAAGTATAACACGGCCCTTACTTGGGTCTTGCAAATAAGAGCAAAAGCTCAATGTGTGTGAGTGTGAGAATTGAAGGACAACACACACAACTTAAACAAAACCCAACGCAACTTAAAGTATATAAATAAACTTATATCTTAAGGGCTGATTAGGCCCGTGTGTGTTCAAAATCGTGCACAACTAAGAGCGAGGTAGGCTCAAGTGCATGTGTGTGTGGGTGTGCCAAGTTACGTTATTACAAGCGAGGGGAGACAATACTCCGTTATTACAACCCCGTATCAAATTTAATTTAACTAAAGCAAGTCTACAAATGAGGACCGAGTTAGGCACTTACTTATAGTTGGTCCGGAGGTGACTTGCTTGAACTTGGGCTTGGGCTTCACCTTGGGCTGCAAGAGGGAGCTCCTCGGAATGGCACGGCAAGGGTGTGTGGCCGGGTGACAAAGGAGCACGGGTGTGGTGCCTTGGGGAGTTGCCGGCTGCTAGGAGGGTGCTGCCGTGATGTCTAGGGCTGAAGTGTTTAAGGAGGATCACTAAGGTATAAGGCTGGTGATAGGGAAGGTGGAGCTAAGGGATGACTAAGGGGGATGGTTTAAGGAAGAGGGTGTGGCTGGTCGGGTGACTTGGGTACAGTCAGTTGTGACTGGCTGACTAGGGGTGGTTTAAGTGGTGGCCGGCTGGGGTAGCTAGGGGATGTCACGTATAGGGAGGTAGGGAGCTATGGAAGGTGGAGCTAAGGGTTGGTTGAAAGTGGAAGGGGCAGGTCCTAGGGAGCAAGGTAAGGTGGCTGGGGTGTCGCTAAGCAGGAAGGTAGAGAATCGGGTGGTGTGATGGGCTATGTCTGGCCGAATGGGGAAGGGTGGCGGGAAGGCTGTGATGGAGCTTTGTGGTGGTGGTATGGGTGGCTGAGAGTGGAGGGGGAGATAAGATAGGGTGGAGTTGTGTTGAGGTACTAACCGGATGGGTGAGGGAAGTTGGTGTCCAAGGAGGACAGCCGGGTGATGAAGGTGGATGGAGCTGGCCAGGCAGTTGGTGGCAACGTGGAGTGGAGCAGGCCGGGAGGTAGTGGTGGCATGAGGTGGTGCAGGCCGGGGGTAGTGGTGGCGCAGGTGGAAGAAGAGAGCAAGGTGAGAGAGGGCTCGGCTGGCCCAAGTGTTGGTTGGAAGAAGTTGAAAAAAACCTGCCCACTAGGGGGGGGTTTATAGTTTTTCCAAGGTCGGTTGGGGCTGGTTTTTAGAGGGTGGTTAGGTGGTTTAGGTGGTGGTGGTATGGTGATAAGGTGGGCTGGTTTTGAGGAGGGGCCAGATATTTTGTTTTAAGTGGTTTTAGGGATATGGTGTGCTAGGTTTTAGGTGGGGTGGTTTAGTGGTTTAGGGCTTAGCTAGGTGGGTTGATTTTGGGGTGAGGTTTAGTGAGGTGGGTTAGGTGTTTAGGCTAGGATTAGGTTAGGATTAAGGGAATTAGGCTAGGATTAGGGAAGGATTAGGGAGGTGGGTTAGGTGTTTAGTCTAGGATTAGGTTAGGATTAAGGAAGTGGGTTAGGTGATTAGGCTAGGATTAGGCCGGGATTAGGGTAAAGGGCTAGGATTAAGGGTTTTGGCTTAGGATTGGGTTAGGAAGCTCCCTTTGCATAACCCATAGACTTCATTGCATCATGTTGGTGCAGCCCTAGGTTAGGTTTTGGCTAATACAAGCTTAAACCCATACTAATTAGGCTAACCCACATGATTAACCCCAAACTTGACACACAAGTCAAGTTTAATACAATTCCCCTCATGCTTATCCTCCCCATTCTCTCTCATGCCCATAATCCCACATGAATTTCAAGTGGGCCCCACCTCCATTTATGAGAAGGTGATGTGGGCCATGGATGTGGATATTGGATTGGATTTTTGGATCCAAATCCAAATCCATACATACGTTTGGATTGGGATCTGGATATATATGGTCCAGATCCAATTCAAACTGAATTCTGACTCCTTCAGGGTATGTTCAAAATGAACGGTTTGTGCGGGGTTTGACAGCATCAGTACTCCGTCTGCATTGGGTCTTCGCCAACATGGTCGTCCGCTTCTGTTTTCACCTTCCAAAGATGATTTCATACGATTTTTGCTGATAACAGGGACTTGGACGTTCGAGATCCTAGGGGTGGATTCAACACGAGAGTTGCTGTGCCAGGCTCGACATGTGCTCCGGTTCTTGGCTCTCTTTGACTCTTCTAGGCCTGCTTGCATCAGGCCAAGCCACTTCGTGGGGTTCCAAAATATGTTTTAAAAGGTTTTAAAAGCTTATTATACATATTTTAAAGCATATATGGTTTTAAACATATGTACAGGGTTGCTTGGAAGGCTCATGGGTTTTTAGACTCAAAATAGCCCTTTGGGGCTGCTTTTACAAAACCAGGTTTATTTAAGAAGTTCGTGGGATTTCGGGGTGTTTACAGATGGTTAAAGGGGAGGAAGGGCAGGTCCTAGGGAACAAGGTAAGGTGGCTGGGGTAGCTTAGGGGGTGTCACTAAGGTATAGGTGGGGCAGCGGGTGGCGTAATGGGTGTGGTTGAAGGGTGGCGGTTAGTTAGGTGGTGGTCGGCTGAATGGAGTGGAGACTAGGCTAAGGTAGGGTGCTATGGGGTGGCTGAGAGTGGAGGGGGAGTGAAGATAGGGTGAAGTTGGGATGAGGTACTAACCGGATAGGAGAGGGAGGTTGGTGGGTGGAAGGAGTGGATGCAGCCGGGTGAAAGGAATGGATGCAGTGGAGGGGGGCAGGCTGGGAGGTGGTGGTGGCGTGGAGTTGTGCAGGCCGGGAGGTAGTGGTGGAGCAGGTGAGAGAAGAGAGAGCAAGGTGAGAGAGGGCTCGGCTGGCCCAAGTGCCGGAAGAAAAAGATGAAAAACCCGCCCACTAGGGGGGTTTTTTATATGGTTTGAAAAGGTCGGTTGGGGCTGGTTTTGAAAGGGTAGTTTGGTGGTTAGGTGGTGGGGGTTTAGTGATAAGGTGGGCAGGTTTTTAGGGGGGGGCAGATATTTTGTTTTAGGTAGTTTTAGGGATATGGTGTGCTAGGTTTTAGGTGGGGTGGTTTAGTGGTTTAGGGCTTAGCTAAGTGGGTTGGTTTTGGGGTGAGGTTTAGTGAGGTGGGTGAAACACCCCGAATCTCCATAATTTTCGAAAACATGCCTAGTTTTAGAATCCCCATTTCGAGACCAGATTTTTCATTTTCGAAAGCTCGGGAGTTGTAAAAACTCCAAATTTTGTACAAAACCCCATATTTATATAAAATATGTTATATTTGGGCCAAGTCCCAATTTTGTAACAGTTGAGTCCAACTGATGCAACCTGGTGAAAAGCAGCGACCAAAACGATGAACAAAAAAAGCCTAAACAGCCTCTTGGCCTGACGAAAGCAGGACCAAAGAGCTAAAGAGAGCCCGGAACCGGAGCACATGTCAAGCCCGGCACAGCAACTCTCGTGTTGAATCCACCCCCAGGATCTCGAACGTCCAAGACCCCGTTATCATCAGAAATCCTTTAAAATCATCTCCGAAAGGTGAAAACAGAAGCAGACGACCATGTTGGCGAAGACCCAACGCAGACGGAGTACTGATGCTGTTAGACCCCGCACAAACCGTTCGTTTCGAACACAGACTGAAGGAGTCAAAATTCAGTTTGGATTGGATCTGGACCATATATATCCAGATCCCAATCCAAACCTATGTGTGGATTTGGATTTGGATTTGGATCCAGAGATGCAATCCAATATCCACATCCATGGCCCACATCACCTTCTCATAAATGGAGGTGGGGCCCACTTGAAATTCACGTGGGATTATGGGCATGAGAGAGAATGGGGAGGATAAGCATTGAGGGAATTGTAATTAAGCTTGACTTGTGTGTCAAGTTTGGGGTTAATCATGTGGGTTAGCCTAGTTAGTATGGGTTTAAGCTTGTATTAGCCAAAACCTAACCTAGGGCTACACCAACATGATGCAATGAGGTCCATGAGTCATGCCAAGGGATGTTCCTAACCCAATCCTAAGCCAAAACCCCTAATCCTAGCCCTTTACCCTAATCCTAACCTAATCCTAGCCTAATCACCTAACCCACTTCCCTAATCTTTCCCTAATCCCAACCTAATCACCTAACCCACCTCCCTAATCCTTCCCTAAACCTAGCCTAATTCCCTTAATCCTAACCTAATCCTAGCCTAAACACCTAACCCACCTCACTAAACCTCACCCTAAACACCTAACCCACCTCACTAAGCCCTAAACCACTAAACCACCCCACCTAAATATCTAGCCCACCTTAAAACCAACCCACCTAAAACTAAATATCCAGCCCACAACCCACCTAACTAGACTCCCATCCTAACTAGACCCAGCCACCCTTTGACTAAACTAAGTAGCTCCCTTTTTATTCCCAGCCACCCATCACCTAACCGTGACCTAACTAGAACCCAACTGCCCCAGCTGACCCCACACTCCCAGCCGACCTTTCCCATTTCCTCATCATTACCTATCCCAGCCGACTCTACCGAATCCCATGGATTGATTACTCCCAGCTGTCCCCACTCTCTCACCATTCATTCACAATCCCACGCAGCCACAAGACTGCAGGAGCTCCCTTCTCTCTCCCATCCCCGAAGCCCCAACAAAAGGCCAGCCACCTGCGCCTCCTCCCATCCACCTTGGACAGCCAGACACCTGCTCCACCCTTCCACCTCCATCTCCACTTCACATCCGGCCAGCCACCTGCACCTCCTTCGCTTGCACTCCACAACCGACTACATGTAAGTGCCCTAACTTCATACCCGGCCGCACCACCTGCCCCACTCTTCCACCCTTCTCCACTTCATACCCGGCTGCACCACCTGCCCCATTCTTCCACCCTTCTCCACTTCATACCCGGCTGCACCATCTACCACTCCCACCTTTCACCACTGTAGACACCAAAAATTTTCACTTACGGGTTCTTAGGCCTGAAGTGAACCTTTTCGCAATCTACTTCGCTTTATGGGCGTGCCAGCTAGTTTACTTTAACTAGCAAAGTATGTTTTGAAATAATCTGACTTTTAAAAGGCGATTGTAGGCAAGCGAGAATTTTACGTCGCAGACCTTCTTGCACCGATGCGCAAGGGTAAGTCTGTACGCTTAGAGACTTCGTTTTGAAACAAGCTTAACTCAAAATATATTTTAAATGAAGAAGTGTTTTAAAACCTTTTGAAAACCATGCATTTGGGCGATTTTGATTTTGTCAGGATTGGACAACCCTAAGTCTTTCAAATTTGAATCTACTTAGGCACGATATGCGTGCATCGAAATAGCCTAAGTCTTGGTGTGTTTGCACGATTGATTCAGGGTTGTTTTTGTATGATTTTCAGATTTTATTTCACGTGGATTTGCACGTGCCTATGTCTTTCTTTTTATCCCTCTTTGGGGCCACCTAGGTGTGTGTTATGAACACTCCACTAAAATGTGGCGAGTTTGAGCAGGAGTATGGGGTTTGCTTTGATGCAAAATGCATCCTAACTCATCGTATGGCGTATATGCAATGCAAACTCACACAACTCCAAAGGGAAAACCCGAATTTAAAAGACAATGCCGAAGGGAAATGACTTGTAATGGAAATTAACGAAGGGAAATTACCGAAGGGAAATGACTTGTAATAGAAATTGCCGAAGGAAAATTGCAAAAGGGAAGTACGTATATAATATATATGGGCCCTTACTTGGGTCTTGCAAATAAGAGCGAAGGCTCAATGTGGGTGCATGCGAGAATTGAAGTACTACACACACGACATGAAATGAAACCCAAATATAAATTGCAATATGGCCTTAACTAAGGTCTTGGGAGTAAGAGCGAAAGCTCAATGTGTGTGAGTGCTTGAATTGAAGTACTACACACACAACATGAAATTAAACCCAAATATAAATTGCAATATGGCCTTAACTAAGGTCTTGGGAGTAAGAGCGAAGGCTCAATGTGTGTGCATGTGGAAAATGGAAAGACAACACACACGACTTAATTAAAACCCCCACAACTTAAAGTATATAAATACAACTATATCTTAGGGGCTGGTTAGGCCCGTGTATGTGCAAGAGGTGTACGACTAAGAGCGAGGTAGGCTCAAGTGCACGTGTGTGTGGGTGTGCCAAACCACGTTACTACAAGCGGGGGGAGATGATGCTCCGTTATTACAACCCCGTATCAAAATTTAATTGAACATAAAGCAAGTTAATGTAATAGACCAAGTTTAGACACTTACAAATAGCTGGTCCATGTTCAACTTGCTTGCACTTGGGCTCACGGTTCACCTTGGGCAGCCAAGAGGGGTTATCCTAAGTGGCTTTGAGAGAGGTTCTATGGGTCATGGTTAGGGCCATAGGGGAGCTTAGGTTCGGCCAAGACGGGGGCTGTGTAGGGTCTGTCCTAGGGTGCAGGTTAGGTCGGCAAGGGTGTGGTCAGGTCGGCAGGAAGGTGGTCGGGTGGCTGGCGTGGCCGTCGGGTGACTGGCGCGGCAGTCGGGTGGCCTGGCGCTAGGGGGCGCCGCTGGGGTGCGCTGGGGGGGGTCCTGGCGCTAAAGGGGCGGCAGGGCGCTGAGGGGCGTCGTAGTGGCGCGGAATGGCGTCAGGGTGCGGGAGGCGCGGCAGGCACGGTAGGGGGTTCGGGTGACGCGCAGGAAATGGTCCGGTTAGATTTAGGTCGGTTCGAGTCTAGGGTTAGGTTTGGTCGAACCTAGGCTGGGTTAGAGCTCGGTTTAGTTAGGGTTAGGTTCAGTTGGGGTTAGGTCCAGTTGGTGTTAGGTAGGTTCGAGCCTAGGCTAGGTTGGGGGTTAGGTTTAGAGGGGTGTAGAGAGAATGTCTAGGTTAGGTTAGGTTTAGTTAGGGTTAGGTTCAGTTGGGGTTAGGTCCAGTTGGTGTTAGGTAGGTTCGAGCCTAGGCTAGGTTGGGGGTTAGGTTTAGAGGGGTGTAGAGAGAATGTCTAGGTTAGGTTAGGCTTACCTCTTGGAGTCGGTCCAGCCCATGTCCAAGCTTGGTTGCAGCCACTTGATCCAACCCACCTCTTGGTTGCAGCCCCTTGGTCTAGACCCACTTAGCCCACATGGCTTGAACCCACCTCACCCAATGAGCCCACATGGCTAGGTCTATCACTCCCTCTCTCTCCTCCCAAATATTTGCATGAACCCTTTACATGGACCCCCTCACCTCTATTTATAGACATTTGAGGTGGGTCTTGGATTTGGGTTTGGGGTTTGGATCCAGACCCAAATCCAAACACTATTTGGATCTGGATATTAGATCTCAGATATTTTGAGATCCGTATCCGATCCAAACCCAACATTTTTATGGATATGGATCTGGATATTTTGATCCAGATCTGATCCAATCCAAATCCAAACACTATTTGGATCTACCCAAACACTATTTGGATTGGCCCAAATCCAAACACTATTCATTACATGGATTTCGATCTAGATATATATGGTCCAGATCCAAATCAAAATTTCTTCGGACAGTCCTTCTTGGCTTCTCGAGGCGAACGATTTGTGCGGGCACTAGCTTCATCAGCGCTTCGTCTGGTGTTGGGTTTTCCCCAACTTTGTCGTCTGGACTCCGTCTCACCGTTCTGGACTCCGTTGAGCTTTTCATCAAACAGGCTCTGCTTTCTTTTATTTTTTTATCAGGGAGTGGCTTCTGAAGCTCTGGGCTTGAATCCTCTTCGGGCCTAGGGTCTTCTTTTGCCTTCTGTACCTGTTTTCACATTTTAAAATAGGTTGTCATTTTGGCTCAAACGTGCTTTTTGGTGTTTTTGAGAGTTTTTGAAATATAGAAGATTTGGGGTGTTTACAGATGCCCCTCTTTGGCATTATCTAAATGTATTTGGATAATGGCAAAGAAGAAACACCCTATTTTGGTTTTTCTCTCAAATTTTCTTGAGAATACACCATTTATTTCGCAAAAACCCTGTTTTCTTTTTCCACAGGTGGGGATTTTTAGCAAAAGGGGGCTTTTCCTAGCTATTTTCCTATATGTTTGATCATGCACGAACGACTCTTTAAATGCATGCATGAGAAAAATTTTATTTTTGGTTTTTGAGCCCGAAGAGAGCCTTTTGAGGCTGGCTGCTTCGAGCAGGTTTTTACCCTTGTCTTCTCGACATTTTTCGGGTTTTCGAGCTTTAGAGAGAGCCTTTTAAGGCTGTCTGCTCTAAGCAGGTTGTACCCTTGTCTTTTTGACATTCATGGATTTTTTCAAAAATTTCTTTTTAAAAGGAACTCCTTTTAACTTGTATCGAAAAGGACTTCCATTTTTCATACTTCCCTTCATTCGGGTTTCAATACCTGCTACTCAGTAGAGGTTTTTGGGTAGGAAAACTTAGAAAACATTTCAAAGTTCCATTTCCTACAAAATAGAGTCGAGTTCTCAAACAAAATGAAATCCAAATAAGCCGATTTTATTCGTACTTTAGAATTTTCGCAAATTTGAATCTTTTTCCTCGGGGATAAGCTATAGGGATATGGGAAAGAGATACCACGGTCCCTTCTGAAGCATCCCGTGATTTTAGGCAAAGAATCAGAAAATCGCTCTTTGGAGCTTTGGCTTTTTCTTTCTTTTTTTCATAGAGGGTCTCCCTTTGGGAGTATTTTTTCATTAATCCCTCTTTTCTTTAAAGGAGAGCAGCTCTTTGGAGGAGTTTTTGTATTCCCTGTTTATGAAGGGAAGACCTCTTTGGGAGGAGTGTTTTTATATCTCCTTTTTCTTTTGAAACGAGAAGACCTCTTTTAGAGGAGTTTTTGTATTCCCTGTTTATGAAGGGAAGACCACTTTCGGAGGAGTTTTTGCATTCTCGTTTTTTTGTTTTTCTTTTGAACACAACCAATTTTCCTTTTCAGAGAGAAAGTAGGATGGGGGAAGGCTTATCCCTTTAGTTACTCAATTCAAACGAGATCGTCCTATTTCTTAATAGCATCTGCTATTCGAAAATATTTTGATATTTTGAACAAGGCTTAATCTTGTAAGCCAGGGTTCTTTGAAATATCGCCAATTCATTTTTGGAATACTCTACTTTTCGAAAAGTATAGATTCCTCCATTCGGGGTTATACAATCTACTTTGATCCTTCTTTCAAGAAGTTTCAAAGGAGTTCGATTTTTCAAAATCTTTTTGAAAAAGAATTCAACATAAACCCTTTTGAATATTCAGGTATTTTCAGGGTTTTGCTAATTTCTACCCACAATATCAACAAATTTCTAATTTTTGTTGCCCTTTTGAAGACATGGGGACATTCTTACTCGAGTTTGCCACCCTTTTGGGCTTTCTTCGGGGTGATATGATGCATGCTATGCACTCCATGTGATTTAAAATGGAAATACATGTTTTTATGCAACGATGAACACATGAAATGTATCTCACAAATCATGAAGGAGATGCATTCGCTTATCCATGGAAAGTGTCTAGGGGCTGTATTTAAAAATGCCCCTAGCTTGATGGGAATTTCGCATGGCCATATGGTGAAGGGCCATGGCTTTTCAAAGGGATTTTGGATGGACAATGGTATGTTCATGTCCATGCACTTCCACGGTTTTTCTAACATGATCATGATACTTTTTGCTCAAGGATGGGAAACATAACCAGCCCTAAGTGATCGTCATGGCCATCAGGTTTTAGTTTTGACATGGTCTCCATATTTCATCGTGAGATTCATGTTCTTTATCCTAACACAATCAAGGTTTTCATATAAACCAGAAGTTGAAGAAAATCTTTCTTTTCAAAGCGATGAAAGGTTTCTGTGAAATGCTAACCCTTTTTCGAGATTCTCGTTTCCTTTTAAAATTTGCCTCGAAGGTGTTGGTTTTGATTTGTATGGAGACATGCCTATGAAGGCTCGATACTTAGGGGGTCGACTCTTATTGCCCCTTTGGTTTTGCAAAACCCTGAATTCGATTTCTAGAATGATGTGTAGACTCGATGCATATGAATGATTTCAAAGTGTAATGCATGATGCTTATGCACACACTATGGGTTAACTTATTTCTTAAAATCCCTAATTTTCCATAAGTTAAGGATTTTGCGAAGTTCAGGAAGTTTGGAGGTGTTTATTCCTCCTTGCTTTGGTGATTCTCGAGCTTTTCTTTTTTGAAAAAGCTCTAGGCAAAAGGGTGGATAAGACCAGCTTTTTGGATACTTGGTTTCAGGGAGTATATACAATTTTCGAAAGCATTTTTACAATTTTTCAAAAATGGGCTTTGTACATGGCCAAAGGCTTTTGAAACAAAATTTCTTTTTGGAATTTTCGTTTTTCCAAATGTTTTTGAGATTTTGAGAGTTTTCAATTTTTTTGGTCTTTTCCAAAAGTAGGGATCTTCCATTGAACCTTCAAAGAAAACATTCATGAATCAGACTCTAATCAGATAGGTCTAATACATGGGTTTCGGTTTTTAGAGGTTCTAAAGGGCACCCTTGACCCAGATGGTCTTAGGTGGCAGCTCTGGGGGTATGGGTGGGCTGTAGCCCAGTCCATATCATTCTCTATTGGTTCTAGGTAGGACAGGCTCAAGCCTACCTTGGTTTCGGGTTCCCAGGCTCGTGTAGGGTTTATATCCCATATTCAGAATCATGTTCCAAGACTTTTTGCTTTTCGAAAAGTTTTGGTATAAATCATGGTCTTGGAACATGGAATCGTCCATGTTGGGGATATATACCCTTTTGGATATCGGGAGTTTAGATTCCGGGGTGATGGAAGACTTGGGCTTCCATACAAACCTTGTTTGGGAGACTTTGCCCTCAAGGAAAGCCAAGCTTGGTTC
This sequence comes from Brasenia schreberi, assembly GCA_036023115.1. Taxonomy (NCBI): domain Eukaryota; kingdom Viridiplantae; phylum Streptophyta; class Magnoliopsida; order Nymphaeales; family Cabombaceae; genus Brasenia; species Brasenia schreberi. The sequence goes on along the minus strand of JAYKKT010000045.1, from coordinate 6,960,932 downwards.
CTTGAGGAGTTTTGGACATAGCAGGGTTATGGAAAACTTATGGTTCCATACCCCATTTTGGGAAAAATTTACTTCAAGGGGAGCCATGCAAGGTCCCTTGAAGTTTTTGACTTGGTCCCTAGGTTCAACTCGTGGTGCCCCTAGGGATTGATTTTTTTGTTTCAAAGCCATAGCCTTGGTTCCAGGGCACAAGACTAGGCTAGAAGAAGTGGGTTTTTCTATGGTAGGGTTATGAGCTCCTAAGATATCGATGCATGCATTAGGGGTCTCCATGTCTACCATTTTCGGAACTTCTTTTTGTTTTCGAAATTCCTTTGAATGGTACGCGACAGTTGGCGCACCTTGAAAATCCTCAAGTTTTGACACAGTTTGTGGGTTTGTGTGTGCATAGGGGTTATCCAAGGCATCTGATGACCCTATTGTAAACACCCCGAAATCCCACGAATTTCTTAAACAAATCTGGTTTTATACAAGCAGCCCCAAAGGGCCATTTTGAGTTTGGAAACCCAGGAGCCTTCCAAACAACCCTGTATATATGTTTTAAACTTTATCTTTCAAAAACATATGATATAGCTTTTGAAAACCCTTTTAAAACATGTTTTGAAACCCCGAAGTGGCTTGGCCTGATCAAGACAGGACCAGGAGAGCCAAGAAGAGCCCGGAACCGGAGCACCTGTCGAGCCCGGCACAGCATCTCTTGTATCTGATTCACACCCCAGGATCTCGAACGTCCAAGACCCTGTTCTTATCAAAAAAGCATTTGAAGTCATCTCCAGAAGGCAGAAACGGAGGCGGACGACTATGTTGGCGAAGACCCAACGCAGACGGAGTACTGATGCTGTCAGGCCCCGCACGAATCGTCCGTTTCGAACCCAGCTCGAAGGAGTCAGAGTTCAGTTTGGATTGGATCTGGACCATATATATCCAGATTCCAATCCAAACCCATATGTGGATTTGGATTTGGATTTGGATCCAGAAATCCAATCCAATATCCATATCCATGGCCCACATCACCTTCTCATAAATGGAGGTGGGGCCCACTTGAAATTCACGTGGGATATTGGGCATGAGAGAGAGTGGGGGTGATAAATATCAAGAGTGTTGTATTAAGCTTGACTTGTGTGTCAAGTTTGGGTTTAATCTTGTGGTTTAGCCTAATTGAGTGGGTTTAAGCTTGTAATTAGCTAAAACCTAACCTAGGGCTGCACCAACATGGGGTGATCAAGGTCTATGGGCCATGCTAAGGGAGCTCCATCACCTAAACCTAGCCAAAAATGCCTAAACCCCTAATCCACTCCTAATCTGAACCTAATCACCTAACCCACTTCCCTAATCCTGGCCTAATCCCAACCTAATCACCTAACCCACTCCCCTAATCCTTCCCTAAACCTAGATTAATTTCCCTAAACCTAGCCTAAACCTAGCCTAAACCACCTAACCTAGCTCACTAAACCTCACCCTAAAACCCAACCACCTAACCTACCCCTAAACCACCCTTAGCCCACGATTTTCCCAAACACCTAGTTTTAAAATATCTGGCCCAATCCCATCCAGCCCACCTTATCTACATACTACCCTACCTAAACCACCTAACCACTACCCACAACCCAGCCCTAACCGACCTACCCATCCCCTATTTAAACCCCCCCCATTGTGGGCGGGTTTTCCAAGTGGGAACCACTCCACCACCCAGCCGGGCCCTCTCCTCCTCCCATCTCTCACCCGTCTTCCCAGCAGCTCCAGCTCCACCAGCCGCCACCTGCTCCGCCACTCTCCCTCTTCCTTCCACCATCACTGCCCCACCAGCCGGACACCGCCACCTCACTCAGCCGGGCCCTCTCTTTTTCCCATCTTCCACCAGCCGACAGCCACCTTTTGCCGCCACTCCTTCCCATTCGGTAAGTCCCCCTAACTCCCTCAAAACCACTCTCTACCACCTCTCCACTCTTAGCCACCCATCTTCCCCTTAGCTCCACCTCTTTGCCGCCACCACCTAAGCCTAGCCGAACCTAGGATAACCCAAGTGGCTGGCCACTGCTCAGCCACCATCTCCCATTCGGCCGAACCCTCCTAGGTGTCCTATTTGGCCTTCCCACTAGCTCACCTTCTAGGTCCAGTTTCCCTAAGTCCCTAACTTCACTAGTGACCCTAAGACCCACTTAGTCAGCCACTCTAAACTCCCTACTTGGAGGCGCCGCCCACTTGCCACCGGTCCCCTTCGAGGCGTCCATCCCACGCCCATTTGCAGCCGGCCAGCACTTTTGGTCACATACCTTAGCAGAGCTCCCGTTTGCAGCCCAAAGCCAAGGCCACGCTCAAGCAAGACCTCTACGGACCAGCTACTTGTAAGTTTCTAAACTCGGTCTTTAGTCATACGCTTGCTTGAAATTCAATTTGATACGGGGTTGTAATAACGGAGCCTAGTCTCCCCCCGCTTGTAATAACGTGGCTTGGCACAACCACACACGTGCACTCTCTTAGTCGTGCACAACTTTGAACACACACGGGCCTAATCAGCCCCTAATATATAAGTATACGTATATATTTCATTTCCGAAGGGTTTTGTTTAAGTTGGGTGTGTTGTCTTTCAATTTAAACACTCTCACACACATTGAGCTTTCGCTCTTATTTGAAAGACCCAAGTAAGGGCCGACCTATACTATTTGGGTTTCATTTCATGTCGTGTGAGTAAGTCTTTCAATTTAAACACTCTCACACACATTGAGCTTTCGCTCTTATTTGAAAGACCCAAGTAAGGGCCGACCTATACTATTTGGGTTTCATTTATTGTCGTGTGAGTAGTCTTTCAATTCAAGCACTTTCACACACATTGAGCCTTCGCTCTTACTCCCAAGACCTTAGTAAAGGCCTTATTGCAGTTATATTTGGGTTTCATTTATGTCGTGTGTGTAGTACTTCAATTCAAGCACTCTCACACACATTGAGCCTTCGCTCTTACTCCCAAGACCTTAGTCAAGGCCATACTGCAATTTATATTTGGGTTTAATTTCATGTCGTGTGTGTAAGTCTTTCAATTCAAGCACGCACCCACATTGAGCCTTCGCTCTTATTTGCAAGACCCGAGTAAGGGCTCATATACATAAGATATATACGTATCTCCCTTCGGTTATTTCCCTTCGGCAATTTCCCTTCGGTTATTTCCCTTCGGTTATTTCCCTTCTGTTATTTCCCTTCCGTATTGTCTTTACATTTCGGGTTTTCCCTTTGGAGTAGCGTGAGTTTGCATTGCATCTACGCCATACCACGAGGTAGGACGCATATTGCATCAAAGCAACCCCCGCTCGAATTCGCCCATGTAGTGGAGTGTTCATAACACACAAACTAGGCGACCCAAAAAGGGATAAAAGAAAAGACTTAGGCACGTGCAAATCCACGTGATCTAAAACATGCAATCACATCTTAAAGACCCGAACTAGACACCTCGAACCGTTTCGTAGACTTTCTCCCAAAAACTCGATTTTTGCAAAAGCGTACAGACTGACCCTTGCGCATCGGTGCAAGAAGGTCTGCGACGACAAGAGCTCACTTGCTCACAGTCGCCACGTTTAGAAGTCAGTATTGATATATCTTCGCTAGCTTAAGTAAGCTAGCTGGCACGCCCTGTTTTTTTTTACATAGGCCTTAGACGCACGATAAGATCCACTCCAAGCCACGAAAGGGGCGAAGAGGCGGGGATTTTTCGCGCGTCTACAGGGATTGGCACGCCCGGTGGGACGTGAGCCTTTTCAAAAAACGAGTTTACTTGTAGGAGTCTTGCGAAAATTTTATAAAGGTGTCGTTTTAACTTGTTTTCTTTGTTTTCACTTAGGAAATTTTGAAAAAGCTTGAAAAGCATGTCAAAATCCAATCCAAGTGAAGTGTCGAGCCAAGGCTCATGCGCATCAAGTTCTCACTCTAGGAGGATTTTCAAAAACAAAATAAAACTAGATGAAATCGAGGACTTGAGAAGGGAATTTGAGGCCAAAATCGATGCTCTCAGCCAAGAGGCTGAAGTAGGCGATTCGTGTTCATCAAACGGTGAACAAAGGCCTAAAAAGAAAATTGAAAAACCTCGCAAGCAAAAAGAAACCTCCGTAATGGAAGGCAACCAATACCACGAGTCCTTCACACAAAAGGACCGTAAAGCCCTACAGCAGCTGCTGAAAGGGCAAAATAAAGAGAAAAGAAGCTACGCCCTGTCTGATTTCCTTCCTATGGATTACGAAACAGACAGTGACGATGAAATACCGAACTTCCATCGGTATGATGGCATGGGAGACCCTAGGTCTCACTTGCAGCTTTTCTCACGTCGAGCCCATAAGAAGAAAAAGGACTCGATGAAATGGGTGTATTGGTTCCCTCTATCCCTTAAAGGCACAGCTGCCAAATGGCTGGCTTCCTACGACTTAAGCCAGTTCGCTACTTTTGAAGAGTTAGCGAACTGCTTCATGCAAAGATTTGCACACAACGTGGAAGTCACGCCAACCCTGAATACTTTAAGGGATACAAAGCAAGGCATGAACGAAGACGTGCATGCCTTCATTATAAGATGGAGGTCTCTTTTAGGCCAAGTGCGAGAGCCTATATCCGAAGGATGCGCAGTAATGCTCATCCTGGATAATTTCAAAAGCGAGTTAAAAACCCTTCTCTCGCTCCATGAGATTTCAACTTTCCATAAGTTGATCAAAAAGGCCTCCCTTTTCGAAACCAACTTGCGAAAAGGGACATACGACCACTTATGGAAAGGAAGTGCCGTTCCCAAAACACGTGTGGAAAAGCCCATCGCATATGGGCTGCCCACAACGGACAAAGGGGCAAAGCCCCATAAAATCGCCAATGTCCGGGTGGATCCAGGCATGGCGGGCACTTCTAAAAATTTCGAAAAAATAGAAAAAAAGAGAGAACGCAATTTTTCAAAACCAATTGAAAAACGGGAGTACACTCCGCTGGGGCAACCTGTGTCGGAGGTCCTAGACCTCCTACTTGCCCAAGGCATGATCGAACTCCCTGAAATCCCCGAAGGAGTCACGTCCAAAGGGGGGTATTTAAACCGGTTTTGCAAGTATCATCGGCTCAAAGGCCATGATACCAAACGGTGCTTCTCTCTTCTAAATAAAATTGAGAACTTGATAGCGGAGGGCCGGCTCCAGGTCACTGCGAATCTGAGCCACCTCAAGCTATCTTCAAGGAACCCTTTCCCAAACACGCCAGTGGCAGTGGGAAAGGAAAGGAGGTATGTACCCTCATCATTTCCAAGGAACTAGCGCAAAAACCCGAACCTGGTCGACCTGCTTGTGCGCCCATCCTTGTACTATACAAGAGGCCCGCCCAAGTCGTCATTCGGGGACCATCAAAAGTGGAAACCCCGGCAAAACCAGTTTTGAAAATCCAAGGTTCTCCTCAGCTCATCCTTAGAGCCAAGTTTAGCGCGAACCCTAGGCTGGTCGTGGGGGAAGTCACTAGATCCGGGAGGATCTACCAACCCCCGCACCTTCAAGGTGCTCAAAAGGTGGTCAGTGTGCCTGGCCCCTCAAAAGCATGTATCCCTAGTGGTCCGCCAAAAGCAGATAAGGACAAAATCATCCTAAATCCTTATGATTTCGAAAACCACCTTTCAAAGATTCCTATTCACATGTCTATCCTAGAGCTTATCAAAACCTCGCCTAGGCATAGACTTGTCTTAGAGAAAATTCTAGAAAGGGCCAAGGTTGATTCGAACATAAGTCCGGAGTCCTTGTCTGCCCAAGTGGCTTTGTTAGGAGCAAAATCGCCCATCACCTTTTCGGAAGATGATGGATAGACCCTACGAAACCCATAACCAGGCCCTGCATATCGAGGTGGTTCTAAACAACCACTCTCTGGACAGGTGCCTAGTCGATGGTGGAGGAGGGCTCAACATCCTTCCACTTCACGTGGCGTACAAAATCGGAGTCACCTTGACTTCAGTAAACCCAAGCCCCATCGTTATCACTGGATACGATGGGAATGCGTCTAGGCCTTTAGGATCCATCGAACTCCCAATGGAAACGGGAGGGATCGAACACACGGGGGTGTTCCATGTCTTGGACATCCACCCCCATTATAACCTGTTGCTGGGAAGACCCTGGATACACAGTTTGTGCGCTGTGCCATCCACCTTCCACAGGTGTGTCAAGATCCCTTTTAGGGACCAAGTCGTAGTGATCCTAGGTGAGAGTCACCCACAACTTCAGGGGATCATAAACTCCCCTTGTTTATCGAGCTCCCAGGCCCATGAGGCTAACCTGGGGCAAATTATGGTTGAGCCACCTCGGCTCGTGTTGAACAACCCTAGGAAGGTTGTATGTGTGAAGGGGCCGCCCAAAGCAGGCCCCCTCCCGACTCTAATCCTCCTAGGAAAACCCAAGCATTCCCTATTTCCAAAGCCCCTGGACAAAAGGCCCTACGAGCCTAATATGGACGATAGCATGTTCCAGGACCACGACTTATATCCCATCTTTTCAAAAAACAAAAGGTCGTGGAACATGTTATTGAACATGGGCTACACGCCCTACAAGAGTCTAGGGGCACAAAACCAGGGTCTCCTAGAGCCCATCCTTCCTAGGGCCAACCCAAGCCGATATGGGATCGGCTATACTCCCCAAATACCGCCGGAACCACCCCCTGTGACCACCTGGGTCAAGGGTGCCCCGGAGCCTGTCTTAGAAGAGACCTATGGTTTAGATCTCCTATTCCGAGTCTAACCCATAGTGTTTTCCCTTTGTAGGTATGACGGAAGATCCCTGTTTCTAAAAACACCAAAAACATTTGAAAACTTAAAATAAAAAAAAATCGAAAACAAGAAAAACCAAAAACAATGGAAAAGCAAAAACTCGAAAAGAGTATACTTTGTATAGTTCCCAAAGTTCTTGTTTTACAAAAACCCAAAAAAATCTAAAATTTGGAAAATACCAAAAAGATTTTGTACATAGCTGCTCCTGGTTTAACTTTGGCGAAAGAAAAGAATTTCGAAAGAAACGTCGTCTGCATAGCCAGACCAAAAATTTCGAAATCACTTGAAAATCCAAGACCAGGTTATTTTGAAAACCACGCATCAAGTTCCCTCAGGTCTAAAGTCCACGAGAATGATCGAAGCCCAGAAGTGGATCCCCTTGAGGAAGATCCCACTTTTGAGCTCCCAGAATTTCATAGAATTCTCGATTTTGAAAGACCTTCCCAATCAGTAGGAGGAGATTTCGTAGAGGTGAACCTAGGGGATGATTCCAATCCCAAAACCATCAAAATAGGCGCATGCTTGCATGAAACTGAAAAGTTAGCATTCATTGCATTTCTACGGACCTATTTAGATGTGTTTGCATGGACGTATGAAGACATGCCGGGCATAGATCCCAGCATAGTCGAGCATCGTCTTCCCTTAGATGTAGGTGTAAAACCAATAAAGCAGAAGCTTAGGAAAATACACCCGAATATACACACGCAAGTCAAAGAGGGTTTAGAAGATCTGCTAAAAGCCGGATTTATAAAACCCATTGCGTATTCTGATTGGTTGTCAAATATCGTTGTAGTTCGAAAAACCAATGGGAAAATTCGAATATGCATCGATTTCAGAAACCTGAATAAAGCCACTCCAAAGGATAATTATCCTTTACCAAACATAGATTTGATAGTCGATAGTACTGCAAATCATGAAATGTTTTCATTTATAGATGGCTATTCAGGCTATAATCAAATTAAACTAAGCCCACGAGATCAGGGTAAGACCGCCTTCACAACCCCATGGGGCACATACTGCTATACAGTCATGCCCTTTGGTTTGAAAAATGCCGGCGCAACATACCAACGGGCCATGAACACGATCTTCCATGATCAAATTCACGAGCTCGTAGAAGTGTATGTAGATGATCTCTTGGCAAAATCCAAAACCCGATGCACCCATATCGAATGTTTACAAAAGATTTTCGAAAGGCTTAGGCTTTACAAAGTAAAGCTAAACCCTCAAAAATGTGTGTTCGGGGTAGAATCAGGAAAGCTTTTAGGCTTTATGGTGAGCCAAAGGGGAATAGAAGTCGACCCCTCTAAGTGTCGAGCCATCATAGACATGGCTCCACCCTCCAATCTCACCCAAGTCCGTAGCCTCCAGGGTCGATTACAATCTGTGCGCCGATTCATATCGAATCTGGCAACTAGATGCGAACCCTTCAACAAACTATTGAGGAAGGGTACGAAATTCTTATGGGATGACGAATGCCAAAAGTCCTTCGAGAGACTAAAGGCATACTTGGTTAATCCCCCCGTTTTGAATCCTCCAAAGCAAGGAAAACCGCTTTTGTTATACATCTCCGTGCATGTAAACGCTTTAGGAGCCCTGTTGGCTCAATACGAGGATGACACCCATAAGGAGTATGCCATCTACTATATTTCGAAAACTCTCTTGGCTTATGAACGAAATTATCAAGCCATGGAGAAGACGTGCTTGGCCCTAGTCTGGGCCTGCCAGAAATTCAGACACTACTTCCTAGATCATGAGATCTGGATAGTGTCCAAGCTTGATCCAATCAAGCACTTGTTCGAAAAACCCATTCTCACGGGTAGATTGGGCAAATGGCAACTCCTTCTAATGGAGTATGATCTAAAATACCATCACCAGATCTCCGTTAAGGGGCAAGCCCTAGCAGATTACGTGGCTGACTTCCCCTTGGAGGACGCATATCCCACTCTTGTCGAAATGCCTGATGAAGGCATATTGCAAAACCATTTTCAAAACCACATTTTGGCAAATTCTTTCGAAAACCAAGTGTGGAAGATGCACTTCGACGGGGCACGAAACCAACGAGGGGCTGGTGCCGGGATCATCCTAATCTCCCCTGAAAAGGGCGAGATTCCCATAGCAGTCCGCTTAGATTTCGAATGTTCCAACAACGTAGCTGAGTATGAAGCACTCATACAAGGCTTAAGGATTTCGAAAACTCTAGGGGCATCATGCATCGAGGTCTTTGGAGATTCGCTCCTTGTCATAAACCAGGTTTTAAAAATTTGGCAAGTACGTAATGAAAAACTACTTCCATATCACGAGTTGGCCACTCGATTGGTCCAATCTTTCCAGTCGTGTAAGCTCACACACGTGGGAAGAGAGGACAATGGCATCGCCGATGCCCTCTCCTCCTTGGGTTCAGCCCTGAAGGTCGATCCCATTTCAGGGACCAGATCTTTGAAAATATGGCATGCGCCCCATCCATCCACACACGACTTGGATATTTGCCAAAACAACCCAGAGTCTATTGAAAAGCCCTGGTTCTATGACATAAAACAATTTTTAGAAAATGGGGGATTCACCGAGGATGCCACATCCAAAGATAGGGCATTCATTCGTAAGATTTCGACCCGATACACCATTCTGGGTGGGGTCTTATACAAAAAAAGTTTTACCGGCATTCTGCTTAGGTGTATCGACCTAGAGGAGGCTAGGATAGTGATGCACGAGTTCCACGATGGAGAATGTGGAGGTCATGTTAATGCCAACATGATGGCAATGAAAATACTTAGAGGGGGTTATTTTTGGTCCACCCTGAAAAAGGATTGTCACGATCATGTTAGGAAGTGTCATCCATGTCAAGTGCATGGGCACGCCATTCATATCCCTTCATCAGCATTGCATTCCGTGGTCAGCCCCTGGCCATTTACCATGTGGGCGTTTGACATTGTAGGCCCCATATTTCCAAAGGCCTCGAATGGGCATCGTTTTATTTTAGCAGCCACGGAGTATTTCTCCAAGTGGGTGGAAGCCATTTCCCTAACGAATGTAATGGGGCAACATGTGGTGGCTTTCATCCGGAGGAATATCTTGGCTCGATTTGGGGTACCACGAGACCTTGTGTCTGATAATGGTACCCCATTCAAGAACGAGCGGATGGTTAAGTTGTGCAACACGTATGGCATAACTCACCACTTCTCCTCGCCCTACTACCCTCAAGGCAACGGCCAAGCCGAAGCCACAAACAAAACTCTCATTGGTATCATTGAGAAAACCTTAGAGAAGGGTAGGAGGTGGCATGAGAAGCTGGATGAAGCCTTATGGGCTTATAGGACTTCCATCCGGACTCCCACAAATGCCACACCATTCGAATTGGTCTATGGCACAAACGCCATTCTTCCCATTCATACCCAACTGCATTCATTCCATACATCCATTGCACTCGACCTCCCCCTAGAGACGCTCCAGCATGCTAGGATGGCCGAACTAGATTTGCTAGATGAGAGGCGACTCCTTGCCATGGATCATGCTCGTGCATACCGGCAAAGGATAGCCCGACATTATAGCAAACACATGAGACCTCGCCACTTTGAAGTGGGGGATCTGGTCTTGAAAACCATCCATCATCGTGGCCCACACCCCCTAGGCAAGTGGCGCCCCAACTGGGATGGACCCTATGTTGTGCGAGCAACCACTACGAACAATTCGTATTGGTTGACCGATGTAGAAGGTAGGAATTTAGCAGATCCTATCAATATTCAATACTTAAAGAAGTATCATGTGTAGGATCTGGATTAAATTCCAGTTTTCGAAAATTTTATAGGGATAGCTGCCCTGAGACATGTGAATAAGGTGCAAAGGCGAACTCGTGTGACCCTAAGTAAGAGAATTCGCACTTGTGAAAGAGTGGAGTTTTCAAAATCGTGGTTGCATTTCAAAATCCTTCGTTTTACAAAGAAAGGCCTAGTTCAACATAGCAAGATACTTGCAAGTAGTACGTGCTATTTCTAAATAGGCTGATCTGGAATAGATCGAGTGTAGGCTTGGGATAAGTCCTCCCCTCTTCTTTTCTCCTTCCAAAAGGAAAACAAAAGGAAAACAAAGGCCCAAATCAAAAGGGGATTTCCCATTTAAAGTCTCTTTCCAAAAGAAAGAAACCAGACTTGAAAAAGAAAAATCGATTCTCTTATAAAAAGAGGGATTAAAGAAAAAATACTCCCAAAGGGAGACCCTCTATGAAAAAAAGGAAAAAGAGGCCAAAAAGCTCAAAAAGAGCAGTTTTCCGCCTTCTATGCCTTAAACCACGGGACGCTTCAGAAGGGACCGTGGTATCTCTTTCCCATCCCTGGCTTATCCCAAGCTAAACATGGTTCATTTCGAGGAATCCTAAAGTAAAAATAGGATTTACTTGCTTGAATTTCATCTTGTTTGAGAATTCGACCTTTCGAGTAAGGCGTAGGAATTTGAAATGAGGCTTGTTTTCTTATAAAACCTCCGCTAGATAAGCGAGTGTTAAGACTCAAACAAGGGCAAGCGCGAAGAGCTCGAGATCCTTAGGATCGAGGCTCAAGACAGTTGTCCCTTTTTGTAAATAGCTTTTGTAAATAAGTTTTGAAAACCGAACATCGAACAACATAGGATTTGCTCACTTGGAGCAAGAGACCTTGGAAATCTCTAGAGTTCGACTACATCTGGTCTCTGAGAGGTCACCACTCTTGGCACCACACCCATGTCATCTGCATTCCACGCATGGTACTTGCATGAACATGATCCCATTTAGGACCAGATTCCATAAGTGAACCCTTTTGCGCGATATCTCCTCCTACCAGAATTTGTAAAATTGAGATTTTTTGCTAAAATGGGACGATCCCATATTCTTCGTGGCTAGATCTAGGGAGACATTAAAAGGGGTGTTTGTCATCTTTGCCCTTATCCAAATCTATTTGGACAAGGCCAAAGAGGGGCATCTGTAAACACCCCGAAATCCCACGAATTTCTTAAACAAATCTGGTTTTATACAAGCAGCCCCAAAGGGCCATTTTGAGTTTGGAAACCCAGGAGCCTTCCAAACAACCCTGTATATATGTTTTAAACTTTATCTTTCAAAAACATATGATATAGCTTTTGAAAACCCTTTTAAAACATGTTTTGAAACCCCGAAGTGGCTTGGCCTGATCAAGACAGGACCAGGAGAGCCAAGAAGAGCCCGGAACCGGAGCACCTGTCGAGCCCGGCACAGCATCTCTTGTATCTGATTCACACCCCAGGATCTCGAACGTCCAAGACCCTGTTCTTATCAAAAAAGCATTTGAAGTCATCTCCAGAAGGCAGAAACGGAGGCGGACGACTATGTTGGCGAAGACCCAACGCAGACGGAGTACTGATGCTGTCAGGCCCCGCACGAATCGTCCGTTTCGAACCCAGCTCGAAGGAGTCAGAGTTCAGTTTGGATTGGATCTGGACCATATATATCCAGATTCCAATCCAAACCCATATGTGGATTTGGATTTGGATTTGGATCCAGAAATCCAATCCAATATCCATATCCATGGCCCACATCACCTTCTCATAAATGGAGGTGGGGCCCACTTGAAATTCACGTGGGATATTGGGCATGAGAGAGAGTGGGGGTGATAAATATCAAGAGTGTTGTATTAAGCTTGACTTGTGTGTCAAGTTTGGGTTTAATCTTGTGGTTTAGCCTAATTGAGTGGGTTTAAGCTTGTAATTAGCTAAAACCTAACCTAGGGCTGCACCAACATGGGGTGATCAAGGTCTATGGGCCATGCTAAGGGAGCTCCATCACCTAAACCTAGCCAAAAATGCCTAAACCCCTAATCCACTCCTAATCTGAACCTAATCACCTAACCCACTTCCCTAATCCTGGCCTAATCCCAACCTAATCACCTAACCCACTCCCCTAATCCTTCCCTAAACCTAGATTAATTTCCCTAAACCTAGCCTAAACCTAGCCTAAACCACCTAACCTAGCTCACTAAACCTCACCCTAAAACCCAACCACCTAACCTACCCCTAAACCACCCTTAGCCCACGATTTTCCCAAACACCTAGTTTTAAAATATCTGGCCCAATCCCATCCAGCCCACCTTATCTACATACTACCCTACCTAAACCACCTAACCACTACCCACAACCCAGCCCTAACCGACCTACCCATCCCCTATTTAAACCCCCCCCATTGTGGGCGGGTTTTCCAAGTGGGAACCACTCCACCACCCAGCCGGGCCCTCTCCTCCTCCCATCTCTCACCCGTCTTCCCAGCAGCTCCAGCTCCACCAGCCGCCACCTGCTCCGCCACTCTCCCTCTTCCTTCCACCATCACTGCCCCACCAGCCGGACACCGCCACCTCACTCAGCCGGGCCCTCTCTTTTTCCCATCTTCCACCAGCCGACAGCCACCTTTTGCCGCCACTCCTTCCCATTCGGTAAGTCCCCCTAACTCCCTCAAAACCACTCTCTACCACCTCTCCACTCTTAGCCACCCATCTTCCCCTTAGCTCCACCTCTTTGCCGCCACCACCTAAGCCTAGCCGAACCTAGGATAACCCAAGTGGCTGGCCACTGCTCAGCCACCATCTCCCATTCGGCCGAACCCTCCTAGGTGTCCTATTTGGCCTTCCCACTAGCTCACCTTCTAGGTCCAGTTTCCCTAAGTCCCTAACTTCACTAGTGACCCTAAGACCCACTTAGTCAGCCACTCTAAACTCCCTACTTGGAGGCGCCGCCCACTTGCCACCGGTCCCCTTCGAGGCGTCCATCCCACGCCCATTTGCAGCCGGCCAGCACTTTTGGTCACATACCTTAGCGGAGCTCCCGTTTGCAGCCCAAAGCCAAGGCCACGCTCAAGCAAGACCTCTACGGACCAGCTACTTGTAAGTTTCTAAACTCGGTCTTTAGTCATACGCTTGCTTGAAATTCAATTTGATACGGGGTTGTAATAACGGAGCCTAGTCTCCCCCCGCTTGTAATAACGTGGCTTGGCACAACCACACACGTGCACTCTCTTAGTCGTGCACAACTTTGAACACACACGGGCCTAATCAGCCCCTAATATATAAGTATACGTATATATTTCATTTCCGAAGGGTTTTGTTTAAGTTGGGTGTGTTGTCTTTCAATTTAAACACTCTCACACACATTGAGCTTTCGCTCTTATTTGAAAGACCCAAGTAAGGGCCGACCTATACTATTTGGGTTTCATTTCATGTCGTGTGAGTAAGTCTTTCAATTTAAACACTCTCACACACATTGAGCTTTCGCTCTTATTTGAAAGACCCAAGTAAGGGCCGACCTATACTATTTGGGTTTCATTTATTGTCGTGTGAGTAGTCTTTCAATTCAAGCACTTTCACACACATTGAGCCTTCGCTCTTACTCCCAAGACCTTAGTAAAGGCCTTATTGCAGTTATATTTGGGTTTCATTTATGTCGTGTGTGTAGTACTTCAATTCAAGCACTCTCACACACATTGAGCCTTCGCTCTTACTCCCAAGACCTTAGTCAAGGCCATACTGCAATTTATATTTGGGTTTAATTTCATGTCGTGTGTGTAAGTCTTTCAATTCAAGCACGCACCCACATTGAGCCTTCGCTCTTATTTGCAAGACCCGAGTAAGGGCTCATATACATAAGATATATACGTATCTCCCTTCGGTTATTTCCCTTCGGCAATTTCCCTTCGGTTATTTCCCTTCGGTTATTTCCCTTCTGTTATTTCCCTTCCGTATTGTCTTTACATTTCGGGTTTTCCCTTTGGAGTAGCGTGAGTTTGCATTGCATCTACGCCATACCACGAGGTAGGACGCATATTGCATCAAAGCAACCCCCGCTCGAATTCGCCCATGTAGTGGAGTGTTCATAACACACAAACTAGGCGACCCAAAAAGGGATAAAAGAAAAGACTTAGGCACGTGCAAATCCACGTGATCTAAAACATGCAATCACATCTTAAAGACCCGAACTAGACACCTCGAACCGTTTCGTAGACTTTCTCCCAAAAACTCGATTTTTGCAAAAGCGTACAGACTGACCCTTGCGCATCGGTGCAAGAAGGTCTGCGACGACAAGAGCTCACTTGCTCACAGTCGCCACGTTTAGAAGTCAGTATTGATATATCTTCGCTAGCTTAAGTAAGCTAGCTGGCATGCCCTGTTTTTTTTTACATAGGCCTTAGACGCACGATAAGATCCACTCCAAGCCACGAAAGGGGCGAAGAGGCGGGGATTTTTCGCGCGTCTACACCTATATCAAGAAGAGAGTCTTGAGAAGGATGGGTTTCAGGCATACCTCTTTGTGGCTTGTCTACCTTTTCAGGGTGAGAGCAGGTCGATTTCCCGGGTAACTCTGTTTTGAGCCCCTGGGTTTTTACGAGGCGTTTCCTTTCGAAACCTTCCTGTTTTTCACTCTCGTTCCTTTGTAGGGTGTGGACTTCATGTCCCACTGTATGTGTGTGCCTAGACTTAGGACTTTTACTTGAACTTTTTGAAATTCCAAAATTTTGTTTTTCAATTTTTTGGTCTTTTTCCAAATTTTCAAGATTTTTTTGGTTTTTTGAAATAAAAAAAAATCTTTTTTTGGTTTTTCGATGGATTTTGAAAAGCTTGAAGCTGTAGGAGTGGATGACTTATCCCTTTGTCGGGATTTGTCTTTAATCTCCAATCCTTCGTTGAGTTTGAGATCGGTTTTCAATTCACGATCCTTATGTGCTCTCGAAGAGCTGCTATGTGATCGATGGGCTTTAAGCTCCTTGCTTAAAGCATCCATCTTTTGAAATATCTTTTCAATCTCATCGAGCTCTTTTTGGGCTTTATCTGTTTTGAAAACCTCTTTTAGTTTACTCAACGAAGATTTTTGTAGCTTTCTATCCATTTTCATGCAATTCTCCTAAGTATGCACGATTTTTGGAAAAACACTCTTTTTTTCAAAAATTTGAGTATAACTCGTTTGTTTGAAGTCTGCTTAAGTCCCAGGTCCCACCGGGCGTGCCAATTCTGTAGACACTAAAAATTTTCACTTACGGGTTCTTAGGCCTGAAATGAACCTTTTCGCAATCTACTTCGCTTTATGGGCGTGCCAGCTAGTTTACTTTAACTAGCAAAGTATGTTTTGAAATAATCTGACTTTTAAAAGGCGATTGTAGGCAAGCGGGATTTTTATGTCGTAGACCTTCTTGCACTGATGTGCAAGGGTCAGTTTGTACGCTTAGAGACTACGTTTTGAAACAAGCTTAACTCAAAATATATTTTAAATGAAGAAGTGTTTTAAAACCTTTTGAAAACCATGCATTTGGGCGATTTTGATTTTGTAAGGGTTGGACGACCCTAAGTCTTTCAAATTTTAATCTATTTAGGCACGATGTGCGTGCATCGAAATAGCCTAAGTCTTGGCGTGTTTGCACGATTGATTCAGGGTTGTTTTTGTATGATTTTCAGATTTTATTTCACGTGGATTTGCACGTGCCTATGTCTTTCTTTTTATCCCTCTTTGGGGCCACCTAGGTGTGTGTTATGAACACTCCACTAAAATGTGGCGAGTTTGAGCGGGAGTATGGGGTTTGCTTTGATGCAATATGCGTCCTAACTCATCGTATGACGTATATGCAATGCAAACTCACGCAACTCCAAAGGGAAAACCCGAATTTAAAAGACAATGCCGAAGGGAAATGACTTGTAATGGAAATTGCCGAAGGGAAATTACTGAAGGGAAATGACTTGTAATAGAAATTGCCGAAGGGAAATTGCAAAAGGGAAGTACGTATATAATATATATATGGGCCCTTACTTGGGTCTTGCAAATAAGAGCGAAGGCTCAATGTGGGTGCGTGCGAGAATTGAAGTACTACACACACGACATGAAATGAAACCCAAATATAAATTGCAATATGGCCTTAACTAAGGTCTTGGGAGTAAGAGCGAAAGCTTAATGTGTGTGAGTGCTTGAATTGAAGTACTACGTACACAACATGAAATTAAACCCAAATATAAATTGCAATATGGCCTTAACTAAGGTCTTGGGAGTAAGAGCGAAGGCTCAATGTGTGTGCGTGTGGAAAATGGAAAGACAACACACACAACTTAATTAAAACCCCCACAACTTAAAGTATATAAATACAACTATATCTTAGGGGCTGGTTAGGCCCGTGTATGTGCAAGAGGTGTACAACAAAGAGCGAGGTAGGCTCAAGTGCACGTGTGTGTGGGTGTCCCAAACCACGTTATTACAAGCGGGGGGAGACGATGCTCCGTTATTACAAACCCGTATCAAAATTTAATTGAACATAAAGCAAGTTAATGTAATAGACCAAGTTTAGACACTTACAAGTAGCTAGTCCATGTTCAACTTGCTTGCACTTGGGCTCACGGTTCACCTTGGGCAGCCAAGAGGGGTTATCCTAAGTGGCTTTGAGAGAGGTTCTATGGGTCACGGTTAGGGCCATAGGGGAGCTTAGGTTCGGCCAAGACGGGGGTTGTGTAGGGTCTGCAGGGGTGTGGTCAGGTCGGCAGGAAGGTGGTCGGGTGGCTGGCGCGGCAGTCGGGTGGCCTGGCGCTAGGGGGCGCCGTTGGGGGGGGTCCTGGCACTAAAGGGGCGGCAGGGCACTGAGGGGCGCCACAGTGGCGCGGAATTGCGTCAGGGTGCGGGGCGCACGGCAGGCGCGGTAGGGGGTTCGGGTGACGCGCAGGGCGTGGTCCGGTTAGATTTAGGTCGGTTCGAGTCTAGGGTTAGGTTTGGTCGAACCTAGGCTGGGTTAGTCCTTGGTTTAGTTAGAGTTAGGTTCAGTTGGGGTTAGGTCCAGTTGGTGTTAGGTAGGTTCGAGCCTATGCTAGGTTGGGGGTTAGGTTTAGAGGGGTGTAGAGAGAATGTCTAGGTTAGGTTAGGCTTACCTCTTGGAGTCGGTCCAGCCCATGTCCAAGCTTGGTTGCAGCCACTTGATCCAACCCACCTCTTGGTTGCAACCCCTTGGTCTAGACCCACTTAGCCCACATGGCTTGAACCCACCTCACCCAATGAGCCCACATGGCTAGGTCTATCACTCCCTCTCTCTCCTCCCAAATATTTGCATGAACCCTTTACATGGACCCCCTCACCTCTATTTATAGACATTTGAGGTGGGTCTTGGATTTGGGTTTGGGGTTTGGATCCAGACCGAAATCTAAACACTATTTGGATCTGGATATTGGATCTCGGATATTTTAAGATCTGTATTCGATCCAAACCCAACATTTTTATGGATATCGATCTGGATACTTTGATACAGATCCGATCCAATCCAAATCCAAACACTATTTGGATCGACCCAAACACTATTTGGATTGGCCCAAATCCAAACACTATTCATTACATGGATTTCGATCTGGATATATATGGTCCAGATCCAAATCAAAATTTCTTCAGACAGTCCTTCTTGGCTTCTCGAGGCGAACGATCTGTGCAGGCACTGGCATCATCAACGCTCCGTCTGGTGCTGGGTTTTCTCCAACTTTGTCGTCCGGACTCCGTCTCGCCGTTCTAGACTCCGTTGAGCTTTTCATCAAATGGGCTCTGCTTTCTTTTGTTTTTTTATTAGGGAGTGGCTTCTAAAGCTCTGGGCTTGAATCCTCTTCGGGCCTAGGGTCTCCACTTCATACCCGGTTGCACCACCTGCCCCACTCTTCCACCCTTCTCCACTTCATACCCGGCTGCACCACCTGCCCCACTCTTCCACCCTTCTCCACTTCATACCCGGCTGCACCATCTACCACTCCCACCTTTCACCACTTCCCTTAGCTCCCTTACACCAACCATCCAGCCCCTACCTGTCCCTAAACCACTCACACCCTCTCCTTCTCCCAAATCACCCAAGGAACCCTCTCTTGGCTGCTCAAGTCGACACATGAAGCAAATTTCCAGCAAGTTGATCATGAACCGGCTACATGTAAGTGTCTTAACTTGGTCCCTTATTTAAACTTGCTAAGTTTAATTAAATTTTGATATGGGGTTGTAATAATGGAGCATTGTCTCCCCCCATTTGTAATAAGTTTGGTTTGGTACACACCCACACACACGTGCACTTGAGCCTATCTCGCTCTTAGTCGTACACCTCTTGCACATACATGGGCCTAATCAGCCCCTATGATATAAGTTTATTTATATAGTTTATGTTGCGTTGGGTTTTTGCTTGAGTTGTGTGTGTTGTCTTTCAATTCTCGCACTCACACACATTGAGCCTTCGCTCTTATTTGCAAGACCCAAGTAAGGGCCGTGTTATACTATCCTTGGGTTTCATTTCATGTCGTGTGCGTAGTACTTCAATTCAAGCACTCACACACATTGAGCTTTCGCTCTTATTCCCAAGACCTTAGTTATGGCCATATTGCAATTTATATTTGGGTTTAATTTCATGTTGCGTGCGTAGTACTTCAATTCAAGCACTCACACACATTGAGCTTTCGCTCTTATTCCCAAGACCTTAGTTAAGGCCATATTGCAATTTATATTTGGGTTTCATTTCATGTCGTGTGTGTAGTACTTCAATTCTCACACGCACCCACATTGAGCCTTCGCTCTTATTTGCAAGACCCAAGTAAGGGCCCATATATACATTATATACGTATTTCCCTTTGGCAATTTCCCTTCGGCAATTTCCATTACAAGTCATTTCCCTTCGGCAATTTCCATTACAAGTCATTTCCCTTCGGCAATTTCCCCTCGGCATTGTCTTTTAAATTCGGGTTTTCCCTTTGGAGTTGCGTGAGTTTGCATTGCATATACGCCATACCACGAGTTAGGACGCATATTGCATCAAAGCAAACCCCATACTCCCGCTCAAAATCGCCACATTTTAGTGGAGTGTTCATAACACACACCTAGGTGGCCCCAAAGAGGGATAAAAAGAAAGACTTAGGCACGTGCAAATTCACGTGAATTAAAATCTGAAAGTCATACAAAAACAACCCGAATCAATCGTGCAAACACGCCAAGACTTAGGCTATTTTGATACACGCACATTGTGCCTAAGTAGATTAAAATTTGAAAGACTTAGGGTTGTCCAACCCTTATAAAATCAAAATCGCCCAAATGCATGGTTTTCAAAAGGTTTTAAAACACTTCTTCTTTCAAAATATATTCTGAGTTAAACTTGTTTCAAAACGAAGTCTCTAAGCGTACAGACTGACCCTTGCGCATCGGTGTAAGAAGGTCTACGATGTAAAAATCCCGCTTGCCTACAATCGCCTTTCAAAAGTCAGATTATTTTCAAAACATACTTTGCTAATTAAAGTAAACTAGCTGGCATGCCCATAAAGCGAAGTAGATACGAAAAGGTTCACTTTAGGCCTCAAAACCCAAAAGTGAGAATTTTCGCACGTCTACAGTGGGTTAGGTGTTTAGGCTAGGATTAGGTTAGGATTAAGGGAATTAGGCTAGGTTTAGGGAAGGATTAGGGAGGTGGGTTAGGTGATTAGGATGGGATTAGGCCGAGATTAGGGTAGTGGGTTAGGTGATTAGGCTAGGATTAGGTCGGGATTAGGGTAAAGGGCTAGGATTAGGGGTTTTGGCTTAGGATTGGGTTAGGAGGCTCCCTTTGCATAGCCATGGACTTCCTTGCATCATGTTGGTGCAGCCCTAGGTTAGGTATAGGCTCATACAAGCTTAAACCCTCATTAATTAGGCTAACCCACATGATTAACCCCAAACTTGACACACAAGTCAAGCTTAATACATTCCCCTCATACTTAATCCTCCCCATTCTCTCTCATGCCCATAATCCCACGTGAATTTCAAGTGAGCCCCACCTCCATTTATGAGAAGGTGATGTGGGCCATGGATGTGGATATTGGATTGGATCTTTGAATCCAAATCCACACATACGTTTGGATTGGGATCTGGATATATATGGTCCAGATCCAATCCAAACTGAATTCTGACTCCTTTAGGGTATGTTCGAAACGAACGGTTTGTGCGGGGTCTAATAGCATCAGTACTCCATCTGCGTTGGGTCTTCGCCAACATGGTCATCCGCTTCTCTTTTCACCTTCCGGAGATGATTTCACATGATTTTTGCTGATAACAGGGACTTGGATGTTCGAGATCCTGGGGGTGGATCTAACACGAGAGTGGTTGTTCAAGCCACTTCGTGGGGTTTCAAAATGTGTTTTAAAAGGTTTTAAAAGCATATTATACATATTTTAAAGCATATACAGTTTAAACATATGTACAGGGTTGCCTGGAAGGCTCCTGGGTTTCCAGACTCAAAATAGCCCTTTGGGGCTGCTTTTACAAAACCAGGTTTTATTTGAGAAGTTCATGGGATTTCGGGGTGTTTACACCCACCTTTCCTACCAAGCACCAGGCTTGCCCTTTGGCAGGCCATCCCTTAACTAAAACCCCAAAGGCCTGCTCCTCGGCAGGCCCTCTCCCTAAAAGCCCCACACGGCCTGCGAGTGCAGGCCGTGCTTCCCTTCCTTTACCAAGGGCAGGGCCTGCCACTCGGCAAGCCACCTATTCCCAACCACCACGGCCTGCTAGAGTAGGCCGCGTCCTTTCTTCACCCCCAAGCCCACGGCCTACTAGTGCAGGTCGTGTACCAGCTCACCCTAAGCCTGGTCACCCACCTTGGCCAACTTAACCTAGCTGACCTGGCTTCCCCCTAGACCTACCTCAACAAAACCTGACCAGCACCCAACCAGGCCGAGCCCTAGCTTAGCCTTGGCCGGCCTACCCTGGCCTTGATTGCAACTGAACCTAACCTAGTTAGGGTTTTACCTCAAACCAAACTCGAGCCACCTTGGCTCGAGTCATCCTAAAACACACCCTCCAAGGCCTAGACCCAGGCTGCACCAAGTCAGCCCGAGTTGCCCCAAGCTCACCTCAAACCAAACTCGAGCCACCTTGGCTCGAGTCATCCTAAAATCAGCCCATACCAGGCCCATACAAAAGCCCACACAAGCCCACTCAAACACCTCTCCCAAGTCCTCAAGGGTTCCCAAGCCTCAAAGCTCTCCGGTTCCACTTTCATGTGACCCGAGCTCCACAAGCAAGGCGTACGCATCCTAGACACACCCCACATAGCGGGCTAGGTGAGTTGTAAGTTCTTATATTTGGTACTTAATTAAATTTTGATAGGGGTTGTAATAACGGAGCATTGTCTTCCCCCGGGTTGTAATAACATGCATGACACACAAGCACATACGTGCACTTGAGCCTTTCCACTCTTAGTTGCACACTTTTGCACACACACGGGCCTTGACAGCCCCTAAGATATAGCACTACTTATATATATTCAGCTGCGTGGGTTTACATTTAAGTTGTGTGCGTTGTCTTTTCATTCCACACTCACACACATTGAGACTTCGCTCTTACTCCCAAGACTCTAATAAGAGCCGTATTGCAATTCAATTTGGGGTGTTATTTTCAAGTTGTGTGCGTTGTCTTTCCATTCCACACTCACACACATTGAGCTTTCGCTCTTACTCCCAAGACTCTAATAAGAGTTGTATTGCAATTCGATTTGGGTGGTTAAATTCAGTCGTGTGTGTTGTCTTTCAATTTATACACATACACACACACCACATTGAGCCTTTCCGCTCTTATATCTATATCTCCCTTTTGCTGCGTTTTACGGTTCAGTCATGTGCGTTGTCTTTCAATTTATACACAACACCCACGCACACAATTGAGCCTTTCCGCTCTTAAGATATAGATATATTTAAATTTCGGCAATTTATATTCAAGTCGTGTGAGTTGCATTCAATTTGGGTTTTCCCTTCTGTTATGTCTTTCAAATTCGGGTTTTACATTCAAGTTGTGTGAGTTGCATTGCATACTCGCCATACTCGAGCTAGAGTGCATACCTGCATCGAATAAACCCCGAACAAATCGTGCAAAAATGCCCATCTTAGGCCACTTGATGCACACACACACCCCACGCCTAAGTGGTTTAAATTGAAAGACTTAGGGTCACCCAAATAAAAAATCGCCAAAAGTGCATGATTTCCAAAGTTTTCAAAACACTTCTTTATTCAAAAGCGATTTTGAGTTTAACTTGTTTCAAACAAAGTCTCTAAGTGTACAGACTGACCCTTGCGCATCGGTGCAAGAAGGTCTGCGACGAAAAGATCCTGCTTGCCTACAATTGCCTTTTAAAAAGTCAAATATTTCGAAACATACTTCACTAGTTTGAGTAAGCTAGCTGACACGCCCTAAAAGTGAACGTAGGTGCGAAAAGGTTCACTTCAGGCCTAAGAACCCATAAAGTGAAAATTTTCACTGTCTACAGATTTGGTACGCCCGGTGGGACATGGGCCTTGTGCAAAGTCAAATCATATAAAGAAACCTCACGAAAAATTTTTCAAAGAAAGTGTTTTAACTTTTGTTTGTTGCATTTCATACTTAGGATTTTGAAAAATATTGAAGCATGTCGAGTCCAGGCTCCCAAGAAGTGTCTAGCCATGGCTCATGCTCATCAAGTTCTCATTCTAGGAGGTTTTCGAAAAAATAAAACAAACTAGAAGAGATGGAGGACTTGAGAAGGGATTTTGAGGCCAAAATTGCTGCTCTTAGCCAAGAGGCTGAAGCAGCTGGCTCATGTTCATCAAATGGCGAACCAAAGGCCAAGAAAACGTTTGAAAAAACTCGCAAAAATAAAGAGACCTCCGCAATGGAAGGCAACTAATACCACGAGTCCTTCACATACAAGGACCGTAAAGCCCTACATCAGCTGCTGAGAGGGCAAAATAAAGAGAAAATGAGTTACGCCCTGTCTGATTTCTTACCTGTGGACTATGAAACAGACAGTGACGATGAAATACCGAACTTCCATTGGTATGATGGCATGGGAGACCCTAGGTCTCACTTGCAACTTTTCTCTCGTCGAGCCCACAAGAAAAAGGACTCAATAAAATGGGTGTATTGGTTCCCTTTATCCCTCAAAGGCACATCTGCCAAATGGCTGGCTTCCTACGACCTGAGCCAGTTTGCTACTTTTGAAGAGTTAGCGAACTGCTTTATGCAGAGATTCTCGCATAACGTAGAAGTCATGCCAACTTTAAATACATTAAGGGATGCAAAACAAGGCATGAACAAAGACATGCATACGTTTATCATTCACTAGAGGTCTCTCCTTGGACAAGTGCGAGAGCCAATATCCGAAGGATGTGCAGTCATGCTCATCCTGGATAATTTTAAAAACGAGATAAAAACCCTTCTCTCCCTTCACGAAATCTCAACTTTCCATAAGTTGATAAAAAAAGCATCCATTTTCGAAACAAATTTGAAAAAAGAGATTTATGATCATCTATAGAAAGGAAGCGTGGTTTCGAAAACTCGCTTGGAGAAGCCCAACACTTATGGGCTACCCACAATGGATAAAGGGGCAAAGCCCCACAAAATTGCCAATGTCCGGGTGGATCCAAGACCGACAAGTGCTTCAAAAAACTTTAAAAAAATAGAAAATAAAATAGAGAAAAATTTTGAAAAACCCTTTGAAAGACAGGAGTATACTCCGTTGGGGCAACCTGTGTCGGAGGTCCTAGACCTCCTACTTGCCCAAGGAATGATCGAACTCTCCGAGATTCCTGATGGAGTCAGTTCCAAAGGGGGATTTTTAAACCGATTCTGCAAGTATCATCGGCTCAAAGGCCATGATACAAAGTGATGTTTCTCCCTCCTAAATAAAATTGAGAACTTGATAGCAGAAGGTCGGCTTTAGGTCACTGAGGAACCCGAGCCTGCCCAAGCTATCTTTAGAGAGCCCTTCCCCAAGCACGCAAGTACTAGTGGGAAGGGAAAAGAGGTATGTGCTCTCACGATTTGGAAGAGTCTAGCGCATGCATATGAGTCTGGTTTGTCTACTTGTACATCTACTCTCATACTTCACAAAAAACCCGCCCAAGTAGTCATCCAGGGACCACCAAGAGTTTCGTCCTCGGTTAAGTCAGTTTTAAAAATTCAAGGTGCTCCAAAACTTTCGATTAGAGCTATGTTAGGTGCGAACCCTAGGTTGATCGTGGAGGAGGTGACAAGATCCAGGAGGATCTATCAACCCCCACACCTACAAAGTGCTAAAAAGGTGATCAGTTTGCCTGGCCCCTTAAAAGCATGTATTCCTAGAGTTCCGCCAAAAGCAGACAAAGGAAATGTCTTGTTAAAATTATATGATTTCGAAAACCATCTTTCAAAGATTCCTATCAACATGTCCATCCTAGAGCTAATACAAACTTCGCCTAGGCATAGACTCGTGTTAGAGAAAATTCTAGAAAGAGCAAAGGTTAGTTCGAACATAACCCTAGAATCCTTTTCTAATCAAGTGGCATCCATAGGAGCGAAAACGCCCATCGTATTCTCGGAAGATGATGTAGAAAGACCCTACGAGTCCCATAACCAGGTGTAAACACCCCGAAATCCCACGAATTTCTTAAACAAATCTGGTTTTATACAAGCAGCCCCAAAGGGCCATTTTTGAGTTTGGAAACCCAGGAGCCTTCCAAACAAACCCTGTATATATGTTTTAAACTATATCTTTCAAAAACATACGCTATGGCTTTTGAAAACCCTTTTAAAACATGTTTTGAAACCCCGAAGTGGCTTGGCCCGATCAAGACAGGACCAGGAGAGCCAAGAAGAGCCCGGAACCGGAGCACCTGTCGAGCCCGGCGCAGCAACTCTTGTATCTGATTCACACCCCAGGATCTCGAACGTCCAAGACCCTGTTCTTACCAAAATATCATTTGAAGTCATCTCCGGAAGGCAGAAACGGAGGCGGACGACCATGTTGGCGAAGACCCAACGCAGACGGAGTACTGATGCTGTCAGGCCCCGCACAAATCGTCCGTCTCGAACCCAGCTCGAAGGAGTCAGAGTTCAGTTTGGATTGGATCTGGACCATATATATCCAGATTCCAATCCAAACCCATATGTGGACTTGGATTTGGATTTGGATCCAGAGATCCAATCCAATATCCATATCCATGGCCCACATCACCTCCTCATAAATGGAGGTGGGGCCCACTTGAAATTCACGTGGGATATTGGGCATGAGAGAGAGTGGGGGTGAAAAATATCAAGAGTGTTGTATTAAGCTTGACTTGTGTGTCAAGTTTGGGTTAATCATGTGGGTTAGCCTAATTGAGTGGGTTTAAGCTTGTAATTAGCTAAAACCTAACCTAGGGCTGCACCAACATGGGGTGATCAAGGTCTATGGGCCATGCTAAGGGAGCTCCTTCACCTAAACCTAACCCAAAATGCCTAAACCTAGCCTAAACCCCTAATCCACCCCTAATCTGAACCTAATCACCTAACCCACTTCCCTAATCCCGGCCTAATCCCAACCTAATCACCTAACCCACTTCCCTAATCCTTCCCTAAACCTAGATTAATTTCCCTAAACCTAGCCTAAACCTAGCCTAAACCACCTAACCTAGCTCACTAAACCTCACCCTAAAACCCAACCACCTAACCTAGCCCTAAACCCCCAAACCACCCTTAGCCCACGATTTACCCAAACCCCTAGTTTTAAAATATCTGGCCCAACCCCATCCAGCCCACCTTATCTACATACTACCCTACCTAAACCACCTAACCACTACCCACAACCCAGCCCTAACCGACCTACCCATCCCCTATTTAAACCCCCCTCATTGTGGGCGGGTTTTCTAAGTGGGAACCACTCCACCACCCAGCCGGGCCCTCTCCTTCTCCCATCTCTCATCCGTCTTCCCAGCAGCTCCAGCTCCTCCACCAGCCGCCACCTGCTCCGCCACCTTCCTTCTCCCACTCCACCACCACTGCCCCCCCAGCTGGACGTCACCACCTTCCCCCCAACTCCACTAGCCGACAGCTACCTGCCCGCCACTCTCCCACTCCATCCGCCACTCCTTCCCATTCGGTAAGTCCCCCTAACTCCCTCAAAACCACTCTCTACCACCTCTCCACTCTTAGCCACCCATCTTCCCCTTAGCTCAACCTCTTTGCCGCCACCATCTAAGCCTAGCCGAACCTAGGATAACCCAAGTGGCTGGCCACTACTTAGCCACCATCTCCCATTCGGCTGACCCCCCCCCTAGGTGTCCTATTTGGCCTTCCCACTAGCTCACCTTTTAGGGCCAGTTTCCCTAAGTACCTAACTTCCCTAGTGACCCTAAGACCCACTTAGTCAGCCACTCTAAACTCCCTACTTGGAGGCGCCGCCTACTTACCACCGGCCCCCTTCGAGGCGTCCATCCCGCGCCCATTTGCAGCCGGCCAGCACTCTTGGTCACATACCTTCGCGGAGCTCCCGTTTGCAGCCCAAAGCCAAGGCCACGCTCAAGCAAGACCTCTACGGACCAGCTACTTGTAAGTTTCTAAACTCGGTCTTTAATCATACACTTGCTTGAAATTCAATTTGATACGGGGTTGTAATAACGGAGCATAGTCTCCCCCCGCTTGTAATAACGTGGCTTGGCACAACCACACACGTGCACTCTCTTAGTCGTGCACAATTTTGAACACACACGGGCCTAATCAGCCCCTAGTATATAAGTGTACATATATATTTCGTTTCCGAAGGGTTTTGTTTAAGTTGGGTGCGTTGTGTTTCGATTAAAACACTCTCACACACATTGAGCTTTCGCTCTTATTTGAAAGACCCAAGTAAGGGCCGACCTATACTATTTGGGTTTCATTTCTTGTCGTGTGAGTAAGTCTTTCAATTCAAGCACTTTCACACACATTGAGCCTTCGCTCTTACTCCCAAGACCTTAGTAAAGGCCTTATTGCAGTTATATTTGGGTTTCATTTATGTCGTGTGTGTAGTACTTCAATTCAAGCACTCTCACACACATTGAGCCTTCGCTCTTACTCCCAAGACCTTAGTCAAGGCCATACTGCAATTTATATTTGGGTTTAATTTCATGTCGTGTGTGTAAGTCTTTCAATTCAAGCACGCACCCACATTGAGCCTTCGCTCTTATTTGCAAGACCCGAGTAAGGGCTCATATACATAAGATATATACATATTTCCCTTCGGTTATTTCCCTTCGGTTATTTCCCTTCGGTTATTTCCCTTCGGTTATTTCCCTTCCGCTATTTCCCTTCAGTATTGTCTTTACATTTCGGGTTTTCCCTTTGGAGTAGCGTGAGTTTGCATTGCATCTACGCCATACCACGAGGTAGGACGCATATTGCATCGAAGCAACCCCCGCTCGAATTCGCCCATGTAGTGGAGTGTTCATAACACACAAACTAGGCGACCCAAAAAGGGATAAAAGAAAAGACTTAGGCATGTGCAAATCCACGTGATCTAAAACATGCAATCGCATCTTAAAGACCCAAAATAGAACACCTCGAACCGTTTCGTAGACTTTCTCTCCAAAAAACTCGATTTTTGCAAAAGCGTACAGACTGACCCTTGCGCATCGGTGCAAGAAGGTCTGCGACGACAAGAGCTCACTTGCTCACAGTCGCCACGTTTAGAAGTCAGTGTTAATATATCTTCGCTAGCTTAAGTAAGCTAGCTGGCACGCCCTGTTTGTATATCTAGGCCTTAGACGCACGCTAAGATCCACTCCAAGCCACGAAAGGGGCGAAGAGGCGGGGATTTTCGCGCGTCTACAGAGATTGGCACGCCCGGTGGGACGTGAGCCTTTTCAAAAATCGAGTTTACTTGTAGAAGTCTTGCGAAAATTTTATAAAGGTGTCGTTTTAACTTGTTTCCTTTGCTTTTACTTAGGAAATTTTGAAAAAGCTTGAAAAGCATGTCAAAATCCAATCCAAGTGAAGTGTCGAGCCAAGGCTCATGCGCATCAAGTTCTCACTCTAGGAGGATTTTCAAAAACAAAATAAAACTAGATGAAATCGAGGACTTGAGAAGGGAATTTGAGGCCAAAATCGATGCTCTCAGCCAAGAGGCTGAAGTAGGCGATTCATGTTCATCAAACGATGAACAAAGGCCTAAAAAGAAAATTGAAAAACCTCGCAAGCAAAAAGAGGCCTCCGTAATGGAAGGCAACCAATACCACGAGTCCTTCACACAAAAGGACCGTAAAGCCCTACAGCAACTGCTGAAAGGGCAAAATAAAGAGAAAAGAAGCTACGCCCTGTCTGATTTCCTTCCTATGGATTACGAAACAGACAGTGACGATGAAATACCGAACTTCCATCGGTATGATGGCATGGGAGACCCTAGGTCTCACTTGCAGCTTTTCTCACGTCGAGCCCATAAGAAGAAAAAGGACTCGATGAAATGGGTGTATTGGTTCCCTCTATCCCTTAAAGGCACTGCTGCCAAATGGCTGGCTTCCTACGACTTAAGCCAGTTCGCTACTTTTGAAGAGTTAGCGAACTGCTTCATGCAAAGATTTGCACACAACGTGGAAGTCACGCCAACCCTGAATACCTTAAGGGATACAAAGCAAGGCATGAACGAAGACGTGCATGCCTTCATTATAAGATGGAGGTCTCTTTTAGGCCAAGTGCGAGAGCCTATATCCGAAGGATGCGCAGTAATGCTCATCCTGGATAATTTCAAAAGCGAGTTAAAAACCCTTCTCTCGCTCCATGAGATTTCAACTTTCCATAAATTGATCAAAAAGGCCTCCCTTTTCGAAACCAACTTGCGAAAAGGGACATACGACCACTTATGGAAAGGAAGTGCCGTTCCCAAAACACGTGTGGAAAAGCCCATCGCATATGGGCTGCCCACAACGGACAAAGGGGCAAAGCCCCATAAAATCGCCAATGTCCGGGTGGATCCAGGCATGGCGGGCACTTCTAAAAATTTTGAAAAAATAGAAAATAAGAGAGAACGCAATTTTTCAAAACCAATTGAAAAACGGGAGTACACTCCGCTGGGGCAACCTGTGTCGGAGGTCTTAGACCTCTTACTTGCCCAGGGCATGATCGAACTCCCTGAAATCCCCGAAGGAGTCACGTCCAAAGGGGGGTATTTAAACCGATTTTGCAAGTATCATCGGCTCAAAGGCCATGATACCAAACGGTGCTTCTCTCTTCTAAATAAAATTGAGAACTTGATAGCGGAGGGCCGGCTCCAGGTCACTGCGGAATCTGAGCCACCTCAAGCTATCTTCAAGGAACCCTTTCCCAAACACGCCAATGGCAGTGGGAAAGGAAAGGAGGTATGTACCCTCACCATTTCCAAGGAACTAGCGCGAAAGCCCGAACCTGGTCGACCTGCTTGTGCGCCCATCCTTGTACTATACAAGAGGCCCGCCCAAGTCGTCATTCGGGGACCATCAAAAGTGGAAACCCCAAAACCAGTTTTGAAAATCCAAGGTTCTCCTCAGCTCATCCTTAGAGCCAAGTTTAGCGCAAACCCTAGGCTGGTCGTGGGGGAAGTCACTAGATCCGGGAGGATCTACCAACCCCCGCACCTTCAAGGTGCTCAAAAGGTGGTCAGTGTGCCTGGCCCCTCAAAAGCATGTATCCCTAGTGGTCTGCCGAAAGCAGATAAGGACAAAATCATCCTAAATCCTTATGATTTTGAAAACCACCTTTCAAAGATTCCTATTCACATGTCTATCCTAGAGCTTATCAAAACATCGCCTAGGCATAGACTTGTCTTAGAGAAAATTCTAGAAAGGGCCAAGGTTGATTCGAACATAAGTCCGGAATCCTTGTCTGCCCAAGTGGCTTTATTAGGAGCAAAATCGCCCATCACCTTTTCGGAAGATGATGTAGATAGACCCTACGAAACCCATAACCAGGCCCTACATATCGAGGTGGTTCTAAACAACCACTCTCTGGACAGGTGCCTAGTCGATGGTGGAGGAGGGCTCAACATCCTTCCACTTCACGTGGCGTACAAAATCGGAGTCACCTTGACTTCAGTGAACCCAAGCCCCATCGTTATCACTGGATACGATGGGAATGCGTCTAGGCCTTTAGGATCCATCGAACTCCCAATGGAAACGGGAGGGATCGAACACACGGGGGTGTTCCATGTCTTGGACATCCACCCCCATTATAACCTGTTGCTGGGAAGACCCTGGATACACAGTTTGTGCGCTGTGCCATCCACCTTCCACAAGTGTGTCAAGATCCCTTTTAGGGACCAAGTCGTAGTGATCCTAGGTGAGAGTCACCCACAACTTCAGGGGATCATAAACTCCCCTTGTTTATCGAGCTCCCAGGCCCATGAGGCTAACCTGGGGCAAATTATGGTTGAGCCACCTCGGCTCGTGTTGAACAACCCTAGGAAGGTTGTATGTGTGAAGGGGCTGCCCAAAGCAGGCCCCCTCCCAACTCTAATCCTCCTAGGAAAACCCAAACGTTCCCTATTTCCAAAACCCCTGGACAAAAGGCCATACGAGCCTAATATGGATGATAGCATGTTCCAGGACCACGACTTATATCCCATCTTTTCAAAAAACAAAAGGTCGTGGAACATGTTATTGAACATGGGCTACACGCCCTACAAAAGTCTAGGGGCACAAAACCAGGGTCTCCTAGAGCCCATCCTTCCTAGGACCAATCCAAGCCGATATGGGATCGGCTATACTCCCCGAATACCGCCGGAGCCACCCCCTGTGACCACCTGGGTCAAGGGTGCCCCAGAGCCTGTCTTAGAAGAAACCTATGGTTTAGATCTCCTATTCCGAGTCTAACCCATAGTGTTTTCCCTTTGTAGGTATGACGGAAGATCCCTTTTTCTAAAAATACCAAAAACATTTGAAAACTTAAAATAAAAAAAAATCGAAAAACAAGAAAAACCAAAACAATGGAAAAACAAAAACTCGAAAAAAGTGTGCTTTGTATAGTTCCCAAAGTTCTTGTTTTACAAAAACCCAAAAAAATCGAAAATTTGGAAAATACCAAAAAGATTTTGTACATAGCTGCTCCTGGTATGACTTTGGCGAAAGAAAAGGATTTCGAAAGAAACGTTGTCTGCATAGCCAGACCAAAAATTTCGAAATCACTTGAAAATCCAAGTACAAAACCAGGTTATTTTGAAAACCACGCATCAAGTTCCCTCGGGTCTAAAGCCCACGAGAATGATCAAAGCCCAGAAGTGGATCCCCTTGAGGAAGATCCCACTTCTGAGCTCCCAGAATTTCATAGAATTCTCGATTTTGAAAGACCTTCCCAATCAGTAGGAGGAGATTTCGTAGAGGTGAACCTAGGGGATGATTCCAATCCCAAAACCATCAAGATAGGCGCATGCTTGCATGGAACTGAAAAGTTAGCATTCATTGCATTTCTACGAACCTATTTAGATGTGTTTGCATGGACGTATGAAGACATGCCGGGCATAGATCCCAGCATAGTCGAGCATCGTCTTCCCTTAGATATAGGTGTAAAACCAATAAAGCAGAAGCTTAGGAAAATACACCCGAATGTACACACGCAAGTCAAAGAGGGTTTAGAAGATCTGCTAAAAGCCGGATTTATAAAACCCATTGCGTATTCTGATTGGTTGTCAAATATCGTTGTAGTTCGAAAAACCAATGGGAAAATTCGAATATACATCGATTTCAGAAACCTGAATAAAGCCACTCCAAAGGATAATTATCCTTTACCAAACATAGATTTGATAGTCGATAGTACTGCAAATCATGAAATGTTTTCATTTATGGATGGCTATTCAGGCTATAATCAAATCAAACTAAGTCCACGAGATCAGGGTAAGACCGCCTTCACAACCCCATGGGGCACGTACTGCTATACAGTCATGCCCTTTGGTTTGAAAAATGTCGGCGCAACATACCAACGAGCCATGAACACGATCTTCCATGATCAAATTCACGAGCTTGTAGAAGTGTATGTAGATGATCTCTTGGCAAAATCCAAAACCCGATGCACCCATATCGAATGTTTACAAAAGATTTTCGAAAGGCTTAGGCTTTACAAAGTAAAGCTAAACCCTCAAAAATGTGTGTTCGGGGTAGAATCAGGGAAGCTTCTAGGCTTTATGGTGAGCCAAAGGGGAATAGAAGTCGACCCCTCTAAGTGTCGAGCCATCATAGACATGGCTCCACCCTCCAATCTCACCCAAGTCCGTAGCCTCCAGGGTCGATTACAATCTGTGCACCGATTCATATCGAATCTGGCAACTAGATGCGAACCCTTCAACAAACTGTTGAGGAAGGGTACGAAATTCTTATGGGATGACGAATGCCAAAAGTCCTTCGAGAGACTAAAGGCATACTTGGTTAATCCCCCCGTTTTGAATCCTCCAAAGCAAGGAAAACCGCTTTTATTATACATCTCCGTGCATGTAAACGCTTTAGGAGCCCTGTTGGCTCAATACGAGGATGACACCCATAAGGAGTATGCCATCTACTATATTTCGAAAACTCTCTTGGCTTATGAACGAAATTATCAAGCCATGGAGAAGACGTGCTTGGCCCTAGTCTGGGCCTGCCAGAAATTCAGACACTACTTCCTAGATCATGAGATCTGGATAGTGTCCAAGCTTGATCCAATCAAGCACTTGTTCGAAAAACCCATTCTCACGGGTAGATTGGGCAAATGGCAACTCCTTCTAATGGAGTATGATCTAAAATACCATCACCAGATCTCCGTTAAGGGGCAAGCCCTAGCAGATTACGTGGCTGACTTCCCCTTGGAAGACGCATATCCCACTCTTGTCGAAATGCCTGATGAAGGCATATTGCAAAACCATTTTCAAAACCACATTTTGGCAAATTCTTTCGAAAACCAAGTGTGGAAGATGCACTTCGACGGGGCACGAAACCAACGAGGGGCTGGTGCCGGGATCATCCTAATCTCCCCTGAAAAGGGCGAGATTCCCATAGCAGTCCGCTTAGATTTCGAATGTTCCAACAACGTAGCTGAGTATGAAGCACTCATACAAGGCTTAAGGATTTCGAAAACTCTAGGGGCATCATGCATCGAGGTCTTTGGAGATTCACTCCTTGTCATAAACCAGGTTTTAAAAATTTGGCAAGTACGTAATGAGAAACTACTTCCATATCACGAGTTGGCCACTCGATTGGTCCAATCCTTCCAGTCGTGTAAGCTCACACACGTGGGAAGAGAGGACAATGGCATCGCCGATGCCCTCTCTTCCTTGGGTTCAGCCCTGAAGGTCGATCCCATTTCAGGGACCAGATCTTTGGAAATATGGCATGCGCCCCATCCATCCACACACGACTTGGATATTTGCCAAAACAACCCAGAGTCTATTGAAAAACCCTGGTTCTATGACATAAAACAATTTTTAGAAAATGGGGATTCACCGAGGATGCCACATCCAAAGATAGGGCATTCATTCGTAAGATTTCGACCCGATACACCATTCTGGGTGGGGTCTTATACAAAAAGAGTTTTACCGGCATTCTGCTTAGGTGTATCGACCTAGAGGAGGCTAGGATAGTGATGCACGAGTTCCACGATGGAGAATGTGGAGGTCATGTTAATGCCAACATGATGGCGATGAAAATACTTAGAGGGGGTTATTTTTGGTCCACCCTGAAAAGGGATTGTCACGATCATGTTAGAAAGTGTCATCCATGTCAAGTGCATGGGCACGCCATTCATATCCCTTCATCTGCATTGCATTCTGTGGTCAGCCCCTGGCCATTTACCATGTGGGCGTTTGACATTGTAGGCCCCATATTTCCAAAGGCCTCGAATGGGCATCGTTTTATTTTAGCAGCCACGGAGTATTTCTCCAAGTGGGTGGAAGCCATTTCCCTAACGAATGTAATGGGGCAACATGTGGTGGCTTTCATCCGGAGGAATATCTTGGCTCGATTTGGGGTTCCACGAGACCTGGTGTCTGATAATGGTACCCCATTCAAGAACGAGCGGATGGTTAAGTTGTGCAACACGTATGGCATAACTCACCATTTCTCCTCGCCCTACTACCCTCAAGGCAACGGCCAAGCCGAAGCCACAAACAAGACTCTCATTGGTATCATTGAGAAGACCTTAGAGAAGGGTAGGAGGTGGCATGAGAAGCTGGATGAAGCCTTATGGGCTTATAGGACTTCCATCCGGACTCCCACAAATGCCACACCATTCGAATTGGTCTATGGCACAAACGCCATTCTTCCCATTCATACCCAACTGCATTCATTCCATACATCCATTGCACTCGACCTCCCCCTAGAGACGCTTCAGCATGCTAGGATGGCCGAACTAGATTTGCTAGATGAGAGGCGACTCCTTGCCATGGATCATGCTCGTGCATACCGGCAAAGGATAGCCCGACATTATAGCAAACACATGAGACCTCGCCACTTTGAAGTGGGAGATCTGGTCTTGAAAACCATCCACCATCGTGGCCCACACCCCCTAGGCAAGTGGCGCCCCAACTGGGATGGACCCTATGTTGTGCGAGCAACCACTACGAACAATTCGTATTGGTTGATCGATGTAGAAGGTAGGAATTTAGCAGATCCTATCAATATTCAATACTTAAAGAAGTATCATGTGTAGGATCTGGATTAAATTCCAGTTTTCGAAAATTTTATAGGGATAGCTGCCCTGAGACGTGTGAATAAGGTGCAAAAGCAACTCGTGTGACCCTGAGTGAGAGAATTCACACTTGTGAAAGAGTGGAGTTTTCAAAATCGTGGTTGCATTTCAAAATCCTTCTTCTTACAAAGAAAGGCCTAGTTCAACATAGCAAGATACTTGCAAGTAGTACGTGCTATTTCTAAATAGGCTGATCTGGAATGGATCGAGTGTATGCTTGGGATAAGTCCTCCCCTCTTCTCTTCTCCTTCCAAAAGGAAAACAAAGGCCCAAATCAAAAAGGAATTTCCCATTTAGAGTCTCTTTCCAAAAGAAAGAAACCAGACTTGAAAAAGAAAAATCGATTCTCTTATGAAAAAGAGGGATTAAAGAAAAAATACTCCCAAAGGGAGACCCTCTATAAAAAAGGAAAAGAGGCCAAAAAGCTCAAAAAGAGCAGTTTTCCGCCTTCTATGCCTTAAACCACGGGACGCTTCAGAAGGGACCGTGGTATCTCTTTCCCATCCCTGGCTTATCCCAAGCTAAAGCATGGTTCATTTCGAGGAATCCTAAAGTAAAAATAGGATTTACTTACTTGAATTTCATCTTGTTTGAGAATTCGACCTTTCGAGTAAGGCGTAGGAATTTGAAATGAAGCTTGTTTTCTTATAAAACCTCCGCTAGATAAGCGAGTGTTAAGACTCAAACAAAGGCAAGCACGAAGAGCTCGAGATCCTTAGGATCGAGGCTCAAGACAGTTGTCCCTTTTGTAAATAGTTTTGTAAATAAGTTTTAAAAACCGAACATCGAACAGCATAGGGCTTTTGCTCACTTGGAGCAGTAGGCCTTGTAAGTCTCTAGAGTTCGACCACACCTGGTCTCTGGGAGGTCGCCACTTTTGGCACCACACCCATGTCATCTACATTCCACGCATGGTACTTGCATAAACATGATCCCATTTAGGACCAGATTTCATAAGTGAACCCTTTGGCGTGATATCTCCTCCTACCAGAGTTTGTAAAATTGAGATTTTGCTAAAATGGGACGATCCCATATTCTTCGTGGCTAGATCTAGGGAGACATTAAAAGGGGTGTTTGTCATCTTTGCCCTTATCCAAATCTATTTGGACAAGGCCAAAGAGGGGCATCTGTAAACACCCCGAAATCCCACGAATTTCTTAAACAAATCTGGTTTTATACAAGCAGCCCCAAAGGGCCATTTTTGAGTTTGGAAACCCAGGAGCCTTCCAAACAAACCCTGTATATATGTTTTAAACTATATCTTTCAAAAACATACGCTATGGCTTTTGAAAACCCTTTTAAAACATGTTTTGAAACCCCGAAGTGGCTTGGCCCGATCAAGACAGGACCAGGAGAGCCAAGAAGAGCCCGGAACCGGAGCACCTGTCGAGCCCGGCGCAGCAACTCTTGTATCTGATTCACAACCCAGGATCTCGAACGTCCAAGACCCTTTTCTTACCAAAATATCATTTGAAGTCATCTCCGGAAGGCAGAAACGGAGGCGGACGACCATGTTGGCGAAGACCCAACGCAGACGGAGTACTGATGCTGTCAGGCCCCGCACAAATCGTCCGTCTCGAACCCAGCTCGAAGGAGTCAGAGTTCAGTTTGGATTGGATCTGGACCATATATATCCAGATTCCAATCCAAACCCATATGTGGACTTGGATTTGGATTTGGATCCAGAGATCCAATCCAATATCCATATCCATGGCCCACATCACCTCCTCATAAATGGAGGTGGGGCCCACTTGAAATTCACGTGGGATATTGGGCATGAGAGAGAGTGGGGGTGAAAAATATCAAGAGTGTTGTATTAAGCTTGACTTGTGTGTCAAGTTTGGGTTAATCATGTGGGTTAGCCTAATTGAGTGGGTTTAAGCTTGTAATTAGCTAAAACCTAACCTAGGGCTGCACCAACATGGGGTGATCAAGGTCTATGGGCCATGCTAAGGGAGCTCCTTCACCTAAACCTAACCCAAAATGCCTAAACCTAGCCTAAACCCCTAATCCACCCCTAATCTGAACCTAATCACCTAACCCACTTCCCTAATCCCGGCCTAATCCCAACCTAATCACCTAACCCACTTCCCTAATCCTTCCCTAAACCTAGATTAATTTCCCTAAACCTAGCCTAAACCTAGCCTAAACCACCTAACCTAGCTCACTAAACCTCACCCTAAAACCCAACCACCTAACCTAGCCCTAAACCCCCAAACCACCCTTAGCCCACGATTTACCCAAACCCCTAGTTTTAAAATATCTGGCCCAACCCCATCCAGCCCACCTTATCTACATACTACCCTACCTAAACCACCTAACCACTACCCACAACCCAGCCCTAACCGACCTATCCATCCCCTATTTAAACCCCCCTCATTGTGGGCGGGTTTTCTAAGTGGGAACCACTCCACCACCCAGCCGGGCCCTCTCCTTCTCCCATCTCTCATCCGTCTTCCCAGCAGCTCCAGCTCCTCCACCAGCCGCCACCTGCTCCGCCACCTTCCTTCTCCCACTCCACCACCACTGCCCCCCCAGCTGGACGTCACCACCTTCCCCCCAACTCCACTAGCCGACAGCTACCTGCCCGCCACTCTCCCACTCCATCCGCCACTCCTTCCCATTCGGTAAGTCCCCCTAACTCCCTCAAAACCACTCTCTACCACCTCTCCACTCTTAGCCACCCATCTTCCCCTTAGCTCAACCTCTTTGCCGCCACCATCTAAGCCTAGCCGAACCTAGGATAACCCAAGTGGCTGGCCACTACTTAGCCACCATCTCCCATTCGGCCGACCCCCCCCCCTAGGTGTCCTATTTGGCCTTCCCACTAGCTCACCTTTTAGGGCCAGTTTCCCTAAGTACCTAACTTCCCTAGTGACCCTAAGACCCACTTAGTCAGCCACTCTAAACTCCCTACTTGGAGGCGCCGCCTACTTACCACCGGCCCCCTTCGAGGCGTCCATCCCGCGCCCATTTGCAGCCGGCCAGCACTCTTGGTCACATACCTTCGCGGAGCTCCCGTTTGCAGCCCAAAGCCAAGGCCACGCTCAAGCAAGACCTCTACGGACCAGCTACTTGTAAGTTTCTAAACTCGGTCTTTAATCATACACTTGCTTGAAATTCAATTTGATACGGGGTTGTAATAACGGAGCATAGTCTCCCCCCGCTTGTAATAACGTGGCTTGGCACAACCACACACGTGCACTCTCTTAGTCGTGCACAATTTTGAACACACACGGGCCTAATCAGCCCCTAGTATATAAGTGTACATATATATTTCGTTTCCGAAGGGTTTTGTTTAAGTTGGGTGCGTTGTCTTTCGATTAAAACACTCTCACACACATTGAGCTTTCGCTCTTATTTGAAAGACCCAAGTAAGGGCCGACCTATACTATTTGGGTTTCATTTCTTGTCGTGTGAGTAAGTCTTTCAATTCAAGCACTTTCACACACATTGAGCCTTCGCTCTTACTCCCAAGACCTTAGTAAAGGCCTTATTGCAGTTATATTTGGGTTTCATTTATGTCGTGTGTGTAGTACTTCAATTCAAGCACTCTCACACACATTGAGCCTTCGCTCTTACTCCCAAGACCTTAGTCAAGGCCATACTGCAATTTATATTTGGGTTTAATTTCATGTCGTGTGTGTAAGTCTTTCAATTCAAGCACGCACCCACATTGAGCCTTCGCTCTTATTTGCAAGACCCGAGTAAGGGCTCATATACATAAGATATATACATATTTCCCTTCGGTTATTTCCCTTCGGTTATTTCCCTTCGGTTATTTCCCTTCCGCTATTTCCCTTCAGTATTGTCTTTACATTTCGGGTTTTCCCTTTGGAGTAGCGTGAGTTTGCATTGCATCTACGCCATACCACGAGGTAGGACGCATATTGCATCGAAGCAACCCCCGCTCGAATTCGCCCATGTAGTGGAGTGTTCATAACACACAAACTAGGCGACCCAAAAAGGGATAAAAGAAAAGACTTAGGCATGTGCAAATCCACGTGATCTAAAACATGCAATCGCATCTTAAAGACCCGAAATAGAACACCTCGAACCGTTTCGTAGACTTTCTCCCCAAAAAACTCGATTTTTGCAAAAGCGTACAGACTGACCCTTGCGCATCGGTGCAAGAAGGTCTGCGACGACAAGAGCTCACTTGCTCACAGTCGCCACGTTTAGAAGTCAGTGTTAATATATCTTCGCTAGCTTAAGTAAGCTAGCTGGCACGCCCTGTTTGTATATCTAGGCCTTAGACGCACGCTAAGATCCACTCCAAGCCACGAAAGGGGCGAAGAGGCGGGGATTTTCGCGCGTCTACACCAGGCCCTATATATCGAGGTGGTTCTGAATAACCACTCTCTGGATAGGTGCCTAGTCGATGGGGGAGGAGGGCTCAACATCCTTCCACTTCATGTAGCGAACCAAATTGGAGTCACCTTGACATCCGTAAACCCAAGCCCCATCGTCATCATTGGGTACGATGGGAATACGTCTAGACTACTAGGATCCATCGAACTCCCCATGGAAACGAGAGGGATAACACACATGGGGGTGTTCCATGTCCTGGACATCCACCCCCACTATAACCTGTTGTTGGGAAGGCCCTGGATACACAGCGTTGTGCCATCCACCTTCCACAGGTGTGTCAAAATCCCTTTCAGGGACCAAGTCATAGTGATCCTAGGTGAGAGTCATCCTCAGCTTCAGGGGATCATAAATTCCCCTTGCTTGTCGAGTTCCCAGACCCACGAGGTAAATCTGGGGCAGATCCTGCTCGAGCCACCAAGGCTCACATTGAAAAACCCTAGGAAGGTCGTATATGTGAAGGGGCCACCCAAGACTGGCCCCCTCAAAATCCTGACCATCACAAGAAAACCCAAAAATCCCCTATTTCCAAAACCCCTGGACAAGAAGCCCTATGTGCATAACATAGACGACAGCAAGTTCCAGGACCACGATTTATATGAAAATTTTTCTAAAAACAAAAAATCGTGGAACATGCTGTTGAATATGGGCCATATGCCATACAAGAGTCTAGGGGCACAAAATCAAGGTCTCCTAGAACCCATACTGCCTAGGGCAAATCCAAGCCGATATGGGATCGGCTATACTCCCAGAATACCACCAGAGCCACCCCCTATGACCACCTGGGTCAAGGGTGCCCTGGAGCCTACCCAAGTAGAAACCTACGATTTAGACCTCTTGTTCCGAGTCTAACCTGTAGTGTTTTCCCTTTGTAGGTATGATGGAAGATCCCTCAATCAAAAATACAAAAACATTTGAAAAACTCGAAATTCAAAAAATGGAAAAATTACAAAAGCCAAAAACACTTTGTAGACGCAGAAAGTTCCCGCTTCTGGTTCTTTAGGCCTATGACTTGAATGTAAATTGCAAAAGGGAAATATGGTTGTATCTTAAGAGCGGAAAGGCTCAATTGTGCACGTGTGTGTGGTGTATATATGTAAAACTACGCACACTGCTGAACCTTAAAACCCAAATCTTAAAGACATAGCAGAAAGGGAAATACTTATAATATATATGGGCCCGAAGGTCACCAACGTGTTGCGTGGGTGTTGTGTGTATATT
The DNA here is from genome assembly GCA_036023115.1 of Brasenia schreberi. Classification (NCBI taxonomy): domain Eukaryota; kingdom Viridiplantae; phylum Streptophyta; class Magnoliopsida; order Nymphaeales; family Cabombaceae; genus Brasenia; species Brasenia schreberi. The sequence goes on along the minus strand of JAYKKT010000045.1, from coordinate 6,920,179 downwards.
GAAAGACAACTCACACGACTTAAATGAAACCCAAATATAAATTGCAATATGGCCTTAACTAAGGTATTGGGAGTAAGAGCGAAAGCTCAATGTGTGTGAGTGTATAATTGAAATACTACGCACACGACATGAAATTAAACCCAAATAGAATTGCAATAGGCCTTGACTAAGGTCTTGGGAGTAAGAGCGAAAGCTCAATGTGTGTGACTGTATAATTGAAATACTATGCACACGACATGAAATTAAACCCAAATAGAATTGCAATAGGCCTTTACTTGGGTCTTGAAAATAAGAGCGAAAGCTCAATGTGTGTGAGTGTGAAAATTGAAAGACAACACACACAACTTAAGCAAAACCCCACGCAACTTAAATTATATAAGTAAGTCTATATCTTAAGGGCTGATTAGGCCCATGTGTGTGTCAAAATCGTGTGCAGCTAAGAGCGAGATAGGCTCAAGTGCACGTGTGTGTGGATGTGCCAAACCACATTATTACAAGCGGGGGGAGACAATGCTCCGTTATTACAACCCCGTATCAAATTTAATTAAGCTTAAGCAAGTCTATAAACAAGGACTGAGTTAGGCACTTACGTATAGCTGGTCCGGGCATGACTTGCTTGCGCTTGGGCTTGAGTGTCGCCTTGGGCTGCAAGAGGGAGCTCCTTGGAAGGGCGCGGCAAAGGAGGGTGCTGGCCGAACGGTAAGGGTGCTGCGGGTGTGGTGCCTTGGCGCTAGCCGAACAGAGGGCTATGTTGCTGCCTTGGCTGGGGTAGTTAGGGGTGCTTAAGGAAGGTAAAGGGGAGCTAAGGTGTGGGGCTGTCTAAGGGAAAGGTGAGGTGGCGGATGACTAGCTAGGGGCTGTCTAAGGGAGAGGTAAGGTGCAGGTGGTGTAGTCGGTTTAGATGGGCCGACTGGTGGAAGGTGGCAAGTGGTGGCCGGTTGGATGAAGTGGAGGTTAGGCCAAGGAAGGGTGGTGTGTGGTGGCTAAGAGTGGAGAGGGAGTGAAGAGAGGGTGGTATTATGATGGGGTACTAATCGGAGGATGGCTGGATGAAGGATGAGGTGCTGCGGGTGTCAAGGGAGCAACCGGTTGAGGGAAGGTGGCAAGTTGGTGCAGTCGAGTGGCGTGGAGCGAAGCTGGCCAGGAGGTGATGGCAGCGTGGAGCGGAGCTGGCTGGGTTCCAAGAGGGTGTAGGTGAGAGAAGAGAGGAAGGGGTGAGAGAGGAGAGGGGGCTCGGCTGCCCAAAGAAGCCTGAAAAACTTGCCCACTAGGGGGGGGTTTATAGGGCTTTGGTGGGTTGGTTTGGGCTGGTATTGGGGGGCTGGTTTAGTGGTTAGGTGGTGGTGGTTTGGCGATAAGGTGGGCTAGATATTTAGGGGTGGCCAGATATTTAGCTTAGGTGGTTTTTAGGGATATGGTGTGTGTAAACACACCGAAATCCCACGAATTTCTTAAACAAACCTGGTTTTGTACAAGCAGCCCCAAAGGGCTATTTTGAGTCTAGAAACCCAGGAGCCTTCCAGACAACCCTGTATATATGTTTTAAACTTCATATTTCAAAAATATATAATATGGCTTTTGAAAACCTTTTAAAACACGTTTTTTTTAACCCCGAAGCAGCTTGGCCTAATCCAGACAGGACCAGGAAAGCTAAGAAGAGCCCGGAACCGGAGCACATGTCGAGCCCGGCACAGCAACTCTTGTATCAAACCCATACCCCCAGGATCTCGAACGTCCAAGACCCTGTTATCATCAAAATATCATTTGAAGTCATCTCCGGAAGGCAGAAACGGAGGCGAACGATCATGTTGGCGAAGACCCAATGCAGACGGAGCACTGATGCTGTCAAGCCCCGCACAAATCGTCCATTTCGAACACAGCTCGAAGGAGTTAGAGTTCAGTTTGGATTGGATCTGGACCATATATATCCAGATCCCAATCCAAACCCATGTATGGACTTGGATTTGGATTTGGATTCAAAAATCCAATCCAATATCCATATCCATGGCCCACATCACCTTCTCATAAATGGAGGTGGGGCCCACTTGAAATTCACGTGGGATTATGGGCATGAGAGAGAGTGGGGATGGATAAGATCAAGTGTGGTTGTAATTAAGCTTGACTTGTGTGTCAAGTTTGGGGTTAATCATGTGGGTTAGCCTAGTTAAGTGGGTTTAAGCTTGTAATTAGCCAAAACCTAACCTAGGGCTGCACCAACATGAAGTGATTAAGGTCTATGGGCCATGCAAAGGGAGCTCCTTCACCTAAACCTAACCCAAAATACCTAATCCTAGCCTTCCACCCTAATCCACCCCTAATCTAAACCTAATCACCTAACCCACTTCCCTAATCCCGGCCTAATCCCAACCTAATCACCTAACCCACTTCCCTAATCCTTCCCTAAACCTAGGTTAACTTCCCTAAACCTAGCCTAATCCTAGCCTAATCACCTAACCTAGTTCACTAAACCTCACCCTAGAACCCAACCACCTAACCAAACCCTAAACCCCTAAACCACCCCTAGCCCACAATCTACCCAAACCACTAGTATTTAAAATATCTGGCCCTACCCTTTCCAGCCCACCTTATCTTCATACCACCCTACCTAAACCACCTAACCACTACCCCAAACCCAGCCCTAACCGACCTACCCATCCCTATATAAACCCCCCCCCTTGGGGGCGGGTTTCCTATCTAGAAGCCCACCTAGATCCCAGCCGGGTCCTCTCCTTCCCCAAGTCCAGCCGAATCCTCCACTTCTCCACCTGCCCCGCCTGCACCACCACCTGCACCGCCACCTGCACCACCACCTGCACTGCCACCAACGCCACCACCTCACAGCCGAACAACACCACTTGCCCCACTCCCTTCCAGCCGAGCACCACCTCCTCTTCACTCGGTAAGTGCCCTACCTTCTACCTTACTCCCTCTTCACTCCCTCTCCATTCTCAACCAACCAATCCACTCCCAACCCCCTGCACCATTCCCAGTCACCCACCATACCACCACTTTACCCTAATATCAGCCACTAGCCGCCACCACTCCCACTCGGCCAAGCCTTAGTCACCCTAGCTACACCCGGCCACCCTATCCGATTTCCTAAGACCTGCCCATAGCACTCCCTTACACCCACTACACCCACTACCACCTAGCCCCATCACCTAGCTAGCTTCCTTCCCATACTCCACCCCTAGCCATCCTAGCAGCCCGCCACCACCAAATTACCCTAGTCGGCCACTCCAACCGACTATCCCTTCCATTCAGCCAGCCACCTCTTTTCCCCTAGGTGTAACGTTAGATCTCCCCTTAGGGCAATACTCCCTAACACTATATCCTCTCCTAGTGACCCTATATACTCACCTGGCCCAGCCCCTTTAATCTCACACGTCAAGGCGACACCATCCCTAGCATCCGGCCCCCTTCAAGGCGCCTCTCCCGCGCCCCATTTGCAGCCGGCCAACACCCCTTGTTGCTCAACCTCGCGGAGCTCCCGTTTGCAACCCAAGGCGAAGGCCAAGCCCACACTCAAGCAAGGCCTCTACGGACCAGCTACTAGTAAGTGCCTAACTCGGTCTTTAGTTGTATACTTGCTTGAGATTCAATTCGATTCGGGGTTGTAATAACGGAGCATAGTCTCCCCCCGCTTGTAATAACGTGGCTTGGCACACCCACACACGTGCACTCTCTTAGTTGTGCACGATTTTGAACACGCACGGGCCTAATCAGTCCCTAATACATAAGTATATACATATACTTTCATTTTTGTAGGGTTTTTGCTTAAGTTGGGTGCGTTGTCTTTCAATTCAAGCACTCACACACATTGAGCCTTCGCTCTTATTTGAAAGACCCAAGTAAGGGCTGACCTATACTATTTGGGTTTCATTTCATGTCGTGTGTGTAAGTCTTTCAATTCAAGCACTCTCACACACATTGAGCCTTCGCGCTTACTCCCAAGACCTTAGTAAAGGCCTTATTGCAGTTATATTTGGGTTTCATTTATGTCGTGTGCGTAGTACTTCAATTCAAGCACTCACACACATTGAGCTTTTGCTCTTACTCCCAAGACCTTAGTCAAGGCCATACTGCAATTTATATTTGGGTTTTATTTCATGTCGTGTGTGTAAGTCTTTCAATTCAAGCACGCACCCACATTGAGCCTTCGCTCTTATTTGCAAGACCCGAGTAAGGGCTCATATACCTACTCTATATACATATCTCCCTTCGGCACTTACTTTACAAGTCATTTCCCTTCGGTTATTTCCCTTCGGTTATTTCCCTTCAGTATTGTCTTTACATTCGGGTTTTCCCTTTGGAGTAGCGTGAGTTTGCATTGCATCTACACCATACCACGAGGTAGGACGCATATTGCATCAAAGCAAGCCCTGCTCGAATTCGCCCATGTAGTGGAGTGTTCATAACACACAAACTAGGTGGCCCGAAAAGGGATAAAAGAAAAGACTTAGGCACGTGCAAATCCACGTGATCTAAAACATGCAATCGCATTTAAAAGACCTGAAATAGACACCTCAAACCGCTTCGTAGGCTTTCTATCCCAAAAACTCGATTTTTGCAAAGCGTACAGACTGACCCTTGCGCATCGGTGCAAGAAGGTCTGCGACGACAAGAACGAAGTCCGTTGAGTTGATTACGCCACAGCTTATGTCCCACCTCTTGGCCATTGCAAAGACTAAGTTTAGTTGGCCTCTTTGGAGATATGCCATATGAAAGTGTCATTCTTGACCCAAAAATTCGTAAATTTTGGTAAGTAGGCGCCGTACCAAATCTAAGATTCCATTGAACGTAGGAGACGAGTAGCTCGGAGTCACTCTCTAATTCCACCTATCCCTAGCCAAGATCCCATGCTAATTGTAAACCGTCATTAACTCTCCATGCCTCAATTACAATGATATTTCCAATACCAATATGCCTTGAGGTGCTTGCTATTCAACACCTGTTATCATCATACATACGCTACCATAACTAGCAATAGCCTTTGTCTTTGATGACTATCTCATCTGAATTCATTTTGACCCATTGTCTCTTGGGAAGGACTTATTACACACGATTGAGCAGAGCAAGCCTAGGTTCCTCCACCCACCACTGAAGTATAATATATGATATGCTGGGTTGGATGGTATTCGCAAAGTCCTGGTGGTGCAACATTTCGTTCCTCCAACCC